>CM053507.1:116472758-116893810 GCA_028627145.1 Eidolon dupreanum
CACACACACACACACACACATACACACACACACATACACACCTCATGTTCATATTTATTCTGTAGAAAAATTTTATGAGTCTGTTAATCTAGCTGAATAAGGAACATAAAGCAAAGTTGGTGACTAAAGAAAAAAATGTGATCCGTACAAGTTTAACCAAAGCAGAATTTTTGACAGGAGCTATGAAGATATTTTAGGCTTAGAAAGAGGCAGTGTAGTACAGTGGAAAAAGCACTATATAGGTTTTGGTCCTGGCCCTATAATTTGTAAACTGGCCCTTGGCAAGCCATTTCTCCTTTACAAGCCTCAATTTTCTCGCTGGTAAAATTATAATACTTACTCAAAGAGACCCTTGAAAGTTAAATGACTAAATGTTTGTGAAAAGAACTGGCCTGATACCCAGCACACAGAATCTGCTCAGTTCTCTAGATTTCCATCTGAATTGTGTTTTTAGCTTAAATTATTTTGGGAATAATTAATACTCTTTATTTCACTTTTTTCTTGTTCAATTATAACATGTCCCAAGGAATATAGTTAAAATGCCTCCATGACAGGAGTGTGGAGACAGAGTGTTTGTAGTGTTTTGTTTGATTTGGAATTTTAAAGCTCAATTAGGAATTAAGGTAAGTACAGAGACAGAGCTATTAAGGACATTGAAAAGGAACAGACAGTCCCGGAATGTGGCAGCTCCTGTTTGATTTTTAAATGTAAGTTAAATATTAATTTTTCTAAAAAAAACACTCTTCCTCCAGGGAGGCCTTTTTTTTTTTTTTCTTTTTCTTTTTCTTTTTTTTTTCTCTCTCTCTCCCTCTCTTATTTTGACAGATTGTTGGTGGCTTGCCTTTTAGACTAACTTATGTGGAGAAAAAAAAAGTCTTCAGATGATCCTATTTGTATAAGAAAAAGTCTTCAAAACAGCTCCCTTGTTGCCAGCATCAACAGCAGTTGAACAGGGTTGGGTTGTTGCATATTAAGAATTATTTCTTTCATTTCAAAGATGTTTGAGGCAAGCAAGAGTCCTGATTACACATGATCAAAATAAACTAATATTAGATTTGCTTATGGAAAGAGCCGATTAAGTCTACTGATGAAGTCTGAGTACACTTTTTTTATTGTTCCATAAGGATTTTACAGGAAAGAGAGAAGTTTGAAAAAAACTTTGAAAAACTAAGCTGATTTGGGGAAAATAAGAAGCATTGACGATTTTTTGTTTTCTGAATTTCTTCCTGCTGGAGGTTCCCTAAAGAAAGCAAGTACGATGATGCTGTTGATTTGTATACAGAAGTCTAAAGAAAATTCATTTTTGTCAAAATTCATTCCAAATATAATTATAAAAAAGGAAATGATAGGATCCCTTTTAAAGTTTTTGGATAGATTCTCTTCTACTTTGGCTATTCTCTGAATTTGAACGAATAAGGAACAATAGCGAAATTACAGGCTTCCAGTTCATACCTATCAGCAGAAATTTCAACGCCTTATGCTTCAATGTCTTCCTTTCTCAAATCATTTCTCTTTCTTACTTTCATGTATATTTGTTTTCTTTCTCTAAAAAAAAATTAACAAAATTACTATCATTAAGTGCTCCATGATATTCAGCATACATGCTTTATTTATTTATTTATTTATTTATTTATTTATTTATTTTGCATACACAACATAGTTTGAGAACCATTGTTCATAAGGAACTGTGTCGAAGTGGTTCTCAAAGTACCATTCTTGGACCAAGACCCTCAGTATCACTGAGGAATTTATTAGAAATGCACATTTTGGGGCTCTAGCCCAGACTTAATGAATCAGGAATTCTGAGATGGGACTCAGTTGTCTAAAAAATAGGCCAGGTAAAGAAGAAGTGCATTCTTGGCACACCCAGCAAGATGTTCGGGAGCGTGAGAGACCCAGGGAGGGCTGCCTTTCTCAATGCAGAGTTGATACCATTGGGCAGAGCTTGGAATCAAATTCTCATCACTGCATGACTCCTATCACCATATGGTCATTAACTTTTGTCCCAATCCAGCCTTAAAAGGCAGATCAGAGTGTCCTTGGAGAGAGATCTGAGTGACTGCACATCTCATACTCATGAACTTTCCTTAGCACCTGGAGCCCTGACTCACAGACTTAGTCTCTGAGCTACGGCATTGACTCTAGACCTGTGGTTCCCAATCTTGGCTTCCTGTTAGAACCACTTAAAGAATTTTTAAAAATCTCAATGCTCAGGCCATACTTCAGGACAATTAAATCAGAATCCTTCAGAGTCAGAGCCAGATAATAGTATTTTTGCCTTCTCGGATGCTTCCGATATTCATGCAAATTTGAGATGTCAACTGAACATTTTCCATAAAGTCAGGTAGGGTGGGTACAGAGGAAGATAATCTAGAACATGTAGGAAGTTCAAAAGCACGTGGTCAATCCCTGGATCAGCAGAGAGTTTGGTGTGGCTACAGTTTATAAGCTTCTGACTCTATGCCAATGCCATTTATTTCCCTAAGTTTTCCTAGATTCTGCCACTAGAAGCCATCTTTGGAGGCTCTGCATTTCTATGGCACTTTGAATCTAATGTTCTCTACCACATTCTACCTTGTATCATAGTCCTATATATCATGCTTTTCTCTTATACAACATTATGAGCTCCTAAGAATAAGGACTCTGGTTTATTCATATCCCGTCTCCTCCAGAATACCTACTTTGAGAGTAGGCATCCAAGGATATCAATTTAATTGACATTTATTAAATGATGTGGAAATGTCATGGCATGTGAAGATAATCTGTGGCAAAGCATCCCCCTAGAGCAGGGCTTCCTAGCCTAATGTGCTTTGAAACCTTCCACAAATGGATTGATAACTCTGGACTCCAAAATCTTGACCTGAAAAGAGAGATAATCTCTCTAGAAAAAGTCTGGGCAGATGATCCAAGTGAAAATTCCAAAAAATTGAGCATCCAAAGCATTGAGAGTACACACTCAGCTTGAAACTGGAGCTTTTCCATCAGTGGGATGAGCCAAATGAGTGAAGTCTTATGGAGAAAAATAAAAGCATAACTCTTTGGTGTCCCTTGGAGTTACAGAGCCATGTCTGTTCATGGTCAAAGTGGTCAAACTCAACAAAACAAATGAAAAAATGAGCATAAAACTCTGGCAAGCTCCCGGGTATAGTGGTGATTCCACACAAAAGTCTTCTTTGGGAAATTCCTATCAACTACGTGCATGACACATGTTGTTCTTTCCTATTGCCATTCCCTCTTGCTCACCAACCCAGTAGCCAGGGAGACTTTGGTGAAATTGCTACAGACATTAGGAGACCACAGGAATGTCTTCAGGAGGCAAGCTGGAGTCAAAGGTCCAGTGCTTAAGCTCTCAGGAATCCTTGTGAGAGTGTGCAGCCAAGGAACAGGAAAGAGGGGAACACCTTGGCTCAGAAGGTATTTATAGGAGAAGAGAAGCAGAGGAACAGGAAAGCCTCCAGCTAGTCCTTGGGAGTCTGGCAGCCATTTCTGTCACCTTTCCCACTTCTAGATTTATACTCATTGCTTAAGTCCTGAGGGTACTGGAATTATTAAATTGCCTCTTTGTTCAACTCTTACAAGAATTTATATCTAAAAACTATTTGGCGTGTTGGGACATTTGTTGTGGGAGATGCAGAAACTGAAGCTCAGTTGCATAAGGTCACACGGTGGATAAACCGAGAGACAGAATGAATGTAGGGACAGCCCGATCCATCCTCCAATAGTTCTTTGAGTCCTGTAATACCGCCCTCTGTACAGAACAGGGGACTGTTTATTGCTCCTCCTTTGCCTCTATTCCCTACTCCAATGCACAGACACACCCACAAAGTGGGATGAGAAGGCTAGGGAGAGACCGTCCCTAGGGAAAGAAACAGTAAGCTTTGATTCCCAAGGCCTAGGGGTGAGACCTTCCTTCGCCTTTTCTCAGGTCTATAACTTGAACTAATCACTTTTCTCTATAAGCCTCTGCAACTGGGCCAACTGGGCCAACTGGGCCAACTGGCCCTCTCGTGCTTTCCTCATAGCCTGAGATGGAGCTTCAGCGCTTCCTCTGAAGGAAGACTGCAGACTGTGATGTCATGTACAAATTTCAGAAAATGATTGGAGTCCTAACCTCACTAAACCGGATTTTCTTCCTCTTCGAGAAAGGAGTAATATCCATTCTGCAGAAAGGACCCCATGTGTAGAGCTTCGCCCAGGTTGGCCTCAAGCGGCGCTCACTCTCTGGCTGGCACTTGTGTGTGCAGATCTTGGCACCCCGGCGGCTGCGGCCCGGAGCCGGCAGGGCGCGCGCTGAGCACCCGCGAGCGGCTCGCGGAGGTTCGGGCAGCAGGAGGAGCGTGTGAGCTGTGGGCGTCCCTTTAAGAGCGGTCCGCGACCCGGCCTCCGCCTCTCAGTCCTCCAAGCGTCTGCAGTCACCTGGAACTCGCAGCGGAGCCGACGATCCAGCCCGCGGAGGTAGGAGAAGGGGCCGAAACGCCAGGTGCCGGGAGCGGTCCGGGAGCTTGACCGTCCCGCGCCTCTTCGCGGCGGAGGATGCGGGAGCGCATCTGGGTGCCGCTGCCTCCGCTGCTGCTGCTGCCGCTACTGCTGCTACCGCCGCCGCTGTGGGGCGGCCCCCCGGACAGCCGGCGCTCAGAGCTGGAGCCAGAGCCGGGGCCTCTGCAGCCCTTCGACCTGCTCTACGCCAGTGGCGTGGCCGCCTACTATAGCGGGGACTACGAGCTGGCGGTGCGCGACTTGGAAGCAGCGCTGCGCAGCCACCGGCGCCTTCGGGAGATCCGCGCGCGCTGCGCCCGCCACTGCGCCACGCGCCGCCCGCTCGCGCCCCCAGCTGCCGGCCCGGGAGCCGAACTGCCCTTCTTCCGCGCCTTGCTGGAGCGGGCGCGTTGCTACCGCAGCTGCGAGACCCAGCGCCTCGGGGGACCCGCGTCCCGCCACCGCGTCAGCGAGGATGTGCGCAGCGACTTCCAACGCAGAGTGCCCTACAACTACCTGCAGCGAGCCTACATCAAGGTACCCAGAGCACACACCTAAAGCTCCCTGCGGCTGAAGGTGCTCTCTTGAGCCCTCCCCACTGCTCATTTCCTTGCCAGATGGTGACTCCTTTAACGTTCCTGTCTCATGTTTGTGCATCTAGATATCTGGTGGCCCAAGCTCTATAATTAACACTAGATGAACCTCAGCAACTCTTTAGCTCTTTGTCGGCGTCAACTTCTCTCACAAAGGACTGTATTGATAAGAAGATGTTTAAAGTACCCCCTCAAAACTACTTTTTGAGACTTTGGCAGAGCTGGGTTTAGCATAAGGGCTTCTCTCCCTTCATTCTTGTTCTAGCTTTACCCCCATTTCTCTGCTGTCTCCACACCATTCTTCCTCTGCGCTAGTCTGCACCTTTTCTCTGAAGTTTAAAAGAAAGCATTCTCAAAACAGCGGGATCTAAAGTAGGTTAGTTATGAAACAAATTTCTCTCTAGTCCCCTGAATCTACAAAAACAAACAAACAAACAAACAAACAAACAAGATCAAAAGTTAAAGAGAAGGAATGCGTGAAAGAGGTGAACCTGTATGAGGCAATCTCACTAAGGCTTCTGGTTTCTGGACTGGATTATTGAACAAGTGCCCAGTACTCTCCTTGTTTTATATTTGTGTATTCAACTTGCCTGAAGTTAGTGTCAGGAAGTATAAGGTATATATTGGTATTTCCCCCACACCCACAATTTTGAAGATCTATCTGGATGCTTCATTCAACAGAGAGAATTCAGCTGATCCACTCTCGCTGACCCACGGTGCTCTGAACTTACACCTTCTCTCCCATCTGCCTTTTTTATGTCAGTATATCAATGTCTTTTGCACAGCTGTTGGAGAAATGACAGCTTTAGGGGTTGAATTTTCATGCCAGCCAATGAACCAGGCTGCATTTCTGGTTCATACACATCAGGTGCAGGTATCCAAATGCCTTTTTTTTTTTTTTTGCAGCTCATCCCTAAAGGTCTCTGCTCTCCAGGTGGTAGGGCTCTTTGGAGTTTTGCAGTTGTCAGTGGAGCTCAACTGAGACTGTTAACTCCCAGTGTTGTGGCTAAGGTACTGGACTTCACTAGGCTATGCTTCACTAGTGGTATGCTTCACCAGTATTTTGGGCCTGAATCTCTTCCAAGGTTTGTCTTCTACTTGCTTGTGCCTCCTAACAGATTTGCCAAGGCATTAAGTATAAATCTGATTTCTTTTGAATGTGTGGACAGTGTTTGGTGGTTTTACAGAAATCAGTCACTGGTACGCAGCTAGGCAGAGAGGGGACCTGAGTACCTGACAGCTGAAGATATACTAAGCTAGTTTCCAGAGCAAAACATGTGTGGTCCCTGTAGCAAACTTCTCAGGGGTCTCAGATGTAAGGCTGGCAGTCCTGCTGAGAGTCCTGTCACACATCTTGGGCAGATTTTTTTCTTCCTCACATCTGGAAAAGGAATGCATATTCATGATATTAGTCCTATAAAAATAAGTAACTATGAGGTAACTCTCAAAATGTGTTTCTTTTTTTTTTTTTTTTGGTTCTGTGATTAAGCTTGCTTCATTGTTTATGTCAACATTTATTTCATTTATTCTCCTGTTCCCTTGAAGGTTAAAGAAGGTGAAGCCGTAGGTTTAACATGCCTCAGGTTTTCGCAGTGAATTTATTAAGGGAATTAGTCATTCAGGGACACTTCTGTGGTTAAACTACTAGTTGTGGTCTGATGAACCAACAAAGTTTCAAAAATTCTTTTAAAAATATGTGAATTCAAGTGAAAAATTACCAGCAGTGTTTCTGAGAGCAGAACAAGTCTTGCATCTTCTCCATATTCACTTCTACTCCCACAGGCAAAATTTCTTGGATCCACATAATTAACAACCTCTTATGGAATAAATATTTTACCCGTACAGAAATTCATTTTTGATGGTTACAGTTTTCAGGAATATTTTTTTGAACATCGAATAAGGTGCATTTTTGTTCCTCTCTCCCCTCCCCCGTGAACTCCACAATTTTAGCTCTTGTTTGGCTGCTGGGGAATTTCACACACATACATCTTTTGAGAGTAAAACAAAACTCTCAAACAATAACAGTATCCTCAGGCTCTGACAGGTGTGGATCCTAAAGTGTTCATTCCCTGATGATAGAATGAAGAGTTTCCCTGCATGAGCCAGGGTGTGGTCATGGTCGCTTATGTTGCTGATTACTTTTGACATCAGTGTTCCAGTTTGCACTTGAAGAGGATACTCTTGGGCCAGATTGAAATCAATTAGGACTTTGCAGTCACGATTTGAGAATTATAAATCCTATAATACAGTCAGAACTACCAGACTTCCTGGAGGTAATGAAGTGGTTATTCTGAGCTGGGGATTTTACAAACGGGAAGCTCTTGAGACATGCTACTCCTCCCCAAATCTCTAGTATGAGCCCCTGATGCAAGTGGAGCCTTTATGCTGCTGTGCTGGAAGAGAAGAATCGAAAATTGTGAAATCTGAGTCTCATCCAGATCAATTTCTCATTTCACAGACAAGTAAAGGGAAAGTCAGAGAGGGAAAGGGGCTTGCCCAGCGTCACATGGTTTGATTTGATGAAATGAGCACAGTCCCGGGAGTCAGGACTCTGAGCTCTGCCAACGACTGATGCCTCTGCCTGTGCTATGGCCACTGTCCCACAGAACTGCCTCAGGTCCTAGGGAATGCTGTAGTCCCCAGGGCTATCTTTCTGCCAGATTTGGACAGCTCCAGGGATGAGCAGATTCTTGTCCTGTGGGATAGCAGACATGCATTGCATTTATCTTAAGGCCTGCTCTATAGACTCTTAAGACCTGACATGTTGGGAATCTGGACTGCTGTGAGGCAACAGTTCCACCTGGCTCCTAGCCACGCTTTTTTGTTTAAAGGCAGGGTGAGACTTTTCAAACTTTTAATTTTTATTATTCAAGATTGTAAGATATAACTCATGATTCATAGCCTGAAACTAAGATAAAGCTTTTATCATTGCATTTTCTGCTGAGAAACCTTCAGTGGTTTCCCCTTAGTATCATATAAAGCCCACAAAGTTTAAATACAGCATCCACAGCCTGACTCCCCTTAAACCTTACGTGCCCTATCTCCCTCACTTTGGTACCCTCTAGTCAGAGGGAACTATGGACACTTGGTTGTATATGACTGACACTTTTACAGATCTGGGCTTCGTTTATTCTTCTTTGGGAAGCATGGAGGCTCTGCAATGAGCAAGATTTGGGATTGAACTTCAGCTCCTCAATTTCTAGCTGTGTGAGTAAATTACATTAACTTTCTGAGCTTTAGTTGTCCCATCTGCAAAATGGGGAAATAGGACTTACCTGACTGGTTTAGGTTAGGTTTAAGAGAAGATTTATGTAAAGCGCCCAGTACAAGCCCTATTTCTCATTAAAAACTGGAGACACGTTTCTTCTTATTGTTATAATAGATTTTTTTTTTCCTGTTCTATATGTTGAAATGGTAACTATACTAACAAATATGCCTATTTCTGTGAGGCCCTCTTTCATTGCTTGTGCAATTCCCAACAGCCCATCATTTCTCCCTCCTCTGAATGTCCACAGCAAGGAATTTGTTCCTCTAATATCATGTTTTATTTTAACCTTGTTTTGGAGAAATTCTTATATTTGTCTATCACTTAGGCGAGCTCCTTGAGATCAAGAACTGTCTTAGTCATTTTTACATTTCCTAAAGTAGGAGTTTCCAGATCTGGGTGATTATTAGGAGGGTGATTATTATTAATCTGAACATTAAAAATATGATTTAAAATTAGAAATTTAGGTTCAGTAGGTCTGAGTTAAGTCCTCAGCATCTGTTCCCCCTGTCAAGTACCTAAAACGGGGCAGTAACAGTACATGCTCAGCATATATTTGTTGAATGAATAATAGTTTGGTTCCTCATGCATGAAATATTGTTGAGAAAGAATTCTGTGTGGCAGCATTTATTTTGCACTACTTATTTTGTTTCCTGGCTGGTCTGTTGTGGGGAGGAAAGTTCCAGAACTGTAGATTGTTTGACTTAGTCTTTTCCAGTTGCAGGTTCTGGCTAGTTTTCTAATTTCTTATTACTTAAAACTATGCTTCAGAAAATCCTTGCTGCATTGTGCCTGCTTTATGTACATCTGTTGAACTTAAACAGCTGAAGAGACAGACTTTTTTTTTTCTTACTTGTGTGCTTTATAATCAGGAATACTTTAACAGTTTCTGTTCTGCTGCTTTTCCCAGCCATTTAATAGTGTTGTTTATTTATTTATTTTTTACTTAAGCCTGCCCCTGCATGTTTTGTTTCTGAGTTAGTGTTTTGCACCATTTGACCTTTGTTGTTGTTTTTTTTTTCAGGATTGAAGGGGAACAAAATGAAATGCAATTAAGTTAGGTGATTCTATCTCCCTCCCAGGGTCATCTCTCTAAACTCTCCTTCTTGACTATAATTTATTTTGTAGTTGTTTCTAGAATAGAAAAATAGTAAGCTAAAGGAATTTTCTTGCTCTTATTCTGCTTTATAAATTTCTTTCTCTTTCTCGACAAATGTCTTAACAACAAAAATTGAAACCCTAGGCCACAACTTCATGATATAGATCCTGTTAGTTTAGGATAAAACCCTTTCCCAAATTCCATATTTAAATCTCTTTTTACCTGTATGTAAACTATGTACATTTTGTTCCTTCCAATTATTTCAGATAAGAGGTTGATTATTTGAAATAGCTGTTCTGAAATTGTCCTACTTGTTATTTCCTCGGGGAATGAGACCTTCTCCCTCCCTCCTCCCAGTTGAGTCTTTTTTGTGCTTGGATCATCAAAATCCCAGAGTCACAGTCTTTCTCCCACTCCTTAAGAAGGAAACCTGAGAGATTCTTTGTCTGCTTTTAGATCCTGTGTGCTTAGGGGTTAGAATCTCAATTGTTTCCTCGTAGGGGGTTGATCATTGGAAGGCCCAGTCAGCTCTTTATCAGTCATCCATCACAATTACAAACAGTAAGTGCCACAGGGGCTTAAAATTCAATTAAATGAGGGTAACAACTGCTTACAGGTTTTCTCCTATCTCAATCTGGTGAATCAGGGATTACATTACAGGTTTTAATAAAAGAAAGTAATAAACTACTTATCTCTCTCCACAGATTCCATCTTTGAGAATCAAATGTATTCTGTCACTAATATCATTTGCTCCTGATAAACTCCAAAGGGATAGCTCAGTGGAATTCTTTTGGAAATGTTTGATAAAATGTCAATTTGCTTTATGGGTGGGGTTTGAGAAATTCTGAAAGGTGGGTGGGTTCACCTAAAATGAAAACTCATCAGATTTGGTATAAGAATGGTTCTTTTGTATTGCTAAGGAACTGAGTAAACTGTGGATTTCTTAGAATCACATCTTAGCTGGAAGGGACTTCAAGAGAGCATCTCGTTCACCTCTCTCTTCAGGTAAAATAATTGCTTTTGGGCAGTGAAGTAGGGGCAAGACAGCGAGGAGATAAGTGCTGTATTTTGCTCAAGAAATGTAGTCTTGCAAGGGTGGGAGGTGGTAATTATTGTAACTACAAAAATGCTACACAGCTTGAAGGACCCTCTGAGATCATAAAGAAGTTTATCCCTATCACTTAATAGCTGTTAGTAGTGGCCTTAGCGGTTCCATGACGGCTCAAGGTGCGTCAGCAAGCAGAGTGAGGTCCACAATGTAGTCTTGTAACTTGTAGTCCAATGCTCTTTTCAGGCTCTTTGTAGTAGGTATGGCTGCCTCCTGAGGGGCAATCTGGTGAATCAATGGTGCAGCTGAGACCTACAGTGGACCTGTTAATTTCAGAGACAGGGCAGACACAAGACAGAGCTTCCTGGACTGCCCCACCCACCCTGCATTTTCCTTCACATGATACGTAGGCCACTCAGCCAAGAGTCACAGTTGTCTGGTGGAAAATTTTGCATTTCTCATTAGGAAAAAATAATTTCTCCTGTCTTTTTTTCCATAGCTTTTCTCTTTCCTTTTATTCATCCCTCTTTTCTGCTGACTTTCTAGCTATGTAATTTCCATTGGACCTTGCCCTCATTTGCCAAACGGGCAGACACACCTTTAAAAAAATGATTCAGAGTCAGCCTTCTGAGTGGTATGCTTTAGTGCCCTATGATTTTCAGTTTTAGAACTGCTGAGGGCTACAGACCATTGTTGGAAGTAGCTGATTTCACTTCAATTACACACCTTTCTGCTTTACTTAATTTCCTATACTTATTTCCCTCTTTCTCCTTCTCTCCCATTCCTTGTTTGATTGGTGATCTATACAGTGAAATTATATCTGAAATAGATAGGGTTGAGAATATTAAAAGGAAGAGAAACACAGGTTCTTGTAGAGGCAATATCAGGTTTCTGGTTCTAATACAATGAAGACCATAGCGCTTCTTATTTAATACACAGACATAGGCATCCACTTCTTTGAAATTCTTTTTATGTCCCTTTTTCTCATATGCCTTGTGTAAGACTTGGGCATATGTTGGGGAAGATGCTCCCCTCTCCTTTCAGTTCCCCATCTTTCTGCAACTGCTCCCTGCCACATTCTGGAACATTAGTGTTCCAACCCATTTTATAGATGGGGAAATAAAGTCCAAGGGGAATCAAGTTGTCCACATTTATCCAGCAACTTAGTGAAGAACCAAGATTAGAATCCAAGAATCCTGAATCCTCCCTCTGTAACTTTGCTGATGACTGCTACTTTTAAGACCCACATTGAAAACACAAACTCCACAAAATTAAAATAAAACAAGTAGCATGCCAATTACATTATTTGCTAAATGGAATAGACCCTGAAAACAACAGCTACCATCTCCTTATGCAATGTTATTCCTTACAGTCCTATTCTGCCCACTTCTGGAAAAAACTCAGAAATGACGACCTAGTCAATGCTGTTCCCCATTAATTCTAATGAAAATAATAAGACAAAGAATCTTCTTTGGGAAGAAAATGAAGGAATAAGAGCCAGATAGAGGGAGATCCAAGATGCCAGATTTTTCAGAAGTTCAGGGCTATCAGAATGATCCTGCTGGAATCCATTATCTGCAAATAAAGGATTCAGTTTTTTTATGCAAGTAATGGGACACTGCTGAAGACTGCGGTGTAATTATACTGGAACTCTGGAAAGGAATGGAGAAAAGCAAAAGATAATATAATAAATACATCCAGAACCAAACCCTGAATCATAGGAAAGTTAATTGAGCTGATTTTGATTTATTCTTGCTTGAATGCTAAATTTTTAGCTTTTACTCTGCCAAGATCAATAGGCTTATATGTAGAAATCAACACATAATTAGGACTACAGATACAATGAATTACCTTAAAACTAAATTTGGCTGTTTTTAAAAATGATCTCAAATTATAGTATCAAAGACTAATTCAGAAGACTATACTAATTATTTCACCACAGAAACAAGAGTTATTTTTTAATAATGTTTTTCAGATAGAATCCAGGATCAACAGTCAGCATTTGATTCTAGTACATGCCACTAAAGATAGAGACTTTCTCAGTCAATCACTGTTTCTATAGGATTACCAAGGGTCAGTTACACAGTACAGTCTGTAGGTTTCAGGTCAGAAGCATTTTAGCCAGAGTTTCTCAGCCTTGACTAATTGATATTTGGAATGAATCATTTCTTGTTGTGGTGGACTGTCCTGTGCATTTTAGGATGGTTAGCAGCATCTCTGGCCTTTACCTACTAGGTAACAGTAATAACACATTCTACCCTGCTCCAAGCTGTGACAACAAAAAAATGTCTATGCATTACAGCATATCTCTTGAGGGTCAAAATCATCCCACACTGAGAACCACTGATTTAATCATTTAGCCATAGTTAAGATAATTGGATATTAAGGTTAGACAAGTACAAATCAAGTTTTTGACAATATATGCTAGATGGCAATGTGCCAATTGATGAATCATGATATTTACGAAAAAGTTTGGCAGAAGCTTGATACCTTTTATGAGGGGAAATCCACTGGAAATAGGGTCTCTTTCTCCACGATGCTAATCACCAGGTTCATATCCCATAGCTGGTCCTCCCCTGTGGCTGCACAGATTCAGCTTGTAAGGAAGGCCAGAGGATCTGGCTTCTCTCTACTTATTGTCAGAACAAGATAGGACAGGTTGCTTTAGCAATGCAAACTAACACTTTTCAGTTGTGAACTCCAAATTCCAGAATTAATATATTTCTCATTCAACTTGAAAAGTATCCAAACTCAATATTTAAAAGTAATCCACTGCAACTTTTAGTTTTTTTTTTTTTGGGGGGGGGGGTTAGCTCTCTATCACATATATTCAAGGAAAGCCACTTGACTGAAACCCAAATTCCCAACTTATAGAAGACTGGAAAATGCGAGAAATAAGACAGGTCACAGGAAAGAAGAAATGACATAGAGGTATAAAGAGAATGAGAGAAAGAGAGAGAGAGGGAGAGAGAGAGAGGAAGAGGGAGGGGGAGGGGGAGGGAGAGGGAGGCAGGGGGGTTGGGGGGGTGGAGAGAGAGAGAGAGAGGGAGGAAGGGAGGAAGAGAGGGAGGGAGGGAGGGAGGGAGAGAGTCAGAGAGTCAGAGTCAGAAGGTGTCTTAGTCTATTTAGGTCACTATATCAGAATACCACAGGCCAGGTAGCTTAAGAAAAACAAACATGTGTTTCTCACAGTTCTGAAGGGTGGAAGCAAGGATTATGCTGCTGGCAGACTCATTGTCTGGTACCAGCCCTGCTTCCTAGATAACCATCTTTTGCTGTAAACTCACATGGCTGAAGGGCCCGGGAAGCTCTCTGGGGCCTCTTTTAAAAGAGCACTAGTTCCATTCATGAGGTTTCTGCCTTCATGACCTAATCACCCTCCAAAAGTTTCATCTCCTAATGTCATCAATTTTGGGGGTAGGTTTCAACATATAAATACATACATACATATGTGTGTGTGTGTGTGCGAGCATATATATATTTTTTCTATCCGCCCCCCTCAGCAATTTATTTGTGAGCCCACTCCTAGGTCACAGGTCAGGCACAGTCTGACTGCAGGCCCCCAGGCCCACATGAGGGTTCTGTGCCCTGGGCATGAGGTTGAGTGGGTCACATCAGAGGAGGTGCCTCTGCGATGCCAGCACTTTGGGAAGTTCTAGAGTCTCCTAATCCCCCAGCTACACTTGCTGGCAGTAGGGAGGTGGGTTGGGTGGCGGTGGAGTCCCAAGTGTCCCAGTACCAGTCTCATCCTCATAAACGAAGGACTGGCAGTACGCTCACGCCGGCCCCCACTTGGCAGGTGGGGGGGGGGGAGTGGAAGACACAAACATTCAGACCATAACAGATTATATAGTGGCAGTTCAGGGATGTTTTGTATCAAAGCAATGACATTAGATAGGGAAAGGACATAACTTAAAGATTTATGGTATATGAGAAATGCCATTTAGAAAAAGATGGTAATTTTTAATTTTTACAAAGGAAAAAGAAAAAAGGCTAAAAAAGAAAAAAAAAACATTGGAAGCAGAGATAATGGAAAATTAATTCAGGCTAGAGTATAGGATGTCTTAAGGGTAAATTTGATTGATCATATTCTTTAAAAGAATAGATACTATTCTGAGTCTTAAAAATCGATATATGGTAATATATGAAATGATACCTCTTAAGGAATTTTACTTTAATTGTAGTTATAAAATGTACCACTTCAAAGCTAAGTCCAAATAAATTGTATTTTTAGTGACTTTTTAAGTTTATTAAGGGTCATGACATTTTGCCCTTTCAGGTTTTTTTTTTAATTCTGAGGTATATAACTTAACCTCTTTTATAGTTTGACAAGTTCCTTCTCTTCTTTGTTACTCAGTATCTATCTCTGTGAAAAGATATTAATAAAATACCTAACTCACAAGGCTGATGTAAAGATAGAATGAGAAAATATTTGTTAAAATCACATATGAGGAATACACATACAAAAAAGATGAGGAATGAGGAAGAGGAGGACTTAAAATCCTAATAGAAAACTAAATCATGTACACGAGAATGAACTATGAATGAGCAACAGAAAATCATTCATCACTTCCCCCAGCTGAAACGTGTTAAACAATTTTCCCATTTTATCAGAATAACTTATTGAATTATTTTTAACCCGAAAAGATAAAAGCATTAAGAAAGTCATTAAACTAATAAAAAGAATCTCGTGTGCGTTCATGAAGAATCATACAAAAATAAACCATATAGGGCAGTGGTTAGTTAACTTGGAAACTATATTATAGTATCTTCCTGATACAATTTGCTTGCAAAAGAGATAAAGAAGTCTGAAATGGCAAAATGGCATTTCCCTTGACAGATTTTTAAAAATCCCCAGAACCAAACATTCGATGTAGCTTTGAGGCAACATGTTTTATAGTGGTAATAATAGATATTATCTGTTGATTATAGACATTACTGTTTCAGGTATTATGCTAAAAGCTTTGTATAAATTTCCCCATCAAATTCTCACAACAATCCTAAAATACAGATCTTAGTTAATCTTCATTTTACAATAGCACATTGAAGTTTAAAAGGTTAAATAATACGTTTGAGATCACACAGCTAGTAAATAAAAGAGTCAGAATCTGAATCCAGGTTTTTCTGATGAGAAAACCTGAGTTCTCATTTACTTCTAACAACCTGGGTTTTGACATCAAACAAACCTATACTCATAAAAGTCAGGCCTTTTATTAGTTGTATAACACAGAAAGCTCACCCATATGAATCTGGATTTCTTATCTGGAAAATAGGGATGCTAGTCATACCTGCTTCACAGGATTCTCGTGAGAAATTAACAATAATAAAAAAAGATGGTGTGCTCACCTAGGTCAGCAGGATGCAGAAGTGCTTGTCCTTTGCCTCGTAATTTCTAGGCAGAGGATAATCTTGTGAGGGAAACTAAAAGGTAAAATAATAGGCAATTATATCATGATCATCTGAGAAGATAATCACTTGTACAGAAGATACAGAAAATGTAGGACACACAAAACAAGGACTTGACCTGCTCAGTTCGAGCTACTGTCTTAAAGTTCAATTCTCTATACCTTGGAACACAGACATATCAGCTCCCTTTCACCATCAGGCTGAAACAAAAATCATCCTCTCAATGAGAACTCAGCACTGTGGGGTTTTTTTCCCCCCCGCTGTGTTGAGAAAAGCCCTTTTGCTCACTTCTCCACTATGTTCTCCAACCTTTTGATTTTACAGTTTCCATGAGATTGTGGCCTCTTTGTATTTTCCAAAAAATGGGACTCTGTTCAAACACATTCCAAACCTTCTCTGTTTCATATTAACAGATAAAATCTCTTCCCACAGACCAACACATCTTGGGAATTTTAAACCCCTTTAAGCCATTTCCCCACCCTGATCTCTAGTACCCAGGGGAGATGGCCTGCATTTGGAAATCAACAAACATCTCTTCATCACAGACACCAAAAATGAGGCTGCTTCTTGTATAACGGTCAGGTAATTGGGAGAGGAGCTCAAATAAAAATGTAGAGGGTTTTGAGTCTAGGAATCAAGCTACTTAGGCTCTATCCCTAGTTCTGTCACTAACATTTCTCTATAGGCCTTGAGGTCTCTATTTTGACAAGGGCAACATTGGACTAGATGATTTAAAAGAGCCCTTTTATCTCTGCCAGCCAGAAATTCTAAAATACTTTAGTGGACCAGTATAGAGAGCCAACATCCTATCTATGGGAAAGAAAAATGATGAGGTAATAATGTAATGGAATACAAAGTAGAGTGAAGATAAGCAAGGAAAGCAAGTACTTCCAGTGTGTCTGCTACTAGTCCTCATCTTTGGCCAGCCAGTCACTTTAAAGTAAAACTCCCAAGACGATCACAGTAGTATCTAATTTGGTGATATTTTAAGAAGTACAAGATAAACTAGGGTATATTCAGGAAGGATAGAAAGATAGATAAAAGACTCATAACTATGTTACATAAGAAACAGTTGAAATAGGGATGAGTAGACTAAACAAAAAAAGAGGTTTTTAAAAAAATCATCATTGGAAACAGTTATTATTGATCTTTATGGCACTGAGGAATTAAAGAGCTAAGACCAAGTAACGGAAGTTGCAGAGAACAAGACCTTGGCTCGAACACAAAAGACTTCCTAACACTGACATCTGTTCAGATATAATAAGGAACCCCAAAAGAAGGTGTTTGAGCATGAGTTGGACAAATGTTTAACAGGGAGGTTGCATTTAAGATTCAAGCACTAAAGTAAGGTTAAAATAGAGAAGATATAAAATATTTTCCATGACCTTATGAAATGAAAATTTTGTCTTATACCCACAGATCTTATGAAATGAAAATCTGTCATACCCACAGATGGTAGATCATGAAACACTTTTTCAATGGAAAAACTCTGCAGCTTTTCTCTCTAGCCTGCTTCTTAATTCTGGTTATTGTAATTTTAGACCAGGGTTACCAGCACACTTCCTATAAATAACTTATATAATGCAAAAAAGGAAAGAGGAAAGAAACAGTACCAAGGCCTTAAAACACAACACAGGAACACACACTCATGGAGTATTTAGCAGTAACAATATCCACATGTATGATCTGCATCAGTCTTCTGATTTCTGGCTCAAGTTTCTCTGAGATAACATCTGAAAAGAATTTAGTTGTGGTAGAGTACCAATGAGAGTTTTAAGTTAAATGTATGACAACTGTTCAGGACATTCATGCTTAGGAATTGAAAGTGGGTACACTTCTCTTAGCAAATACATCACAATATGCTCAGAAAATGTGATTTCGTTTACAGCGCCTTTGCAGGGCTGTTCTAATTTGCTTCAACTGTATGCTATCCAGAGGCTGATGTGAAAACCTGACCCCATTGCACATGATTGTTCGATTCTCAAACATTTTGCCGATGTTAATTCTGGTCATGTGCACATTGGGTTGCTAGGGTGTCTGCCCAGGACTTCATATTTAAAGAATGTTTAAAGAATATCAAATATTCCTAAATAATATTTGAAGAAGCCCTTTATCTGGCCCTTCCTCTTTGAAATTCTTCTCTTATTCTAGTTGGAGGGGAGGAGTGCCTGTCACCCCTGGGGAGGAGGGAGTTGAAAGTCCAGGCTCCCTCCTCTACCAGCTGACCAAGGCTGAGTGTGAGTGTCACATGTTTTTATTCCCTCGTGTTTGGCTGGAGTAGGGTGAGTGTTATCACAAACATTTATGTTTTGCTATGCTTAATTTTCCTGGTACTTTAAAGAAAGCATGCTTTTTAGGGCTTTCTTTCTTTCTTTTCTTTCTTTTCTTTCTTTTCTTTCTTTCTTTTCTTTCTTTTCTTTCTTTTCTTTCTTTTCTTTCTTTTCTTTTCTTTCTTTCTTTCTTTCTTTCTTTCTTTCTTTCTTTCTTTCTTTCTTTCTTTCTTTTCTTTCTTTCTTTTCTTCCTTTTCTTCCTTTTCTTTCTTTTATTTCTTTCTTGTCTGCTCCCAGTGGCATTTCCAGGTTGCAGGCTTCTCCAGTGTCCAATCTGGGATATATGCAAGAGACAAAAAAAATCCATTCACCACAACATTCAAATGCTGGGTCCCTAGCCAGTCTACCTTCTTCTTGCCACCTTTCAGAGTCTTCCTGTGTTTGCCTGTTGTAGTTTGTCTAGCATTTTTAGTTGTACTTAAGGGGAGGTAGGAGAAAAATGAGTTTACTGCATCTTGTTCAGAACCAGAAATCTTCGTACGGACTCTTTAGATAATATTTAAATTATGATGATGATGAATAAAAATGAAGTAGATTTGATCTCAAAACTCGGTTTAACCTTGTTACCAGTGCTTCATTGCAAAAAAGCTGCAGAAAACCTTTCTGATCACTAATACAAATTTCTAGTCAACTTTCATCGTCACTAAATTAAACCTAAGTGAATCAACTGGACATGTGAAGTTGTTAAGAGTATTCTTTCCTAATCCTGCTTTAGAGGTGTAAAATATCCCAGCACTTCTGCTGAACTGCCACGAGTCTGCCCTTTTACTTGTTTATAGAGAAGACTCCTCTGGAACACTGTGATTTAACTTTTCATAAGTAAATGAATAGTTGATCATCCTGGTCCATATTCTCAATAGAATAGTTAAGAAAGATTTACCTACTATATTATAAATGGGAAACAAATTTAGGTAGAATTTAGAAAAAAAAAAAACTTCACCCAAGTAAATGAATCCCTTTTCTTTTTCCCATTGTCCCAGTATAAACCTACTTTTCAGGTTATTATGTGTGAGTTTTTGACCTAAACATTCACACATGGCCAACTTAATTGTTTAAGTCTTTGTACTTGGTAGGAACTAAATATGTTTGTCAAATTTGAATCATTACTTCTGCTGCATGAGTTTGTCCCTCTGATTCTCCTCATAATTAGGCATTTAAATGCCATTCTGTGCACTTGAGCATAATTTCTAAAGACAGCTCTTTTATGGGGGTACCAACTTTATAAGTCAATGTAAGATTATTAATATGAAGTTGGGTGGGATACATTGAAAACAGTATTTGAGTAAGGAATTAGGAAACTGTGGCATTAATTTTGACTATGCCACTACCTCTGGCTTTATGATGATGGCCCTTTCTTGGCCTCAGTATCTTTATTTATAAAATGAGGTGATTGTAATATATAATCTTGAAAGTTTCTATTAGCTTCAGTGTATTTCAATGTTTGGCATATTTCCTTTTATAAAATTATTAAATGTTACTAAACTGAAACTCAGCAATTGAATTATTTGCTCCTTAGTTTGGTCTTAAATTCTAGTATCTTACCCACAACATTAAAATATCTGATAGATACTAAAATGATAGGTTTAGGCAATATAAAATACAAAATACATTGGAGGGGAAAGCCAAATGGACAAGCCCTTTGCAGTCACAGAAATAGTCTTTTGTAGCAGATTCATTGTCCTGAATATGTTGATCTCATCACTTAATTCAAAAACTGTATCTCTCTTTTCTTCTTTCAGTGTTAGAAAAAGTGTTGTATTTGATGTAAGCTAATGGTTAAGATTCAATTGTATTCAAAATTTTCACTATTTCTTGTAATGCTAAATCAATATCAGGATATAAGTTATTAACAATGGCTGTTCTCTGTGAAAAAGAATTGTATATATTGGCATTCAGTTGAGACCTCTCATTTGAAATGCACTTTTTTTTTTGAGTGCTCTTTTACCTATTTTGAATTCAGCACATTTTGTTCAATACACCTATGTTCTAATTTACACAAAATCATGAATTAAGCAGAAAACTAAAGTCTTTTCCATGATGCCTGGACTTTTAGTGATAAGCAAGAAGTTATTTTCCACTTCTCCCTTGTATATATACCAGTTGTCCAGCTATAGTTCTTCTCTATTAGTTTATCCAACTATAAAGCAAAATATCATTATATCTAAATATGTCATAGTAATTGTCCTTCCTTATTATATGTGTTGTATTATATTATGTGATATCCTGTGGAGTCATTTCAAAATAAAATTTTGCCAGAAGCTCATTCTTTTTTCTTTCCAAACATAATATATGTTATTCATTTTGAGACCTCTTTACAAACTTCTAGGCAATAATATTTAATGTAATTATTTTTGCTGTAAGGAGTGTAACTTTGAAAAATACCACCCCCTTGTTATGATCAAGTGCACAGAATGATATTTAAATGCCTGCTAGTTTTAGTTCTAGTTTTTGTTCTTATTTTTGTTTTTACTATTAGGCTTCAGTGAATCACTAAGAAGCTATATATATATATATATATTTTTTTTTTTAGTAAAATGGAGTTATATCAAAACAGCAATGATAAATAAAATCACAAACTTAATAATAGTAAACAACATCACGTAGTAAATGATATAAAGTAAGTAAGATTAAATGCACTTTGATAACTGAATGGTAGTGGACGTGAAACACCCAGCGCAATTCAGCAAAGAGCTTCTATGGCCTTAAGAAGGTCAAGATTACTAAGAGCATAATGGGATTTCTATGAAAATCATAATGAAACCTGCATTTCAAGTTAGTGTAACATACCTGGATCAAATCACTTTTAAGTCTGAAACTGTTTGCATTCCATGTAATAAGCCACAAACAATGGATATATTTTAAGAAACACTCATCTAGAAAGTAAATGAGATGGTGTTTTATCACCTCAGCAAATTAAAGTCTCTGTGACATAGGGTTAAATCATAAGGATATTATGAGGATTTTATGAATGAATACATGTCAGATGCTTATAGTATAAGTACTCAGTAAATAGTAATTCTTGCCAATGTAATATTATTATTTTTCTAATGAGCTATTTATCATTTATTAATCCATCTCACATCTTGCTTATATGAACTAAGAATTATAACAATTGCTCTTTTCAGACCTCATCTCTTAATTTTTATTTTTATAGCATGAGATTAACTCTACTTTAGCATTATTTAAAACATAAATAGTCCAGTCTGATTACAAAACAGACTGATTCCAAAGATCTCTGAGTCTTTAACTTCTTTGAAATTCAATTTCCCTTTCTGTAAAATGGGAATACTACTAATATACACTATATCTGTAGAACAAATGTGCTATAAGTATTGAAGAAAGTATTTGAAAATGTTCAAGTTCTATACAAATGTAATGTAAAAGCAAAATAATTTATTCATATAAAAATATGAATTTATAAAATTGTACCTTATATAATTTCTATTTCTATATTAATAAATTTTATTTTGTTGTTTGACTACATTGAATTGCTCATTTTACTTGAACAGTGACAATATCCATACTGACCATGAAGTTCAATAATGTGACCTGAAAGTATTTTTCCAAATGCTTTTGAGCTTACATAAATCAAATATGGGGAGTGCAGACATAAGAGAGCATATGTAGAAGTTTCTCTTTGTCCTTGAAATTTTTAAGATCTCTAGCTTCCTTTAATAAGTTCCAGACCCATGCATGCCTTTATCCCTGGGGGGTAGGGAGTGGGGAGTGGAAGCCCTTGCTTAAAACAACACTTGGAACAGGGATTGTTTGATAAGGCCAATGGTTAGAATATTTGCAACTTCTTGTTTTGAATTCTTATGATAACATCAGCTTCCAAAGATTATCTAGCAATTTGTGGGAAATTTAGCAGCAATAAAAAAAATTGGCCTTTCATGAAGACTTTCTAGATACAATTCATGAAGTAGGAAAAAAGTGAAAGAATGTGAACATGTGAAGAAGGTCTGAGTTATCTCCACAGAATATTAAGTGGGGGTCTTGTTACTTTTCAAGTCATAACAGGTATGATCATAGGGCTGAAATTATGTCAGTGCTGTGCTGTCTTAGGAGTGTTTTTTCTTTTTTTCTTTTATTTTTCTTTCTTTTCTTTCTTTCTTTTTTTTTTTATCAATAGCTTGTGTGTTTTCTGAGTTGGTCTCTTATCGCCTTCTTTACTGAACTGTACTTGAGAAGCCAGAACCATTATTTTTGACATTTAAATGTATGGAAACAATCAATGTTGGAAAAACCAGAGCAATTCCTTCCTTCAAGTCATGCAGCATATCAATGACAGAGTCAGGACATGAGAAGTATGTCCCAGCACTCAGCTTCCTGAACTGGTCCTCATTGCTTTTGAGTGATGAGAATTACAATAGGAAATGAAAATGACCACCTCTCATGTTTGCATCCTGCTTGGAAACATACAGAGTAAGTTCACACACAAGTCTTCGCTTCCTCATGGGAGCCCTATAAAAAAAATGGAGGTTTGATGGTTTGTCCAGTCAGACACTGATAGAATGGCAGAGCTGAGACTCAATGGAGTTTTCTGGCTCCAAGGTCAGTGTTCTTGCTAACATGTCACAGCTGCTGTCTGTTCAGATTTTAAGTGTTCTTGTTATAGCCACAAAGCTATAAACTCTAGTAAGTTTCCATTTCAAGGCCCTCATGATGCCACTGTTCTGTGTTTTATCATTTTTGATACATGGTATTTTCAAGTTAGAGATTATAATTCAGTCATTTCCCCATTTCTTTAATGTGTGGGAGCTTTTGGCCCCATTAGGTGTCTGTATTCACTGATCTGTGACAGCATGAGAAAGGTTGTGTGTGAGAATACCACTTCTAGCCAGTAACTAGAACAATAGTACAGATGAATATGGGATCACCCAAAAGCTTTTCCCATGTGAAGTGCAATCCATACTCCCTCTTTCTTTCTTGAGCCCTCTGGATAATGTAATATTCCCAATTTTCCATTTCACATAAAGGAAATGACAGTTGTATGGGCCTAGATTATTTGTCCAGTTCTTGACCTATGTTTGTGTTCCATTTCTAAACATTCTATTTGTGCTTGGTTTAAACACTGATGTACAGTGCCGGATTTCATTCTCTGATCAGCTAAAGGACTACGTGATTTTCAGAATCTAAGAGAGTGCATTGAAAGAAGTGGTGTACAGTTGCACATGTTTTTGTTGGTATACGTTGCACAGGTTTTTGTTGGCATTTTGTTTCTGTTTTTGCCTTTTATGCTGTATTTTCATGTCTTTCCCTTGAGTTATAATGTTATTATAATTGATCTGTAGTTTTTCCTTAAGTTGACATATTTTCATGGACTTAGCCTTCTTTTTTGTTCGTTATGTGGCTCAAGAGAAATTTCAACTAAATCCCTACTGTTAAACTTTTGGATGAGATATGTTGTTCTTTCACATTGGATGATTATAAGCAAAATGTTAAATACTGTATCATTTTGAGGGGTAATTCTTCATGTTTTATAGATTTTGAAAGTTTGGCTTTGAGACAACAGTTCAACTTCAAGCTCCTGTGTATAGCTTTGTAGCTTTGGGCAAGTTATTTAATGTCTCTAAGAATTCAGTTTTGTCATCTGGAAAATGAGTATGATAATAAGTCCTGAGTATCCTGTCTGAAAAATGAGCAACTCCTAGAAGTGTTTTGGGGATTAAATGAGCTAATTCATATAAAGTGCTTAAATATGTCTGTCAAGTGTTATCTTTTCTATTAAAACTAATGGATCACACTTTGGGAATTACTGATTCTATTTTTTTTAGTAAGATTTCAGTCTCGTAATATTGATTAGGTTAGACTAGACTATGGCAGAATTGTCTTGATATAACCAACCAGTCGTGAATGATAGGTAAGGATATCTGGATAATTGTCTTGGTCATTCCCTTTCTAGCTGCATGACTTTGGACAAATCACTTTAAATCCTTAAGTTCATGTTTTTCTTACGGTGAAGAAAAGTGACATAGTTATGCTTGATCTTACTTTACAGGATTATCTGGGAGATACCTTTTTATAATGGTTATGTAAATACCTTGCAAATTACAAAGTACTATATATACTGTGTGACTTCTTATTATCTCAGCTTTAACAATTCCTATTTAGGGTTGGGCAGAATGTCAAAGGAATCCGTACTCTACTGTTGCTGTTATATTGTACTCAGGCACAACTAAACTCTTACATCAGGGCTGTCGACCTGGAGTCAGCCTTTCCAAGGCCACTATTGTCCGAATATGTATGGAAGTGTGCCTGGGGTCCATGGAAATTATAGGGAAAATATGAATCAGTGGGCTGTTTTACTTGGCTGCTAAATTTGGTTAACCATTTCAGAAATTAGGATAAATTTGTCTAGAATGGTCTTTGTTGCCACCAGCAACCAGGGTCATAGAACTGAAGGACATCAGATATGCAAGATAAATGGAAAATAACTTCGCAAAGTAATGCCTTTTGCAAGAATCCCAAGGCTAGCTGCAGGGCTGAAGAAAGCTAAATAGGAGGTTCGAAGCTTGAGATTTCCTGCTTGTAACTCAAAACGGATGTGGATGTGGACATGAGGATATGGCCCAAGGTTTTGCTTTTCTGGGTGGAAGGAATAACATCAGTATTAGATTGCCGATTAGCATTTTTTGCAGTGGTATTGTTCCACAGTTGTAAACAACAGATAAAGATTAATTTTTGAGATCATCTCATTCTCAATTCTAGTTATAAATATCAGATTGTTAGCCATCACTCTGTACCAACCTTTGTGAAATTCTCAAAATCAATCTAAATTATTTTGGTTTATGCTACATAGCACTATTTTTCTTCTTGGAAGCAGAAATGATAATGAAGAAAGAAAGTGAATTTTTCATCATGTAAAAGGAAGCCTAAATAATTTCACTGGAATCTTTCAGTGAACAGTATAAACTTATAGTATTTAATCTTCCATTTTCGTTGTACAGTTACTTCTTTTATTCCCATACCTTGTCAAATTCTCACCAGTGCCATCTACTGATCTTCCTCTTGCCCTTCTGGCCACCTTCCTCGATGACTTCAGCTTCTGGTTTGTGGTTTCATCATAGTCCTTGCTTTTGCCCAGCTACCGACCTCTGTGAATTCCGCAATCATAAGGACATTGCTTTGATAGTTTTCCTTTAACTTTCTCAAATTTCTTTATCTTATTTTGCCCTTACTAGCAATCTAGTTGTTCAGAATTTTCTTGATTCCCTTCCATCCTGTCTTTATTTACCTTTCTGTCCAAATCAACCCCATGACCAGTCTCTTTAACTGTTCACTTGTATACAGACACATGGACATTTGCATTGCAATAAAGTTTGCAGTCCCTCTTTTCTTTAACTTTCTATCTTGTGAAGTGTTGCAGTGCTCAAGCCCTGTTCTCTGAACACTGCAGACAAATGTCACACGGCCATACCTTCGAAGTCTGCTACTTATATTCACTACTAAAATTCACAGTATTTTAGTATTTAGTGTTAGTGTTGTTTAGCAGTTCTCTGCTGTTGTGTCTCAATATTTTTCTCAGAGTTGGTATTTAGAATAATTCAGTCTCCAAATCTGTAATGCTTCATTCTCTGCATGACTGTTTCCTACATTACTAAGACAAGTTTTGATACTGGACAAAATTAAAGGTGACATTGCAAAAGGGGAAGAGAGGGTGTGTGAGACACTAAGAAGGTGAAACTAATAGGTGTTTGTATCTTTTTATGGATAGAAAGGTGAAGATAAAAGAAGGGGATCAGAACTGGCTCAGAAATTTGGAGCTGGGGTGACTGACTGATGGATTGTGATTTCGTGTTCAATAACAAGAAATAAGCAGAAAGGAAGTAGAGTAGCAAAGAAGGATGTGGTCTTGCCACTTCTGGTCCTCTTTGCCCTTTTAAAAGTCTAATTATTTGTGCTTAATTACCTTAAATAAAACAGAAAATTTATTGCTTGAAAAGAATGAGCTTTCAAAAAAGGGCACATACCAGAAAGACTAAATAGAGTTCAGATCCTGACTTCCAGAAAAAATAATCCTCTTAATAAGTCAGGTTTAAGCTCTCTAATGTTAGATAACTAGAACGGCATTCTGCCTTTGGAAAAATGCCACCAAATCCTTTGCCCTTCTTCCTTTTTATTTTTAAAAATAGTCAGGGAAATGAGATGCAGCTCTTAATGGGAATAAGTTCTAGAGTTTATGTCTTGCCTTAAGCACCAGCTATTTTGCTAAGCCAGCTGTCTCCTCAGAGGGTTTTGAAAGTCAAAGATTGACAGAGTTAGTGAGGAAGTGACACATGACATAGGGGTTATTTTAATAGTAACTTGCCCTGAATATCCCCATGGCTCTTGTATACTATTTCAGCTGAAACATTTCCTCTTTGATAGAAATACAGTGTGACTAAGACCTACTGGAAAATATTTTTAGTCTAAAGATTGGCAGCACACACTTATGGACACATTAGTAGAACCTGGCATCCAGGTTGTTCCTAACATAAAGGTTAGGGTCAATTCTCTCTTCTCTTTTCCAGAGCATTTTCTTTAATACCCTAGCTTCTTTGTATCCCACCTTCCCCACTTCACAGAGAATGTCAGAGCATAAGAAATGGGTATCAGTTTCCAACATTTTCTGCTCTCATTCTGTCAGAATGTTGTTTTCCTCTGCCAGTCTGTGTATTCTTTACAAACATCATTTGGCATCATTCTTTGCAGTGATCCAAGTAGTCTATTTGTTAGAGGTCTGGGTTCTGTCTTATTTCATTTTGAACTTTTATAATTGGTATTTTTTAAATGTTCTAGCATAGGTATATAGAATGTGCTAAATACATTTTACGGACATTGAGATGCATCTTTTCCTAACCTAAATTGTCACTAGTGCTGCATATATGTTGTAATAAGTTTCTTTCATTTCTTAGTTAGACTGGAAAATAGCCTGGGATGGCCCATTCTGTTATTTCATTAACTATGAATCTAGAAGGAGCATAACATTGAGAGTGTGTAGTGATTAAATAAAGTTAGTGTTAAAGTGACAAATGTGTTCAATTTGTGTTTCCACATGGCAAAGGTGACTCTTAGAACCACTTCCCTCAGTCTGAATGCTTTACATCAGACAAGAAGGCATTCAGCATGTGTGAGTTTAATGTTTGTTGTCTCTTGACAAACATTTCCTAGAAGACAAATTTGTCTCCTCAAATCAGAATTAACACTAAAGCTAACACACATAATTTTTTTTTTATTACCTGCTTTTAATTTATTTTTGGCTATTTCTCTTCATTTGCACAAAGAAGAACTAGCTTCAATATTTAATTTATTTATAGAACATGCATCAGATACCAAACACGACAGAATCCCTATCTTAGAGGTTCATAGCTCTGGGAGAGGGCAGGCCAACACATATTTCAGTATAAAAAATAGTGTGTGAGAAGAACTATGCGAGTAATGATCAGTCAGTAGTAGATAACTTTGGATGAGCCAAGGAAAACTTTCCTGGAAAGTTAACACTGAAGTTATGCCTTTCAATTGAGTGAGGGGTTCCCAACAGAGGACACAGGGTCAGGTCCTCCAGATAAGAGGGTAACCTGTATAAGGACTTGGAGGTGTTTAAGTGCTCGATAAGGAATTCCACTGGGTAAACAGTCCATTTTCTAAGGCAATATAGACGGAAAAGATTTTTCGAATCTATAATCTGCTCAGTGAGAACTGCAAAATTTCTATCTATAAAATGTCTGCTTACCAGATTGATATTTTGTTTTCGGTGTATATTTCACATGTTTTTTTTTTTTTTTTTTAATTCTTATTATCTGATAGATTCCAGAAGGAAAAAGAAACGAAAAGGAAACAAACGTTATCTTCTAAAGAAATTTCCAATTATTTGAGGTCATAGTGATATTTATTTAGGTAAGAAACATATTTGACCTCATGAAAAATGAGAATTGAAGATGCTACTGTGAGGCACAAAGGAGTGAGCCGTTCTCAAGACTTAACCCACAAGCCTTAGATAAATCTACTACAGAGAGGATTCATTGACTTCATATTCTTTCCACTATGGCACAGACACCAGACCACAAGTCTTTTACCTCACCAACCACTGAGACTTTGCCAGGCCCAGAAAGCTTTCCCCACAAAGGCCTCCATTCATCATTTCTTCACTCTTTGACTGAAATGTGATGAGGTAGCAGGCAATACTAGAGCTAAATATGGGATCAAAACCCCAGTTGCACTAGGGTGGTAGCTCTGTGGGATCCAAGTCTTTTTTAACAGACCTCACAAATTGGACACCCATCATGTCCTGCCCAGTTTATTATGACTCCATGGAGCTGGAAAGCCCCAGCATGACAACCAGCACTTGTCTCCGAGTTTCTGATGTGCTCCCCTTCACATGTTTCAAAGCCTCCATTGCTCATTCTTATAAGTGCTACATCCTTGCACTGACAACATGCAGAAAGGGGAAGAAGAGTATGAAACATAAGAAAACCATTTGAGACCACCCTCTAGAGTCAGGACAGACCATCCACCTAGTTCCTCCTCTAATTTGGAGGATAGGAGCAGAAGGTCACAAGGAAGAAGAGATTAAGCAATTAATAATCTGGCCATAGGACATGGAGCCTCATCCTGTGTCACTCTAGTTTCAGACTACTTTGGAATTTTTAATTAACTTCAACATCTGATTCACTCAATTGGAACCTTCTTTGATCATTTTGTGTGAATGGTGGTGGCAGGGGTCCTAAGACATAAAGAGCTAGAGTATGTGGTGTGATTGTGAAGCTGGAGGAGACTTGTGGAAGACTTCTGGTTCATGTTCCCTCTGTCTATCATACACCCTGATGATTTAGGATGGTGTAAGTGGAGTTGACAGCTGGTATAGGGTCAGACAGTGCATGTTGGGTGGTAGAAAGAGGCTCATTTCTCAACATCCCCAAATACTACATTGACTGTTTCTGTGGCAGTTATATATGTAAAAATGCTATCTTAAAGTTTTCATTTTAATAAAAATGAATTTCATTAATAAAATTTTCTTATTATTTTTTAGCTTATTTTTTTTAAAAAGTAAGTAAATATCTAAGTACAGGGATCTTTCATTTAAGTCTTTCATGTTCTCACAAGGCCATAGCTGTTACTCAGAGAAGAAAAAAGAGTTTTCATTTACCTTTCTTCTGACTTCATTTCATATACTGTATCAATTTTCACCCTAATGCTACAGTTCTCAAGAATGAGCTAAGAGAACAATATGATATAAGACACAATTTGTACCCTTCTGTCCCCAACCATGACTCATTTTGTTGACAATCAGTACAGTCACAAGGGAGACCCACCTATTTTCTTTCCACATCAGTCGTGTGGAAAGAAACACAGATTTAGTTCATACATACCACTTTTCAGGTCAATAAAGAAATATGGAACTTTTGAGAGCTTAATGAATAATCTGCCTTTTCTCCCTTCCTCCTAAGACATCTCAGAAGTTTCTGATGTGGTCCAGTGCAGTTACTTCACTCAGTATTGCCAAGAGACTTTTTTACCCCACAGCAGGATCATCCAGACATAGTATTAGGCATGTTAATATTCAGAAGAAATAACATTTTTGTGATTCAAAAAAATTGAAAAAGGAATATTTATTATAAGGACCTAAGAAAGAACTCCACGAAAAATGGCTTTAACCTTTATGCTTATCAACAAGTGAGACTGTAGAACTATTGAAGTAAAGATTATTTCCATGAGTTCCATATGGAATTTTATATTTGATCTATTAAGCTTACCTTGAACAAAGTCAAATTTAAAACCTAGCACATGTTTTGACAAAAATTTTTACAGTATATAATTCATGTGTTGAGGAGGCATAAGGCAATCACTTTTAAGAACTTGTTAAAAACTTGGATTGATGGCTTTATTTTTAATAGTTGTTAATGTGCAAAATATAATAAGGCATCTTTCAGATTAATTATCTGAAACTGTAGGGTGGTCCACTTTGTTTTTGATTTAAAGTAATTCAAATAATTTTTGTATTTGTGTTCTTTCTTTCACTTCCCTGCCCTTCTCTCCCACTCATTCCCTATCTAAGAATCATCATCAAAGACAAAACTACAAAAATCCACAAAAATTGGCATTGTTAAGGAATTTTATAGAACTGAATCCCCCATCAAATATTTAGTTCTTACAATGTATTAAGATCTTTATATTAAAGAACAGTGTAGATTGACATGACATTGACCTTTCCTTGAAGTATCTTATATTAAGACCAATGATACAAATGTATAAACAGCAGTGATAGAATTTAAAAAGTATTTTTTTATAGAAGTAAATTAGAGTGTTGCAGAATATGTATAGGAATGAATTTGTTCTACCTGGTGGCATTTGTAAGACTGTGATCTTATGAGGGGAGGCGAACTTAATTGGGCCTGGGTAGATGAATAAGAATTCTCAGGGTATTTAAGGTAGAGCATAGATTATTATTTGGGGTTGCAGATTTACTTACTACTGCTCATTTGTGCAAATAGATTAAAATTTGTGCTCTTTAACGGATCTAACCTTCCTTACATGCTCCCATCCTACTGTATAGTGGAGTCAGAGGTTGGGCCATGGAGAGAGACTTTAACTTGCCAATTAATGACATCTCATCTGCTTCTGGTCTTGCCCGTTTTGAATGGTTCAGTCTTTTGGGGGAAAATGCTCAGTCTTCTGGATTTTTTCTTTTGTCTCCATGCTTCTTTCAATAATAATGTCTTGAGAGGGTATTTGAGAGACCTCATGTGACTTCTTGGTAATAGGATTTTATCCTTAGAGAGTCCTCTGGATCTGGCCCCTGGACTGGCATTCACTGAAATATATATTTAGTTGGTCACACTTGATCTTTTGGGATAAGAGTTTGGATTCATGATTTCCTTAGTCCTAATCATTTATAAAACTGAAATCTCTATGTACTGCATTCTCACTGCATGGTCTCAGGCCTCTACATAACCACAGTCTTGTCAATTCTGAGGTTTCTCCTGTACACGCAGTTTTGGATCCCTTTCAGGCTGTATGCAGGTGAAGAAACCAGGAAGACTGCTGCAGATTGGGAGGTGGAGGGAAGAGCTGGGCATCTGGAGGCCATTGGTGACCTCAGAAAACACCCAAAGCAGACAGCTCATGTTGTGGTACTTAGGGTTTTTCATAACTATCTAGTTCTTTCTCCAGAGGTTCCACTCTGAGCTGTCCATTCTCTTCACTCACTCCGGGTGAGGCCATTCAGTGACACCAGTTAGGAGGCTCCAGGTGAGAGATAATAGGTGCTAAAATAGGAAAGTTGCTTTGAGGAATAAGAAGAGGCAGTGGGTTTAAGCTGTGTTAAGAAAGTAGAGTCAAATAGATTTAGTTTGAATTTGAGGGATGGGTAGCTGAAGATGACTTCAACATTTTTTGCTTGGGTGATGTGGTAGTTAGTGATACCATTGATAAAAATTAATAGTTATAGGGTCATGAGTCTGGAGTTGAATTTTGTGAGGTCAGTTTTGTTAATCGTCTTAGTCTATTTAGGCCACTGTAATAAAATACCATCTACTGAGTGACTGGTAAACAACAGAAATTTATTTCTTACAGTTCTGGAAACTGGAAGTCCAAGATCAAGGCACTGATAGATTCTGAGTCTGGTGAGAACCCACTTCTAGGTTCTTTGATACCTGTCTTTTTGCTCAGTCTTCACATGGTAGAAGGAGTAAGGGAGCTCTTTGGGGTCTCTTTTATAAGAGGGCTGATCCCATTTGTGAGATTTCCCCCACATGATCTAATTACCTCCCAAATGTCCCACCTCCAAATACTATCACCTTGGGGGTAGGTTTTAACGTATAGATTTTGGGGGAAGACAGACGTTCCATCTTCAGCGGTAATGAAGAATAAATTTTATTCAGATTTTTTAGTATACTGTATTCAATAGAACATTCTCATTTCTCTTTGCCTGTCCTGGAAAAAGTATTACTCTGGAAATTTATGAATCAGACTACTATGTGTTATTAATCTTATAAAATTACTGGGAATTTATAGAAGTGTGGATTCTTTAATTTGAGAACTGAGTAAGTTAAGGAGGAAGTTATCAACAAAATTATATCTTTATGATCTGTTAGTGAAAGGAGGAGGACATTCACAAACATTAAATATACCAATAATTCAAAAGTCAGTTTTGTACATAAACATTAGTATTTTCTTTCTCTAGGTTTTCTAATCTGTTTCAAACAAAAGGTTAAGAATAATGGCTATTGTACAATAAAAAATGTGCTACAACAGAGAAAAACATAGTCAGCTCCAATAAGAGTAACAGTTCGAAGGAGTAATTTATTTACAAGGAGTGCGTTTAATCTGTTAGATGCTTGGAGTTGCAGATGATTAGATAATTTGTGCAGACACTTGTCAAGGAAAATCGACCATTTTCCTTCTGGCAACACTTCCATTCTCCATTCACAAGCTTATATGTATAACCGCATATACCCAAAGACTTGTAGCATCTCAGGGGTTCGCTATCTTTAAGCATGTCTGTATTAACAAACATTGGTATGTCATTATTTTAGCATTTGTGGTTACATCATGTTTACATGAAAAACCCCCAATAAAAACAGAGGACATTACAAATGACGGCATCATTAACTGATTCTGTGTAGCAGAAAGAGCACTAAGGTCTAGTTCCTGTCCTCCCCCGGACTTACTGTGATCCCACAAAAGTCACAGTTCTTCCCTGGATCTCACTTTTTATATCTGCGATGAGAGAGTTTCACCAGAAATAACATAATAATCCAATCAATGTCTACTTCCCAAAGTTTTGTGATCAGAGCCCGTATATGCTTTCTAATTCAACATTTGTGATTAAAGTAATCCTAATTAATTCTCCAAAAACTGCATGGATTTTTTTTCTTTTAAATTTTAATAAAAGCTGTGAAATATTAAGTCCCTTCCAGGACTGAGGAGACTGTGGTTCAAAAATTCACTTGAGAAAAAGTTGGTGCTGAGATGTGTTTGACCCCAAAGCATGTGTATTTTGCATTGTTTTGTATTGTCTAATTAAAACAAAAATAAAGAAATAAAGAATAAAGACATTTTATAGAGTTGACATTTATATATATTTAACATTTAATAATATTTTAAAACTGCAAGATCTTTGGGCAGAATACCAATTTTACCTTTAGCATCCATAATTATTAGTTTATTCAATTGGCATTCATCTTTTATAGAGTTTTCACAGTTGGGCTTCCCTCCTTTTCCAACAGTACTAAAACTACAGATCAAGAGATGGAGAAAATGAAGACAACTTTCATAATAATTTAGATACACAATAATGCTATTTATGTTTTACATGATGTAAAATGCTGTTTAAATTTGGTTTTAAATGATGGCAAAAGTCGGTCAAAAATGTTATCAGGTTAACTGTCATCCATCTTCCTTTTGTTAGTAGAGACCTCTTATTTTTGTCATCTTTCTATTCTGAAGAAGTTAGTTTGAAGTTAAAGTTTGTTAGCTGAAAACACATTTGAGGAGGTTTAGGTGCAGGATAAAGGAAGTGAATGGTGAGGAATTATTCAAGAATTCTACCTGTATATACTGTTTGCATAATATATACAGTGTATACAATCAGCTCCTTTGAGTCCTAACTTTATCATAAGTTGATTCATATCCTGACTCAGCCCTGTAATAGCTGTTTGACCTTGGCTAAGTCAATGAGGGAAGATAGTACTCATCAGATTGCCTTCTCATTGACAACTCAAGTTGCTTTGAGGAATACCTTTTAAATTTGAGACAAACTTTTTAAAAATAATGAGCATGGAGCACATTAAATAAGCTTGTAACCTATTAATTGTTATTATAATGAAAACATTCAAATTCTCATTTTAAAAATCCAGCCAAGTTTGTGGTTATTTGTTCATTTTTACGAAGCTAGTTAGTTACTTTGTCTGAAACCACTATAGACCCAGTGGGAGCTACTGTCAGGATTCTATTATATGGAGGCCGACATTGCTCTTGGGTGCAATTGGCAAAGGGGTAAAAAGGTTCAGTGTTAATCTGAAGCGTTTCCGGAAAGCTATACAGTGCATGATTTGAGAATGAATTATACCTCTATGAGTGCCTAGGGAATTTTTATACTCAGTTAATTTTAGAGAGAACTTTTATTTAGAGTCACTTTTATGCCTATGATAGGACAGGCCATACCACAATTACACATTTTTAGAAGGGAGAATTCTTTGATGACAGATATAATTTCTATCCCCTCCTTTTTCTCCAGTTAAAAGATTACCATTTAAAAATCCTTTGAAAATGGTTTGATCCATCTTGTGCATGCAGATTTTTTTTTTTTTCTTCAGTCTAGGGGAGATTTATGCAGGCTGTAGTTTTTAATGGAAAAGAACACACTAGGGAGTCCAGTCCTTTTCCTTATCCAAAATAGAAAGGGCGTGGGTTTTCCTTCTTTGATGTGGATGAGGCACACCTCCTCCCTAACACTTCTGATGACTTCAGTGTTTCCTGCTGTTTGGATTTCCCTGTGAGCATCCCATCCATTTTCTCCCCGTCTTTCTCTTAAAATATTTTAAGATGTTTTGCATTTCTCAGGCCAAATGTGATCTTGGATAAATTAGGATGAGGAAGGAAGGCTGCAAATTACTTTTATAATTGGCTTTTCCAAACTTTAGAAAATCAAATTTTGTCATAAGAGAAAAACCTGGACACCTTGATTACTGCTCAGTTTTTTATAGCTTTAAGTGAATACAAGTAAGTTATATAATTCTCTGTATCATGGGATTCTGGTTGTAAATACATATTTACTCAGTTAAACTTGGAGTATTCCGTTCCTTAACCAAAATATGAATACAAGAAAATTTCAATTTTTATTAAAAAATATGTGTGTATAATTTCTTCCTGAAAGTGATTCTCTATTTCTCCTTATTTATATTAACAGTGATAATATCTTTTTAAATTGTTGTTGAGCATTTACTCTATGAAACATGTTCTGCTAAATAAGCACATCTGTTTCATAAACTCATTTATTCCTCATAAGAATTCTGAGGCAGGCATTATTATTTTTATTATTATTATTAATTATTATTATTAATTATTATTATTATTATTATTTTTATAGATGAGGTATCCAAGACTACCTTTTCCAAATTCATACAATTAGGAGAAGATAAATTTGGGACTTGCATCCAGGATCATCTCACAAAAAAAGTCAATGTTTTAGCCATGAATTTATTTAGCCTCTTCAGCTAAATAATGTCTCAGAACATTTTAGCAATTCAGAACATTTTTTATACCTCATGAATTATAGTTCTGTTAGAATGAGTAGACAGGTATTGTCATATTGTTCTTCCTACCACCCCAGTCCTATCATAGACTCTTTGAATCGCTTTGATTTTCTGCATTTCATATTATAACTTAGTTTGTATTCTAAAGTAGAGTTGATTTAAAGTAAATTTGTCATTTTAAGATCATGAGAAAATACCTACAGTAAGAGCAGAAACAGAGTTAGCCAGGTGAATCATGAGCCTCTAGACTCATGATTAGAATGATGAGATTAGAAAGCAGTCCTGGTTCTCTCAGGACTGAAGAGGGGAAAAGTCAAACTAAATGGTAGCTCACTTTAAGAATTAGACTTATTCCCCTGAGAAAATTTGAAGGCCTGTTACCCTTTTTCAAATCTCTCTTTTTCTTTCCATTTCAATGTCAGTTTTGTAAACATATCATATATAACTCAATGTAGGAATCCCTTCTATTATAGCCACATATTTTAGGGTTAGTGACATAAAGATTTTTTTTTTACATATTAATTATATACCAAAGTAACAAAAAATAAATCAGAAAAAAATCTTACACTTTTATTTAAATGTATAATTTTTATATTTATTTCTAAGTCTGTTAAAGGTACTTTACATACATGAATTTACAATAATGATAAATGATGTCACACAACATAAAGATTTTATAGTTTACAAATTGATTTTTATTCATCATGTTATTTGATGATTTCTGTAGCTCTATGAAAAAGACAGAAACATATATATACTTTTCCTATTATATAGGAATCTCAAGAAACTGAGGCACAGAAGCACCAGCTGTTTGCTTGGAGTCACTTAAGCATTAGATAGTCTAACTGGATGTGCATGTCAGCCATTGCCATTCCTGTAAGCATGGTAATCTAAACCCTGAACTTCTTTAGAAGTAAATTATTGTCTGTAAGAATGACACATCAGCACATTTTTGTTTTTTTGTTTTTTTTTTTTAATTTAATTAAGAGGTTCTAGAAGATGTCTGTGAATCCAACAGATGGGAAAGCTGTTATTTTTCTTTCATTCTCCGTGATTTCTCCATCACAGACATTTTCTGGGTAAGTCGTTCTTTTAATGATTTTCCCCTCAGTTCTACAGAAGCCTTTTATAGTTAAGTTTAGAAAAATTGCTCACATTTAATTCTCATCTGGGTTTGTCAACAAGATTATCTGAGGACAAAGACTAAAACTCTCATCATGACACTCAGGACTTTCACACAGTGTGGGCTTGCTTACTTTGGAGCCTCATTGCCCACTGCTTATGTTCATATCTTTTTTTTTTTAACTGTTATGAATTCTATTTACATTTAATTGATTCTAAAACTAATTTAAAATATTAAGCTTACCTAAACTTTTATTGTTATTATTATGGTAAGGACATTGATTAACAAAATCTAATAAGTTTCAAGGGTACAACTTAACAGTATATGCCCATATCTTAATCTGTAGCTTTAATCAAAATAGTATTGATATTGCTTGAATTCATCATGTTCAGTTATGTATCTGTGGTTTTATCCATACTCATTGCCCATTAAGCCCTAACACCACCCCCTTAAGTGATTTGCAAGACTGTATAACCACTTTCCTAAATTATCTATGCCTTTGAATTCTTTTACTATTTGTTTTTTCTGCCTTTACTATAAATGTAATATATAACCTGACTTTCTTTACCATATTATAATAACAGTGAAGTTATTTATTGAAAAGTTTTATAGTTTAAACACTATTATAATTAACTTTTCATATATTACTTAAATGCCCTATCATAAATCTCTGAAATTGCTATCAACACCCTCCTTACCACTACAGATGAGAAGACTGGGCACTAGGTCACACGGTTAGTAAATGACAGGCAGTATTTTAAATTCAGATCTATCTGCTTTAAAACCAAGGTTTTTTTACCATTAAAATATACTACTTTAAGTCAGTGAATTAAGAAAGTAGAGATCCAATGCCTTATTTACTTCTATGTACCAGTTCCTAGCCCCATGTATGGTGTTGGTAGGTACTCAGTTATGAAGGTAGAAAGTATGATGCAAACTAGACAGTGTCTTCCTGTGTCTTTGGAACATATTGGATTCTCAATCTCAGGAAGATCAGTTGTTAAGGAAATAAGGTGTTATGAGTTATGGCTATAATATCTAAAGGGATGCTGCCAAATCATATTCTATTAAAATTTTTTGTTCTTTTGTGCTCAATTCTCACAATAATCCTTTGTGGTAGATACTATTATATACCCACTTTACAAATGTGAATTATTGAGGCACAGAGAGGTCAAGTTCATGTTAATGGTCGCATAGCTAGTTAGTAAGTGACTGAGCTAGGAGTGGGGCATGGTGGACATTTGGGCACCAGAGCCCACACCCCCAACCACTGTATGTATGTCCTTTGTGCAAACAGTCCTCGCATGCCCCTGTACCTCCTAGCGAAGGGTCTAAGGGAGATATCTGACCATTCTTGCACCCTTTTACTAAGAATATTAGTACATATATGCTGGTTTCTTTGCTGCTTCCCTGGAAGTTCAGTCTTAGTTTGCAAGAAGTAAATGATGATCTGATAAAGAAAACATAAAAAACAAAATCAAAAACAAAAACAAAAACCAATGAAAGTTTTAGATATATAGTCAGAACTGAGGGAACTGAGTTTATTTTTTATTTCTATAAAATTAAGAGTGAGGATTATAACACTTGAAATTGCTACAGCCCTTTCCAGTTTGTGATATGCTAGGTGGTCTTAGTTATATGCTTTCCAATCTCATGGGACTGTTATTGCTTGTTAGTCTCCTTTGCTAGATTATAAAACTCTTTTTACCTTATTTCCTCTAATCACTTGCCTTTAGCAGTTGGTATTAAATAATGCTTGAATCGGAAAGTGAAACAACAACATCTCCCATTTATTAAGATCCTATTAAATGCCAAATGATTGACATATATTTTCTCATTTAATAGTACTAATCATATTAGTTTTAATCAAATTCATCATAAATGCAATCAAAACTGCTAAAATGAGCAATTTCATAGCCCAGACTACTTAATTTTTTCATCTTTCAGCATATATTTGTTGAAAGTTTACCAAATACTAGGCCTTATTCTAAGCAATGAAGATGTAAGGATAATTAAGAAACACACCAAACAGACAAAATGAACCAAAAAAAAAAAAAAAAAAAAAAAAAAAAAAAAAACCATGATCTCTAGATTCATGGAATTTATGGGACAGAAACTTTGAGGGTTGACCAAGTTTTCTCCTGCTTGGTGTTTCTTCACACTGTGTACCTTCAAAATCCAGTTCTACTTTATTATGTCTTTAGGAAGGATAGATAAGGTTTAGAGTAGCTACTCATCAAAACTTCCATGGTACCTTAAGCTGTATTGGAGGTAATTGGAAAGGGCCTTGATTGATTTACATTGAACCAATAGGAGCAGTTTGAACTATCTGAAATTGTTAGATATAATGACATTTTGCTTTTTCCTTGTCTTGTATTTTCCATGAAATGCAATCGGTACTCTCTTTAGTCCCCTGGTAGGCTCTGGTGAAACTTGACGTTTAAATGATGAATGACAGTCATATTATGATAGGAGATTGATCTTAAATAATGACTAGTTTTCACAGGCTTGCTCAGTTATGTCTCCCTAAATATGTGTCTAAAGGATACTTCCTCTGCTTATTGTTAACATTAATACAGTTAATGTAATAACTAATATCTCTGTACCCTTTATTATTTCAAAACCCTTTATCGTCCATTAAATCTTTTGTGCCTCACAAGAACATTGTGAAGTAGATTTTTATCATCCCCCTTTTTACATGATGAGGTAATCAAAGAGGTGAAGAGACATTTCTAAATTCAGCCCTAGGTGAGGAGTCATCCATGCTTTTTGTACTAGACAACATAACTATCACTCAGGTCAGGTTCTGTTTGCTGGTGAGTTGAGTGAGTGTGTGTGTGTGTGTGTGTGTGTGTGTGTGTGTGTGTGTGTGTTGTGAGACAAAACAGAAGAGAGAAAAGGGGAGAGGGAGACCTACAATGACACGAAAAAAATTCAATTTCAACTGATTTTTCAGATCTGAATCCAAACCTCAGATACCTTTGATGATGTAGAAGATTTTTGGTTTGTCCAGACAGAAAATGAGAGAAGGATAATCAAGAAAAAGAACCAATTGCTACGGATGACTAGGCAGAGAAAATGTTCAGCGTTGCTAGGAGACCAATTCTTCTATCAGACTCAGGAATGAGAACATTTCAGATGGAGGGCACTGGGCTGAAATTTGTGTTTGACACAAACTGTTGAGTCACGCATGCCAGTGGGACTGAGTCAGAATCAACCAGAGCTAAAAACAATCAAAAAAGTTTTCTCATCTCTTTTGTGTTTCTTATTTTTATTTTCTTAGATACAAATTCCTAATTAAAGATTCAACGGTGGATATGAGATGCTTAGAAATTTTTAGTGCCATTCTAAGGTAGACAATATTGTATTTTAAACCATCATTCAGAATGAGAAACCCTTTCTCCAAAAATAGTAAATAAGCCCAAGGAGAATTTTAACTTGCTTGTCTTCAAAGTTCCTTTGAGATAGTCAAAATTATCAATCAAATGAATCATCATTACTGAGTTAAAGTCAAAACTCTTTGTATGGTTTACAGCAGAAGAAAGCACAGTATGTCCTTACTTATACTCAGTTGACCTTGTTATTGACCCCTCTGCTTTCACCAAGCAAGCCAGTGCAGCCTTGCACATGTCATGTTTTCTACAGGCTTCCTTTCACTCAGATGAATGAGGCCAGAATTGTGAGTTCTAATACCTTATGAAATATCCAGCTCTATTTGATTCCAGGACCACAGACAGGTGTCACCAATTTGGATTGACTTATAGTCATTCTACTTGGGTCACAAGGTAAACTGAGAGGGGGAAAATATTTGGATCGAAAAGCAGGCATTCTCACTTCACTGGGACTGTAAGGACAGCTGCCTCATCTTTGCTTGCTTAGGGTAGCACTTGATTATATTTAAGAATTGCTCACCATTCCATTCCCTAGAGTCAGAAAATCACTTCAAGAAATGTTCTGGCTTTTGATAGCTTATGGTCAAACACATCCTCTTCCTTGTCACGATTCTAGAAAGGAGGGAGCACTTGGCTCTTGAAATCCAGTATGCTCCTGCTAAAGCACATAAATTGCTTCAGTTTTAACATATAAATGCATGTGTGTGTATGTATAATGTATGTACATATATGTGTATGTATATATAATATATCTTTTATATATAATATCACATATATATTTAACATCTTAAAATTGCTGGAAGCTACTACTGTTGACAGTGAAGACTGAACCCAGGAAGAAACAAATGCAAAGTTGTCCAAGAAATATGAACTGAACAGGTGAAATGAAATCTGCTCGATGCATACCTAGTACCTTGCAGAACAACAGGTTATTGCTACCATGAGCAGTATAAGACAAAGTGTGTTTAATGTTCCTTGGAGGATTTCCTCTGAAAGTTAGCCGATATATCTTCAGAAGAAATGCTTTAGTTTTGGGAAGTTTAATGCATTCCAAAGTACAGATTCGGTCATATTGTTCCTCTAATATAAGCTGTGTAATGATTCCTAAATAGTATAAAGACTAACTGCCTTCGTCTGGAATTCAAGGCTTTCAGAGTCTGACCCATCCTATCTTTCTTTCAGCCTGATCTTCCACTAATGTTTTTCAGGTGCCCCAGATACCAACCAAAACTCTCGTACTTGTCTCTTCCTTGGTTACCCTCCCTTTCACCTCCACATGTCCAATCCTACCCTTTTTTTCTATGCCCTTTTCCAATGCTGTATCTTTCAGAAAGCTTTTCCTGACACTCCCAGTTTGGAAGAATGCTATCCCTTCTCAGAAATTCCATAAGTTCTTGTACTCTAGGTACATTTATTCTTTTCCACTTTGCATGACAGTTACTTTTTCCGTGTTCTGGTTCTCTCTTCACTATTAGTCTATGAGCTCCTTGAGAACAGAGTCCCTCCTTGTTTTACCTCTGTATTGATGAAAGCATCATATGTGTTACATACTAATAAGTGATAGTGAACTGGAAGAACACTATCTGAAAGATGTGCTGTTTGTCAGATGTCCTCATACAAGGTGAATAGACAACAAAAATGGGCAAAGTTAGAGGACAAATCACCTCTAACCAAGAGGAGAGGTTTTAAAAAGAAGTGATTGTAGGCAGAGCTGTTCAAATTGTCCAAGGATTTGGCTCTCCGTATATTTCTTTCTCCATTATACTTTCAGATTTTTCCTTTCTAAATTTGACTTTTATGATGTATTAAAGAGGACTAAGAAGATGCATGAGGAAGTGAGATAAAAGAAATGCAACAAATGGTTGATAGTCAAAAGGGATATTGGCTTGTCTTCACTTGTGCACACACCCTCTCTCTCTCTTTATCATTCTCCTTGTGGCTGTGATGAAGTGGCACTGGTTCAATAATATTCATACAAATACAGCTTTTGTAAATGTGAGGATTACATGGTGTTTTAAAAGTTAGGAGGTCTCTGTTGTTACAGAGTAACCTTTAGTGTGAGATTGTAGATTCGGACTCATTGGAATAAGAGATTTTTAAGATTAAGTGGCCCAAATATACTTTGCTAATGAATAAATTGAAACAGTAAAAGATGGAATGATTTAGTTAGAGTTATATAGCTTTTTTTAATGAAGACTCAAGTTTACAACCCGTGTCCTAACTTGCAGGCTAAGTGTCCTATCTTTTGTTTTTATAGTAGTATTTCTTAATCTAATAATAAATCATTTACTGTATGATCTGCCTCAATAGTTGACCTTCTATAAAGAAGTGAACTGCCTTTAAAAGTATTGTTTGTAAGTTTTGTTTATAATTTTTAAAATTTAGGCAACGTCTATATAGCTGCAGACATTATTCACCAGTCTTATTTGTAGTTCATTGTGGTATGGCCTCAGTTCAAAAAGAGCAAAACTTTGGTTACACTTGAATTGTCTGTTCACATTATTACAAGTGTCTCTGCTTTCAGCTCACATTTATTGGGCATCCATATACCACTGAACCACTGGCTTTGAAAAAAATAACGTTTGCCATCAACTGAGTCTTAAAAATTCTGACCCTGCTTTTTGCACTTGTCCTACTTTCACTGACTGCACTGCAATTTCTGGCCACACTGCTGTCATTGACCTTCAGTCATGCCCACCAGAGCTGCTATGGCAATCACAGTTTCCAGGACAAATAACAGAATGCATTCTAGGCCTCAGGATTGATGATTCTCTTTACCATCTATGCTCAAGCGTGCCTGTAGCTGATTAGCTCAGACTTGTCTACAAGTTGAAAAGAGGTGGACTGTGTTTCATTGTGAGAAATAAGGTTTTATCAGGGCTGTCCAGCAGTGGAATGACATCTAAGTCATGTGGCACTGAAGAAGCAGGGTGAAAGGTTGGAGTTAATGACCTCTCAGATTTACTTTTAGCTCTGCATCAAGTCTTTAATAAGAAAGCCAGGGGTCAATGGCTGGAGTTATTTTTAATCTTTTTGGCTGAAGTAAAATATACACACAGAAAAATGCACAGTTTATAAGTAACAGTGTGCATTTGTTTAACAAAGACTGTTTACTGTCACCTACAATCTATTCACAACTCAAAATTAGATAGGTCTGTTCACTGGTGACAAATTTGCTAATCATCATTTTCACAGGGTTGATTACAAGTTAAACTGTTTATGTTATTTCTCTATATATCATGTGATTTTGTTTTTGCTATTTTCAGAGTGATATAAGTGCAGTTTAAAAACAGTACAGGAAGATAGTAACTCTGATATGTGACTGTTACAATAGTAGTTTAAGAATATTTACTTTTTCTGGAATAATCCATACTTTTTCTGGAATAATCCATGTTCATTGTAGATAATTTGCAATATACAGAGAAGCAAAATAGAAACAAGAAATCTAAGTAATCAGTATTCACTCAACGTCATCACCTAGACCTAACTATTCAAAAAACTTTAATATAAACTATTTCAGATCACACACACTATATGCACACATATATTTAAACAACATTTTAATCATATTGTGCATGTTGTCCTGTAATTAAAAAATATAAAAAAATATGAAATGATACCTCTTAAGTTTTTAAATGACTGTAGTTAACTATTACAGGCATCCCTCATTTTGTTGTGCTTCACTTTATGCTTTATAGATACTACGTTTTTCACAAATTGAAGGTAAGACTCCCCTAGCAGCAAAAAGATTGCAACTCATTGAAGGTTTAAATGACAGTTAGCATTTTTTAGCAATAAAGTATTTTTAAATTAAGGTTTGTATGTTTTCTTAGACATAATGCTATTGCACATTTGATAGACAACAATGTGGAGTGACATAACTTTTCTAATCACTGGGAAACCAAAAATGTTTCTGTGACTTGCTTTATTAATTGCTTTTTTTTTTTGTGGTAGTCTGGAATGAAACACAATATCTCTGAGGTACACCTGTATTTGAATATATATAATCTATTTAACAAATACCTGCTCTGGTTATATGAGCTTTGTGCAATTTTTCATTCTCATTAATATTGCTTGGTGCTCATTATTTTATTTTCATCATTTCCTTTAAGTATATTTCTTGCTGGATCAAATAGTATGACACTTTAAGACATCTGCTATATATTGCCAAATCATCGTTTAGAAAGTCAGTACTACCTAATACTCTAAATAGCAGTAGCTGAAAATCTATTTCATAGAAACACTGCCAACTATGACAATTCGATGGATAAAATAATTCATCTTGTCTTCATTTGCATTTTTTGACTATCAATATGAACAGTCTTTTAAAGTATGTTGATAATTTTTCATGACTTTTGTTCATTTTACTGAGGTATTGTTTCTCTCATTGCTACATATGATTTACTTTATGGCTAAGGATATTAATCCTGCACATATTTTTCCTAGTTCATTATTGTCCCTTGAATTGTTTATCATCCAAACTCAGACCTGAGATCAGAAATTTATCCAGAACTAATTTAAAATAAATTCAAAATAACTAGAGAAATACATTATTTTTCATCATATGACTCTTTCTATTTGCACTCTTCCTTTTGATTTCAACATTTATATGCCTAGAAAGACCAATGAATGATATAAGAAGATGGTGACTATGATCTTTCTGGAATGGGAAGTAGTGTATTAGCCCAATAGCACTTTTAAAATTCTCACTGGAATCATTTGAAATAAATCAAATTATCCTTTTAAAAACTTTTTTTATTAAAAATTCATACTGGCTGCCAACCAGTACTTGCTCATGGACTGTGTAATGAAGGCTTAGTTAAGAATTATAAAAGTAGACTGAATTTACATGTCCCTAGAACTGTAAGCAGATTTAACCAATTTACTAAGAAAGAACTTATTGAATATTTTTAGTTTAATGTTTATTCTAGGTGACAGTTTCCTTTTAGGGACTAATATTGAAAGCCTATTATTGTGATATGTAATAGGATACTTCGAAATTAATATAAACCCTTTAAAGAATGCTTATTTTATCATCTACCTAGATACTGCCTAAATGACTAAAACAAATCATGATAGCTAAAGCCAATCTCATGAGATTTTGCTTAGTTCATCAATTTTAGTATAAACATGTCATCCTAAAACATGTTGCTATGTATGGAGGAAATTGGATACTTCAGATTTGATGGATCGCTTAGAAGCTAGTAGAAAATGCTCTAGAATCCAGAATTAGAGCCAAGATTATCTTACTTTCTAAAATGTCTCTAATAAATTGTTTTCCTCACTTAATTTATTCTTCCTTTAAATCATTTAAAAATACCTTATGATATTCTGCTCTAGTTAGCTTAAAGACAAACATTTTGGACTCAATTAACAGGCGTTAATGAAGTGAGGGCATCACGTAAGCGTGAAACATGAAGCTGCAGCAACAGGTGGGAATTTGAGGCAAGTTTGAAGTAATGGAAATTCCTGCTTCAGGCAGACAATGTGTTTTTACTAAAGATAGCTTTTTGAGAAGGCTGGCTGTTAATATGGTTTGCTAGAAATAAGAGTGTTTAATGTTAGAAGGGGAAATAGCTATATAGACAGTCAAGATTTATTGTCCTGGCCTCCTTGCTGTAACTCTGAGCACTCCCTCCTTGGATGGAGTGCCCTTGATTACAGCTCTTAATTTTTCTGGAGAAGAATAAGGGAGGCAGCATGACAAAGAGAAGTCCCAAGATACTGTTTCAGAGGACACAGTTTTTGTACCTTCAGGAACATACTTTACATTCCTAGACCTCAGTTACCCCAAATGCAAGACAAGTTGAACCAGGTGATTCACAGAACCTCTTCTGCATCTTTTAATGTATCACAACTAAGAAAATGAGATAGATGTCAATGAAATGAGAACAATTTCATCATCTCACCATGAATTCCACCAATCTGCTAGTTCTTTAGGTAGATACTGCTGCTTTTCCTCCTATGCCAATGATAATGATGATGATGATGATGATGATAATAATAATAATAGGAAATAAAATAATCTCTACATAAGATCAACATAAGATCAAGATTTTTACCAGTACCCTGAATCTAGCCTGTTTTTCCTAGACTTCCAAAAGAGTTATGCTGGCAATTACCTTTTTTTATTTCTCCCAAATCATCAGTTTCTCTGTAGCTACTGGATGATTGCCAACAGCTCACAAACCTACTTTACTGCACCCATCTTAAAACTTTTTCTCCATTATCACAGCTTTAAAAATGTGTTTGTATTCCCTGTCACTACCTCCTCTTCCCCTGGCTTCTTGACAACTTATGCTAATTGGATTTCTATCTACACCACCCACTGAAATGACACATAAATGTCCCCAGTGATCTACCTCTTGCTAGGGCCACTGATCAGTTCTCTGCCTTCAGCTTTCTTGACCTCTCAGCAGTATTTTCTTCTGAGATTGTATCCTGGAAAACTCCATGGTCTAGGCTTCCTTTCTCTCACTCTTCTAGATTTCTTTGTAGTTGTTTTGCTGTTTTCTATCACCTTTGTTGGCTTTTCTTCTCATACTGGACCTGGGAATGTTGGTGTGCATGGACATTTCAGTGGTTGAGGAGATAAGGTTAATTTTAACACACAAGGATAAAGACTGTGAGTTGGCCTGGGAAAAGAGGAAAGGTGAATATGTTATAGATTTTATAGAGGAGTTCTGTTTGGTTGGCGTTTAAGGTACGTGAAGAGGCAATTTACTTATGGAAGTAGCTTAAAATGCCCTATCGAATATGTAATATCTACTTTGAGACTAGGAAAAATTTCTAGAGATTGTGATCCCTCAAGTTTTTTCGAGCTACGAAATCATTGAAATGTCAAAGGATGTTAACTCAGTGAGATTGGTGAGCTAATTAGGCCCCACTATTGAAGGTAGCAATTTCCTTTTATTGGGAATGAAATTCTCAGCAATATCCCAGAAGAGAAACCAAGAATGTGTCACCAAAGACTTTCTTGTTCCACTGGTATACTTTCTCCAAAAAGTACTCTAAGGTCAAACCATGTAGAGGCCAGCATTCTTTCCTTAATTCCCCAAATATTTATTGAGCTGCTACTATGTGGAAGGCACTAGTGGGTGAGGCTTTCTTAGATAAATATACCAGAGAACAGACTTTTTGTTGGAAGTAATTAAAGTGCCACCTATGAAAATACTGACCTCATTAATATGAAATATTTTCTCCATGGTTTCTCAGGATATCAATGGGCATGGAATGGTATATATAGCAAGAATTTAGAGAGTCATAATAGAAGATTCAATCTGGTTGTTCTCTCTCTCTCTCTCTCTCTCTCTCTCTCTCTCTCTCTTTCTTTCATATGCAACTTTTTTTTGTAAAGGTCTTAGAAAGTATATTTATTTTCATCTTTTGGGCTGCAAAAGCATCAATATGTAGGAGACCTAAAAATTATTGTTGAAGAAGCAATATGTATTATGTAGGTCAGCAAATATCAGTCTTTCTACTGGGCAAAATTTGTAACCCTTTTAAGTGATAAGCCATCTAACTCAGGAAATTGCAGTTGGCTTTTATAAAACTTCGCTGTCTATACCTGTATCTTCCTGCAGGAAGACTATATTACTAAGTTGAACAAGCAGCAGTTTTACAAAGAAAATGAATCTCCAGTGTTGTATTATTGTATGTGTCTTTGCCAGAGCCTTAAAATGTTGAAAAATAGGAAATTTTTCAGTTTTGACATCTTTTAGGGTTTAGAGTGAACCCAATTTTTTCAATCTGGCATTTTTAAGACTCAACAACTTTTGTGAAAGTAAAAGACAGGAGGATAACTTCCACCACTGTCTTCTACCACCAGAGAACCTAGAGAGTGACCGATGGGATTGAGATATCTGGAGTCTTGTAATATTTCAGAGGATGGGTTAAGTTTAACTTCCCGACTCTCTTTCCAATTCTTGTTATTTAGCTCTTGCTTTTAGTTATGTTTGTTGAAATTCAACCAGATTAATTTTCATCTTAAGGTCCTTTGAAAATATTTGGTGACAATGTATTCTTTTTAAAGATCTGAGGAAGCATTTTAATAAGTGATTTATAAATTTATCTTAGACAGCTTTTGTAAATAATTAAAAAAAAACTCTTTTTATCAGAAACTTACAGGTGGAAAGAATCACAAGTAAGAGGCTTAGTAGGTAAATGTGTCATCATCATATGTAAATTAATTTCAAATACTATAGAGTAACAGAGTATCACAATTTACCCAAAAGAAAAACCTTAGGGAAATGAATGGTAGAAAGAACACTAAAAATTTGTCTCTTTGCTTCTATGAAAGAAACATGGGGCTCCAGGTCTTAGAGTGTAGATCCTAGAAGAGGATTTAATAGTAATTTATATTCCTCTCCTCCTCCTCTTTCTTTCCCCAACTCTTCATCTACTTTTTATTCAGTAGATAGTTCTTGAATGCATATGCCAGACATTGTACTGAGTAAAAAGATGGATTCGACTCAAATCATGTCTACAAAAAGCTAATAATCTAATAGTAAGGCATCTACAAAAACATACATTATAGTTAAATGTAAAGATAAACTACTTGTGAGTAAAGTGGAGAGAATTACTGTTTAGCCAATGACTGTCAGAGAAAACTTTACCCATAAAATGACATTTGAATTGGCTTTTGAAAGGTAAGAGATGAAGGCAGTCAGAAGACACTCTAGTTGGAAGTAACATCATGAGCAAAAGCAGGGGGCAGGGGTGCTTTCTGTTTTTTTTTTTTTTTTTTTTTTTTTTTTTTTTTTTTAATAAGGAGCTCTGACTATTCAAAGCTGGAGATTTAAGTTGGAGCCAGACTGTGCATAAGCTTGAATAGCACATTAAGAAATCTGTATTGTAGGTGGTAAGCCTTAAATAATTTTAAGCAGAGAAATTTCACTATCAGATTTGTTTTATAAAATTGTATAGATAATAGACTGTAGAAAGACAGACTGATGGAAGGATAAATAGGAAACTATGCAGGAACCCAGAAAGCTTTCTCATATCCTGGTGACAAAGGCAGATATGATGACCAAATATTGCTGGGACATTTTATATAAAATTAAGGAAATGGTAAAATAAATCAAAGTTAGTTTCTTTTTGAATCCTATGTCGACCAAGGTTGACCTAGAGAGAGAGAGAGAGAGCCTTAAGTTAGAATTCCATAGGAACAAATTAAAAAAAAAATCTTTGTGTTTTTATTGATTATAGATTACTATAAAAGAGAAGCTCCTAAATCTCAATGGCTTAAACCACTTAAAGTTAATTTCTCACATAAAGTCCAAGTTATGGTGGGGAGTACTACTCCTCTGCCAGTTTCAACAAATGGCGTCCAAAGTCATTCTGGGTATTGAAATTGGTCAACCGGTTGGTAGACAAGGGGAGAGAATGCAGGATTACATGAGAGGTTTTTATGGGCCAAGCCTGGAAATATCATATATCGCCTGCATCTATATTCCATTGTCTAACTCAGTCTTGGCCCCTGAGTTAATGCAAAGGGGCTAGAAAATGCTCTAGTTTTCTGCCAGGAATGAAAGGGAAGTAAGGCTTAGTGAACAACCAAATAGTCTTGTAAGTACTAACATTGCCTGCACTGATCTTAGGAGCTACTTGATTCCTCACTGGGGGCCATGTTTTCCTGGAGACCCTGGACATCTTGTATTCTGTCACAAGGGACTTTTAGGCAGGGAGTCCTCCAATTCCAGGGAGTCAACCTACCGGAAACCAAGAGTAAGAATGTCTATGCAAAAGCAGACTTGACCTTGAAGGCGGAATTTGCTGAACAGCCCAGTCTCCTGTTTGTGCCTAATGAGCCTGTATCTGAAGCCTTTGTTCTGTATCTGAGGGCTGGCTAGCCAAATCAGGAAAGCTTACCTTATATCCTCTGATGGATCATCCCATTACTTTCTCCTGCCAGGAAAATGCTCAGACACCATGTTAATTTAGGACGAATTTTCAAAATATGCAGAATGACTCAAATTTTATCTTTAAAAATGTGGGCATCTTTGTTTTTGTAAATACTATACGTATTTAGATGATCACCTCAATGAAGCTTGGGGCTGTGCCAGTTTTTGCTCTGCACCTGTGCCCGGTACCTACCAGAGTTCCTAGCACACCCTGAGTCTCAATAAATGTAGGTTAAATAAATAAATACATATATGAATGCACAAAGACTGGAAATGTATATGAGATGTTAATTATATTTATATCAAATTACAAAACGTCCCCCCCGCCCCCACTTGAACTTGTCAGTCCCACCTTTTCAATATTCATATTCTGATGCAGTTCACTTGCCTCTTTATCATTGCTCTGTCTCTTGACTCACTCCTCAGAGAGGACCAAAAACAAAACTACCTAAGTCTGTCCTGGAATTTTGTTATGGGAAATGTTTATTCTAAAATTAGTTTAATTTTTATTTAGGGTTGATTTAAATTTAACTGTTGATATAGATATTTAGTTAAATATAAACAGCCTCCAATCTAGCTCATGACAAAAAGGGAATGGAGGCTCCTCAATTTCCTTCACTGTAGAAAATAGTTAAGAAGTTAGCTGCTCCCTTTAAGGCCTCTGTCTCTCCCTTCCCAGTCCTTTCCCTGCAGATCCTGGGTGACAGCTTGAGTTCCAGAGGCAGTTCAGAGAGTGTCTGTTGATCACCACACAGGCTTGCTCGTAGCATGAATATTAATAAATATAATATCAACAACCATGACAATGGGTGGGAGGAGACTTGGACACATTTATATGTCACTGAACATCAAGGGTGAAAACTTTGAGCACTGTTGTTTGAATCTCTGATGAAACACATACCTGATATTTACTAGAACAGTAAATATGCAAATAGCCTTTCAAAGTTAAAAATGTGAAAGGGAAGTCTGGAAGCAACTGCAGATAGATAGGACTTTTCAAAATGACTTTTTTTTTTTTTTTTTTTAACCAAGCAGTGTCTGATGTGGTTGTCCTATTTTAAAGAGAACCACTAGTATTGCAATGTGTCCTTAAGGTAGTAACCAAATGCATTGACCAGAGCAAGAGTTTAGAAAAATGCCTTTTTCCCAAGAATATTTGTTTTTGCCTTTGGCATCTTGGGAAGTAGAAATCTGTGCTTATACATGGAAATGATTAATTCTGAGCCTCTCCATGTCAGAATTACTGTTTATATTTCTGTAATCCACAGCTCATGCTTTCTGTAGACTTTCCGTTACAGACTAGAAGCAGCCTGTCTTTTATCAGTAGCTGTATTCTACTCATGGTACATTTTTCATAGATTATGAAGCCATTTGTAAAGGTGGAGCTCTTAACTTTAAAGTAAAATATCTCAGGAGCCATTTATTGGAGAATTTTTTTGGGGGGCGGGGCAACACAGTGACTTAATAGAATAGCTTGACATAACATCTTAAAATAAGTAAAGATCTTGGTAATGGAAACTTGGAACTAAACCTAAATACAATTATCCAATAGGACTTGTACATGGCTTCCAATTACTGCCTGCCTCCACATTCATTTTTGCTCCTAAGTCTGGTATCATCCCACTCTGGTGTTCTCTTCTTATCAGTTCATTACCTCAGGAATTTGCTCCTTGTTGAAATCCTTGGTGATGGTGGGGGTGGAAAGTGGGGTTGCAGATATAAGAGGTATTTGCATTGATGGGGGAAGAAAGCACTTACTTTGAATCAAGATATTAGCCTCATTTTACAGATGATAAAAGTGCGGGCACAGAGAGGTTAAGTAATTTCCCCAAGGTCACATAGTAAGAAGAGCTGGGATTTCAACACAATCTAGTTTGCTTTTAAAATGCAGTGCTCAGACATGGTAATATTACCATGGTTGTTATTAATCAGTGTGTTTATTGGATACCTATTAAGCCCATGACATAGATATTCTACAGTCAGTGATAGAGCAACGGGTTATGTATGGCCCAAGCGCTTTCAGTTATTAGAGCTAGTGCTTGCAAATGAGACATTATTTTATTTATTTATTCAGTTTGAATTTATTAAATGGGCCTATATCATGCAAGGCACTTTGAGACTAGACTAGAAAGTTAAATAAAATATTTGTATCCAGGATTGTGGCAGGAAGAGGAATCTGATATGTCATATACATATGAACAGAATCAGGAAGTATCAAGAGCTGTGGGATTCACTGGGAAAGATTAAGGTTGGAGGTAATAGGGAAGGATTTGAAAACAAAGAGATAATATTCCTAACACTTGTCTTTACCTTTCCATCCTATTGTGTTTCTTTTGAAGGTAATGAATAACCCTTAAAGACTTAGAAGAAGAATGCATGATCACTGGCACACAATTGCCTAATGAGTAGGAAGGAGGGAAGACTAGGATGTATTGGTAGCCTCAAGCAGGGCATTGGCAGGGGATTGGAAAATAAGAAGTGGTCTACAGCAGGGGTCCCCAACACTGGGGCCATGGACCAATACCTGCCTGTAGCCTGTTAGGAACCAGCCTGCACAGCAGGAGGTGAACCACAGGCAAGAGAGAGAATCTTCATCAGTATTTGCAGCCACTCCCCAGTGCTAGCATCACCGCCTCAGCTCCACCTCAGATCCTCAGGCATTAGATTCATATAGGAGCACCCGTCTCTGGTGCCAAAAAGTTGGGGACCACTGGTCTACAGGACATTTATGGAATTAAACTCTACAAGGTTAAGTATTGTTTAGATTTTGCAGCAGTATAGGAGAGTTTGGCATACACAAGCTAGGTAACCTATTTTTTTCTCTGCCTTTTGTGGCTAAGCCCACATTTATTCCCACCATCTTGCTGGGCTTTGCAATTCCTCATTTTTCCATGATACGGGGTCCTCGCATCCACCTTATCACCAGATTATTTTTGTTGTTGTTAAAAACATAGACCCTATTACACTAAAAAAAAAAAAAAAATCTAACCATAAGCTCTTGGCATCAAACTTTCAAAGGAATGTGCATTCTTATGGGACATCAGTTCTCCCTCAGTTGAGATTAGTACACAGCAGTTCCCAAAACTGACATACTATGTGAATGTTATCCTGAGGCCCAGGGGAAAGAAACTAGAGTAGGGATTCTCAGGCAATTGGGGTGGGGGTGGAAGGGTAGTAAGAAGAAAAGAGCAGGGAGAGATGTTTTAGTTTTATTTTGATTCCAGCTCAATCTCATTTTATAAATAAATACCCCATAGTCAGAAACAGTGACGTTGGCTGTGCTAAGAGACCTGAGTCAAAGTAAAGCAGGCCTCTAGTGTTCCATTAGGGTAATCACCCCTACCATTCCTACATTCCTCTTCCCTACATTTCTAGCATGTTAATAGCTGGATTTTGGTGTGCAATCCATTCATTTCTCTGAAGTTTTTATAATTATATTCACCCATCTATAAGACAGTGGAACAAAATAGTGCCAATTTATGGTTTGATATGAAATCTTTGCTTTGACCTTTGGGGATATATTTTATCTCAGGAAGTAGAGATCATAGTTTAAATTAAGTCATTGTGACTAAGATACAGAATATTATTCATATCCAGTTACTTAAAAAAAGAGAAGGGATGACTTGACTAAAAGCATGGACAACTACTTAAAAAATGCCAGTTGAAGTTAGAGTAAGTAAGAGAAAAATACTTCCATGAGTCACTGACTGTTTAGAATATTCAGGAAATTTTTCGAAGTCTGATTTGCCATTCGTGGTCCCTCTAATTCTCACAAAAATTAATATGTGAACTTGAGTAGATTTTGTGTTCACTTATAACTTTCAGAAACTTGGAAGCTTGGGCTGCTGAAATGTTATAAGTTAGATAATGAACTTCTTTAGAAACTGAAAACCTGAATTTAAAATAAATTACCCTAGATTAGTATTTAACCATGTAATTCATCAGTAGTGGTCAATATTATATTTTTCTAGTAGCTACTTCCTTCTCTTAACTTTCAGGCATTTTAGGAACCCCAAAGCAGTGAATTTCAGAAAATTCAATGCTTCCAAAGGGAAGCTTAAGGACAAATAATTCCAGCTATTTGTTGTCAAACCCCCAGTAGTTCTCAGGCATTGGAGTAGATTTAAACAAAATGTTGTCATCGAAATGTTCAAAATGTTCTTAAGTGACTTTTTTATATAAAGTCAGTTTTTGCAAGAAAATTCTTAATTTTGGCCGGAGGCTTAATTTCTCAGCAGTCCAAAATTCCTTTGAATTTCTTTTTCACTAATCTGTCATACCTTGCAATTTTTATTTTTATTTTTTTTCTTAAAAATGAAACCATACCTGTTAGGGTTTCTCACTGTAACTTACTTAGAAATCATGATGGTACTCCTTGGTTTTGCATGATCTCAGATTAAGAGTAGAAACCCTCACTCCACAGTGCGAAAAACAAGCAGTTAGGCTTGTGAACGAGAGTATGTTATGAAGAAAGCATGGTTAGGGTTATTGCAAAGATACTAAAGAAAGTTCAAGAATATATTTGTCCTGGTTCCTTAGTTGGCATTCAATTTTTCTTTCTCATCTTAAGGAGTTACCAGAATGAGGAGGCCAGCACTGGTGGAAATAAGTGGCAGGAGCTGTTGGAGAGTGTGGGTGACAGACACAGTGGAAGGGATTGGTCCCAGAGATGGAGTAGAGCAGTGAAGTAAGGATGTAATGATAAATGGGAAGATGTCACTTTTTCCAATTCTGGAAATTCTTAGCTTTCTCATTCTCTTGGTCTTTGCTTCTTTTAAGATGACCTTTCCAATTTACCATTCTCCAGTGTTGGATAACAATTATGTGCTTTTGATGCTTCCTGGAGCAACTGCGCTGGGAGTCCCTTTCTCACGGAGACTGTCTCTCCATAATACATTTACCAAATACATACTGAGCACTTACTATAGAGTACACAGACCTGTCATTCAAGAGACCCACAATCAGTGGGGAAGGCAGGCATATAGAGAGCTTATTATGCTATTGAGGATCAGGCTGGGGATAATAGAGACATACCATAGGGCTACAGAAACAGTTGGAAGCCACTGCACTGTTACTAGCTTCCAAGAGGCAGGTGCTGCCTGTCTGGATTGGCTTCCTCTCTGGCCCAAGCTTTGTTCCAGGGAAGTCCTGGGTACCAGGAGGAAATCCAGAAAGGTAGTTATCAAACCAGAACTTTCACAACTGGATGTCTTGTTGGTAGCTAATAAGAATAGACTCCTTCCCCAATCCATTAAGTTAATAGGACAGCAGGGGAAGAAAGAAGCCACAGTATGTCACTATAAAGATTCTTTAAACAAAAACCAGTTGATTTCTCCCAGAATGAAATCTGGCCTTTGTGTGGTGAGCTTCCTTTGTATGGCATTCTCTGGTCTTTTCCCAACATCCTTTTATTATCAGAGTAGAACACTGTGACCCTTTGTACAGGGTTAAAACAACAGCATTAGCTCAAGTGAAGGTTGAATTTTGCTGACCTTTTTACATTTTCCCTATAGCTTGCCATTTGCATCAGCAAAGCAGTGGGCCCTTCTCCCCCCAGCTTCCAGCATGTTGTTGAATTTGTCAAGGCAATTAAGTCTCTTATGCTCTTTTAAGTTGATATAAACATGTCACTGTTTCCATTCCTGGTCATCCCCCTTCTTCCTTTCACTCCCACTCTGTTATCAAGTTGTTTCTTGCATTCCTGAGATCATTATTCTCCATTAAATTTCAGAACTTTGACCCATTTTTTTTTGAAACTCCAAGAGTGTGTCTGTTGCAGTTCCCATGGATTCTAGCAGTTTTTGCTTTGGTTTAGGGCATGCTTTTACCTCTTTGAGTGTTGTCAGTACCCATTAGCTTCACTGTGAGGTTAAAAAATTGATCTATAAGAATTAAATAAATGCTACTTGTACACATGAGAGTATATTTTATCACCATCTCAGTGGAAAAGGAGTAGGTCTTCAACAAGCCAATCACCAGACCTAAACTAAAATCTTCTATGTGCAAGACACTATGCTGGCCCCTTAAAGGTATGTGTAGAAGAATATACACTCTCCTAAATTATCTTGTCTGGAACTATTGAGGTGATCTTGGGAATTTTCGTGTTCTCTCTTGTACTTTTTTTTTGGGGGGTAGGGTTAGGGGAGGGCTTTTGTTCTGCTCCAAATGCATCTCTGTCTGCTACCCCCATCTTCCAAAGTCAGACCGCAAATTCTTTTCTAATTTCTGACTATTTCAGGGTGAAGGTCAACTATGCATTAGGTCTGAGAGTGACTGAGAAAGATTGGGGAAGAGGGAGAGGAGCCTCTAAATAGTAACCCTCTCCATCTTCCATGTACTCTAAAAATAGGTTTATACCTATAGATACTTTTCCTATTCCTTCATCTTTTTCTTCATTCCCATGTTTCTGTGGAAAGATGCTCTTAATTGACATTTTTTTTTTTTTTACTGAAAAGTAAATGAATTTAAAATTCTACCTAAAACAAAGGCGTCACATCATACCACCCTTCAGCAAATTTGTTTGAATTTTGTCTCCTACAGAAAGATTTTGTGAGTTCAGGTGTGGCAACTTCTTTCTTTGTTCTCAGCGTCCACATCAGTAACCTAGATAGATAGATATCCATTAGGAAACTCCCAAAGGACCAAGTGCTTGTTTTAGATGGAGGAGAGATGCAAGATTCTCTTCCCAAGGGGCAAGAGAAGAGAATAGTCCTGATGGAAGGGAGGCCTCGAGAGAGCTGTGAGAGGAGCAAAGAGTTCATTCTGACTAAAGATCAGAACTGGCTGGTTTCAGATATTTCTCTCAGGACTTAACATTTCTAGCTCTTATGCCTAACCCTTAAAGCCAGTGCTTCTCAAACTTTCATGTGCATATAAATAACCAAGGTGATTTTGCTAAAAGGTGGCTTCAATTCAGTAAGTCTAGGGTAGAGCCTGAGATTAGCATTTCTAACAAGCTTCCAAGTGATACTTTTGCTTCTGGTCTGAAGATCACACTCTGAGTAGCCAGCAAGACTCTAAACTACCCATCACTATGTAAAAGGAAGGAAGATAAGATATTTAAAGTCAAACTTTCTAAGCTTTTCAAAATTGATTTATAGGTAGTGTTGAATTCCACTTCTTTCTGTTCCAGTTTTCCTCTTACCCCTCCTCCTTGTCAGAAGGTTGGCAGCAGCTCCTTCAGTCCTCTTTGCTATAAATGAACCCAAGTTACCCTGGGATGAGGTCATATTTTCCAAAGGCATGCTTCTAGTCTGTGGTAAAGGGGGAGGGCTTGTCTGGGAGTTGAGGCCTGGGAAGTGTAGCCTGTGTAAGATAGAGCAGAGTCTGGGCAAAGCGTGGGTTTGAGGATACTCCCCAGGCAGAGGAAGTGGGGAGGCCTGAGCAGCTGCCAGTGCTTTTCTAATTCTGTCTCCTGGATTTACGGAAGTAGAATGGCCTCTTCAAGACATCCCAGTGGACTCCAGCAAGAAAAAGTCTGTCACTTCTGTTGGTACCAGGAAGCTTAATTAGAGTTTAAGATTTAAAGAAGGATGAATTAACCTGGATTATCACTCACGCCTTCTTGATTTATGTTTTCTATAAATATGGACTTTCAGAGTGTGATATTGTTATTTATAAGAAATATATATATGGTCTTTGTCCAAATATTTTCCATGCTCACAGCTCTTAAAATTCTTAGAATTTCCTGTGATGAGTGATAGAAGTGTCTTTTGCTATGTCAATGAGGTGACTTTTAGCCATTAGGTAACCTAAGGGGGGCTAGTTATGAACCACCTTCTGATTAAAAGATTAAAACTATCAGTACCAGCTCCCACCTCCCACCTCTGAGGGGAGAAGGGCTGGAGATTGCCAGTGGTCAGTGATTTAATTAATCTTGCTTATATAATGAATCCTCCACAAAACCCCAAAAGGTTCGAGTTTCAAAAGCTTTTGAGTTGATGAATACGTGGAGATACAGAGAGAGTGGCACACCTGAAGAGGGCACGGAAGCTCTGTGCCTCTTCCCATGTACCTTGCCCTAGGCTTGTCTTCTGTTTGTTCTTGAGTTGTATCCTTTAATAATAAATCAGTGATCTAGTGAGTGAACCAGTTTCCTGAGTTCTGTGAGTTGCTCTAGTAAATTACTCCAATACAGGGAAGGGTTTCTGAGAACCTTTGATTAAAGCCAGTCAGTCATAAGTATGGGTAACAACCTGGGCTTTTGACTAGCATCTGTAGGACTGAGTCCTTAACCTGTGGACTCTGATGCTCTCTCCAGGTGGATAGTATTAGACTTGAGTTGAATTGTAGGACACTAAGTTGGTGTCCAAAGGGTTGCTTGTTGGTGTGTGGAACCATACCGTCCCACACACATATCAGAGTTCGTCTCAGAACCATTTATAGAGAGTCCCAATATCAAATATTCTAAACGAAAAGAATATATAAAGATTTCCCAAAATTCCTTTGAAAAGAATCTAGTTAAAAATTACATAATTTTCATAAATATTTATTGAGTACCTCTTGTGTGGAATCCCTGTGTTGAGTACTTGGGATTACAGTTGTGAACCAAATGAAGGTGGTAGCCGGCCCCACAGGACTGCCTATAGTCTACTTGGGGAGAGATAGCCTCTTAACAAGTTGTTTTAGTGCCATAACAAAAGACCACAGACTGGGGAGCTTAAACAAGAGACATTTGGTTTTTTTCTCACAGTTCTGCAGACTGGAAGTCCAAGAGCAAGGTTCCATGTGCTTAAGTTTCTGGTCAGAACTTTTTCCTAGCTTACAAACAGCTGCCTTCTCACATCCTCACATGGTCTTTCCTCCGTGTACATGCGTGTGCACACATGTGCACACGCATGCACGTGCGCACGCACACATACACACACACACGCACACACACAGTGGCAGGGCTAGGGGAGATGGAGAGGGAAAATGAGAGGAAGAGAACACTCTCTGATCTCTCTTCTTATGAGGACACTAATCCTGTGGACCAGGGCCCCATCCTTAAGACATCATTTAACCTTAATTGCTTTTTAGAAGTCCTATCTCCAAATACAGTCTGGACTTCAACATATGAATTGGGGGTGGGGCACAAACATTCACTAAATAACAAAAATAAGCACATTTAATACCTAATTATAAAGTATGGTGCATGCCAAAATGAAAAGATAGAGGCTCTATTTAGAGCTGTAGTACATAGAATTGCTTTGTAAAGATTAATTTTATTATCTACCAAAAATATAAATAATAAAGCCAGGAGGATAAAATTGAGAATGGTGTTATATTTTGTGTTTCCTTTTTGAAAACCAGAGTCTATTTTATTCATCCTTGCTTCAGTGCCCACATAGTAATCTCTGACTTCCTTCAAGAGAATATGATCATTTTGTGAAATATAACTATGATGATTGCTTGACTCTTGAAATATAATTAGTAGATGCCTTACATATCTAAGTACTGAGATTTTTGGTATTTAGTGAAACTAGAGAAAAGAAAAAAATAACTGTTTGTATCTGGCAAGAGTTCCTACCCCGGAATATGCTTACATTTTGTTTAGCATTTAAAGGTCCTCATTACATGAATTGAAAACCTTTTTGTTATTGCGGTTGTTAGTCAAGCAAAAAGGGTATAATTAAAAACACATTAATGTGAAAATTTTTCAATTTTTCAAAATTAGTTTTACAATAATCATATATAACATCACTCTTCAGCAGAAGAAAATCAACTTGAAAAGTTTTTTTTTTTTTTAGTTTTTATCCAAACCAAAACAAACTTGAATAAGTAAGAAGAAAACTGCTGATCATGAGACAGTATATGATGTGCTCCTGTTATTATTCCTAACTCAAAAATGCACCATTAAAGCTTGTTTATGAACACAGAGGTCAGTGTTCTCCAGTGTTCCCATGTGATGCCTGTGTTACACATCCTCATTTCTATTGGGAAACATATGGGAGTCTCCTAATTGATTAGGCCTCTTCTTTAAAGAGCAAGAAAGGTGTATATTTCACTTTGACTGCTGACAAAGGAGAATGGGCTTAGGGATGCCTAAAGAACATGGTAGTTGACTTTCCCACTCTATTTCTTGTGGGACCTTTCTTGAAGAATTGTATTTAGTTTTGGGCTAACCATTTAAAAAGAATACTGAAAAAATAGAGCTATTTAAGATGAAGAATGAGATGGTAAGGGGCATATAGCTCTTGTAATGAGAAGAAGGGGGAATATTTTTAGTTCCCTTAGTTCTCACCCATAATTCTGGCTAGGGAGGGGAGATTAGGGCAGTACCTGAGAGTGTCTTCATATGCCTGGTGGCCAGGCAGGTAGAATTCATTCGGGATACAAAGCTTGGATTAATAGGTGAATGTTTTAAGATCACAGAACTTGCACAAAGTGGGGAAGACCTTTTAAGCAGTTATGACTGTCCATTCACAAATGGGCTGCCTTGGGTAGGGGAAACAGTAATGTCAGCCTCTCTATAGGAGACCACTCAGAGCTCCATAAAGTGGAGTGAAGGTGTTATACATGATATAGAAATACTCAAGTGTGAAACATCTGAACTATAAGTCCAGTAGTATCACTTCTAGTGCTGGGATTATATGCTGTATAATTCCTTTTATATGAAATTCTTAAAAAATACAAATTAATACAGAGAGTAGAAAACAGATTGATTGCCTCAGAATGAACAAAAGGAAAGAGCTGGATTACAGAGAGATGCAAGGAAACATTTAGGAGTGATGGATATATTATCTTGATTGTGGTATGCTTTTATGGGCAAATAGATATGTAAGCACTCACCAAATTGTATTCTTTAATTTGTGTAGTTTGTGGGTCATCAACTATACCTTAGTAAAGACTATATACCTGTATATACACACATATACACACATATACATACATATGTATACATACTCACAAATCTATATATACGTACATATACATATACATAGTTATACACATACACTCAAATATTCTTAGTTACATTAATAGCTTCTCTGCCTTCAGTTTATATTTGTGTAAAATGGCGATATAATATTACTTCCATTGTGGCGAAAGAATAGTGCTGAGCACACAGCACTCAATAAATGTTAGCTAAAATTATTACCTTGTCTGTTATTTGGAACAAAATTGTGTTCCCTGAAGTTTTTTTTATTTTTTATTTTTTTTTTATTGTTGTTGCAAAATCAGACTCTTGAGGAAGCATGAATAGAACAAATAGCAGAAGCCTTTCAAAATGTCATTCCCAGGCCTGAGAGGGGAAAACCTTGTGCTCAGAAAATTTCCATCCTCCCCCACAGCTGAAATGCCTTCCTTGGCTGAAATGCCTCTCTCAGCATTTCTATTTTGAACACCCTTTCTTGGAGGATCCTAATCCAGCTTCGAGAATTCATTGTGGGCTGAAACCTGGCAGATTAAATCTTGGGGAGAGAAAGTGATTTGAAAGTAATATTGTTCTTAAAACTACAAAACAAGTATTTCAGATTTTCATTATTTTCTGTTTCAATTAAGTTGTTAGGAATTCGCAGATGCTTGAATTTGCCAAATGGATTTCCTTTGCTTCTTTAATTTTTTAAAAGAAAGTAGACTAAGCTATAACTTTTCAAAGTCAGCCATTCTTTAAGTAAAATCTTACTATTGCAGCTACTGTATTCCCAGGATTTGTATCTATTTTTTTTAAACTGAGGAGTCTATTGAAACAGAAAGTTGAGCAAATTATTTAACCTTTTTCATATTAAATTGCATTGTTTGAGCATAGACTGAAATGACATTGTTTATTTTAGTTCCATAAATTTCTGTCACCTCTTTTCCCATTTATATTTTTTAAGAGAAAAAACAAAAACAAAAACAAAAAGCTTGCTGTGTACTGGTTGCCTATCATCATGACTACAATGATTTTCTTTCTTCAGTTGCCTTTTCACTCCCCTGTCATTTAAAGTGACTTTTCATATCCTAACCCACATCTACATTAATTGTGATGAACATTATCCTGTTCTCACAACATTCATAACATGACAGTACTATTATTAATGTCAGAGATGGTGAATTAATAAGAACTGCATTATCTGCAACTGTGATGAGACTGCCTACTTAGATTTGCAGATCAGGAAATCACTACAGATTAAAATCTTGATTTCAGAAGTCATTTGACGGTATCTTTTATTATATTCTAAATTCATGGCCAGCTAGAGAAATTTTTTTTTAATTGGTATTATGTGCATTTGTAGTTGCTTGGAAAGATTTATGTGGTAGCAAATAACTAATTAATATTAAATTGGAGGGAGGACTCTAGTAGTAAGCTTCAGGATACTAAACTCCATTCTTTTAAAATGATTTGCATGGAACTGAGATGACTTTATAAAATAACTAAGAAAAGAGGACCAATTTATTGTACAGAGAGTCTCTGTGATAGAAGGCAAATGGAATCTAATGGACTTGTGTTCTAACACTTGTCAAAAAACTCATACGTGTACACACTTAGCCATAAAACTTATTAGTCTTATGAGAAGGACTAAAAGCTTTAGTAAATTAATGGGAACCAATGGTAAGACATATCTGCCAGACAAAAGCTAATGAGATCTAGGATTGCATTATGGAAGCATATCTGAATTTCTGTGTTCATTTCTGATGTCTTCTCTTAAAGAAGACATTCATATAGAGAGGGTAGAGCATGTAATTCGACACATTTGTTTAAGAACTGGAGATTTTTTTTCCTGCAAAGTAGAGTTCATGGGAATGTAATTGTTGTCTTCAACTATCTGAAGAGTTACCATAGGAAAAGGAACTACATTATTCTTGTTTTGGTTCTTCCAAAGTATAAAACCAGGAGCAGTGATGAAGTTAGAGGATTTAATGTTAGAAAAATTACATTTGGCTTAGATCTTTTGTTAGACAGAATGGACTTTTTTGGAAAGTAGTGATTTCTTTAACACAGAAAATTTAGCCAGAGACAAACACCTTGGGTTAATTTAGACTAGCATATCTCACAGCAAGCCCTGCAGATCACTACTCACAAAATATTCCACGAGACTCTGAGTCAATGAGCGTTGAGAAACAGTATATAGTATATTGCTCACTTAAATATTCAGAACGTGCACCAGCATATTAGAGGCTCTGACAGTTCCACAATAAAAAAACCTGTTTAACTTGGTATAACTCAGAATTTCTCAAATTTATTTAAATCCTAAAAATCTTCCACTTATTGTGGTACAAGTGTGCTTCAGAACACACAGTGAGAAACACAATTATTTTGTGTTTTGATTCCATGAAACCACTCTGTCCATATTTATGAACACATTCATGTGTTAATATATGTGTGTGTGTGTGAGTCCATGTAATAGTTTTAATGATTAAATAATCCTTTAAGGATCCCAACTGTCTCAAGAAAACTACAATTCATAACTTTTCCTCAGAGAGGTCATGAAGCCAAATGTAGTCACCAGACATCATCAACTGCTCATCAATAGAAAAGTAAGCCTGTAACCCCAGAACTATTTTTTTTTTATTCTTCCCTTTCCTCCCCTGCTATTTGGGCAAAGAGCCAATTTCTTGAAAGTGGTGAGGGAGGGCAAGAGTAGATGTGAGAGAATACAAGTTCGAACCACATCTCAAACATCTGGTTTTATTTATGTGCAAGCACTATGCACAGAACTTAATTAATGTGACTGCAAATAACTGTGTGTTTGTTGAAACATTATGTAAGCCTTACGTATGTGTATTTCTCTTTCCTCAACACTGACCCGGTGCTCCTCATCACGCCATCAAGATTTCGTTATGAGCAGGAGTTATGAACGTGCATAGCAGTTTCTCTTCCCCTTTTCTGACTGTTTTCTTTTTCTGTAGTTCTCTTTCTAGAAAACTACTACTTTGGCAAGGGTTGAAGACTGAGTCATGCACATGCCTTTACTCACGTCTTCTATAATTTCAAGCCAGAATCTGAAGCAAATTCCAATACAGCTGTGACAGGCAGCCATTTAGTTCTAGAAATGCTATCCACACACATATGCACACACCTGCAAAGCTATTTTTCTTGTTCCTCTGGAAAGACCTAGGGCTGGGAGGACATGTAGATAGGAAGCAGCAAGGAAAAACTCTCTCCTGTCTGTTATAGAACCATTCTTTTTAATTTGTGAGTGATACGATACAGTTCAAGAAAAAACATTGCTTCCAGAATATGTTGCAGCTGATCTCCAGCTGTTGTCCCTATAGTCCAATCAGACATGAAAAGTCTTCAGATCTGATAAGCTGCTCTAGGAGAATATTGTGTGAATCTTTTATGTTAATATTACATATCTCAATACAGTTAGCCAAAGAGATGGAAAGTAATAACTTTGGAGTAGGCCAAAGACATGGTATAGAGCTTTTCCCTCTCCTCTCTCTCTCTCTCTACACCTCCCTCTTTAGTTCTTAGTATTAGAGTCCATCAATATCAATAACCTACCAGGTAAAAAGAATCTCTAATAAAATGAAGCAAAACCTAGTGACATTATTTTCAAACAATTTTCTTAAATTAGCAGAAGCCATTTATCAAATGAAAGTTCTTAAATAATTGCAATTTTTTAAAAAGGAAAAATAGCAATCAGTGAAGAGAGTTGTGTTAGTGGAATTGTACCTCTCTGTGTGCTACAGTCCTTGAGGCACCACTGAGGTGCTTTCAGGAACTCGATGTGACAAGCATTGCTTTATAATTTGCAAAGTCAAAAAACTTGTATGCATCAGGAAGGATGAAACAAGCTCTCTGTGATAAAATATAAGGCAAATCTAGATCAAAACCCCCCCAAAAATTATCTTATTTTTGAATAATATGACGTAGTATATATCTTGTTTTTTTCATGTCGTTGCATCCCAAACCAGTGAAACATACAAATATATTCTTAGGTCAAATTTCCTCAGCAGCATTATACATTGGACTACCTAGAGGTTTTTAAAACAGAGATCTGGTTCATAGCCCTGGAGACTTTGAAATGATAGGTTGTATGTTGGGTCTGGCATCTGAATCTAAAAAAAAATTAAAATAAAGTAATTAGTAAGACTCCCTCACTAAAGGCAAGTCTTTTGTGCCCTAGGGTTTAGGAATTAGTGCTCTAGGTTAGTTTTTCCCATTCTACAAAGAAAATTATACAGCCACTGGATCTTCAGTCCAATATGTAAAGTACTTTTGATTGTAAGCATGACGCTAATACTGGAGACAAAGATATGGGATGTCTAGTCCATTATCTTATTCTATATAATTTTTTTTCTTTCACATTCTAGATCATTTCAATTCCAGTCACTATGTATTAAGTGTCTACTATAAGGAACATACTTAGGAGATTAAAAAGTAAGGTTAAATCCTGCTCTAAAAAGGAAGATAGTTTCAACTATCCAGAATAAAAACAGGCTACCTTAAGTACTATAGTGCAATGAAAACAAGCTCTATGAGAGCTCAGGGGATTGCCTATTTGCCAACTGAAGGATTAGAGAGACCTGAAATAGGTGATAATTGAGTTCTTCCTTGGAATATGAGTAGATTTCTGTGCTGTGTCAAAGGGAATAGTTACAGTAAAGATTCTAAAGCAGAAGAAACCTAAAGAGTATGAAATATGGAAGTTCATGTTAGGGGAGTGATGAGATAAGTAAGCAGATGGAGCTGCTTGTCAGAGAAGAAGCAGAGAAATCCTTAAAGGTGACCTTAGTCTAGTTGGGTTCTTTTTGAAGGTCTCAGGCAAAAATTCCATTATAGAGGTGGTGAGTATTTGGAAAGCAGATTATACTGTTAAGCAAGGAGCATGAATGAGATGTGGTCTAGATAGACATGATGGGAGGAAGATTTGGATTTATTTAAAAGGAGTCTGGAAACATGAAGAATAGATGTAGTTGAAATGAGGCTACTTACTTGACACTGAGCTGGTGAAATAGTGGCAGGTTGGGAAGACTGAAGATGCAGCAGTTGTAACAAAGTGTATAGTAGGCACATGCATAGCATGATTGTTCTGATGGATCAGAACATGGCTGGATGATGTGATAGAGACATAAATACTTACTGCTAGCCACAATGATTTTTAACTTCAAATAGTGCATAGTATTTGTTTTAAAATAAAAGACATTTTTAACTAAAAATTTTGTTTTTAAAATAAATATTTTCTACTTTTCTAAGGAATAATATGCATTCTTTATCAAAGATAAAAATAGAGGATAGTGATAAGTAAAAAGAAGAAAATAAAATCATTAGATAATCTCAATGCCTGAGAATAATCATTGATAACATGATGAGGAACCTTTCCTGTCTTTTTTTTTTCTCTTATGCTTATGAATATTCCATTCAAAACTAGTATCACTTTGCCAGTACTGTTTGCAACTTATATTTTCTACCTGTAATATAAAGTATTTCAATAGTCTTAAATCTTCTTCTGCAGCACTAATTAGAATGATTTAATTAGGGTTTCATTATACAAATTACCAAAAACTTATTTAATTCAAACTAATGATGGGCATTTGGTTAGTTTAATCCTCTTTTTATTCAATTACAAATGTTACTAAGGAAAATTTCTATATCAATTTTTATATTTGTATCATTGTTTTTGTAATGTAAATTCTCATCTGTGAAGTTATTGTGTTAAAAGTTTATTTTTAATTATTTGCTATTACTGGTCACTGTGATAAGGTAGCAAAAGTATCCAGGACTAGAGTGGCCCACACTCCAACATGGATGAGGCCTTTGGAGTTCTGATCCACTCCTTTTTATCATCTACCATGAGTACATTTGGCCAGAATAATCGAATTTGGCCTCATTATATCTGAGTCAATTATTCTTCCTTTTCCCATCTTCCACATAATTAAATTCATATTGTGTGATCACAGAAGGGAAAGAATTGTGTTTATCTCTACCTCATAAGTGTTTGGCACAGGTTATCTTTAAGGCATTACATCAAAGTAAGTGTGGCATCTTATATCAGTCAGGTTCAAGCAAAAAAAAAAAAAGAAGAAAAGAAAATAGAACTAGATATATTTTAAGAAATTTATTGAAAGGAAATGTTTTATATGATTGAGGTCTGACTAAGCAAGTCTGAAATCCATAGGGCAGACCATTAAGGAGAGGTATACTTCCACTCTTGACCATAAGCTGAAGCTGTTGTCTACAGAAGGAATTTATTTTTCCTCAGAGAAAAAGAAATTCTCTTCTTAAGGCCTTTCAACTGATTGAATCAGGCCCACTCAAATTATCTAGGATAATCTCCTTTGCTTAAAGTAAACTGAGTATGGACTTTAATCACATCTAAGAAATACCTTCGCAGCAATATCTAGCTTAATGTTTGATGAGGGACTGTAGCCTGGCTAAATTGACACATGAAACTATCACACTTCTGTAGTTAGTTCTCTCTCTCTCTGCCTGTGTCTTTCTGTCTCTCTTTTTTTCTGCCATAATTAGAACTAGGATTTATAAAGGAATTTGGGGGTGGAAGGGCAAGAATAAAATCTAGTAAGCAAGAAAGCAAGTGAATGGAAGAAGGAAATTTGAGTTGATTTTTTTTTTCAGTTGCTTTTTTTTTTTTTCTAACAATGACTGCCCTATTTTTCCTTGCTGAAGGAGAAGCAAGTTTAGGTATCTCATCTTCTAGGAGGCTCAGATCTAAGTGTAAAGCCCAATTACATTTATTTTCTTACCATTTAGAAATAAATTCAAGTTTCTTACCTTGGCCTACAATGCCTTAGATGACCTGGGCCTTGCTTGCTTATTTAGCTTTATTTTATATCATTAGATTCCAGATACACTAGCTTATTTTTCTTTTCCTCAGATATGCCAAAGAGCCTTTGCACTTTTTTCTTTCCCTTGAATACTTTCCTCTAAGTCTACTCTCTCCTGGCTTTGTGTTGAGATCTCAGCTCAAACATTACCTCCTCAGAGAGGCCTTCCTGGCCACTCTATTTAAAAGAGCTTCCTCCTCCCAAATTACTTTATCTCACTATCAAATTTTAATTTTCATAGTGAAAGTTATATCTATAATAATCTTAGTGATTAACAATTTTCTAAGTTATCCTACATCTCCACTTTATCTGCATCATTGAGAGTAAAGACTCTCATTTTGTTCTCCACTAAATCAGTGACGTTTAATAGTGCTCATGTGACATTTAGTAGTGCTTTACTCCCTTCTTGTGGAACAGATAGATACATCACAATTTACTTTCCAGGTACAATTATATATATATATATATATATATATATATACACATATATATATACATATATATGTGTATATATATATATATGTGTGTGTGTGTGTGTGTGTGTGTACATACACACATAAATACACACACCCACACATATATAATCATACATACACACACACATACATATATACATACATATATACATATACATTTTATCCTTCCTTCAACACTATATTTTCCTGTTAAATATATTTTTATTGTAAGCTACCTTATAATATTATTTTTGGAAATTGTATGTATATACCTTATTGATAAATGTGTGCTTTTGCATAATCAATCAACTGTCCCTGGTGAAGTGTCTCATGCTCCAGTCCTGAATGGAGTATAATATGTCAATGTCTTAGGATTCTTATTAGGACCAAAAGGGAAGCAAGTATCAGAACCGTATTCCATGTGTGATTCATTCTAGGAAGAGGTATGACAGCTGTGAGGGAACTGAGAGCCCTGGGAATGTGCCTTGGCTGAAATTTTCTGTATCGTTCCACCACGCTGACTGCTCTGTACTGTACAATACCTCCCATTCGGCATCTGGTTTAGCTGAAACTAATGTGTCATATGTTAGAATTATAAAGTGCTATGAGAAAGCAGTGAGTATCTGAGGAATAATTTCTACTTCTAACTGGTTCTGAAGAAGTGTTGACTAATGATTTTCAAAACAGCTCAAGAATGAAATTGGGCACTTATTCATTTCCTTATTTGTGCTTTTGTTTTGTTTATATTTTAAACACACTTGTTTGACCTTATATATATTTTAACAGATGTGCAATATGTTAGCTAAAAATTTTTAAAAATGTAAACAATTTCTTTTTAATTTTTATACTTATTTTCAAAGTATTTATTACTCAGGAAGTCCAGTAGAGCAAGATATTTCTGTTGTTCGTTTTGATTTGACTTCTCCCTAGAATTCATACAGATAACATTTCAAACTCTTATTTTATAACAAAGACCTTCTTTTAAGGCAGATTTGTAAGAAAAGTTTGTTGGTATATTTTTAAAAGGTGTGTTTTTTATGCCACTATGTGTATGTTCGAAAAATAGAACCATTTTACCAACAGTGAAATAAAATCAGTAATCAAAAACCTCCCAAAAAAACAAAGTCCTGGACCAAATGGCTTCATAGGTGAATTTTACCAAACATTCAAAGAAGAATTATCACCTATTCTTCTCAAACTATTCCAAAAAATTCAAGAAGAAGGAAGTCTCCCTAACTCCTTTGATGAGGCCATCATTACCGTGATTCTAAAACCAGGCAAAGACATTACAAAAAAAGAAAACTATAGGCTGATATCTCTTATGAACGTTGATGCAAAAGTCCTCAACACAATATTAGCAAACCAAATTCAGCAATGCATTAAAAATATCATACACTATAATCAAGTTAGATTTATTCCTGGGATGCAAGGTTGGTTCAATATCTGCAAATCAATTAATGTGATACACCACAATCACAAATCAAAAGATTAAAACCATATGATCACATCAACAGATATAGAAAAAGCGTTCAGCGAAATTCAGCATCCATTTATGATAAAAAATCTCAGTAATGTGGTAATAAAGAAAACATACCTCAACATAAAAAAGACCATATATGACAAACCTACAGATAACATCATACTCAATGGGGAAAGGCCAAAAGTATTTTCCTTAAGATCAGGAACAAGACAAGGATGCCCACTTTCACCATTCCTCTTCAACACTGCATTCAAAGTCTTAGCCACAACAATAAGACAAGAAAGAGAAATATAAGGCATCTGAATTGGAAAAGAAGTAAAACTCTTGTTATTTGCCAGTGACATGATATTATATATAGAGAACCCTAAAGATTCTACCAAAAAACTGTTAGAACTGATCAACGAATTCAGTAAAGTAGCAGTTACAAAATAAATATTCAGAAGTCTGTGGCATTTTTATACAACAATGATGAACTTTCAGAAAGAGAAATTAAGAAAACAATCCCATTTACAATTGCATAAAAAAACTATAAAATACCTGGGAAACAAATCAACCAAGAAGGTAGAAGACCTGTTTTCAGAAAATTACAAGTCACTGAAAAAAGAAAGTGAAGAAGATACAAATAAATGGAAGCATATACCCTGTTCATGGGTGGGAAGAATCAACATTGTTAAAATGTCCATACTACCCAAAGCAATCTATAAATTCAGTGCAATCCCTATCAAAATACCAATGGCATTTTTTAGAGAGCTAGAACAAACAATCCTAAAATTTATATGGAGCCATAAAAAAACCCAAATAGGCATAACAATCTTGAGAAAGAAAAACGAAGTTGGAGGTATCACACTACCTGATATCTATACTAAAAGGCTACAGTAATCAAAACAGCATGATACTGGCATAAAAACAGACTCATTGATCAGTGGAACAGAATAGGGAGCCCAGAAATAAATACAGACCTATACACTCACTTAATATATGACAAAGGAGGTAAGAATATACAATGAGGAAAAGACAGTCTCTTCAGTAAATGGTGTTGGGAAAATTAAACAGATACATGCAAAAAAAAAAAAAAAAAAAAAAAAAGCTGGACCATCTTCTTCCTCCATATACAATAAGAGACTCAAAATAGATTAAAGATTTAAATGTAAGACCTGAAGCCATAAAACTTTTAGAAGAAAATATAAGCAGCAAACTCTCTGATATTACTAACAGGAATTTCTTTTCAGATATTTCTCCTTAGGCAAAGGAAACACAAGAAAAAATAAATGGGACTGCATCAAATTAAAAAGTTTTTGTACAGTAAAGGAAACCATCAACAAAACAAAAAGACAACTGACTGGGAGAAGATATTTGCTAATGATCTTTGAATGGGGTGAAGGGTTAAAGAAGTACAAATTAGTAGTTGATAGTTGGGTACAGGGAGCATGGCAGAGGGAATGCAGTTAGCATTAATAGGATGGCTAAGTGGAAGGCCAGGGGAGGGAGAGAGCAATTGAGAGGATCATTTTATGAACATTATAGATGTCTAACTAATGTACTGTATACTTGAAACTAATTTAAATAAATACATTTATTTAAAAAAATAGAACTGTTTTATGAGCAGATTATAATCTCAAAGTTTGAATATTAGAGATAGCACATCTTTTATGAAAAAAGTTGCACTCTATTTTCTTTATTGCCTATATATTATCTGGTCAGAGGGACATGAATTTATATAGGTTATCAGGATCTAACAGGTCAGTTTTTGGTAGTGGATTAATGATTATGTCCTCTCTAAGAATTTCTGAATTGGAAATATACTACATAGAACTTTCATATCTCCTACTCTGATAGTCGTAAACAGGTATACAACAGGACAGGCAATGGATACCAAGCATAATAGAACTCAAAAGAGACAATAATGTTTTCTATGATTATCGAAAAGTAACACATGCCATTTATGATCCCTTTTGCAGATGTGAGTGTTCTAGTTCAGGAAGTTTCCTCAAATGTCATTTGCTTTTGTGAAGACATTCTTGCAAGAATATAATTTTCTGTCTGTGTCTCAATGCACTAAGGCCACCTACACTGTCAGTATTATTTGAATTATGAAATAATTCAGTTGACAGGATCAGGTTTCTTCCTGGAAAATTTCACCAGCATAACAGCAGACAACTCATTTGTTTACTATTTAAGTGATTGACCTTGACTTGATTCAGTAGCTTTGCTAATGTTTATAAATTACAAAAAGGATGTCTTATCTAGCTAAAGTTGGTTTGGTAGTTGTAATTTAAAATGGTAAATGAGAGGAATATTGCAAATGGAGGTCCTCATTGAACCAAGTATTTTTAAAAATTTTTAGATCACCTTTGGGCATGATGAAAAATTATCATCAAATGACTATGCTCCCAGTGTTCTGGCTCAGTGCTTTAGAAGGGATCTAGAATTGGTTTTGTGTCATCAGTGGCATGTCCTATAATGAAACTTAAACACAAATCATAGTTGTTGACAACGAAAAAAAGAAAAATCAGAGAACTCATGTAGCTCTCAGAAACAGAAAAGTTTAACTTGAAGAAAAGGTAACATGGACAGTTGAAAGTGCTCTGCAACTTCTGGAAAAACTGTAAGTCAGAAGAGATGGGACTGCATAGAAATGACTAGAAAAGTCAGAACCAGTAGAAATGGAAGGATTTTATAGCTTACAGCTCTATAGTCAGATCTAATCTAATGAACTTCACTCCTGAAAGAGTTCACACAAAACCTGGGCAATCTGTAGCAGAGTAGATGCAAACATACTCAAGAAAGTTGCTTGGAGTATTTATAAAGCCACAGTTTTGTTTTCTGGCTTCCCTCAGGCCCTGCCACTTACTGAATATTTACTAAATTCAAAACATTGTCTTAAAGACTAGAAACAGAATATATGCATGTCCCATATCCTAATTAAACTTTAGATAAGTGCGTAAGGATCATAGTGGCTTAGTATTTTGCCAGTTGTTGATAAAACAATTCAAAGTGTGACTTTGTTGGCTTCAAAGTTTATTTTGTTGCTTTTGATTTGTTTTGTTTTTTCCTCTTCTGTCAGAATGAACTTGCTGACTTAGCAGTCAAATTAATTAGATTTCTTATCTCCTTCCTCCTGCAGTTACTGGAGAACTAAAAGAGACTGCGAGTATAGTGGAAAGAACATTTTACTGAGAGTCAGAAAACCTGAGTTTTAGTTCTCATACTGCTATTGACTCTTAAGAATCTTGAGCTCACCTCCTACCCTTACCCCATTCATCACTCAGCTGCAGTGTCTCCATCAGGTCAGACCGGGTGACCTCTCTCTTTCCTTTCAGCCCAGAGAGTGTTACTGTGCAACTCCATGTTCCCTTACCTTACTCTGGAGGACATGACCTAGGACTTGTTGAACATGTTAGTTTAGATGATTATCATTATTCTCATTATTATAACTAATCATGACACACACACACACACACACACACACACACACACACACACACACACATATACTTGATTGATATCAAGAACAATATAAAGTCTTGATGGGGTATAATATACAATATTATCATATAATAAAGATCAATTCCTATGTAATAAATTGTGCTAAACTCTCATAGTCTGCTCACATTCTGCCATCTTCCCTTCTACTAGCACAAAATACTAGTTAGTTCATGGTGGGTAAGAAGATGTTGAGAGCTGTGAATTACCCATAGCAAATCAAAACTCTTTTCATTCATTACTCTGTGGCCTCATCATCTCCATTCATCAGAGTGTCACATGGCCTTCTGGATGTTAGAGACACTGATGCCTTAATTTTAACGTTTATTTGCTTCTTAGAAGGATTAAAAACTGCCTGCATTTCCATGAAGACATATAATAAGCCAAATGAGATCATACTATAATTAACTAGAAATGTAATGCCCCATCTTAACACACACACACACACACACACACACACATACACACACACACTTTTATTCTTTTGTAATAATGATAAAATAAAAGCTATTTTGAAATTCTGTTTCATTTCATATATTTCCAAGCACTTGCCTATACTTACTCTCACAACCCTTTATGAACAGGCCATGTATCCAGCTCTGTTCTATTACTGGAAAATGTTTTAGGAAAAAATACATAATGACCATTCTTAACAGTAATATTTAAATAAAAATATCTATCTGCCTTCATTTCAGTATTAGATGGGATCAGTCTTCTTTCCTACATTGGCTTCCAGCCAAAATACTCTTTTATTTGAGTGAAAAACAATCATGAGTTTCACCAGTTTTCTCCATAATGTAGTGCTCTGGGGACAAATTTTCACTGTGTCTTGTTACTAAGAACAGTCAGCATGCTGGAACTCTACTTACCCTTAAAAGGGAACAGTAACTATGCCAATGTAAAATAGGAATCATTCCTTTGATTTCAGGCCAAAAGGTTTTGTGTAGGGACTGGAAATGATGTAAAATAGAAAATACAATATTTTTACTCATACCGTTATTCATTAATTTTTAAAATCTTCCTTACAAATGTAATAATGTCTTATATTACTAGGATAGCTTAAGAGTTTGAAGTCTATTTTGATATACTTTGATATATCCCATGATACTCCTGTGAGATGGATGGCTAGGATAATTAAGGATGATTACACACACACACATAAGTGTGTGTGTGTGTGTGTGTGTGTGTGTGTGTGTGTGTGTTTTATCTTGCAAGATAATGGTATTTGTAGGATGTATTGACCAAGGGCACACAGAGTAAACAAATAAAAATTTTTGGAATTTTTTTCATCTAATTCCTAACAACGGACTTTTTCTGCTGTCTAACTGCAATTTCATGGACATTTCCAATAAACTTTACAGATTGGATCAATTAAAATAAAAAAGCATCACATATGCCAGTGACCCCCCAACTCCCAACACTGTTCAGAATCTGAGATTTCTATTGATGTCTGTTAGGTAGGTAGTACTTTGGAGGTAGGTGTTCAACACATTAAGAAACTTTTTTCCTCCCTGTTTCTTCAACTCCTCTACCTTTACTTTCAGACAGTAGGGACCACTTTAGGGTATTTAAAGCAGCTAATTGCCAGATGACATTGAGGAAGTTATAGTCTTTAATCGTTAAGTTACTTCCCTTTGGGGAATGTATTTTATGAGTGTATGTTATTCTAAACTGTGAAAAACTAATAAGAAAAATGAAGTAATTGTTTTCTTATATGTTGAGAAATTTCAAAAAGTTGAACTTTCCATGACCATCAATCTTAAAGTTCTGTTTACAGTATTGCTTTCCTCTTAACAATAAAAATTGTCCTTGGGGCCTGTAAAGGCAGATTGTTTCTCTTCCTTTCTTTGGGGCTGTCTAAAGCCATATAAAAGCAATTGGGAGAAATTACTTAATTTAAGTTTTAAAATGTTAATGGAGAGGCAGACAATGACCAGACCAGATGCTGAGCTATTGACCTAGGTCTTTGGGGCTTTCTGGTTGCAGAATAGCTATTATTCTGTTTAAGTGTTTGCGAGTCAGGCATGGAAACTTTTAAGCAAGCTCTGACAAAAATGCTGGTTTTCACCTATAATTACACTAAGTAGAAGCCAGCTGTGAGCCTCTCAGGACACCCCCTTATTGAACTGAGATTTTAAATGTTTTGCTGATTAAGCAGTAAAGTTTTTTACTCCTACCCTCTTTACTCCTACCCTCTTTGTGAAAACACACTCTTAATAAGTTTAAAGGAAACAGGATATGAAAAAAATAAATGAACAACTTGTGTTCATTTTAGTGCTTACCTAAAGGTCAAACAACACATCATATGGAACTTAATTTATGACTGTTACATACTAGCTTTGTAATAGATGCTCAATAAATATTTGTTTAATGGATGACATGTTGATCAGCTCAGTTTTTGCATATACTATAAGAGAAATGTGTCCAATCTATCTGCAAGGCCAGAAGCTTTCCACAGATATTGATTCAGTTTGTCCTAAGTCATGGCTACTTTGCATTAGGCCCACAGACTAAAAGATATGAATGATTTAAGTCAAAACCATCACCACCTCTAGAAAAATGCTACTTTGCATATCTGGACCATTAAGATGAAAGCATTGCCTTCTTAGGCAATAGATATGAAATTTTTTAAACCATATGTCCTTAAGTGATCAATCAGATTAGATTCCATGTGCAATATTTTGATTTATAAGAAATATATTTGGTTTTTGTCCATGGTTCATGGCTCACAGCTTCCCAAACCTTTGAAATTTCCTAAGTGATAAGAGCAATGGGAACATCCTTCATCATAATATTTATTCTCCTCAGGTCCTAAAATTGCTTCAGAGCTATAAAGCTGAAATGAGTGTCATGCTTTTTATAACAAGCCCCTTTTCAACAAAACTGGGTTCATATTAATAAAGGTGACATTTGGAAAGCATTTAAGGATATGGGCTGTTTGCCAGAGGAACCAATGAAGAAATAGAGAGTTGGAACTTTCAGACCCACCCCTGATTTCTGGGGAAGGGAGAGAAGCTGGAGGTTGAATCAGTTGCCAGTGGCCAGCCAGTTAATCAATTATACCTATGTAACAGTGCCTCCATAAAAACTCAAAGGATAGGGTTTGGAGAATTTTGGGGTTGGTGAACACATTGAAATTTGAGGAGAGTGGTGGGCATGGAGAGAGTGTGGAAGCTTTGAGTCCTTTCCCATACCTTGCCTTACGCATCTCTTCTATCTGGCTGTTCCTGAATTATATTCTTTTTAATAAACTGGTGATCCAGTAAATAGAATGTTTCTCTGAGTTCTGTGAGTCACTCTTGCACATTAATCAAACCTTAAGGAGGGGTCATTGGAGCTTCTGATCTATAACCAGTAGATCAGAAGCACAAATGACAACCTGGACTTGTGATTGGTACCTGGAAGTAGGCAGGGGGTGGAGAGATCAGGGAGGGAGTCTTGTGGAACTGAGCCCTTAATCTGTGTGATCTGACACCATCTCCAGGTAGATAGTGTCAGAATTGAGTTGAATTGTACCAGCTGGACACCCAGAGCATTACATGTTGGCGTGGGGACCCCCGTCCCCCTCCTCGCCAAACATACACATTGGAATTGGAACAGGAATCATTATTACCTCTTATGGAAAGACAGTCTACATTATGTCTCGACTGATGAAACAGGCTGATTTTCCAAAGTCAGTCTGCAAGTGATAGATTCAGTAACATTAGTTGGCATTCTCTCTTACAAGCCTGAAGTAACCTCTTTTCTGCACACAAATTTGTGGACTACATAAGCAACATAATCATTTACAGCCCCAATAAAAACTATTTAAATGTTCTGGCAGTGCTTTCGAAACATCCCATCCCAGGTCTTTTAAATTTTCTCTGGAATCTATGCTGTAAAATATGTAGTTGTCTTATAATTGATAGTCTTCTGCGTGTCCTTCAGTAAAGTATAAGACATATTTCTGTGGTGACAGTTACTATGGACATTATGACATACCTACTGAATCACTACATGGAAAATGCTGAATATCCTTTTAAGAAATATCTAATGCATCTATAGTCACCGTCCTCATTTCTTCATTGTCTAGTGAGTTTTTGTTCTATTCCTTATTCCTGGAGTACATAGTACCCATTTTAGCTATATTATATAAAGGAAATATAGGGGATAGACAGCCTGATGCATTCACTTTAATTCTTCCAACAAACATGTGCTAAATACCTGCAGAATGTTATAGATTCTATAGGGAAACAAGAATGAATAAGCCCTATTTTCTACCCTTGACAAGTTCACGATTAGTAGAAACTAAACTCAAGCAATTTCTTATATTGATTCTTCCATCCTGTGAGTCCCATTTCAGTTTGGAAGCCTTTAGGAAGATTTTCATAGTCTGTCTTACTTTAGAGTCTTATGTTTGTTCTGTGCTTCTTGGCCAACTTGAAACTCTTGTTAGGCAAAGATGATTGTCTTCATCTTTGCATTCCCGGTTCCCAGTATAGTTCTTCACACAAACATATTTTTGAAATGAATGATCTGACTGTTTTGCCACTAGCAATCTGTAATACATTTAGCTAATAATCTAGTATTTCTGGGCCCTTTGTCTTCATCCGTAAGTGAGGAAGTAAGGATAATATGTGCTATATCTTATAAAGTCATGATATCAAAATTAGATGCATTAAATTTTGCAAACTGTGAAGCACTCTTTAAAATTGAATATGTGCTGTCAATGACTCAAGAGTTGCTTTAACTCTTGAATTAAAGAATTGCTGGCAATGTTTGAAGAAATCTCTGAGGGGCCTTACTATTAGAGGAGAACTCAACTATCATAAGTCTCATAAAATTTTTCTTCTTTATAATGCTCAATTGTTAAAAAAAAATTAAGAAGTAGGTTCTAATGAAGTATACTAAGTCTAGTCTATTCTTCAAAACTTTTAACCTTGGTCTTGTCCATAAATATGTGAATTGTTGTGGCATGTGGTTCTATTCAGGGTACAATAAATACTGTATGTACTTTGAGAAGGAAACTATAAGATATGTTTCTGGCTTGTTGTGGGGAAGAAATAAATGGCCTATTCAGTCATTTCTATTTTTGGTTCCAGCGATTAACACATCCTAGAGGAACAATTTTTTTCTTTAAGCTACAATGTATTTCATCCCCAGAGTTTTAGATGGAATGTGAACTGAAAAAAAATATTTTTTTACCTTTTATTTTAGATGACTTTTTTCCTACTCCTGCTATGTCTTTTACATTTTTCTTTTTTCATTCTGGAATGAGCTCTTCCTGTTTCTATCTAGTTTTTTTTTTGATCTAGGAGGACATCTGAAGTGATTGAATCCTAGGCAGGGCTGTGCCTAGGACTCCAGTGCCAACAGATTCTGTGTGTCTTTGCCTGTCCCTCACTCACAGCCTCCAGGAGGCTCAGGACCAATCAGGATTCCATGTTAGTTATAGATTTTGATTTGTTGGATCATTAGGGGCAGGAGATGACCATCTTGTAACATAGTTTCAATGTGTTTTGTATTTTTTCATGAGATGGTTAGTCAGATACAGTCACAAGGGGAGACACAGGAAGGGTTCAGGAAAACAAAGTTTATTATATTCACAGGTGATGAGGGGGGGGAGAGAGAGAGAGAGAGAAACATTCAGTGAGAAGGCCATATAGGGGGAGTGCCAAGGGAGCATGACATGCTCAACTAAGCAGTTGGGGATCTGAGAGAGTGAAGACCTATGGGCAAGTGACTTATTGGAGGTTAGGATGGAGTACATAAGCAAAAACAGTTAAAGGTTATCATTACTGTGTTCGAATGTTTCTAGATTGCAGTAAGAACAGGGCAAGAAGGGAAACTTGGAAACTTATGGCAAGGGCCAGCCTATTACACTGGTGTCCCTGGCCACCTGGCAGGTGTTCACATCCTCTTCATAGGATATTGAGGCAGCAGGAGAACACGAAGTTTTCAAATTCATAATACGAAGTAAGTGCTAACAAAGGTTTGCTTTAATTTATTTCTAGGTTTAAATATATTTCAGTACAAACTCTCAGTTTCATTTTTCCTATTTCCTAAAAGGGCAGTATCTATCACCAGTTTGAAGTAGCTATTTTCATGCATAAGATTTTGAAGGTCTTGGACATCAGTGAAGAAGTATAACTTTAGCAGAACCTGGAAAAAGACTTCATTATGAAAATTTGTTGGTTATAACATAGATAATATTATTTGAACCCACGTTTTGATGCTTGTACTGCTATGGAAATAATTTATTATCTTTATTAGAAAGAGTTCACTTAACAAAAACATTGAGTGCCTACAGTATATGAAACTAAATAATGCAAAAAAAATTAGACATAGTATCAATAATTAAATTTCAAATTATGATTTGATTTTATCAAAATGTCATACCATAGAATCATCAACATTTGCATCCCCAGTAATTAATGTGCATCAGTAATTTAAAATAACCGTTAAAAGCATGCTGATTTATAACTACATGAAGAAAGCAATATCATGCAAATGGGATACATAAGTGTGGGAGACTGAGGTACTGAGACTGAAGGAAGAGGATTGAGAGAGAATAAAAAAGTCTATTTACTAAAATCTAAGATCGCAGTATCTTATTATTTTCTGCAGTTTCTATCCAGAGCACTGATTCTCTCTCAATGTCCATTTTTTTGTTGAGGCTCAGGGGTATATGAAGTCTATAAAATGTATAAAAACGTGTGTGTGTATATGAGTAGCTTTCTAGACAGGAATCTAAAATTTACACTAGATTCTAAAAGTAATAACCCAGTAATATTAAGAATCACTAATGCAAATTTTGACATAATTTGCTTCTCTTTTTAGGGAAGACATTGTGTTTGATGGAAAGATTTTAGAATTGGGGGGAAAGGCATAAATTATAGTCCTTAATTCTTTCCTTTCTAGCTGTGTGCCCTTACAGAAATTACTCGACTACAATATCTTTACGATGAGTGAAACTCCTTTCCCTCCTGGGAGTCAAATGAGATGGGCTATGTGACTGGCTGAATAAATAATAAAAGATATGCAAACATAGGGATATTACTCTTGTCTTAAATTGTTTGGGCTTCTGCAACTGCCAATTGATGTTATTTTGTCAGTTGAAAATTTTATTCCATTCCAAGTAAATATATTTTTCCTATCTCGCCAATGTTGTCAGTTTAGTTTTTCAAAGATTGATTATTCAGTTTGTAGATTTTTTCATGCCATTGGAAACCTTTGTTTTCAAATGAGTCACTGTAAGTATCTAAGACCATGACCAATGCCTGGTCTACACCATAGCAGAGCCAGGGCAGGGGGCCCAACTCACTGGGGCAGGGCAGGGCAGAACAGAGGGTGTTCCTGGCCTATGTCAGATTCTATAAAGAGAACTTGAGAGAACTAGTTTTGCTTTCTTTGAATAAAGGTCAGAGGCAGTTTGAGTGAATGAGATTGAGGAAGAAATAAAAGGAATGCAGTTTGACATTAGATTAAGAGTTGAATTCCCTCCCTTGTTTCCATGAAATTGTAAGTCATTTTTTTCTGAGTCTCAGTGTTACTATTTTTAAAATGGAGATAAAAAAGAATGATCTCACAAGATTATATTAAGTATGAAATAATTATATCTGTGGGATGCAGCATGTCAACTATAAAGTGATGTACCACTTAAATATCAGTCATTAAGGAATCATTTCAATAATACTTAAAGTGCAAAATAATTGGATTACTCCTCTGAAGTTCATTCTGATGAGATTTCGCTAGTATTTTATTTATTCAAACATATATAGTCTGTATGCATCTTTAGTTAAGGGCAGACTTCTCAAATGAGACTTCAGAGACAAAATAAAAAGTGAGAAAGAATTTGGGAGAAAAGGAAGAGTTATGTGGTAAAAAGATAAAACTACCACTTAACATCAGAGAACAACAAAGATAGGAAGGAAATGGTGGTGGCAACTTGGACTTCCAGAAGTAAATTTTGTTCTGAATATGGAAAAACAAGAAGCTGAATGATTTGGAAGTACAATAGTACAGGTAGTGGTTGCAATTGAATAAAATAATTAGCAGGAAATACTTATCCAATTGAGAGATACTTTTCAGGAACTCTTCACTGAAGTTTGTATGTATGACTTAGAAACTACTTAACAGTTGGACACTTCTCTTAATGTACCTCTTCCCTGTCCCCACTTCAAATCTCACTGCTAATTAGCAGCACATGTTAAGGGAAAAAGTCCAATAAGACATTCCAACAGAAGATCTGGATTTGTTTCAATTCCCCACACCCCCTCAACTCAACAGATTGTTATTGGTCATTTGCTTTTTGTTTAGGGAATAACTTTGAGTTATTAATAGTGCAATACTCCCACCCTGCTGTCTTTCAGTGTAAATTAAGTCAATTTGTTATAGGACCGAACCAGGGCTAATTACTCAGTAGTTGCCAGGCAAAATACAACTCCAAGATTTTGTGAGAAGGGTTTTTATTACATGCTATGCTGACAGCAGGAACATGGAGGAGGGGGAGGAGTCACTTCCCCAAAGTGGGATGTCCCTGAACAAAGGATCAGATTCTGTTTATTCAGGGAAATCATGCATAATCATCAAGGTATAGGTGGGGACATTCTTGTGCACTGGCAGTTTGAAAACATCCTATGTATATATCACATATTCAAAAGCAGGGGGAAAACTTCACCCCTGGGAGGAGATTTTAGTATTATAAGGACGATATAATGGGAAAAGTTTATGAGAAAGTTAGTCAAGGGTCCTTCAGGATGCTTCCACCAGCCCTGGGCAGTTTAAGCTGGATTAGCCCCCTAGTTTTGCAAATCATTCTGGGTATCTCCCTGAAAAGACAGGTCTGGCAGTTGTCAAAATCAGGGATGGCATGGGTATGGAAGTAACTGCAACTAATTAAGTCTCAGCCTTTCTGTTAAACTCTTAGTGAATCACAGGATATGGTTAGCAAACCTTATAGCATTTAGGGTGATCTGGTGAGTTTACAGGTTAATCTAAGCAAAGTTATGACTTCTAAATGAAAGTCTCTTAGGCTACCTGCAAGATTGTGTGTTTGTGTGTGTGTGTGTGTGTGTGTGTGTGTGTGTGTGTGTGTTAGGTGACAGAAGGGCATGATAACAGTACCAATAAAATAGCAGAAGTAAAAGAGAAACCCATACAATCCTTGATGATGGACAGAATTGAAATATAAACAATAGCTAGCGGATCAAAAGGGGATGACAAAAAGGATGTCCCAAAAAATGGAATCAGAGATTCAGAACAGAAAAATGTTCTTTAAGGATTTAGGACTCTATAATCTTAAGAGAGTTAAAACTTTTTATATATCCTTAATGAATTTTATATTTATGTAAAATTTGATAATTTTAATGGGATGTATAGATTAACTCACTCAATTCCCAGATACAATGAAGTGGGTAGGGTGTCAGATGTCAATTATCTTTATATTCATTTTATATATAATGATCCAGAGAAGGAAAAATGTTTTCATAAAGTCATGCAACAAATAATATAGAAGTCAACACTCAAGTGCTGGTCTTCTGATGTCAAGTCCTCTGTTTTACCAACTATTCTAATTGCCAAAGAAGCTAATTAAAAACAAGAGAAAAGAGAAAAAAAATAGTCATTCAGCCAAATATTTTCAAATGTTTAAAATGTTTTGTTTAGACTACCTAGGAAGATCAGGTGCTGTAGGCATAAAAATAAAAAAATAAAAAAAATAAGGGATTTTAAACTGACAAGGTCTTTGCAATCTGTTAGGTCAACCAAGGGTTGCCTCACCTAAATATTTTTTTAAAAATGTTTTGTTTATTTTTAATTTGCTTACAGTACAATTTACTCTTTTGGTGTACAGCTCTATTACTTTAGACAAATGCAATGAATCTTGTAACCATTACCATTAATATTAAGATACAGAGCAGTTCATTGCCCCCCACTACTGCCCCCGTCACCACCAGATTTCCTCGTGCTGCCCTTTTATAGTCATCCCCTCCATTGCCCTCAGTCCCTGGCAAGTATCGATCTGGTCTTTTTTTCCTCAAGTTTTGCTGATTCCAGAATGTCTATAAATGGAATCAAACAATTTGAAATCTTTGAGTCTGGCTTCTTTCTGTTTTCAGATATTTTATTCGAGTGATTAGAATCACATGGAAAATATGTGATTATTTTCCTATTTTTAATTTATATCTGGAACTGTGAAGTCTTGTAGAAACTGATGGATCCTATATTTATTATAAAACCTCATGTCCAAATTCTGAGGCGAATCACTGTTCAGATTATATTGCTTAAAGGCCTAAAGGAATAAATACCACCACTGAAAATGCCAGTTTGACTGTAACTAAAAATCTCCATCATTACTAAATCTGACTTCCAACTGAGATTGTGAGAAATAATTATTGATATGTGATTACGTATATCAGCTACCTCTTTAATTGGCCCTCTACACAATTTTATTTATAAAAGAGGTCTATGCATATTTTTAAATGCCTTTACATCATGCAGAGTTTTATGTTGCCACTTGTCACTACATTAAATCTTTTTAGAACATTCTATTCCATTATTTTAGAAAGTATTTTGTGACATGAGCTTGAAGTTGTCTGGAGACCTATTATTTCATCTTGAGTGATAGACTATGAATATTACTCCCTTATGATTGAAAAAAAAATTTTTTAAAAGGAATTTCAGGCTACACGGGCTTCTGCTGTTTAATGCTTAAACCATAGGGATTAAAAGGCAGGAAAACCAGGGGCAGGTAACTCCATAAGAATAGTCTTTTTTACTTGGGCACCTTTTTCCTGGGAACATGTTTGAGCCAGCCTGCTTTCTGTGCTTCCTTCTTTTCTTCTTCTTTATTTTTTTCTCTTTTATTTTGTTACCAAAACATTAACATTGATTTTTAATTCTAAATTTCTTGAGGCTAAGTCATAGAAATTATGGAACTGAAATCTTTACATGTTACTTTAGGACACAAAATTTAGTACCTCTTCAGAATCCTAAGGCAATTCATGAATTAACTTTGGTACTTAAGCAGATGAATCAGCATTTTGACACCACACCACAGGATTATAGTGACTTTTATCCTTGAGAATGAACAATGTGGATCAGAGAGTGCTACCATAAACATTTCTAGACTTGAAGAGATAACAAATAATTTATAAAAATCCACTTCAGAGTAGAACGTGAGGGAGAAGTACATCCCCCATCACTTTGGACATAGGTTTCTAGGACATCAGCTTAGGTCAATTAAACACTTTGTTATTTTGTCAGGAGCAGGGAACTTGTCTTAACCGTTCTTGTATCCCCAGGTGTAGAAGTAGTTCTGGCATTTTATCGTTACTCAGTAAATGTTTTTGAACAAACTTAAAAAAAAAAAAGACAAGGAAAAACGCAAGCTTGGAAAAAAGAAGAAAAGGAAAGAGGAATTATGGCAAATGATATATTAGTAACCTGTCAACACAAGATATTTAAGTTCCTGTCTGAGCACACATAACTCCCTGTGAGATTCAATATATAGCCACTGAATTTCTGAACTTTCTTATCTGAAAAAGTAGTTTAAAAAAAAAAAAACTTTCTTCTATGTTTGGTTAAAATTTTCTTATGTTTTCTGTAACTGGCAACATTTAATTTTAATATTTGACCTGTTCAATTAAATGCATTTTCTCTTTTCTAGTAAATGATGTCATCTTCTTGACCTACAAGGATGATGGCACACTGTTGAATAGAAGTCTCTTACATTTTAGAAAAGTAATAAGCTTGCATTAGTACTTCTTGGGATTTAAAAATTTGCAGTTGTCCCTATACTTTGAAACATTATACAGGGTTTTAAAAAAGTGAGAAAACAGATAATCTTTGTTTATAATTTTTGTGGTAGATTTATACTCATTCTTATTTCTGAGACATTCATGCATGTTTAATAATTATTTGATTCTTATATAACTGAGCTAGTTTTTCTCAAGAAAATTTTTATTGATAATACACAACAATTTTATTATGCTTTCTTTTTTCCCCTTTAGTCACATGGTAATTTAATTTTAGCTTTCTATTTTGAAAAAATATTAGAGTTAAAGAAATCTTGCAAAAATATGATGTCTTTTATTCAATTTCCCTTATGTTATCAACTTATATACCCAAGGTATGATAGCCAAAACCAGGAAACTAACATGTGACACCACACTACAGAACTTATTTCAATTTCACTAGTTTTTCCACTGTTACCATTTTTATGCTCCAAGATCCAGTCCAGGACCCCACACTGCATTTAGTCATGTCTCTTTAGTCTCCTCTAGTCTGTGACAGTTTCACAATTAATACTTGCTTTTATGACCTTGGAACTTTTAACGAGTGCTAGTCAGTTATTTCTCATTGAACTTTTAACATATTTTTGTCATAAATCTTAGCTGAGATTTTTAATGTTTGTTACCAGTCTGTATTTATTCTTTTTGAATTATCTGATTGTATCTATTAGAATTTTAGTGATTTTCCTTAAAAGTTACAAAAACTCCTTATATATTAATATATTAATATGTTACACTTATTTAAAATATTTTTCTCGTCATGAGTATGTCATTTGATATTTGTAAGGATCTTCATTCTAAAAATCATAGAGTTTCGATTAATTCTGGCACTATCACTGAGTATCAGTCCCTGTGTAGGGCACTACACAGATTAAGTCCAGACACCTGTGGTCACAAAGATTTTTGGTCTGAACTGTGGCAGCTGAACTGGATGTACCACTATGAGACGATCTCAGCATAGAAACATCTAGCAGAGAACATCTCCCTTCAAGTGAGTCAACTGAAAAGAAAAATGGAGGATTTCTAGACTCCAGAGCTTAGTCAGAATAGCTCTCAAAGATGAAATTTTCTGTTCCTCCAAATTGTCACTTTACTTGAAGCCCTTAACTCTGACTTTGCACTCTGCCAGGGTTGAAGTCAAAGGCAGTACCAATCACTTGTTTTTACTTTGTGTCATGCTGAGTGAGATGGCTTTCCTATTCTCTTGCTCAAGATGGTAGTCATTCCTTTAAGAATAGGGCTAACATTTATTATTTATCTCTCATTGGGCATGGCACTATATAAATTTGGGTTCCAGATCATGGAAATTGTAAAAATAATCAGTGTCTCTTTTAGAAAAGTAAAGTAACAGAGGGAACTTTTTTGTTAGGAATAGACAAACCACTCAAATGAAAGGAATCCAGCAGGCTCAGGAAACAATATGGCCAGAGAAGGCAACAGAGCCTGGTGTTTGAACTGTGTTCTGTGATGGTGGAGAGGAAAGTGGATGCTCATACTCTGTAGAGAAGACACATAATGGCATGGAGGTGGGGTGGGGAGGGCAGTAAAGTGAAAGCCTGACCAGGGAATGATGAATTGAAATTAAGTTCACTACACATTTAAGGTTTATTAACTATTAACGGTACTTTACATCTTCTTTATTTAGATATCTATTTTATTTTAGTGAAAATATCACTAACATTTACAAGTAGTTTTATAGGTTAACTAATGAGCTCTTTCCCTATAACCTGATGTTTGATTATAAGGTCATAATTCCTCAAAGCGAATTCTTTTACTCTATGAATTTCACGTACCCCACCACTCTTTCTCACATTGGTTAAGGATGGATTACTGTATATTACATAGCATGGCATTAGCTGGCTTGGACAGCCTTTTCTGCTTGCTTTTATGAAGACAACACAGAGGAGTAATACCCCAAGGTGAGTTTATATCATCCCTGCTTCATAATAAGGTATTATCTGTTTGGGGGTTTCTCTCTCCAGAATTAAGTGGTAAGGATTTAGTTAGGCATCATAGCTTAAAATCACATGCCTCAGAATCAAACTGCCTGGTTTTGAATTATGTTCTCTGTTATTTCTAATCCTATTAGCCTGGGCAAGTTCCTTTTACTTCCTAGTACCTCAGTTTCCCCATATGTAATTGAGAATGATAAGATTATCATGTGGATTAAATGAGTTAATGTTTGTGAATCACTGAATATAGTGCTTGGCTTGTAGAAATTACTGATGCTTGAAACAAAATTTAGAGATTCTCTCTTAGCCTAAACTTTTTCATCTTATACCTATATATACTCGGCAAATTTTTATTGAGCTCCTAATAAGGACCAGGCATTTCACTGACTGAAAAACCAGATCCGGATATTAGAACAACTGATGTCTGTATGATATGTTCAGTTTACAAAGCTCTCCTCATTTCAGTTTCTTACAATATTATGAGGAAGGCATTGTAAGAATTTTCAAGAATGTCATTTTTAAGTAAATAGGCTAAGAGAAGGGATATCAATGAATAGATGGATGAATGAATGGATGGAAAGATGGATGGTAGATGGACAGATGGACAGACTATTGGATGGATAGGCTGGCAGATAGATAAGCAGGTGGATAGACATCTGCTAGGATGACTATTATAAATTTGCTCAATGTAAGCTTTAAGTTTGGACTTTCTTTTTAAAAACTGGATGAGAAAGAGTTTACATACTTTAGGAATAAAATATTTACAGAGAACGGAAAGTTGCTTTTTAGAGCAAGGAAATTATGAAAGAAAAATGTGTTTGGTTTAGATTTATGCATTATAACAGTGTTGAAAATCTAATTGGTATAAAACCAAAAAATCAAAAAAGGAAGACATTAAAAACAAATTGAAACAAGCCAATTGAATTTTACTTTTCCAGGCTTAGGAAATGCCAAAAAAATAAACAGTCAAATATTTTTTTAATGAACTACAATGATGCATGAAAAAGGGAAACACTTTTGGCTTCCTGTTTGTGTTTATTTTTCTAGCAGATTAAAACATTTGAATAAATAGTATGCAATCTCTAACATTACTCAAATGTTTTTGTTGTATTAATTTTTCAATCCAAATTTCTGATTACTTGGAAACATTTTATGTTCGATGTTGTTAAGCATAGGTTTTCCAGATGACCGTAATTTGGAATTATTTACATCTGGAAGATTCTAGCCTGGTGTAAGGCAAAGATGGTTAGTTAGGGTCCTGAGGACAGGCTTCCCAAGTGACTTGGAAAAATCACTTCCCCTTTCTGAGTCTCAGTCTCTTTAATAAAATTGAGGAATTTGGACCAAAGTATGCCTAAAAGCCTCTTGCAGCTCAATTAACCAGCTAATTTTCACTCTGGCATTTTAATTTGGAATTTGTAGACGTTGCTTTCTTTTGTTTTACATTTTTGACGGAGTCCTCTTCTCCTTAGAAGATGACTCTTTAGGAAGTCTTGGGCAAGTTAGGCTTCAGGCACTTCAGCAGGCTTAAAATAACCAACACATGTCTGTGGCAGCAACCTGCCAGAACACGCACTGGAAAAGTCACCCCGCCCCAGGATGGGCTTCACTCTAAAGACCCACACTTAACTGTGACCCTATTTAACTTTGCTCTGTATCTGGGACTGATCAGACATAGGAGACTTTCATGAAAGGAGAAAGCTCTGACTTTTAAGATGAGACCTGGAGGTCAGGCCTGATCAGCCCTAAAAAAGTGCTTATGAGGTAAAGTTCTTGAAAGATTCATCATGGCTTCTTTGAAGTTACTGCTGATACTGTATTTGGGGATCTAGTAAACTGCAAATAAAAACAAAAGGAAAAAAATGTTGGATTAAGATGGAAAAGAAGAGGCAAACTTGGTTGCTAGGAAAGCTCTCATTCTTCCCCAAAAGGCATATTTTAATTGATTTTTTCTTAAATCTCTTTGATTTTTACTTGGTCAAGATGACACATTTGTGTGCTAAAACTTATCTCTGATTTTATATCCCTGCTGTCCGACATGGTTTCTTGACTTACTACCTTTATTTTCACCAGAAACCTGATGTTGAATGGCTTAGCCTTTCTGGAATTGGCAGCCACCACAGCTAATGGAAGACACTTCAAACTAATTTAATAGCTTCTTATTTTATTACAGAAGTAAACCAAATGTGAACCTTTCTAATCACAGTCCTTCCTCAGGCTTGTGCCACCTCCTGCTGCCAATGATCATGACTACTGACAGAATTGTGTCCACTGGACAGGCCATGTTAAATTTCATTCTCATCAATATGATTAACAGCCACTGAATGCTTAACCTTCCTAAAGTCTCAAGACAGCAAGAAACATGTGACAAGTTCTTGTCACAATGGAGAGAAGACATACTTAAATAGAAATGATTATAGCAACATCAATTGTGGGTTTGGGGATATATGCATTTTTAATATGTGTGTTTTAAGTAATGTCACATAGATTTTTCCATTTGTCCCAACAGCTTCTTGAGGGTAGACTGAGCAGGAATCATCATTTCTATTTTATCAATGAGGTTATTAAAACTAAGAGGGCAGTGCAGTGTTTTGACTGAGGTTCCACAAAAGGAAGGCAGACCCAGGTCATCTGTCTGCTGACTATTACCAAGTGCCAGTGGATGTAGGAGTAGAAGGACATTTTTATGTAAGAATAATAAATCACTGAACCAACACCATTGAATATTTATTTTGACCCTTTCTTGATTCTGGAAACTAAGCTTACCCTGTCCAGGTACTCTGGATATAAAGCTCTCACGTTGTGCTTTTGGATTGGAAAGAAATGTCTTGTATTTCAATATAAAAAATAGGCATTTATTCTAGAGGAAAATTGGTTAAAAGTAACATCAGTATCATTAATTTCCATTGTCTGAGAGGAGTCTGTGTTCATAGACTCTGGGAGGGCTGGTGCCCCTTGGCTTCTTCTCTTCTGTTTGCCTAACCTTTCTGTAAAGACCAGTTGAAAGAAGTGACTATATTGAATCTTCCCAGTTATTGAAATGAATGGCAATTCTCTTGGCCTTTTGAAGGGAGACTTTGGTCAAAATATGTTCCAGATCTCCCCTGTGTGTTTTGGACAGGGGCGCATAGTATAGAATCCAGCACTTTCTTCCTATGTCAGTCACAGTGGCACCAAGATCTGCACATCTATTTCCATAATAGTTTGGCCCATTACCACAGAGGGAGTTTAAAGACCTCTCTATCAGAGGGAAATACAGACATATTTACTCTGTCCTAAAAGAGCAATTTAAAGAGACAAACACAACAATTCGAAGTGATACATGCAGAACTGTATCCACGACCACCTATAGTTCACTCTCTCCTTGTGCCTATACAAAACTAAATTAGTAGCATAAAGTAGTAGAGTTAGAAAGACCTGAAATATTTAACTTACCTAAGCCATGGTTTTCTCATCTGTAAAACAGGACTGCTTACATCTGCCTTGGAGTGTTGTCAAGAAGACTAAATTAATGAGAATGTATTTAAAGTGCTTACCACAGTGGTACAATATGTGCTAACTGTTAATATTATTCTTTTTTCTTATTACTTTGCAGAAATGTGCATCTGTGTGCAAGGGAGATTAACTAATGGGGAAATATGAATAATTAGTTCAGTGAGACAGACCACAATGATTGAGAAAATAACTTAAAGTAGCCGTCTTCTTATTATCTTTGTTGAGCGATACAATACTTCCCTATAAAATGTCATGAATTCTTCAGTGGCTCCATGTAAATGCTTTTATTATAAGAGGATGAATTCATAAAGAACTATAGAATTGGCCACTGTAATCTTCACTCACATGACAATTCATGAGATTTGTTCAAATCTGTTATACTTAGGTTAATACATATGTGTATATAAGGAGTGTGTGTGTCAATAGCATTAGCAAGTTTTCTCTGGCATTAAAGCACTTTTCTACCCTTTTTGGACCAATTTTCAATGTTCCAATGTCTCTAATAATTTTGGCTTTAATCACAAAGATAAGATCATTCAAGTTAAAGAGAGAATTTTTCAGGAAATAGATTGTAGAGAGTTGTAATGATTATCCACAAACAAAGCTTACCACCTGTTCTAAGACTAACAGGGGCAATAGCATCAGCAGTAGTCATCATTTCATACCACATGCATAATGCTTTGTGGCTTAGGGTAGGGGTGTGGCTCAATGGCAAACACATAACTGTACTGCTGGCAGTGAATGTGCTAAGGAGAAATCCAGAGGAGAATTTTTTTTCAAATCCATTTCCTATTATCCAAGCTGTCTTTGGGGCTTGTTTTGGTTATTGTCAGGAGTCAGATAGATTTACCATACTGTTGCTGGCTCCATGCAGTCAACAAATCTTTTGTATCCCATGTGTGTGCTATTTAGCCTCTGGAAATAATATCTCTTTTTGAAATATTTTTGGGATGATTTTTGGGATAATTCCCAAACTTTTGTAATTGCAGAGCCAACAGTAAATTTTTTTTTTTTAAACTTTTCGGAGAGAGCAGCTGAGGTGGCTTAAATTTATACTACTAAGTAGAATTTCACTGCTAGAGTCATGGATACTTGATTTATGAAGGGAAAAGAAATGGCATTGCCATATGATACACTGCTTCCTTGAACAAAATCCTTTAGGATATGTGGAGACCAGTCTTGACTGACAGAACAGCTGGAAAGGGACTACAGAACAAATGCAAGGGAACACACAGAGAGACAATGGGGCAGGTCCCATGACAGAGAGTGCTGCCACCTATTTGGATTTTGATCAGTGACCTATAATAAAAATATTCTTAAAGGAACAATATTTTCTACTGAAAAGACTCATTAACTCAGTATACCCACATTTGAAGGGCTACCTTAAACTCGTTTGGAATGACTGTGACCAGTGGATTAAAAATTGGTTGGTAGAAATTCTAAGACAGATTCTAGTGAGCATAAGACAGGATATTTGAATGGACAAAGGTTTCTAAAGCTGGAATGGGCTGCTTTGGAAGATGGTGCATTTCTCGTCACTATGGGTATTCAAGAAGAAGTCATATGACCATTGATAGAACTTTGCAGATGATTCAAGCACCAGAAGAGAGGGTGGAGTTTTAGCCAAGTTTGTACTCTTATGGTCTTTTTGATCTCTGAGATTCAATGAAAAGAGCAGTGGGAATATAGTAAATTTATGTTAGATTTATAATTTACAAACTTGTCATTCTTTCCACAAACCACATTCCAGATTAAAAAATAAAATAAAATTGAAATTAAGGATTACTGTTATTCCCGTTATACACATGAGGCAATTAAATTAAGACAGATTAGGATTTATCATATCCCTAAACCAGTGAAGAATAGGAAATCCCCAAAATGATTTATATTGTGGGTTTTTTCTCTCTTTAGGATGAGACATTGATATAGTGATTGATGATTGAGGCAAAGAATTAAAAGCCTGAACAACAGACAAAAGAACGAGGGCATTTAATGGAGAACTACCATTATGCCTAAACTGTAAGGGAAAATGTTCAATCAAGCAGCAGAATGTAAGCACCCCTTTCCCACCCCTAACCTCCCAAACACACATGTACACATAAACTTCTTCATCCAAACTTCCTCTGGCTGTTTACTTCCAGTGGACCATTTATCTCCAGCCCTATCCTTTGGCCTTTCCAGCCAGGCAAGAATATAGCAATTACAATCTTGTCTGAAGCAGTTCTCCAAAGGTACTGTCTGAATCCTAGATCATTCTGGGAATACCCAAAAGATTGAAGTAGTGGGGACACCAATCTGCCCTCTGTAGGGTGAGTCCAGGGTGAGTGCAATGACGCTTCTCTAACCCAGATCCTAATGATACCAGCTTGGGAAAGATCAGAAATGCTGGACCCATTCTCAAATAGATCTTTTATCTGTCCTCTGTTAGTAGTTTGAGGTTGGTCAAAAGGGGATGAATAAAAACAAGGAGAGTACATGTTGGACTCCTAGATCAGTGCTGTCTCTTCTGAACACATCTCTTACTGGCAAGGAAGGAAGATCCTGGGATGGGAATGATTTAATGTTCAGTGAGTGAAGCCAGGTAGGCAGAGCCACAGAATCTCTGGATGAGTCTTATTATATACTAAAACACCCTTTCATATTTTTCACAATTTAGCTGCAAAAATAGATTAAGCTGATTATTTATGCCTTTCATTCCAAGAATTCATATGATCTAAATAGATAAACTTAGCAAGCTTGAAGATGTCTTAAAAATCATCTGGCCTAACCCTTTCATTTTACAGATGAAGTAGCAGATTAAGAGATATTGGTTGGCTTTTTTAAGGTTATTCAACAAGTTGCCAGCAGAGCCAGAACTAGAATGCATGTCTTCTGTGTCCTGGTCTCATTTTTCTCATTACCTGATGCCTCCTTCCTCATAAGTCTAGTAAAGAAGTCCCCACTGCTCTGAGAGCATGATGCTGTGTATTCAGCGAAGTAATATAAATGACAATGACAGACAGAAAGGGTTCCTGTGCTAAGGGCAAGGCACAGGAGAAGACACAAGACCCCAGGAATGGCAGAGAAGACAGAAAGTTCCTCATTTTGACTTAAGCCATAGAAGGTATTGTGGGCCCAGGGTTCATGACTGTATTCATTCAAGTACATTCACAATGTAAATCTCTCACACACTTAATTTTCCACTCTTCCCAGTCATCAGCCTCAGCTATACCAAGTTGGAACTCTTTTCTCAGTACATACCAGTATTTTTAGAGCAACCTGCTTTTGTCAGGTATTCTTTACCCAGAATACCTTTTTCTACTCATCTTCAGATACCCAACCCTATTATTCTATCAAGGTTGATCCCCAGTGTCACCTTCTTTAAAGAGTCTTACTTCTCTCTCGCCAGTGATAGGTTTTCTCACTTAGCCATATCTGTTGGTCCCCTGTCTGATTTACTCTTAGAATAAAAATTATTTGGATAAAATTGGAGAACATAATTTTAATGACAAGGAAATACAAGAAATTCTCTAACTTCATAAAGACCTAAAGTATTATTCATTCATTCTTTCATTCATTTAACCTTTTAGTTTAAAAAACCTTTGCTGAGCACTCACTTCTCATATCCAAATCACATCTATTCCTCAAAGATCAGCTTAAATGTTATATTCTTCATGGATCTCTCCCTAATTCCTCACCTGTAAGTAATAAATACTTCTCATAAATCAGCTATTTATTGTCTCTATTTTGCAACTAAAAGTTCTTTCCTCCTAGTAGACAGTAAATTCCCAGAGAAGTATTTTTCTTGGGGAAAAATATCGAGAAAAGATAACACATAATTTTTTCCTATTTTTTAAAATAGGGTCAATCAGAGATTTACTGATAACCTACCCACACTAAATTCTTGATTACAGTACAATAATTCATATGCAGAAATGATGAGGTGATGATTTAATTAACTCATCAATTTTTTTTTCTCCTCTTAGGGATTTTCTAGCCATCAGTACTTGGCAGCCAGTACTATTCCATTTACCCTCTGGCTCTGGAAAAGATATTTGAAAATGCAGCAGCATTCAAAGTGAGGGTTGTTAAAATCATCATTTCCCTAAAGGATGTCAGAAGTCCTAAGGGGAAATATTTACAAGGAAAATCTGTTTTCTCTTTGGAATTTACAGATTTTATTTGTCTATTTTTCTCTTTTTACATGCCTCACCCTTCCCTCATCCCACGTGGCAAGAAAACAGATCTGGTTGTCTTTCCGCAGATGAATCCATCATCCAGTAGCTGGCTGAAGTCTATGTCCATTTAAGTAGATGTCTTTCAGTTAATCACAATTTGCTAACAGATCTTCAACATTATCATTAGTTTATTTTAATTTAAAAAAAATGTGTAAGAATGACTTACTAGTTCCATTTTAATAAAACTCCATTTGAAAAACAGCTATCAGGAGAGTGCTATAATTTTAAACAGCCACCATAATTTAAAAAAATTGATGAAGTAATATAATGGTACCAATTTTGGGTTAAGTGTTATTTCTGTATGTTCCCACATCACTCTTTTTTGCACTTAACTCACTATGATAATTGTCTGTTTACTTGCTATAGTCCTCACAATGCTATAATCTCTTATCATATTCATATTGACGTATATTGAGAGACTCATGTCCTATGTGCCTATCATGTATAATGAGTGACTAACCCACAGTGATATATCAAGTGTTCTCAGTAAGTGTTTGATAAGTGACAACTGTATGAGCAGCCTTTCATCAAGTTCTTATTGAGACACCAAGATGTACCATGGAGGGTTAGTCACCAGTAATACAATAGCCAATCAGAGAGACATAGAAATACAGCTTTTAGTGAGCTGAGTTTAACTTTAAAAGTGAAAAGATAGTTCTATTTTTTTTTCTACAAATGAGTTATTTTATTATTATTTTTAGTTTACAAAATCTTGGTCTTCTTCTGTGTACTAGTAAATATTTTCAGAGCTCTGCCCCCACAGAACCTGTGAAGAACGCAGGCATGTCAAAAGGATAATTGTGATGCTGTGTGGGAGGCACCATAAGGGAGATCTCAGGTTTCTCCAGGCACATGGGATTTGGTTGTTAGTGGCAGATACAACAGAGGAAATGATGTCTAAGCAAACTACTGAAGATGAATAAGAAATCATCAGGCAAAGATTTGGAAAGAGAATTTTTCAAGAAAAGGAACACTATATTCTCTCAAAGGGGAGAGAGTGAATGGAAATGAGATAAAACTCAACAGGATCATAGTTTAGAAAGCAACAGAAAATAGTGAGAGGTGAGTCAGGCAGGTAAACAAGAACCCATCAGGCAAGAACTTTTGAGTCCCTTAAGGAATTTGAATGTCAGCTTCAGACTTTTTGGGGAGCCTTTGACAGTTTAAATCAGGGAGCGATAAGATCAGATTTGCATTGTAGAAAGATCATTCTGTCTTCTGTGTGGTTAACAGAGTAAGGGGGACAGGAGTTCACAAGAAAGTTTCTACTGCTGTTTTCCTTTGTTTAAATATTATGCCCTTCGTGCACACACATGTATTCACAAGTGCATGTGCACACACACATGCATGCACACAACTTTTCAGAATTTCTCATCTTATTTAAATTATATCAATCAAATTCACTGGTGGCACTAACAGACCTTCCAAGATTAAGCTCTTCCTTTGTTGAAATATTTTTTTTATTCAGAAAATCGTGATAAACTTTGACTCTTGCTTACTTTATCAATTTATTTCCATTTCTGTTTCTTTATAACAAACATACACTACGTTTGTTTTTGAAAATTAGAAAACAAGATAAGAAACAACAATTATTAAGTCTTAAATTAAGTCCCCTGCCTCCACTTGAACACAGCTACTATGAACATTTGGTGTATAAATTTTTTTAATGAATTTATATTATATAAGTGGATCCATACTATAGATAGTATTATACAGTCTCTTTTTTTCCCCCAAGAGCATATCATGAGCATTTTTGTGTGTCTCATTAGTCTCACTCGTCATTTAATATTCTACCATATGAGTGTACTGTAATTTAGTTCATCCCTATTGTTAGAAATGTCACTTTTAATTTGATTGGATCAGAGTTTATATGGAATCTTAGAAATTCTGCTTTACAAAATTAAGATGACATTTCCTAGGTAAACTTCTCTGTCTGGTTCTCTGTATTATGTGGGTTTTCAGCATTTTTCAGGACCTTTACTATTAATTAAAATAATACCAGGAAAGTATCACCCCTTTGAGAGTTTTCTGCATTAGAATACATTTCTACTTGCAATAAAATGAAAGGAGATATTAGAGGAAGAGTCTTGATCAAACCGTTTTTCAGAATAACTGAAGTGGAAGGTTTATGTACCATAAATAAAAACAGATGCACTACTCCAGAATGCCTAGAAGAAAAGATTCATTTGCCTTGATATTTTTAGTCTGATCCTGCAAAACTGTAAAGGAAACATGGTATTTTAATTTTCATTTGGAACTCAATTTTTTCTTAACCTTGTTTTCCATCCTGTTTTAATGTCAAAACAGATCTACCAAAGAAATTTCATGATACTTTTATAGAAAGCACACTGAATTAGAAGTTAAGATGCTCTAATTTAGTTGCTAGCTTTGGTCAATTTATTACTTGAGAGAATATAGCAGAGAGATTAAGGGCCTGAGTTCTGATGTAAGACATTGGGTTCAAAGTCAGAGTCAATTACTTGTGGTTTTTAGTTTTCTTAATTGTAAATGAGGTTATTGATTCCTACTTCACTGTTATTTTAATTTTTAAAATGTGGTATTTTAATTAGTTAAGGCTTCCATAACAAAATACCACAAACAGGTGGCTTAAACAACAGACATTTATTTTCTCACACTTATGGAGGCTAGAAGTTCAAGAGCAAAGTATCTGTAGGATCAATTTCTTCTGAGGCTTCTCTCCTTGGCTTGCATATGATTGCCTTCTCACTGTGTCCTCACATGGTCTTTTTCACTGTATGCCAATGCCCTGGTGTCTCTCTCTGTATCCTAATCTCCTTTTCTTATAAAGAAACCAGTCAGATGGGATTAGGGCCTCATTTTAACTTTAAGGTCTCTTTCTCTAAATACACTCACATTGTGAGGTACTGGGGGTTAGGGCTTCAGCATGTGAATTTTAGGAGATACAATTTAGCCCATAACATATGGTAATATATGTAAGACATTTATTTCAAGTCTCTGACATAGTATATGAACTATAATAGCAGCAATTATTATTATTTAGCCCCTCTGAGCTTCATTTTTCTCATTGTGAAATTGAGATATTAATATCTACCCAGTCTACATAAGATGATGACTTGAGGCAATTTATGTAAATTTCTTTGTAAATTAAGTGGTAGGAGACTGTCATTAATTTCAGGTGTACACGTATATACTCAATCTCTTCCCTTTGAGAAGATGCACATTACATCCAGGCATTTGCTCTTAGCTTCTTTTCCATTAGAGCTGGGAGTGGAAGAGTAGAATTTAGGCTCCCATTCATCGCCCTTTTATTTTCACAGGTGCCAGCATCCTCACTTCCTGACCAGGAAAATGCAAGGTTAATAATTATCAATTCATATAGCTTTTCCCAGAGAGACTTATTCTGCTCATATGGGGCATGATGCAAAGATTAATGAAAGTGTAACAGAATCTCTCCAAGTGAGAATTCCTTTAGTGCCTCATGGGAGTGTTTTCGAATGAATGCTGTTTATATTAGTTTGTAATAGGACCATATGTTCTGCAATTTCTCTGTGGTTGATAATAGGACTTGCTATGGAGTCTGTAAAATATAAAAGGCTTTAGGTCTCCCAGAAACTGGGAAATATGGCGATTTAGCACTTTATTGGCATGCCTGATGAACTTTTGGAGTATAAGTATGTGGCCTGGTTCTGTAATGCTCAGAATTCAAAGCCAGGTGGAGACATGATTGGAGGGAGTAGAGTGTACTGGCACCTGGGACTTTGTGGGATTGATTTAATCTTCCTATGTCACTAAAGTACAGATCATCCTATGTTACTAATATAACCTAGTAATCCAGAAGTACTACTCTCCAATGAGATGGAAATGTTTCTGGAAGGGAGTTTCAAAAGATTCAAGTCACTCCGTTGCTCTGAAATTTTCAAGTGCTTCCCCAAATATGATGCTATATGTGCTTAGCTTCAAACCCACACCCCTTTGGCCCAGCCTACTTTTTAAGTATTCTCAACTATTCTAAACCCTCAATATCTATACTCTCACCAAACTAATTCTTACATGTGGATGACAGTGTTTCTAAGTGTCTTACCTATGGAGAAATGGCCTTCCTGGCACCTCTGCCTGTTGAAAATTCCATCTGTCCTTCAGTGTTCATTACAAATGTCATATTCATAAGATCTTCATGAAAACTCTCTAGATCAAAATCCACCTATTTAGAAGTGCTTTTTCCTACTTCAAATCCTTATAGTATTTGTTTTTACTTCTTTTATGGTCCCTTTCTTAACCCTAAATTATAGGTATTTGTCTAGTATCCCACCCGATCCCCAAGATTAGCTACTGAAAAGCAGGAATTATCTCAATTTTCTCTCCATCATCCCCACCCACCCAATACCTAACACAAGACCCTTATTAAATGTTAGTCAGATTGAATTGAAAGACAAAATAGAGTAGCCTGAACCTCAAGGTCTCTAGAAATACATAGCTATAGTACCCTATGCAGATGAAGTGAGAATATTGGACTCCGTGTGTGGAAGATCATAGTGACAATCTTTTCTTAGTACAGGGCAAACATGCAGCTGCTAAGCTCTGCCACAATATAACATTTCAAGGGGAATGAAGCCAATGTAAACCCACAGTATGTGCAAAGTAAAAATCAGAAACCCTGAGTTTTTTAACCACTGAATATAATTTTATAGTCTATTCGATATGATTTTTCTAGGCTGTGGTTCAGTTCAAACAAGACTCTTCATTTAAACAAAGTTGTAGTTTTCTTCTATACTCATTACTAACCACTTTGCAGCTTTAATTTGGCTTATTCTGGGTGGCAAGGACAAAGGTATTCCTTTATGACTTTTGGAGAGATTTATTTAGGTGTAACTTTTTTATATGCACTTGTCCAAAATGATATATTCTTCATATTCTTGCTGAATAAGGAGAATTGGCCACTTAGTCTTAGACATTGTAAAATTTACTAGAAAAACTACTAACTTTGGAATTAGAAGATCAAGTTGTGGGGTCAAGCATTTCTGTTAGGATCCATGTGGTCTTGAGACCAATTTCTCAATTCATATAAGTATAACAGAATATAGAGTTTTATACCAAATGACATCTAAGGACCATTTTGGTTTGCACTTTGGAGTTCTGGAATCACTTAGGTGATGATTTTACAAATAAAGCCATTCTTTCATCAAAATTGATGAAATTTACTCATCAAGAATCTCAGATTGGTCCCTTGAGCCACTCTGAAGTAGGCAGGGTGGTTCTTTGGTCAAATGTAAAATACAGTATTCCACTCATAGAAATTAACTATCATGGTAGCATATTAAAGATTCTAAAAATATTACCCCAAATAAATCTGTTTAAGTTTTAATATAGTTTATATTATACCTAATTGACTATAATTTATATATATAGTCTTATGACTATCCAGGGGAATATACTTAGATAAGGGCCAACTACAAATCCAAAGACATTTTTCCTTGTCCTTCTGGGTTGGTCTGAATCATTTGTGGTACTGTACAAATGATTGTGCACTCATTCTAGGAAGTCTTCCCTTGTTTTTTTTGGGCCAAAGACCCCAAATATACCTCAAGTGAAGACCTTGCCCATCACTCAGTCAATCGACTCTCGAGTCAAGATTCTTTACTGCTAAGAAGATACATTACTTTGCATTCTTTTTCATTATATCAAATACAATCTAGTTCAAAATGAATGAATGATTCTTTTCTCAAACCCATAACCAAATTTCAAAACCACCTGTGAAATAATAACTTCATTGCTATTTCCATCATATTCTTAATTGACTGCCTTTGAAATTTTAAGGATATCCTCAACTTTTACATTTGGCTAATGCTATGACCTGAAATGGCACCCCCCAAAAAATTGATATGTTGAATCCTTAACTCTCAGTGTGATGATATTTGGACAGGGGGGCCTTTCGGAGGTCATTAGGTTTAGATGAGATAATGAGGTGGGGCCCTCATGATAGAATTAGTGGCTTATAAGTGGAGACACCAGAGAGTTTGCTCACTCTCTACCATGTGAGGACACCATGAGAAGACAGTCATCTGCAAACCAGAAAGAGAGCTTTTGCAAGAATCTAGTCATCCTGGTATTCTGATCTTTGACATCCAGCCTCCAGAACTGTGAGAAAATAAATATCTTTGTTTAAGCCACCCAGTCTGTAGTATTTCACTATGACATCCCAAGCTGACTAAGACAAATAACTTGCTTTTTTTTTTATATGAGAAACAGTGTTACATTTCCCAAGAATTTTTTCTCTCCTCCAGTCTCCCTTCACTACCAGTTTGTCAATAACCAGGCTAAGCCTTCCATAAAAGAGAGGATATCAAGCTGGTAATATACCTCCATTCTCATACCATTTTTCCTGCTGAGAATCAAAAAGTATTCCAGACTTCTGCATATAAGGAGCTTGGATATTGCCATTCCATCCTAGCAACAAATAAAATGCTGAACAGGCTCACTAAAAGAGGTGAGGACACAATATTAAAGAAAGACACTGTCAAGAGTATTAGAAAACAAGTGACAGACTAGGAAAAAATATTTCCAAAAGACACATTTGAGATAAACAGTTATTATCCACAATATACAAAGAACTCTTAAACCTCAAAAAAGAAGAAACAAACAACTCAGCTAAAAAATAAGCCAAAGACCTTAACAGGTATCTCACCAAAAATATATATACAGTTGGTAAATAATCATATGAAAAAAATCCTCCACATTATATATCATCAGGGAAATGTAAGTTAAAACAAGATGCTGTAACTACACACCTGTTAGAATGGCCAAAGTCCAGAATACAGACAGTATCAAATGCTGACAAGGATATAAGGGCAACAAGAACTCTCATTCCTTGCTGGTGAGAATGAAAAATTATGAGTCCACTCCAGAAGACAGTTTGGCAGTTTCTTACAAAACTAAACTTGTCTTGCCATACCATCTAGCAGTCTCACTCCTGGGTATTTACCCAAAAGAACTGAAAACATGGTCATCCCATAACTTGCACACAAATATTTATAAAAGCTTTATTCATAATTGCCAAAACTTGGAAACAACCAAAGTGTCCTTCAGAAGGCAAAAGGATAAACTGTAAGTATTCCATTCCAGACAATGGAATATTATATAATGCTAAAAAGAAATGAGTTATCAAGCCATAAAAAGACATAGAGTAACCTTAAATGCATATTACTAAGTGAAACAAGACAATCTGAAAAGGCACAATACCATGTGATTGCAAATATATGACATTCAAAAAAGGCAAAACTGTAGAGAAACTAAAAAAGATCAGTGGTTGCCAGTGTTTGGGGTGGGAAGAGATGAATAATTGGTGAAGAGAGAATTTTTAGGGCATGAAAATGCTCTGTATGATACTGTAATTATATATCTGTCATGACACATTTCTTCATACTCACAGAATTTATAATAGCAATCATGAAATCTATGAACTTTGGATGATTATGACATGTCAGTGTAGGTTCTGTAGTTGCAACAAATGTACCATTCTGGTTGGGCATGTTTGATGATCTGAGAAGTTATGACTCTGTGAGGGTAGAGGGTGTATTGGAAATCTCTGTTCTTTCTGCTCAATTTTGCTGTGAACCCAAAATTTCTAGAAAAAAAAAGCTTTTCATAGTTACCTCAAATATTGTATTTTTTATTTTTCAAATCCTTTTTGGAATAGGCAGTGAGGATTTTTATGACTACACTTACATACATGCACACATAAATACATCTGTTTCTCTTTTCCCAAGAATAAAATCAAAACACCTCAGTGTAGTCATCAAAGTATTCTATAATCCAGCTCTGTTGAACATTGTTTTCCATTATTCTGCAATTTAGACCTTTCAAATGAGTCAGGTCAGTCAAATTACTATTCTATAAAAACATCTTGAGTCATTCTTATCTCTCCCTTCTCACACTGTTCTGCATCTGAGACATCCACATGTTTTCTGTTATTTACAGCCCAGCCTCAGTCCTACTTTCTCAATAAGGCCTTCCCTGAACTTTCCAGGTTACTGTGATTTCAAATTTCTCTCAACTTCTATAGCACTGTGTTGCCTGTTACTCACTCACTCTGCCTTCTAATCCTATAGAACCTTAATTCTTGATATTAATAGTCTGTGCATATCTCCTTACCCTACTTGGCTATATTTAATAAAAGGCTGAAGACTATATTACAAATATTTTATATCCTCAGAGAGCATCTATCACAGTTCTTTCTGTGACAGAAGTGATCGGCAAACACTTGTTACATGGACCAGAAGTGCATGAACTCATCATCACTTCGAAATAACAGGGATTGAAATCCCAAATGTATGTTCGTAAATGTTTTAATAAATTATGTAGATTCTAACCTGAGTCTTGCCACTTATTCTCTGTGCAAATCCTTCCTCTGCCTGTAAATGAAGCAGTGGTACTATATGATATAAAGGACATTTCTTGCCCTGGTTACCTATGGTTAATAGAAGTTAGTATTCATAAGATCAATTGAAGTGTCACAAAAATGACAAAAGAATTGATGCTACCCGATATGTTCAGTAAGTGGATTTTCTCCAAGCTTTAACATCCTCTTAAATTCGGATGGCCTGGCATTTTTTTCTGGTACAGTCTGTTGGTTAAAACACAGAGAAAATGTTTGAGTTTATATTTAACCTGTATGTATGTGGCAGGGATATTTAATTTACAATACAGCCTGACAGTTATTGCTGTGGCTGAATGCTTAAAAAGTACAGGTGTGATATCAGAGGATCTTATGAAATATTGAAAGAACTTGTCATCAAAACTACCTCTTTAATAAGAACATGTGCCCGGTCAGTTAGGAGCACCTATGAATCAGCTCGATGGGTTAAATACCTGAAGAGACCTTAATCTCTTCTTGAATTCCCCTCCAAGAGAGTCTTTAGGACAAAACTCCCTTTGGTTTGCAGCCATGGTGCATTCATTTACATGAGCTGAAATGAATGTTTTGAAATACTTTTTGAAGCAAATTTCCCCACCCTCATAAGAGCAAGAGGGAGTTTGTATTTCACAGAGCAACATGGCATATTTATACTCAAAGAGGTACAAGTGGAAAAGCTTTTGATTTGCTTATTTGCTTTTCTTATATTTCTTACAATGATGTGGTTTGGATGGAATGTCAAATTCGTTTCATAAACACAAGATGGGAGACCAAAATGGAAGAGAGATGTTAGAAATAGTAATGACATTTTTTTATATGTTCACTAAACCCTAAAGCTCTCCCTGAATCATCAATTTGGCCAAGCTATCTCCAGAGTTAGCCGAGCATTATTATAGTTTTTAAAAAGGCAAGCCCATTTTATTACATCTTTCTTCTGACCCACTTGCCTCTATCTGCAATCCACTCAGGAAACATGAATACTTATGAGAGAAACAGGAAATAAACCCACACTTTGATTCTCAGTCCTCTTGTTTCCCACTACTTCTTGCCTATGACAAGCTTTTCAAGCCCATCACTTTATTATTTCACAAAACAATGTTGCAGACACATAAAAAAGTTTTGAATTTTTTTCATATTCTCAAGAACAGAAAAATCAGTGCTAGGTGTGTGTTAAGCTATTTCATTGCTGATGCTTTTTAAAGGATATCTTAAAACAGAAAGCCCAAATCCACAGTTAATTGTCATTTTGCAGTGATATTTGACATATTCAAATGATTGCAACTTTGTACAGTGTGAGAGAAAAAATATGATCTGGCTGCTGATAGCTGCAGAGATATAATTCCGGTAGTGGCAATTAAGGAGCTGGCTGTTGGCTCTAAGGAAGTGATGGCCAGATAGAACTTTTTTATTGAGTCACTAGGGAAAGACAACATTTATCTCCATTTATCATAATGAAAACCAGGCAGAAGCAAAGCATGAGTGAATGATTAGGACAACAAGATTTGTTTTTGTACTGTGAAGTTCATTAAGGGCGACTCAGTCTGTTCCAGCACTAGCTTCTACATGGTGCTTTTGCTCATTGTTTGCATCCTCATGTACCCTTGTACATAATGATCAACTACTTCTGTACTGGGCCCAAGGTGAGGTGGGGGTTCATCTTTCAGCTTTTAGAAGAATTTCATAATAGGGATTGAGTAGACACTGAATAAATGACCATTTCTATTAGTGGTGCTATGAAGTGCTTTTCAAACTCTTCAGCAGTATACAAGGGTAAATTCTAATTAACAACTTCACAGACAAGATCATTCTCATGGGGGTTACAAAGGAAAGGAGTACAGTTCTGAGCTTGCAAAGAGGGACATTGGATTTCTATTTTTTTTTTTTTTTTTCAAAATCAGACATGAATAAGATTTTTTACAAGTTAAAGTGATGATGATTACTGTAGTAGTTGTGGGACATTGACAAAACTGGAGTATGAAATGAGTGACTTCTACCTTCTAAAGACATTTTTGAAGAAGATTAAAACTGTGATTTCAAAAACAGTAGCAGGAAGCAAATGTCAGACAGGTCTTGGCTCAAACCTTCTTTTCGGTAACCATTAGTCATCCTCTGACACGGAGGTTAAGATGTCTGCCCAGTTGTTCATTCTTCCCCTGGCCTAATGTTTAGAACCCAAAACAATAGTAACATACCAATAAACCACACACACTACTTTCATTTGATCCATGGCAGATATGACTTATCCACATTCCGCTGCTAAGATAATGCTCTGTCCCTTTACCCAGCAGGCATTCATGTCTTGGCCGTTCTTTTGTTAAGGCATTAGACAATGCACAGAAGTCTTGAGGGATTTCATCCAATTAAGCACACACTTATTTTTTGGCTAACATTCTGAGTTTTTTTTTTCCCCCAACAAAAACTTCAGGGACGTTTTGTTTTAAATCGTCTCTAATCTGAAACAGCATGTTTGAAAGTTCTGCTTCTCCACTTTTGTGTTTTCCTTACCCTGAAAGATGGTTTTTATTTAGATAAGGAACTTTCTAGCAAACTTAGCTGATAGAATCTTATTCCACTGAGCTTATAAGGGTAACTTCATTTGACAGTGGCGATTCACCATCAGTGTTTAGCACTAAGTTGTAAACATCAGATTAAAACTTCACTAGAGTGTTTAGAAAGAACAGGAGGACATTAATCAGGCCCAGGACCATAAACAATTCGAGAAAAGAACATAAGCAGTTTGGCAAAAGAAAATGCTTTAAAAGATACTTTTCCTTTCCCGCTTACTCCACGGAGAAAATATTACTCGTTAGCAGCATCATTTCTCATCTAATCCTTACCAAATAGCATTTTGAAAACTATAAATATTTACTTATAACCATGACTACATTTTAGAATAATATTCCATAAATGCAAAGATAAGTTTATTTTCTACATTAGCATGAACACCTAACTAGTGAATTAATAATGTGTTCTTTGAAGCTATAAATTTCTAAATTCTCTACATTGAAATGTGGGAAATAATTTTATTACTAGTAATTTCTCTTGCTACAGAGATTTATTTTTGAAAAGAATTGTACCTTTTCTATGTCCAAAAGGACTTGGAGTTATCTTGCTAAAACAATTATTTGTATAATTAGAGTTTTTGAAATGGAAACAGATAACAGCAGCAACAACAACCACAAACCTCAAAGAAAAAAGGGAACTATACCATCTTCAGTAAAAAGTAAAATTTAATTCTAAGCTTTATTTTAATAGTCAAGGCAAAAAAAATAACAGTATATTATTTAGTCCTCTATGTATGATAAAATTAATTTTATAGTGTTGTCAAGAGAGTTATTTTCAATAGTTGAATTGTTAACATAATACGTTATTAACATAATACATGTCTTTTTTGCAAGTTATATTAACAATGTAAAAGATAGTACCATCACCAGCAACTGTGAAATAAGAATGCAAAGTTGTTTTTCATATTGCTATTTTTTGCCACTCTAAAAATCTTACTTCATTATATGGAAATGTTTAGAAACCTCCTTAAGTAACATTGAATTCTTATCAAACAGCCTGGTTTTTACATTTGAAATGCTGTCATTTATAGGATTTAGTTTAACCTAGTAATTCAAACTGCTTCCAATTTTTGTTTCAAAATTTGATGGGTCTTTATTTTAAGAGTATTCCTATAATAAGTTGTTTAATTTAATTTTAATTTATTTAAATAACTTATTTACTTGTTTGGTTTTGTGGAAGAAAGTCACTTTGGTTTGGCAAAGCTTTGAGGTAAATTTGGAGATGGTAGCATAGCTACTTGCTGTAACCTGGTGTCTTCTTTCTCTTCAGCCAGTGTGTTTATGCTGCTTACTAGGACTCAGAAATTTTGCTGTTGCTCAGAAAAAGGATGTCTTCAGTGTGTACTTACATGTCTGTTAGTTGGTAAGAAATGTCTAATAGGGTTAAAAATTCTCCAGAATTGCTATGTTGTGAACTTTAAGTAAAGAGCCAAGGCAAAAATTATAGCACTTCATCAAAAAGTAATGCATAATATGGGATGAATTCCCAAAGTTAGGGTGATTGAAACTAGAGAAAGAATTCTCTTCTTTATTGAAATGTTGATGTTTGAGTAGAAGAATGGAAATTGCTTATTTTAGGTGTGACATTTTACCCTGAGTGTATAAAAAGTCTTCAGAAGATAGAGTGTGATCCTAAATATTCTATTTCAGAAGTACACAGTATTATTTACATGTTTTATTGTGCTTTAAACTTAAACCTTTTCCTTTCTTGCATGTGTCTTACAATCTGTTTTATTTCTTATTCGAAATATTTGAGCTTCCTATTTCCTCCAATTCAGAAGAGAGGAACTTTTATATTTTTCCTAAAATATGTTTGGAAATTTTAGATAGTTTTCTCTTGTGCTATGTGTTCACCTTCTGAGTTGAAAAATGTTGCTATAGCCAAGGATGGGCAAAATGAAGAGAAAAAGAAAGGAATGGAAGAGAGAGAGAAAAAAAAAGAATGGGGACTGACCTATACTGTCCTGTTTTCACTTTGCACATAGCATTACCTCTGACCTGGATTACTGCTGTGTTCTCCTGTCTGCTACCAAAGATCTGTTCTTTACATAGCAGTCTAAATTATCATTTAAAAATGCATATCGAATAGTGTTTAAAATTCTATAATGGTTTTCTCTTAAAATAACATTCAAACTCTTTACCATAGCCTACAAGTGATCTGTCCTTCTCTAACATCTCAAATCTCTCTCTCTAGTCTCTGCTCTGCTTTTAAAACATGTCAAGACTTTTCCCACTTAAAGTCCCTCATTTGATTTGACCGTGGTTTGTTTGTTTGTTTGTTTGTTTGTTTTGTCTTTTGCCTTTAATACTAGCTCTCCTGTTCTTATCATGACTGGCTTCTCAAAATTTAGATCCCAGTTCAAAACTCCCATTGCAGAGAAACTTTATTTAACTAATTTATCTAAAGTAGTTCTGCTTCCATTCCAACCTCAGAGAGCTTACATTATTGTTTATTCATTTATCTCTTCGATGCTTTTAGCACCACCTGAAATCATTTTCATTAAAGATATATTTTCTTGAGACTTGTCTCCTTTGATGAGACTATAAACATCTAGAAAGTGGGGTCTTTGTTCTAGCTATTTGTGTATTCTAATTGACTATCATGGTGTCTGGCACAGATTCAGTGCAAAAAAAATTTTTTTCTGAATAAGTGAATAAGTGAAATAAAGAATTTTGTTATTACTATAGTACTGGGCTTATGTGTATTTTCTTGAATAAGAGGATGGTATATAAGAAAACTTCTAGAAATTCTCTTAGAACTTTTCTGAGAAAAGTTTTGCATGAAGACATGAGGAAGTTATGCTAAAAAGATAGAGTTGGGGGCCAAAGAATCCTGGAGGTTCTTGAATGTCATGATGCATAATTTCTGGAATCTCTTTTGTGTTCAATGGATAGCTACTGAAGTTTTCAAAGTACTTTTGAAATGTTCCTTTATTACTAGCTATGGAAAAACATTTGCATGTCAGAAGAATCTCATTCACTCACCAGTGGATGGAGTAACTCCTGAATGCCAGCAAGGTGTTGATTTAATCAGCGTTCATTTTTTTTTTTTTCCATGCAACATGACAATCACATATAGTTGTGCTTCTGGGCTGCCAGAAGAAAATGTTTGTGTTAGTTCTTCACAGACTGAGATAAAATGACCCAGTGCTTCTTGAAGGCTCAGTGGAGCAGTAGAATTCCTTGAAACTGTGGTACCATCTTGTTGTCAGATCATTTCATTTTCCTCAGTTCTTTATTTTACAATTTATTTTTCTAAGGCATAGAGTTAACTTCACATTAGTTATCCTCTCCTGTGTTTTGTTTTATTTTGGTCTTAAGGGAAATCCAGTTTGGAGCCTTTAACTGCAGTTTGCTTTTTGTTTGTTTTAATGGAGTAGTGGGTAGATCCTTCCTTAGCTGAAACCTAGTACTTACAAGGTCTTGTAATAACCTCCATACAATAATACAGCATTATATGTAACATATACATGTTCACCTGGACTTTTGCTGCCACTTCAGCTGTGTGTATCTGATTTCTAAAACAGAGTACAAAGATATCAAGCTTCCAGTTAAAATAATTGCCCGTTTTATAGAGTCTGGCAACCAATTCTAGTTTCCTGAACTGGTTTACGATAATTTAAAAGCCTTGTCTAGCTCATGAATAAGTTTTATGGTTTAACTTTAAGTTATGGAATCTCTTTATACTCATATTGGGGATAATGGTATTATGTTCCCTAGTGGGTAATAAATGGGGATAGCACCAAATAAGCAAAAAAAAAAAAAAAAAACAATGTGGTCAAATTTTCAAGAGCTACTGAATCACATTCATTGATGATCATCAGTACTGGAAGCTCTCAGTGGGGATAATGACTCCTGAGATGTTGTTAAACTTGTATCCTTTTAGTATAGTATAGCTGATGAAGCATACTCACATGTAGTTTACCTTTTGGTTTGTATGTAAAAGACATGCAGCAGAGTATGCAAGTACAATAGAGGAACAGCGATAAGGTGGTATTGCAGTACTTGACTATAGACATAGGGTTGAGGAAGAGACAATCTCTTAGAGAATTTAAGTTCAGCCTTATAAGATACGTCAGATTCCAGTAAGAAAAGACCAAGTGACAAAGGATCTCTAGATCAGTGGAATCACCTGAACAAAACATTAAGGTAGGAAAGTAAAAAAACATAAAATTGATTTATGTTCTGTGAACTTTAGTGGCTGGTGCTATAGAACCAGAGTATATCAGTGCTAATCTGTTTTGTTTATAATGTATAGTTTGACTTTTAACTGGAGGCAGTTTTCACCAACCCTAAGAACCTTACTATATTCTCATAAATTATGATTCTGTGAGAGTTATAGACTGTACCCATCATTAATGAGAACATATTTACATCCTTGAAACTAATAGCTGATTTATAAGTTGTATTCTATTGTTTATTTTATTAAAGTTTTAGTGATTTCTGAAGAACATTTGTATGTTACACAATTAAATCCTTCCGAAATCCTATGTAGTAGGTAGTGGTATGGGGATTTTATGGGCATTTTTCTTAAAGGAGAACTGAGGCTCAAATGCTTAAATGACTTTTTCCGGGTTCACTTGATCAATTTAGACAACAAATTTAGAAGCTATTCTTTTTCTCTATACTCATTACTATATTGATGTCCAAAAAATTCATATTTATCTGTGTCGGTATTTGAGAAATTGAGAAACGAGGTCCAAAATTAGTGATTTTGACTGACAGAATAATTCGGGGAGCACAGAATTGAGAACAAAGGTAAAAGTAGCAGGGAAAGCTGATTTCAGACAAGATTAGTGACAGGAAGACCAGTAGCTAAGCATATGTAAATTCAAGGGGAAAAAGGAATGTTTTACTATTATTAGACAAATTTAAGCATGTTAGGTCTTGAAATAGGGCAGTTTATGTTTTCTGTGGTGAAGGCTAAACTTTATATATCACGAGACAGCAGTGGCTGGGGACTTGCGAATCTTCTAATTTCTAAATCTTTCTAAATCTACTTCTTTCTAGATGTTTCTAGATCTTTCTAGATTTAATACTTGAGTGTCCAGACTATCAAAAGCATACTCAGTTGGATTTTATATGCTGTTCCATGATTTTATATTTACTTATTCGATAACAATGAGTTTTTATTTCTTTATGCTTTAAAATAGATTGGATATAATTTGGATTTACCATAGAAAAGACTATTAATGTAAATATTCATTTTTCTGATGTGGGGAAGATAGATCTGCCCACAGATATTCTCCATAACTAATGTATAAGGTAAAATGTCTTAAATTGAGTAAATTTAATTCCAATTTGTTTTTAAAGAAATGCATCACAGTATGTTACATGGAGAGAAGTGTATTAAGTGGTTTAGGAGGAGATTTAGAGTGTTTGTGTAGTGGTTATCAAAAATTCTTTCTTTTGCATTAATGAGAACCAAAGTTGTAAATTTAGAATCAAATACCTCAGTCAAAGGAATGTGGTAGAACACTTTATGTGCTCTATTTAGCAGCTCTTATGTGGTAGAATAACTTATTCCTTTTAACTTTGTATTCTTTACATTCTAAAGCCTGGTAGCAAATTTGATGGAGCGGGAGGTATATCAAATCCCATCCTTTGGAAAGTCATAGCTTTGTTTATACTCCCATTGCCAGGATTAAAGGTAAAGGGAACAAAAAGTAATGAAGAGAAAATAAAAGACAAAAATGTTGAAAATATGCATTAGAGGTGGCACAGCATTGGCAGCTTTTTCTTTTTATTAATCATAAAAAAAAGAGAAGCACCTAGTTTTAATTTTCCAGAAAACACAGATAGTTTAGAAAAGAGGAGGAAAGAAATGAACTTGAAACAAAGCACGTGTATCTATTCTCACTAAAGCCAAAAAACCCACATATCATTTTAGGTATTACTGTTTATTAACCTCTCACCCTATAGGATGGATGTTGAGATTAGTAAATGTGAACTGGAAAATGGCCCTGCCACTTTTGAGCTGTGAGATGTTGTTGGCTAGTACTGAACCTAGTTTAGAAATATTTGCCTTCATTGGTCCTTTTTTTTTCCTCCATAGCTTAACCAGCTGGAAAAGGCAGTGGAAGCAGCCCACACATTTTTTATGGCCAACCCTGAGCACATGGAAATGCAGCAGAATATTGAGAATTACAGAACGATGGCTGGTGTCGAAGCATTGCAGTTGGTAGATCGAGAAGCCAAACCACACCTGGTGAGCTCTGGGGCTCCCTGCCCCAACCATGTGGAGCTTACTGCTAAGTTTCATTTGGCCCAAAGTGGATTCCTATGGATATCTCAAATTGATCCCCAATTTACAATATAATAACATTTTTATACTTTCATATTTCTCAGATGAAATATTGTAATTATCAATATTTTTTCAAAATTTAAAAAATTGAGACGTGATGGAAATTAATTTAAAAAATCAGTATGAAATGGTGAAAAGTAGAATATGATACAAATCCTCTCTGAGCTTCAGCTCCTGCTCCAGCATTTTTATTTTTCACATAGAACTTGAAGCCAGAGTGTGAATGGCTCAGGGCACACTGTGATCTCCCAGCTCCAAACCAATGGTTCTTTCATTGTACTTGTACTTTCAAATTCTGTCTTTTTTTTTTTTTTAAGACATGGAATTATTTGTTTAAATAAAATCTGACTTAAAATCACAGTATGTTGAATGGGCTTCTTTTACAACTGGAGACATTGCCATCCTCAACGTGTCAGGATGATCCTGACCTCTAAGATGATTGAAGAAAAAGAAAAGAGAGGAAGGTTTTAGATGGGAGTTTTTGTTTGTTTGTTTTTATTTTTAAATTGGGCCAGGCCTAGAAACAGTTGTCATGCCCAACCACATCAGTCTTGATCCACTTTATGGCATGGCCCTCCCTACTACATTCAAAGGGGCTAGTGTACTCAAGAAGAAAATGAAATTCATTGGGAGCGCAATATATGGCTTGCCCCATGAGTCTTCTCATTTACTATTAGTTGCAGCATGAGACGTAACACTTAATCTCCCAGTACAACTCCTCTTTATCCTCACCACAGCATAGGAGTCTAGTACTCCACGTACCTAAGTGATCCCCAGTCTGCATGGCCCCTGCTATTCAACTGCCTGGTGGGTGCTCTTGGGGGAAAAAAAGAAAAAATTTTTTCTCTTTCTTTGCAGGAGAGTTACAAGGCAGGAGTTAAACATTATGAGGTTGATGACTTTGAACTAGCTATCAAGTACTTTGAACAAGCTTTACGAGAATATTTCAGTGAAGATATGGAGTGCCGAGCCCTATGTGAGGGGCCTCAGAGATTTGAAGAGTATGAGTACTTAGGTTATAAAGCTGGTCTCTACGAAGCCATTGCAGGTAAAGCTTTTTTTCCCCTTTATATATTTTATGATTTGAGGAATGCTATGTGTAGTCTGTAAGAATATTCCAACAATATAGAATATTCCAACAATATTCCAACAATATATTTCAACAATATTCCAACTTGTAAAAGTGAAAGATTCTCATATATTTGAACCATTCTATCTCCCATAGATAAACTTACCTGGTTTAAATTTTGATGACTGTGCTCTGAAACTTTTTCAGATGCATATGTAGATATTCATATATTTTTATAAAAATAGGACAATACTATAAATACTGATTTTCAGCATATTATTTCTTTTTGTTTTATGCTTGACAATATATTGTGGACTCCTTCTCAAGTAAGTACATGTAGATCTACTTATTGTATTTAATGGCTACATAATGTTCCATTATATGAGGACAACATGATTTATTTGATCAGTCCTTTATTGATGACTTTTAAGGAAGATGTAATTTTTCATTATTATAATCAATATAGTAGTGAATACTTCTGTATAGTCATCTTCAATCACTTAAAATAGTATTTTGTTATATTTAGGAATTTAATGTATTATAAGGTAGAATTTAAAATTGTAAGTAATATGCATTATACATTAATTGGGGAGACTGGCTAGGTAATCATTTATGGTAGGAAATGAGTTCTATGCTGCATATGAAAAAATACACAAAATGCATTCTATTTATATTAACAATATAAGTATAAAAATAAAACTGTTAGAAGACAATGCAGGAAAATATTTGTATAAAGTAGAGAAGAAATGCTGTTAGCAAACAACAGATGGGAAATATGAAGAGACGAAGAGATGGATAGAGTTCACATAAGATTTATAAACACAAAATGTACAATAAATCAAGCGGATTTGCAAATGACAAGTGGGAAAAAATTGCAAAAATTATTACAGGCAAAGAGTTAATATCCTTAATAGTTAAATAGAGCATGTAAATTATTAGTAGTAATTTGTTATTTACTAATAGTAATAATAATAACCAATATTTATTTAGCAGTTACCACATCCAAAGCACTTTACTTCTTTGTATCTCTTTTAATCCTCTAAACAATTCCTTGTAGATACTATTGTTATTAACTCTCTTCTCCCTTTTTAAAATGAGGGATTTGCAACTGAGAAGACTTAAGTAATGTGATTCAGGTAAGGCTGGAAATGAAATCTAGGCTTTTTTCACTCTAGAGCACATACTTTAAAGTCTACACAATTGTAAAAAAGAGCAAAGGGTAATTTATTCAATAATAAATGTTTAACAAATAATTATACGAAAAGCAATGTTTAACTTCATAGAAATACAAATTAATGAACTCATTATGCCTTCCCCAACTTCCAATGTTTTCTGTCTCCATAAAAAGCACCATTCACTTAACAGCTCAGTCCATATCCCCAGACGTTATCTTTCAATCTAAAATCTCCCTCAGTTTCTATTCCCTTCTTATTCATTACCAGACTTTGATAGATGCTACCTTCTATTAGCACTTCATATTTCCTGATTCTCTCAATTCCTTTTGCTACCATCCTGGTTCAAATTAACAGTATATTTTAACTAAGCCAATATGATGGTCTCCTTGCTGGCCCTTATGTCTTTCTCAGATTTTATCTTGTAGGCACACAAAGCAGTCTTCTAAAAAAAAATGAAAGTCTGCTCACAACATGCTGAAAATATCCCACTGAATTCTATTGCACTTAAATAAAACTCAAAACCTTTTAACAAGGACTTACATTACTGCACACTTGTATATGTTTTCATTATCTCTTTTTCCCCCCTCTCTCTATGACTCATTTCTACTGTACTCTTTTAATTCCTTGGATATGCTGTGCTCATTTCCACTTGCAGACTTTCAAAATGTTGTTTTCCTCTATTGCTTGGCTAATGTTCTGTCTCATTCAGTGTTCAGTCCTCAGTGCCTGAGTACAGTGACTGCCAAATAGTGGCTGCTTAGTAAATACTTGTTAAATGAATGGGTTGAATGAATGAAAGAGAGGATATCCATCAATCACACTGCAGAGATTAAAATGGTTAATAATACTCTGAATTTCTGAAAATATAGGTCATAAATTATTAAGGTCCTTTAGAAGGACGATAGGGGAATATCTATTTAATTAGACTTAGAAGTTAGATTTCAAATCAATTTGTCAAGTGATCAATTTGCCTGCCACACATTGTTACCCTAAATCAACTCAATTCATCTACAATCAATACCAGTATCTGAATTATTAAAGATTTTTTCTCCAAATGTTGAGTTTTACCGGACCTCTGCCAGAGCTATTGCTTGCATTTTTATGAGCACTACTCATTTGGATGTCAATTTTATGTGTGTCTTACATTTCACTTGTCAATTTTATGTGTGTCTTACACTTCACTTGCTGAGTATTTCTCTGTACTTAATCGTTTACTTGCAGCTGGGCAGGCTTTTCCTTTGTTATAGTTTACCGTCTTGTGGTTTTGTGGGGATATGTGTCCTGCCTACATTCTTAAATTTGTTTATACACCTGCCTCAGCCAATGACCACTAAACAGCCTTGGCAAATGGCCTAGATCTGGTTTAGGAAGATTGATTGACAATTCTTCATAGAGTAACATTTAGTAATTTGTTCAAGGTCAGCACAGCATCTTGGTTCCTGGAAAGGAATAGCAGTCTCCTAACTCAGGCTCTAAGTACTTAACACAATTTCTAACACCCATGACCCCACTTCCAATAAAGAAAAGTGATTTAAAAAATTCATAGTCCCTTTATTTTGACCCAAATATTATATATTACAGAAATATAGTAAGTCTTCTTTGGAATTTGAAGCATATCCAATTATTATGAGAGGGACACTTAAAAAAAGTATCCCCACACAGAGTCTTCGATCTCAAATTTATTAAAAAATACTAATTGCATAATAACATTTGATATAGACAGAAAGCAAGGGATACAACTACAAATAAAAAGTGATATCATAATTTTGACTATGTTAATTCTTGTTTGGTTCAAACTGTCCTAAATTAGGAGTAAAACTGGTTTTAAAATACAGAATATATTTAGAAAGCCATGATATTTGAATTTTACAGTTAGAACATTAAAAATTGGAGAAAAATACAAATGGCTTTTGCATGCAGTTACTTATTCTTAGCTGTGCTTTTTGAAAGCCATAAAGGCTGTCATTGTGTCACTCTTATTTTGCTCCTATTTATAGCTTGCTTTCAAAACCCTTTTATTAAGATTTTGAGTTCTTGATGTGTGTGTGTCTTACCCTTTCCTTTTGCTTGTCATTTGGAATTAGGAGGAGTGTGTATTATATGGTAACTGGCTAGCTAACTAAGAGAAAACGGTTGAGGGTTGTTGTTTTCTTAAAAAAATAAAACAGCTAGCTATTTATTTCTAACATCCTAATCAAATAAACAGAACTTAATCTTTCTCTCACATTCCCCCAACTGGGGTTAAGAACCAATGGATTGTAGGGCTTCTATTGGTTTGACTTGGCCATGCTATGTGAAAATTGGCAGTTTTTTACACGCCAGAAAATGTACATTTACTTCCTGTTGTGTTTTGAGGTCTGTCTTCAAGGTCATCCAGGTACAAGCTAAACTCTCCCTAACAAAGAAACTTTTGAAAGGAGGCAGTTGTTATAAATTAAATTGCACAGTCATAAAGTTAGATTGTTTTATCTTCATTCTCAAGAGAACACTCTCACTCAGCACAAGCATGAACGAACTAGTCTCTTTCTGGATAAGACTACCTCCATCTTTATTATAAAAATCAAAGTCAAGGCAAAATGTAGGAAGTTTTTTTTTTCCTCTCTGATACATTAGCCACTTGAGTTTTCTCAGCTCATGCTTGGATGAGCTAGAGCTCAGCGCTGAAAGGAGCATGAATACCCTACACTCTCAGATCTTTTTGCAAGTAAGAAGAATTGGCCTGTTTGCAAGCAAGAAGAATTGGAACAAAGAAAGGGAGACAAAGAGAAAGATGCAAGGCACTTATTAAATTCTTTAGCTTTCGTCTGTCTGCTATTTTACTAGTTCCTATGGTATTAGGATTTACAATGTCCAGATGACGAACTAATTTGTATCTGGATAGACTAGCTCCTTATCAATAGGTACAAAGGCATATTTTTATTTCCTCATTTGGAAAAGTTGCTTGAAAATGTTAAACAGAAAGAGCATTCTCTCTTTACTTCTCTGCATTGAACTCCTCACCTACAGGGCAGTTCCTTTCTCACAACTGGTTCATAACATAACCAGGATCTGGCCTTCTGATCCTGAGTTCGGGATGCTTAGGGCTATCTAAATATCCCTGAAGTTGTTAAGTATATGGAAGTCAGCTACTCTGCTGTTTGAGAGTGGGGTGAGATGTCACTTTCAGGAGATGTAGAAAATAGGATATCTGGAAGGGAAGAGTACAGTACAGAGAAAAGACCAGGAGTCTGAAGATTTGGAATATTAATTACTCTGCTGATGACCGATTAAGAGGCCTTGGCAAGTCACTTAACTTTCTTTGTGAAAAGGATTTCTGATCATGAAGTGAGGATAATAATGATATCATTCTCAGCATGTGTTGAGGTGAGAAATGCCCAGTGTAACTGTGACTCTGATTTGAAGTTTGGACATTCAGCAGATAGGAGGGACCTACTTGTCTTCTCTTGCCTTCCAGATCACTACATGCAGGTGCTGGTTTGTCAACATGAATGTGTGAGGGAACTTGCCACCCGCCCCGGCCGTCTCTCACCAATTGAGAATTTTCTTCCCCTGCATTTTGACTACCTACAGTTTGCCTACTATCGAGGTAAAGCATGGGTTGTCTGTGAAGACCTTTGAGGAGAGATAATTTTGCTCATCATTACAGAATTTCTCTCTGATCTCACATCACTGCAGCTCAGGACAAAAAGAGCAGAAGTGAAACTATAAGTGGACAAATGCTGTGATAATACCCTGAAAAGCATACCTAGATTGACATTTGATGATTTTTTTTAATTTAATTTTTCCAACTTAATTTTAAAAGGTACTATATCCCAGGTTCAAAGACCAAATCTCATAAAAGCTTCCCTCTTCATTTTCCCCACAACACAATTTCATGCCCTACAACCCAGTGTGTTATTTATCCTTCCAAAAATTTTATATAGAAACAACATACACACACATTCTCTCTCTCTCTCTCTCTCTCTCTCTCTCTCTCTCTCTCTCTCTCTCCTGATTTATTTTCCCCAAAGAAAATAGCATATTATTTGCACTGTCCTCTACATTGTTTTCTTCACTTAAGAATACATATCAGATTATTTTTAGTAGATTGGACCTATGAAATTACTATTTGTTTAAGTAAATTTTGGCAATTTTCTATGGTTTGATCTAATTATTTCTGTATATAGAGATCTTCCTCATTAATTTTTCTTTATATCTGCATACCATTGTATTATAACTTGTTCATGTGACTCCTTACAATGAGCTTAGTGTTGTTTATAATCTTTTGCTATGATAATCAACAATCAAATGAGTGATATTTTACATGTCATTTCACATTCGCATGTAAATATACGATAAATTTCTAGAAGTACTATTACTACATCAAATGATTTATTCATTTATAATTTCCATAGATATTACCAGTTTTTCTCCATATACAGTACACTTTTTATTGCTCATCAACAAAATCCATTATCATATTTCCATATATTCCCCAGTCTCTCAGGTGAAAATTGATATCTCAATAGTTTTCATTTCCATTTATCTTATTAAGAAAGAGAGAGGTTGAGCATCTTTTCTTATGTTTAAAAGTAGTAAATATAATTTGGATTGCTGAAATTAGTCTTAGATATCATATTGTCAAACTGTGTACAAAAATCAGAATTAATTCCCAAATTCTACTCTATTTACCTATATTAAATGATATAAGTTTACAAACACCTTCAGGTGGAAACTTTTGATAATTTATGCAAAACATCTAGCACCAAAGCAGACCAAAAGTAGTACCTTTGGAATACTTGAAATTGTGTCTTCTTTTACCTGCCACTGTTTCTGATTACTCTGCCTCACCTTATCTTCCCTCTTATTGTTGTTTAACACTGACCGCTCATGGACATGTTGAAGTACCCCTCAAAATTATTTTAGACAGACTTAGGCTGACTCTTCCATCTTTCAGTTGGTGAATATGTGAAAGCCTTGGAGTGTGCCAAGGCCTATCTTCTACTCCATCCGGATGATGAGGATGTCTTAGATAATGTGGATTACTATGAGAGTCTGTTGGATGACAGCACTGACCCAGGATCCATCGAGGCCAGAGAGGTGAGACCAATTTCTCTTAGAATTTCTGTGTTCTGCTTAGATGCTCTGGGGAGACTTGGTAAAAAATAACACTGCTTTCAAATATATCTAACAATTCAGTAAAGGTTCTAAAACTCACTTCTTTCAAACTTTAATTAGTGATGCCCAAAGCATATTTTTCTCATATGTGCTAGCTTAAAAAAAAATCTGTTGAGATATTTTTTGCATCTCTGAATATGTTTTTTTTTTTTTTGTTTATTTGTCACTGTCTAATGACAACTACTACCATTTGAACATTTATCATATCTCTTAACTGTTATTTAAATATAAATTTTTTTTCTTTTTTTTCCTCTAGGATTTGACAATGTTTATGAAGCGTCATAAACTGGAATCAGAACTAATAAAATCAGCTGCAGAGGGCCTGGGATTTTCATACACTGAACCAGTAAGAGCAAAGAGAAAAGAGGAAATGTATTTTTTTAAAGAACTATTCAATGGACTTTTTATTAATGATTTTATTTCCTAGCCTCATTTTTTGAAGGTTCTAATCCCCTGCTACAAGTTAACAAAAACTGGGGACATGGAAGAGGTTACTTACTCAATATATGTGATAAAATTTAAAAGACTTTAATAGATTCCCATATCAGTGAGAAACAAAGTCAAAAGCAAGTATATTTGGGTGGAACTATTTTGTACATGATGTACTTGCCTCAGGTTTGTTTTATTTCCTAAATTCTTTATGTGACATTTTGTATTTTCCTTTAAACATTTCTCTTAAACATTTTAAACATTAAAGAAACTTCAAAACCAACAAAATCAATCACACTTGTACTACCCAACATACTGACTTTTCTTCACTTGTTCATATTGCCTTTTCATATTCCTCATATGAAGACATACTTTTGGCAGAACTAGTACTATAGTATAGATAGATTTCTGTTTTTATTTTTATTTAAGAAATCATATGCAATTTCTATATTTTTATAGCTTCTAAAATTATTTTTAGCTAATATATAGAGTTGATATACAATAAATACTCTTCTTCTAATGCCGAACATTTAATTCGTTTGATTTGTGTTATCCTTAATGCATTGAGCATTTTCCTCTCTATTGAAATATACCATTTGAATAAATTCCCAGGAATGGGATTACTTTGCCATCAAAGGATATGAGAAGTTTTAAAGTTCTTGAAATTGCTTTTCTAAGAATTTCCTAACACCTTTACTGCTCTTAGCAATGCATAAAAGTACCAGTTTACTACAAACATCTTAGCAATGAGAGATGACATTTTAAAATCACTTGTAGTAATCATATCATCTACAAAATGGTACATCATTGTTGCTTCAATTTATATTCCTTTGATGATCAGCAAAAGTAAACTTTTCACACATTATTAATTATTTTTCCTTTAATTCGAATTATCTGAACATACCTTTTTTTCATCTATCTGTTAGATACTGTATATATTCCTTTTGTAATTTACATGTCATTTATTTATAAAAAGCACCATTTTAAAATATCCTATTTGTAACATATTTTTTTTTATTTTCGTCTTAGTTCTGTCATGTTTCATTGGCACATTTTAAAAATTAGAGTAATTTTAATATGCCATTTCTAATGTAACATAAGTTTAATCTGGTCTTACTTATGATTTTTTTCAAAACTGAGTTATCCCAGGAGACCTCAGAAAATATCACTTATTCACTTTATTATCTTGTAGCGATGATTAATCAAGCTGGATTTTTTGTTTGTTTTATTCATAAAACATAGGAGAATTAGACTAAATGATCTTTTAAATGTCTTCCTGCCACCAAATTCTAAATTGTTTTCTTGGACAAAAGAATGTCTGCCTAGGATAATTCCATGCCATTTTTTAAAAATCTACTTGTGCATCATTTATGTCTTTGTCAAAATTACATTACCAAGCTTTTCTTCTCTTTATTTTTTTTAAATAAAGTGTATTATGTCTTTATATAATATGTAAGTTTCCTAAAATCTTAGGTCTTTTGAGAGTTTGAGTATTTTCTTTCTGTAAGTGATGTTTTAGTGACAATTTTTTTTTTTAATTTAAAACAGAATTATTGGATCCGACATGGAGGACGACAGGATGAGAATCGGTGAGTTCTCCATTCACAAATCCAATGTTTATATAAATAAAATTTTTCAAAGGTATAAAAATTTAAAAAAATCTTTTTCAATAGTGGTTCCCAGAAAGGAGGGGGATAGGGAGGATTGATGAAAAAAGGAAAGGGATTAAGATGTACAAATTGCCAGTTATAAAAAGTCACAAGGATGTAAAGTACAACGTAGAGACTGTAATCAGTAATTCTGTAATAACCGTGTATGGTGTCAGACAGATACTAGACTTATTGGGGTGATCACTTCATAAGTTATATAAATGTCTAATCACTATGTTGTACACCTGAAACTAATATAATATTGTATGTCAATTGTTCATTTTTAATGAGAAGAAATACTTAGGATCATACCTATTATAAGGACTTAGTCTACGAATAGACAGAAAGATATAATTAAAAGAGTACCAAACTGGGAATTAGGAGCTCTGCATCCTGGTCACAGCTGTTTCTGTCACTTCTATGTAACTTTGAATAATTTATTTTCCTCTTTGGGTCTTATGTTTTTCTTCAAATTAAGGAGTTAGATCAAGTGATCTCTAAAGGCTAAATATTCTGTGGTTCTAAAACAGAAAATTGGATGCTGTTTTTGATTTATTAGTAGAAAAACTATAATATTTTCCTGTTAATTATGAATTCCTTTACTGCATTTATTTGAAAGCAAGAAGCTCAAAAAGTTTTACTGCATACTAAAATATTAGGTGTTAGTAACTCAATCAGAAATGAAGATAACTCATTTTTTGAAATGATAGAAATCAGAAGTCAATTTACATGTTATGAGCAGGTCAAGGAATCATAGAATGTTGGAGTTAAATGCCTGAGATCACATGGACCAGCCTGTTCATTTTCAAATTTAAAAACGGGCTCCAAGAAGGATCTCACACCATGGGAGACTGGCAGATCCAGATCTTCTTATTCAAAATTTTGTGGTTTTTCACTAGACTTCAAGGACTCAATCTTGGAGTGGACTAGAATTATTGCAAGAGATCCAAGAATGCAAATGTACATTTAGATTTGTTCAATCTGTGTGTATTGAAAGAACATCATAGTATCATGTTTGTTTGCAAAATTTGATACAAATTTATGTCCTCTTTCATGAAATAGTAGAGGACCACTAAATTAGGACATGATTTATTTCAATTCAACCATTTTTCCATGATGAATACTATCTATGTTGAAGACATAATACAGCACTCTGAGAATTGTAAAGATGCACATGATAATTTTTTCCTGGTCTGTTGGGACTCAAAGTCTGATCTGAAGGAGGTTAAGTTATGGATACAATTAACTGTAATAAAGTTTGCTAAGAAGATTTAGAGAAATGAAATAGAGCATATTCATTGAAGAAATAGAGAAGGATTCCATGGAGATAGTGACATTTAATTTGGTCTTGAAAAATATTGAGATTTGTATTTAACAAAAATAAACAATATGGAGTCATAAAGTACCTGGGTAAGGTATTCTTTGCCTTTGAACTTCTTTGTTCAATGGGAACTTGCTAGTTCAACTTTTTTTTTTTAATGAGCAGTGTCCCCTCAGGAGTGAACACGGAGGGGGTAGAAGTTCATGGATTGTCAGTGGGGAAAAAATCATCACCCAAAATAGAGCGAGACCTAAGAGAGGGTAAGTATCTGTGCACTTTGACTCTTAGAAAGCAGGGAAGGAGAGGATGGGATTTGACCAGTTTTTACACGTATAAGGACTAAGCTACTATACAGTTCAGGAAATTCTGAAAGGAAATCTTAAAAACAAGAATGTCTCAGATTTGTATATCATTACCTTTGGTTCTCAACAGAAGGGTTTCCAAATTCATTCCCTCATCTGTTTCCCACAGGGATCCTGTGAGCCAGACAGAGACTGTATGATCACTGTTATCCTCAGTTGACTAGAGAGGTCACATGACTTATTTCTGTGACAAAGTGAGTGAATGCTAGGTTATATAGAATGCACTTTGTATCAGAGGAACTTGGAGAGACAGGTCACGTGGGATATTAGATTAGTTAATCTAAGATGATTGAAGCACATATACCTGAGCAGGACTATGAGAGATAAGTAGTATTTAGGTTGAATTGACAGAGGTATGAAGGAAGCCATTCTAATGGATAAAACAAATGGAACAAAGGCATAGAGCTAGAAAGAATAGAATATTTTATCCCTATTTATGTAAATCAAAATTAGTGAAGACATAGGTGGAGAGTTGCCAAAATAGTTTTTAAATAAAGCCAAACATTGTTATAATAATGCACTAATTACAATGGTAGTACTAATTGCAGAAGTAATCTTTAACAATTATTATTTCTATGTTTTATAATTTTTCAAGCAAATTTACACGCAATTTGTTTTAATATTGGCAGCATCTCATGTAAGAAAAGTGTCCCCACTTCACAGGCAAGAAAATTGAGATTTACAGAGATTTAGTGATTTGTCCAAAGTCTCACAGCCCATAATAGGTTGAGCAGGCATTGGAACCCAAGCTTTTGAACCCAAATCCATTTTCTCTTCTTTACCTAATTATGAAACATTGAAGTGTCTAGATGTCTAAAATGTCCCCTATTGATTAATTGCAAGATAAGAAAAGGTTTTCAAAAACTCTCATTGAAAAGTACAGTACTCCTTTTCCCAATAAGAAGCTTGTCAGCACATTCTTCTAGCTAATTTGAAAACTATTGGCTCTCCACAGCTCTCACATTTCCCAGCCCTTTCCTTCCTTAGTTTCCAAGTCAGTTTGAGGTAGTAAACAGGATAATATGCTCATCTAATCTGACCTGGACCTCAGCTTGTAGCCACAAAGCCCAAGCTCTTTTGCAAGTGCCAGAGAGCTGCATGGTCAGCCAGAGTTCATGTTGCTTTTTAAGCTGAGAAATCACCCAGGAAGTACGTGAGAATAAGCCAGCACTTTGCTGTTAAGGTTTAGGAAACTCCAGGACAGTTGCCAAATTTCGAGCCATTTTTTTTTCCTGGCTACCAGGGAATCTGATGTCCAGTAACTGAGAAAGAAGACTAATGGAAAGAATAGAACAGAAGACGTCACAGGATGGAGAAAATCATAACTGACCGGGTTACCAAATTCTATCATTTTTGCACAATTTACTTAGTTGAATGGGCTAATGAATATTAGGATATTCTCTGGAAATCTTCTGGAAAGCCTTCTATGTAGTCACTAGAGATTTAAATAGTGTCTAAATTAAGAACAGTGGTAGACAGAGAAGCAAAGTTTTCAACTAGAAAATACTTTATCTTAGTCTGGCTGCAAGTGATGTCAGGAAGAAAAGAAAGGATACGTGCCTCATGGAGTAGAATGCATTTCAGCTTTTCTCATTTTCCACAAAGATACTGTCATCCACGCTGATTACCTAACAATAGTTAGTCATATTCATATTGGACAGCTCCCAAGCATTAAGATGGGAGTGGCCCTGGGTGACTCCAATCTGTGGAATATGCATGTCAGCTTCCTAAAAACATCTGTCACTCATCCTCCTTTCAACCGGTAGTTTTCCAAAGGTCCTGCTCAATAATAATTTCAGAGTCAGTGGGGAAATAGTAGAAATAACTTTGAATGTGCGATCCGGAGGCCAGGTTTCCTGAGTTGTTTTAGTCTGATGTGCTCTGCAGTAATAGATAACTAGAGACTCAGTGTCTCATCTGTATTACCCTCATCTGTAAAGCAAGGACAGCGACTTTTAGAGAGGGTGAATATGAAGAGTCTTATGTAAACTTTAAAGGGCTGTGCTCATATAAGGGCTTCTTAGAACATCCACAACATATCTTTATGACATCATGATACTTATGGTAAAATAATTTTTCTTGCTGTGAGCCACAGGCAGTGAGCACAAAGGAGTGTTTTCTAAGATGATCCCTCCTTATTGCAACTGGAGAGCTGGAGCCAGGCACATACTTTATGAATGAGAGAAGAATTAAGTTGTTTAACTAAATCTCCTTGGGCTGTGGTTAACAGTTGGCTGAAGCCACCAAATCAGGCCCCAGGAACCACAGCACATTGGACTGCATTTTTATTTTTATTTTAACGTTTTTCTCTCTGTCTGGTGTGCTACTAGTCATTCATAGGCTGACCGACTTGCATTTTAGAATGACGGGGCTTATTTTCCTTTTTTTTTTTGTATGTGTGTGTGTGGATAGTTGTTGTTTCTGTTAAATGTATGTGTGGGAAACCTCTGTATAAAATTCTATGCTTGGTGGTGACTTTGTTAGCTACATAAAAGGCAGATTTCTAGTATAGATTCTACCTGAACCATTAGAGTTTAGGTATTTAAGACTTTATTAGCATTCTACTCCTTCATCTGATCTTTGTATGTTATTTATGGCATAGTTGGGGGAACTGTCAATATCTTTTTAATGTACTCCATTATGTTTATTCAGATGTCTCAGAACTTAACACAATCTATTAGGCATATTTTACTAATATAATAACCATCATCATAATAATAGCAAATACTTCTATAGAACCATTTTTCTTACTGGTTTAGTTTTAGTAACTTTTAAAATCATATTTTAAAAATAAACTGTATTTAAAGTAATACGCTCTCAATATAGAAAATGAGAAAAACATGGCAAAGTACAAAGCAACCTAGTTCAATAAACTCTTAGTCTGTCTTCCATTTCTATTTGAGTTTTATATTAGAAAATGCTTTTCAGTGAACCTCTGAGTATCTTGTCTTTCTTATTGAAGGAAAATCTATTTTTATACTTCTAAATGGGAGTGGAATAAACAATTGACTTTTCCAAATATTGGAGGGACTGCCACATTTGGCTATGAATCTTGATTTACTCTATGGATTAGATCATCTTTTCCCAAGCAGACTGTTTTTTATGTTAATAGGTCCTATGGTGGGGAACAAAAGTCACTGTTTATTATTATTATTATTATTATTATTATTGCTGTGAAAAAAGTTAGCACTGATGGAGCAGCTTACAATAACATACATTTACTCTTTCACAGTTTCTGTGGGTCAGAGGTCTAGGGATCGCTTATCTGGCTCCATTGCTCCAGGATCTGTCACAAGGTGTCCATCAAGTTGTTGATCAGGGATGGGGTCTCTGCTAAGGCTCGATTGAGAAACTATCTTCTTACAAGTTCAGATGACAGAATTCAGTTCCTAAAAGCTTATTAGATTGTGGTCCCCAGTTTCTCGTTAGTTGTTGGATAGAGGATGATCTCAGTTCCTTGCCATGTGAGCCTGCCCAATACAGCCACTTGCTGAATCAAACGAAGCAGAGAAGGCAATAGACCAAATCTGCTAACAAGACAGAAGTTGCAGTCTTAATGTAATGCAGTCACAAAAGTGACATGCCATCATCTTTTCTATATTCTATTGGTTTAGAAGTAAAATCTAGGCACTGCCCATACTCAAAGGGAGCAAATTGTACAAGCCTATGAATATCAGAAGGCAGTGATAATTAGGGTCCATCTTAGAGTATCTCTGCCATAGGAAGGAGGAAAGGAAAGGAGAGAGGATATTATGCTCAGTTAAGGGTGAGAACTGCTATATGCTACACTGATACTTAGGATATTCATATGCCTGTTCACATGGTAAAAGTCCTAAGAAGCCTCTTGATGTTTGTTTAACCCAGTACTTCCCAAACACGTTTGATCAAGAAACTTTTTTCATCAAAAAATTTTCTGTAGAACAAGTTTGAGAAACACTGAATTGTAGAAATTTTTTTTTTTTTTTCTATTCATCCAAAAGATTGAAACTGGGAACTTGTGGGTATATTCTTGGAATCCAAGAAATTTTGCATTTATAAATTTCATGGCAATTTTAAAATATTAAGAGGGATAACTAGTGGGTCATTTGAATGACCACCTTATAATCAAATATTGCTATGAAACTTCCTACCTGGCACCAATTAATATTTCAACGGTTGAAGACTAATAAGAAATCAAGTAGGAGGAACTTATAAATAATGTATGAGGACCAGGTGAAGGCCAAAATTCATCATGGTACACTAAGATTTTGTAGTAGTTTCAACAGAGAAAATTTATGATAGAATAGATGAGTCATTCCACACCCAAAGTGCTATAAGGAATGCTGGCTTAAAGAACCTGGGCCACATCAGTTAGTAGAGTATTCATGTGGAAGGTAGCTTTTTAGTTTCCATAAAATAATGTTAACCATTTTATTAATATTGTTAATTTTAATTTAGTTGGTTTTATGGTCTTGTTTTGATTTAATTTCTTAAATTGATTTTGGCATTATAGTCATATGAAACCATAAAAATAAATACTGTATTTATATTATAATTGCAAATATGGAAGTAAAGTCACATCAACTGACATGTTTTAGTGTATTTGTGCAGTTATTATTGACAGGCACATATCAGGTCCCTTGAGAGTATTATAAAGAGTAAAAAGACCAGTGCTTTTCTGAGAACAGGTCTTTTACCTCATTGGTTAATTTGATTCCCAGATATTTTATTGTTTTTGATGCAGTTGGAAGTGGGATTGTTTTCTTAATTTCTCTTACTGTAAGTTCATCATTGGTGTATAAAAATACCATCAACAGACGATTAGATAAAGAAATTATGGTTCATATATACAATGAAATATTACTCAGCCATTAAAAAAAAATGAAATCCTACCATTTACAACGAGGTGGATGGACCTAGAGGTTATTATGCTGAGTGAAATAAGTTAGACAGAAAAAGATAAATACCATATGACTTCACTTATATGTGAAATCTATAGAACAAAAATAACGAATCAAAACAGACTCACAGATATAGAGGACAATCTGGGGACAACCAGAGGGAAGGGAGGTTGGGGCACTGGGAGAATGGGGTGAAGGGTTAAAGAAGTACAAATTAATAGTGATGATAGTCATGGGGATGGGGAACACGGCATTGGGAATGCAGTCAGCATTAATGTAATGGCTAGGTGGACAGCCAGAGGAGAGAGAGAGCAATCAGAGGGATTATTTTATAAAGTATCTAAATATCTAACCAATATACTATAAACTTGAAACTAAAAAAAAAAAAGAAAGGTTTTTCTTTTTTGTTCACTTTTTAGGTTCAAGATGGTTACCCTCTGTTACATCTGATGATTTCCTCACCATTAGAGATTTTGTCCTTTAATCCTACTTTTTGTGAGGAAAGAACCTCCTCAGGTCTAGATTTTATAACTTCACCACCTAAAACATACCCCAAAAGCATCATTCTCTGAAGAGCCTGTGTGGGATTAATTTCATAAAGTTGTAGACTCTATCCAGGGAGAGAGCAGGTGTCTACAGGAAACCCTTTTGTGTAAAAAACATGATTTAAAGATTTGCCCAGAGAGCAGAGAAGACTAAGTGTTCCAAAAACAAGACCATGTAGAGGCCATTGGTTTGTGGAAAGAAGATGAGGAAGGAGTTGGGTAACTTGGGCATAACTGTCCTGATGCTGCATTTACTGCCTGTGTTTCCTGGTGAAGGTATTGCTCTACATACCTATGAAACTGAGGTGTGTATGTTATGCCTGGGGATGTTATAAGAAGTAGGAACCAATGGCTGTGGAGAAGGGTGGGTCCAACTGCTGAGAGAATTCTGCAAAGTCTACTCAGAGAATCCTATGAGATACCCAGTCTCCTTTGGAAGATCCTCACTGGAATAAAATGAAAAGATAGTTGACCAAACCCAAGATACTCTACAATTGTAGTATATTATCATGACATTTTGGAGAAACCCGGTATTCAGACATCTGCCTTTTTCCTAAATCTGTATTGTGTTTATCAAGGTTCCAAATTTGTCTCTGAATTCCTAAATACACATGAGGAAACTGACTTGTCTAAATTGCACATTGAGAGCTGTGACTTCCCCCTTGGGGACAGAGGTCACAGAGAAAACTGTGCTCTGTCCCTTCAGGCGGCCCTCTCCTCTATGAGAACATCACGTTCGTCTATAACTCGGAGCAGCTAAACGGGACACAGCGGGTTCTCCTGGATAATGTCCTGTCAGAAGAGCAGTGCCGCGAGCTGCACGGTGTGGCGAGTGTGAGGACACCCAGAGAGGGCGGGGACCTGCCGGTGCTCACCTGGAAGTGCTTTGGTTCTGGTCTCGCACGAAGCTGGAAAACCAGGCCTGAAATGTCACTTTCCTCAGGAGAAGGACATTGATTTTGGAGGCAGTTTCATGGCCTTTGGGTCGGGAGGACTTTAGTTAGTCCCAGCTAGTGGATCTAGCTAGTGGATATGGAATAGTTAGTGGCTTAATTCCTAGGATGACAACCATCCAGCACGTGCCCCACCTACTATACAAGGTCACAAGGAAATACCTTTATTTTAATCAGTAATTAACTAATGTATTAGTCATTTATATTCTGCCTATTTCCATAAAAAGTGGTGGTATTTTATAATAAAAATGTAGCTTGAAGGTTAAATAAATATAGCTCTTTTGATTGCAAGGATTACTAATACCAGTGCCCTGGAACAAAATGGGAATGGTTCTGAGTATTGACTTTGCTTCTTAGCTTCCTGGCAGTCAAGGCAGAAGGGGAAACCTGATAAATTCATAGTTATCATTAAGAAAGCATCTTCTTATGTTTTGCTTCCAGGGAATCATGCTTGTTGGTGATGGATACAGAGGAAAAACTTCACCCCATACACCCAATGAAAAGTTCGAAGGTGCAACTGTCCTGAAAGCACTCAAAGTAAAATCTTAACTTCTTTTGGGTTTGGATTCCTAAGTGTCAATCTAGGACTGTCTGTGAGTGGCGGACACAGGAAAGAGAACTTAGAATATAGTCTTTTCAGGACAGTTAAAGGAAGCAAGTATGAAGGGACCTACATTGCTTTGAATCCTTCTTTCATTTCTCCATTCAGTCATCAATTTATCAAACTCAATGTTTCCTAAATTTGCATTTGAGAGATAATATACAGCCCCCCTGTTCTCAAGGAGCTCATGGCCCGATGATGAAAACATACCCAAACAAGTAATTATTCTATACTGCGAGAAGTGTTTTTAGAGAAGAAAGAGGAGAGTATAATGAGAGAATAGATAATGATTAGCTTTTAATGTTCCCTCTGTGATTAGGAAGGGCTTGTTTAAGAGTTCCTATTGCCTAACCAAAATCCACAAGCATGTAGTAGTATTCCCACTAGCCAATGCAGAGGTGACCATTTCATTCTATATTAGCTTACTTGAAATCTAGTGTCTGTTTTTCTCAAGCCCTCCAATCAACTCAGTGGTATCTTCTGTTCTTCTTTTTCTTCAGTTTGGTTACGAAGGCCGAGTCCCATTAAAGAGTGCCCGTCTGTTTTATGACATCAGCGAGAAGGCTCGAAAGATTGTAGAATCCTATTTCATGCTGAACTCAACCCTGTATTTTTCCTATACACACATGGTCTGCCGAACAGCCCTGTCCGGTGAGATTTCAGTCTGAACTTGTTCCCTTCTACCTACGGCGAGATGGGAAAGAAAACAATGTGAAACAGAGCTCTGTTACATGTTAGACTAATGGAGTCAAAGAGTTCTAAGTTTCTAAAACAAAAGAAGCTTACTATTACTTTTTTTCTTCCTTCTTTTTCTCATTTTTGGTCCCCTAAAGTACCAGCAGACCAGCACTCTTACTGTTTTTTCTTTCATATTCATTTCTCCTACTTTCTTAAGTTACACAGAAAAATGCTTTTCTGCTCTAGGGTTTTACTTTTCAGGGAACCAGGAACATGGAAATTACAGTCTCCTATTATGTCCACAAATATTGAGTGGAAGCATAGACGATGAAGGGATTGTTGAAAGAAATGTTTTTTAAAAAGTCAGAGACCTCCTCACTCCCTGCTGTCATTGTTTCTTCTCTAGATCTCTTTTACACCCTCCTGAGTAAGAGGGGAGGGATAATATCACAGGATGAGACTTTTACACTTGGGAAGTTTCAGCTAAATCAATTTTTTTTTTTTACATTTTTATTTCATCCTCCTCCTATTACTGTTCCACATGAAGTACAACCCAGGAAATGCATGGGATGCCTATATGTCTATTTATATCAGGTAACTTTTATAGCTGAAGTGGCAGGTGTGCTTTGTGCAGTTTTATGTCAGGTTCGTATCAAAGCAGAGCCAGAGTCTCTTGACTGCTCATTCAGTGTTCTTTCATCTGTTCTGCTCTGATTTCTGTCTCCTCAAATTTGCAAGGGGCACCAGCAATGAGAGAAGAGAGTCAGATCGTCAGTTTTGCTGTTGGAGGTTACTGCACTCTTGCTTTCATTTGTCCCTATTCCCTTTTCTGACAGGTCAACAGGATAGAAGAAATGACCTCAGTCATCCCATCCATGCTGACAACTGCCTACTGGATCCAGAGGCCAACGAGTGCTGGAAAGAGCCTCCTGCTTACACATTCCGGGACTATAGGTACAGCCAGCACCTACTTCAATACCAAACTTTTGCCCAACAGTTATCAAAAACCCATGGAAATTGGAAAGCCGATCTGTTTTGATTGACATCACTTTCATCTCTACAAAGCAGAGATTCTCAAATAATCTTTTGAAGCAGCTGCCGCAACTAGAAAGTGACTTTTATCATCTCATATCTTTACCTTAAAAAATCCAATCATGTTTTGTTTTAATATAAAAGTGTGTATATATAAATATTTATATATATACAAACATGTATGTGTATGCGCATATATATATATGTATATATATAATCTTTTTTAATGATCACTTGGCTTTCACTAAAACATATCCCTCATTACCACAGCCAGCCAACACAGGGAGATGCATCTCAACATGTATAGGAATCTCATCGCATCTCTTATCTAAGAGATAAGAAACTGGAAACTCAGGAGAAAAAAAATGTATTGTCTTATGGAAAGATATTTTAGTGTGTAAAGACAAGAGTCAGGAGTTGTAGTCACTATGTATATAACAGTGTGTTAATTATTACTATTCTGCTCTGTACAGTAACATTTGTTGAATGCCCTCCCTATCTGCAGCGCTAGGCTATACCATTGGAGCTCTCCAGCTAGTTAGGAAAAAATAGATTCTTTAGAGTTACTACTGTAAAAGAGAAGAAGAGAGTTGTAAGTAGTGTGAGCAGGTTTAAAGGGCTGGATTAAATCGAGTTAGATTTTTTTCTTAAGAAAGTGAAATATGAGATGAACTTTGAACTGTAATTCAAAATTTAATGTAAGTACTTCGGAGTACTTCTGAAGTATTTATTTATTTATGACCCAAAATACATTTGATCTTACTCTTAAGGATTAGGAGGGTCAATTATTTCTATGTCTAGTTCAAAGAAACTTACTAATCAGGCTTACCAGTTTATCAACAGTCTTCAGTATCCCGTGGTAATGTTGTTGTAAGGATGTAATAGTCCAGGTATTTCCCCCTTTCTTCTTGCAGTGCTCTCCTATATATGAATGATGATTTTGAGGGAGGAGAATTCATTTTCACTGAGATGGATGCCAAGACTGTGACTGTAAGTAAATCTATTCTTACAAATTTATTTAACATTTTTTTATCACCGTCTTGCCATTTTTAAAGGACTCAGATTGTGGGATTTCAAATATTTCTGAGCTCGAGAATTCAAGAGGTAGAAAGAGATCCAGTAAATGTGTACATCATAAAATGTTAGAAATGGAGCCATCAATAAAAAGTTTCTAGTTCTTTTTACAGATGGGAAAATTAAAGAATAGAGGTATTAAGGATTTGTTCATTATCAAATAGCTAGTTAAATTAGACTTGGAACCAGAACCTTGATCTTTTAATTCTTTGTCAAGTAATCTGATGGAAACATAAAAATACTAGTTCGTAAGTCACCCAAGCCTAGGACAAGTCGAATGATTCTACAGACCTGCTTTCAAGTAACCTGGCATTGCAAAAGTTTGTACTGAGTGTTGGTCTTTAGACCCCTAGTTATCAAATTATCATATTTGTGTGCATGTATATGTGTTTGTGTGTGTATGTGTGTGTGTGTGTGTGTGTGAATGTGTGAGTGTGTGTGATTGTGACTGCAAGTAAGCCCATATCTGCAAATTGGTTTGTACACATTCATATATGCATGTGTGTGTGTTTGTGTGTGTTCATATGGCATGCTTTGAATGAGATTCTAAATATACCTTCATAGGTAAATATCAAAAGTAGAATTCAACCACCATCTTCCTAAGTAAACTGATGCCTTTGGAAAATCAACCTAACGAACACTGATAGACCACATGGCCAATGTCTTTTGGTCTTAAAGCCCAAGAGCATTCTCCATGGAAGAAAAACAGGTTTGCTAATTAAGGAGATAATTAAATTATAAATAGATTATGAATATCTCTTCCCTTCATACAAAATCTAAATAGTTGGGGCATGCATAAACTTTAAGGATTTTGTATTTTATAAGCTATTTCCACATTTTTTCTTAGTTTTATGGTTTTCACCTCATATTTTGCAGCTTTCTTAATAGTGAAACAGTCATTTACCATTTATGACATGCCACTGGAGTATAACAAATGATACTCAAAAACTATATGTTACTGAATTTAAAGGGGAAACCTACAGGGATTCTGGTTAAAATTCTCCAGAAAAATTATTATAACTAAGAAATAACATTTCATACAGTTTAATACAATAATATATATTTAAAAGGCCATGATGCCCTACACTTTTAATAAAAAGAAAAAAAGAAAAACTTACGTATTAACATGGGAGTATTTTGATGCTTCATGATCTGGGAAATTAAATCAAGATTGATGGTCCAGGTTTGAGTTTAAAATTCCCATACAAAATTTTCATTTTTTGAAGAGCCTCTGAGCAGAAAAGATTTGATTTCTGAGCTCTGCTAACACTGAGATTCAAAAAGGCATCTCACACAGTTGGAAAGAAAAAGCAGACAGGTGGTTGAAAGATTTCTTTGCTTCTAGTCCATCTTGTGGCCAAATTTGGAAATGCTCGGTGCTTGAAAGTGATCCTTGGAATGCTATGTGTGAGTCAGTAATTCATTAACTGATTAATGCAAGTTAACTGAAATTCTTCTTTTTAAAGATGTGAAAGCAGATAATGCTCTCCTTTAATAGAGCTATTCTTGTAAGAGGAAAGTGTAACTATTTTAAAAATTACTGAATCCAATTTCCCCCAAAATAAGTAAAATTAATTAAAACGTTTTTATTCAAAAGCTGAGTTGGGAGATTTTCTTCCCAAATTAGTTCTACTTCATATTAATGTATATGATAGAGTTCTTAGGGCATTTTGTGATCAAAATGCTTAGGTAACCAGTCCCAATAACAAAGAGAAATAGACAGTTTTCCTTTTCAGCTTTTCCTTCTTTTACTCTGGAGGGACAAATGAAGTGAGAAATAACCTAATCTGGGGCTACACAAGGAGATAAAGTCTTCTAAGTCCTTTATTTAAAAAAATATATCTGCAAATTGTATAATTAACAATGGTGGCTGGAGGTTTACATTTACTCAAGAAAGGTCTGGCACAGAGTCTTCTCCAACATGTAATCATCTGTTAGATGGAAAGCAAAAGGAATTTTCTTTTATCATACTTGGAAGATACATGGATTATTTCAACAGCAGCATTTATTTGTGGAACATGGGTATTTAGGGATTTTGGTTTCTCTGTGCCAGTTTCAAAAAGATAAAATTTAATGAGTTCCATTTGCTTCATGAAAAATGAAATTCACTATGGATCTGTGTTCCTAAAGTATGTTTACAGTCATTTATCTACACTTCAGAACATATTTTCCTGCAGAAACAGTATCAACAGTGGAGCTTGTTTATTCTTCCATGTACCTGATAAATAACAGGTGATGCTCTCTCTTTTGATAAGATTAGTCCTAGAGCCTTTTGTGAGCCCACACACTTATAATCAATTCCAACTGCTTCAGGCAGTTGATAGCTTCTTTTGCTAAACTTTCCCAAAGTTCTTCATGTGTAAAAATGCTTTCATTCTTCCAATTCCATCAGAGAGAGAGCGTTAAATCGTCCCCATGCCTTTTCTTTAGTATTATGAGATGTTGTTGCCAAGATTTGGTAATCACAGAGAAGCAGCAGCAACCACCTGTGGTCGAGTCTGACCAGCATCAGGGAACGAGCAGCCAGAAAACTTGAAATGAGACCCTAAAGCCATGAGTACATGAAGGCTTCTCTATCCTATGCTAATATGTGCCTGGTGTTATTTGTTTTGCTGTTTCTACGTGGACATGTACAACAATTCCCTTCTTCAGAAAAATAAAATCAGATTGATACTGAGGGCACCAGTAACCACTGAACTCTCTAGATTTACATCAGAAAAGTCACCTTGGTAAAGCTGCTTAAGAAAAGCAGCTCTCTGGCAAAGACAAATCACTCCTCGATTATTATGAATAGAAGACTAATCAAAACTGTTTTCCCCTGCTCTTCCCTTAAGCGTACGCAAGCACACGTGCGTGCGTGCGCACACACACATTCACACACACACAAATAGATCCCCTGGGTCTCAGATTTTTTGACTCTTCCCACTATCTTCGACTTTCCACGTATGGGTGACACATCTGGAAATATTGGGTAGCAGCCAAGGACTTCAGGGAATTTTACAAATATTCCTCCTGAAACTGGCAGTGAAAAAACTTAGCCTTCCCATTTTATTCCCCCAAATTCTTCTAAATGGCATGCATCAAGTCAATTCAGAAAATAGCTAGTTAGAATGGGGCCATCTTATCAACTAGAATGGTTGGTACCACTTCATCTCCCTTTACTTTTCTAAGCTCTCCTATGTAATGAGTAAAGTTTCTGTGTTTCTCAAGAAAGAAAGATGAACTCTACTTATGTCAGACACTTCTTTAAACGTGGAAGCAAGGCCCATAATATAGTGTTGCTTATAAGCTTGCTCAGTTTGGAGAGCCTGCTCGTTTGACCTAAAAATCTGGCTCAGGGCCACCAGCAATTTCTCTTTTCTCTTCTACCCTTCTAAATGTTACTGGACAGCTCCACCTGCATGATACACAAGCTTGGAAGGACTGTGTCAGTCCTTTCAGAGCCCTGGAGGCTGTGAATGGGTCACCCCAAGAGGTAGTGTGTTTTCATGACTGGAGGTGTTAAAGCAATGGCTGAGGACCACTGGGGGAGAATATTGTAACAGGAAGTCAGTTATCATTTGAGATTAGACTTGACTTCTTTTAATCTTTGTTTTGTGAAAAGTATATGAACTCTAAATGTACAATTAAGGAATTAGAAAAGGTGCATCCATGGAACCACTACCTAGATCAATAATAAGAATTTACCAGCATTTCAGGTGTCCCCTTGATTTGTTTTTGTCATTCCACAAATATTAAATGTACATCTACCTTATGCCAGATGCTGTCCTAGTGCTGACATTTGAGAAGTGAATTAAAAGAGAGAGCCTTTGCTCCATGGAGTTTTTTGACTATCAACATAGCATATATTGAGCAATTACTATGTGCCATAGACTATGCCAGCCATTTTACCTGAATAATTTTATTTTCTGAATTAGATATTATGTTGACTTTTTCTTTGTTTTACAGATGAGGAGATTGAAACAATCTACATCTTCTTCAACCTCAGGATTCCATTATTTTTGATTATTTGACCTAAATAATCCCATAGAAGGATAGAGAAGGAGGATTTTAGGGATGTTTGTGACATAGGAATGAAGAGTCTAATTTTCACTTTCTTTCTCAGGCCTCTATAAAACCAAAGTGTGGGCGTATGATCAGCTTCTCATCCGGAGGAGAGAATCCACATGGGGTAAAGGCAGTCACCAAAGGCCAAAGGTGTGCTGTGGCTCTGTGGTTTACTTTGGACCCACTTTATAGAGAACTGGTGAGTTTCTGACCCACCTGGAAAGCCAATTAGATGCCCCATGGACCTGCTTCATAAACTTAGTGTCTGAAAAGTTCTTCATGTTGATCCCTTCAGGAACTTTAGAGATCATGGAAAACAAACAAACAAACTTTTGCAGCTTTTACAGAATCCTTCCCCTCCGGTTTCCAACACTGGCTCTGTTTTCTAAGCAAGAACAAATTCTCCTGTTCAGATTCATTACCTAGCAATTATGTATATAATGTTTGTAGTGTGAGTTTGAGGGAAAGAAGAAGGACTATGAAGGCAGTTCTTAATCAGATGGGTTCTAATACGTGAATGTTTATGAATTCAATATATCAGTGATATCCGGCAGTCCCTAATTAGTCTTGAGCCTTATTAAGAAATTGTAGCATCAAGAGAGAGAGGAACTACTTTTTGCAGGTCACCAGGAAGACTGACGTTTTCTCAACAAATCATTTAAAAGAGCATGGAATAATTTATGAAACGTATGTAAAAGAGGGTGAGGGAACCTCAAAGTTTATTATTATTTGTTATTATCAAATTAAATCTTAAATATTAAAATATGGTTCTTATATATTGGAAAGAGTTGAGGACACTTAGCCTGGATAAGGGGCTATGATCTCATCCTGGATGCCCTTGGGCAGAGGTTATAGTCTCTATCTGCAAAGCTGCAGAGGAATGAATTAAGACCTATGAATGGGTTGAAGTCCCTGCAAGAAAAATTTAGACTCAGTATAAGGAATAACTTTCAAATCATCACCATGGTTTGGTGGAATTGTCTGCTTTGGAAGTAGTGAGTTTCTCCTCGCTGGATGGCTTCAATCGAAGCCTCACCTGCCACTGAGCATGTGATGCTGAGATTGAAATGGAAACTTCATAGCGAGGGCTCAACTGGAGAACTTCAGAGTCTCCTCCAGCCCCAAGTGTTGGAACTAAGAAAGCCTAGTCTTTAAAATGGCATTCTATCCAATTTTCCTCTTTCGATCCCTAAATCGAATCCAATTCAGTCAGAAACTGTTTATAATTATTTCTACCTTCTCATATACTTGTTGCCATAAAACCTAACTCACAGAGATTTTAGGCCACATTATCTAAGCCTTCTTTCACATATTTAACAGATGTTTACAGCAGATCCACTACGTGCCTAGGAAACTCTGCTAGGCAGGCCCTGCGGGTATGAGGGTGAATAAAACATCGTCCCTGACCGTGAGGAGCTTGGAGAGGTTTACAAAGAAGTACACAGTGAGAGATATAGGTATAAGTTCTGTAGAGGGAATCAAGGAGGATTTCTATGAGCTCATTCCTAAAAGAGAAGATGATAGCCAGGCATAGAAAGAGAAAAGAATGGTCCCGACTGAGGAAACAGAGCACGGAGGGTTCTGTAAACCTCAGAGGGCATGGAGCAATCTCCTTCACCTGTAATTCCTTTCTTTCCTTGTGCTTCTCCACCTCCAAATGCCAGCATGCCCCCAACAGCACTCCTTCTGTCCTAAGGAACCTAGGTTAGTGAGCGCACAGTGAAGATAACTTGTTGAAAACTTGCCTCATTCTTTTCTCTCTTTAGTGTTCAATTCGGCAGACGGTTAATCTGTTTTATTATTAAGTATCCCAGACCCTCTTCCAAGATATTTTCTATCAAAATTAGCTATCATGAAAAAAGTTCTCTTTGCTCCTTCCTAACTAGGAAACGGTCAGTGCTGATGTCCCCTCCTCTGAAGGGCAAGAATTAGGAAACGTCTCCAGTCTCTGGGCAGTAGCGACATCTAGTGGCCACAGAAGAGACTGACCAAAGCTTCTTAAGCTACTAGAAAATTTAGCCTGTGATGCTGACTGCCAGACTTTGATTCACACTGGAATCACCTGGGGAAAATTTACCAACTACTGACATCAGGCCCCCACCCTCGGAAATTTTCGTTTAATTGATATGGGGTTCTGGGTACTGGAAATTTTAAAAGCTCCCTGGGTGATTCTAATGTGCAGCAAAATTTGAGAGTCCCTGTATTAGTTACCTCTTCTTAGATTGAATCCCTGAGCAAACAAAGTCCACCTATGAATAAATCATCAGAGCTGGTTACTTCCATGTATGTTATCAATTATTTTAAAGTCATTCCATTTTCAAGGACTATTTAGCATTATAAACTCTTAAGGATGCCTCATAGTAGAAGCTTCAGTTCCTTTATGTATAGTTTTGGCTCTTGAACTTCTTTCCATTTGGAAGAGACACAAATGCAATAGTGTCTCAAAGCAATCAGATCTGAAAGTTCTGTGTGGTCTTCAATTTGTGAATCAGAAGGTTCTTCTCTCCATATTCATAAAGTAGTACCCAGGCATTTTACACAGACATCATGACAACAATTTAGTTTTCTATTATTTAGTATATTTGATCCTTTTGGTTGCCTTTATGTCAACATCATTTTCAATTACAAGCTCTCAAATGAAAGGGGCTTTGTTTTCAAGTTGTAAAATAGTTATTTTTATAACTTATTGTGTTGAGCATTATGTTAGGGACTACCTATAGGGGATACAAACTAGGTAAGACATAAGCCCTATTTTCAAGGAGCTCGAAGTCAAAAGTGGAGGGGTAGCACAGGGCCCCACATAATTAAAACACAAGGCAAACTTCAGGAAGAAGTATTAGAGGCAAATAAATGCATGGGGCCTAGGGGATATGAAGAAGAAATCAGGAAAGGCTTTATTGAGAAGATGGTATTTGACATGAGCCTCGATGGATGAGCACGGTTTGTTTGAGAGGCATTTTAGACAGAGAGACCCCTTCATCCACGTTTACATTTATTCATCAAAGAGAATGGAGGACTTGCCAAATGTCAGTAGCTTTTCTGGGTACTGGAAATATCACAGCGACAAAAACAAAACAAAACAAAACAAAACAAAACAAACACCCCACAAGATTCCTGCTTTCATGGAGCTTACCTTCTAGTGGAAAAAGACAGCCAACACATACGTAAAAGAATAAATAATTGAGAGATTTTCAGATAGTGAGAAATGATGTGTGGAAAAGGGAACAAGGTAACTAATGAGAAAGTAAGGGGGCAAGGGTGGCAAACTGAGCGCTCTCCCGAGGAGTGACATGTGAGTTGCCACCTGGGTTGTAAGAAGAAACTGACTGTGATAAAGGCCTTGGGAAGAGTATTCTAGGCCCAGAGACAAGCAGGAACTTGGAGTGGTTGAGAAACAAAGAAAGCCAGAGTGATCAGAACATGGGAAGCAAGATGAAGAGTGGTTTTCAAGGAGAACGCGGAAGTGGCAGGAGTCAGACTCAATGAGCTGGCTGAGAAATATTAATTGTATTCTAAATGTGGGGTCAGCCATATACTCACCCCACCTCCCCCAATCCCAAGGAGTTATAGGATACATAGATTCCTTCAGCAACATGGCATAGACTAGAGTAGTTATAGAGAAGGCGAAAAAATATGGAAGGTTCAAGATAGCATTTGGAAGTAGAACAACTGGGCCTGCTGGTGGACTGACGTGGGGGATAAGAGAAAACATAGACTATGATGGAAGCACCCAGAGAAGCATTTAGCCTAGACTAGGACTAGAGAATTCTGAGAGTGCTGTATTCAGAGACCTTGAAGTAAATTAGGAAGTTGGAGTGTAAGGTGAGGTGAGAGGAGAAGACAGATGAGCTGAAAAGATAGAACGGTTTAAATTAGACAGCTCCTTATAAACACACCAAGAAGATTGGACCTGGAATTTCAAGCAATCGGAACACATGCAAGAGTTGTGTGCAGTGAGCAGAAAAGTGATGTGGTCCTGATTTTAAGTGCAGGGGCTCCATTAGAAGTATGTGGGAGTGGGTGTGAAACATCAATTTGGAAGCTGCTATAGCAATTGAGTTAAGAGATGATGAGGGCCTAAACCTGTGGTTTTCAAATGGGAGAAGTTTTGTTTTGCCTCCTAAGGCACATTTGACAATGTCCAGAGACATTTTTGGTTGTCACAGCTTGGGAGGTGGGGTGTCTGATGTTACTGGCAACCTGTAGTAGGCAGAGGCCAGGGATGCTGCTAAACATCGTACAATGCACAAGACAACCCTCACAGCAAAGAATTATCTGGTCGAGAATGTCAGTAGTGCCAAGGTTGAGAAATCCTCACCTAAACTAAGACAACAGTAATTTGTACTGAAGAGAAAGGGGCAGAAACAGGAGGTAGAAAAGAGAAGACTAAGTAATATATCAGGTCCAAGAAACTGTGGTCAGGCTTTTAGGGCAAATGGGTGAACAGTGACAGTCTTCAATGAGAGGGGATTAATGAAGAGGAACAGTGTAGGTCTGTGGGGAAGGAAATGGTGAAATCACCTTGAACACGGAATTGCAGGACTGAGTTGGAAATATCTATCACACCTCAACATAAAAAGGGTGGTAAGTGGTTGAATATATAAGATTTCTTGACAAGAGGGAGATCTCGGAAAGTAATTGCTTAGGACACAGGGAAGTCAGGAGAAGGCACCAGTGTAGGGATGCAGATGAGATTCAATCCTTAACTGGATTTATCATCCACTCCATGTACAGATGGATGCCTGGAAGTGTTTGGAAAGCATCTGCCACTGGGACTGATTATTACGCTTGTAACAAAAATGTATAAATTGTCTTTTTTGCAGGAACGAATACAGGCCGATGAAGTGATCGCAATCCTGGATCAAGAACAGCGAGGGAAGCATGAACTGAATATCAACCCAAAGGATGAGCTTTAAAAATGAGAGAGAATGTTCTATCAGATATTTATTTAAATTGTTAATCTTATGAGAACCTTTTTATTTTTGTACAGAGCCATGGTATAAATTAACAGGTTAATATGGGTCCTCTGATCTCCCTCCTATTCCCAAGGATGTTTGCTTTGCCTCTGTCTGTCTGTCTGTCTGTCTTGGTTTTTCATCAGTTCACCTCTCAAAGCTCAGCCTCCCCCTTCCCACCACACACACACACACACAGAGGCACATTTCATTTGCTATAGCTCCAAAAGCTCAAACAGAAAGAATAATTTCATTCTTATTGAAACTACAGCTTTTGTGCATGCTCTGATTCCAAAGTTAGCTTGTGATTTGGTTTCAGAAGGCCTTTCTGCCTCTGAGCCTTTCAGCCACATCCTCTCACAGTGCTGATGGCCATGAGCTTGAGCCTGGGACTCCCTGGCAGTGGTGGGGTCTACACTGCTTCACACATCACTGCTCCATGGGTCCCCAGCCCCTGAGAAGGAACCACTCTGATGAATACCGCATGAGGTGGAGGGACCCAGCTTTTTCAGGGCCTTGGTGGAGTTTATGACTCTGGTATTTTCACTAGAGAATAAACTTACACTGGAAGCTTCAATTCACCCTCCACGATGCTCCAGAAAGGATACCCTATGAGATGTATCTTTAGTAACCTTTTTAAGGGGTTTGAAATAGAATGTCTCTTCACCCCAGTGACTTGAATCCTACCTGAATCTGGGCACAATTGCCATGTAGCCTTAGTGGGGTCCACTGGTGAGAGGGACATTTTGTTCTTAAGTAAGAAATATGGATTTCTAATTGATTCCAGTCTTTGTCTGCATAGATTTTGGTGACCCCTCCTCCTTGCTGCTGTCCAGGGTGCAGACTTGTTCTTGCATCTGATTTGTTTAATAAAGGGAGCCCTACTTCAATATCTGTCATTTGTTTTTCTTCTCCCAGAATTTTGGTTTATCTTTAGATAATGGTTTTGTGGTCCCAGGGACCTTTGGGACAATCCCAGGGCCATGTTGGCCCATGATTAGTTTTGCTGGCGGGTGCTTGGGAGCCAACAAAAAAGGTGGGAACACTGCTTTTGAAGAAATAGAAAAGGTCAGCAAGCAGTGGTGTTCATTCAGACAACTTCTGGTCCTTGGCAGCAATTCTAAGGAAGACATTGCAAAGACATTGTTCGAAATGAACCTGGGTTGTTCTGACCTAAGGGAGCCTGTTGCATGAGCTGGTGGGAGATCTCCTGCCTCTGTGATGGGCAGTGTGAGGTAGTGGCCCTTCAGAAAAGCAGCAAATAAAGACATTTTCTAAAAATCACATTTATCTTCTGCCATTTATGATCTTGGTTAGTGGTGAGAACATTTATCCTCTGAGACTGAAAAAAAAATGAGTCATAGTGATTTATGTGCTGTTTTTCCCCCAATTTTCTATTGCATTTTCATCATGGGTGAATGGAAAGAGTGTTTGATTACAATCCCAGCCTGATCAAATATGCCATGCTGTGTGGCCTGGAGCTACTTTCTTTTCCTTTCTGGGCTTCAGTTTTCTTCTCTGTGAATAACATAATTGATTGTATCTGTTTCCAAAAGTCCTCCTTCTTGCTTTGAATACAAAACAAAGCAATAAAAAACAAAAGACAAAACTGATTTTGGAAATATTCACAAATATAACCAACTTTATTTCTACTAATATTTTCAGAATTGTGAATAGGTTCATTATACGTACATGTGATTTTAAAACTTTAAACCGAGTCTAGGGCTAAAAGTTCCTGAACTTTGAAAAAGTAGATCCCTATTTGTTTGCTGTCTCATTGAGAAGTGTTTGCAGGCACTCAGATTTGCTGATAGGAAGATCTGGGCAGGATCTAATGTCTGTTTTCTGGTAACAAGGCATAAACAAATAAAACAGTCTTTGCCTCCTTGTAGTTCTCACTTCCTGGGTGCTATGGGTACTCAGGGAGAGGCAGAGGCTTCACTGATTCTGACATTCAGCTGCACAGAAAGTAGGTGAAGGCCTCAATAAACGACCTCATGGTAGATCCATATCTTGTGCCCTTTGCTGACAACAGAGGAGTTATTCCTGTTTTGTAGGTTACCCATGCTGTGTTACTCCTGGGACGTCGTGTATGCAGTAAAGCGTTTATATTTTTAATCTGCTCCACATCAAACCATACATTATTTCATTCAAATAGTTAGGGAGTGTCATCAGATGACTAAAAATTTGAGCTCAGAGATTACCATCTGTGTGCTATATAGTCCCTTCTGGAGACAGATGGAAAAGCCCATTTGAATTTGTGTAGCTTTTAGAGCTGAAGAAGTGAAGGAGGCCATAGAAGTTAACAATTTAATTCCATCTTTCCCCCTGGGAGGAAACTGAGGCTCAGAGGTCAGAAAGATGATTTCATGGTTACAGAATTCAAGCAGTCAGAGCCTGGGCTGCTGAACTGCATTACACAAGAATGCCTGGCCAGGGGGCTTGTGAGTGGTGGAATCCTGGCACAGGGCAGTGTCCACTAGAGGAAGGGCTGCCTTTTTCTGCTTGCTCCCCAATCTGTGGGCCAGCAAGGCTGTGCCTGTCCAGAAGAGGTGCCTTTTTCTAACTCACTCAACAGTACTGGCTTGAGGAGACCCAGCCTTTAAAGCTCAATTTTTATGACTTCAAGTGTAGGGTTCTTCATCTGTTTCTTGCGAAACTACCACTTACTTGCCTTAATGACTATCCCGCACTTGTGTAAAAAACCTGAAGTTTCACAAAGCTTTTATTTTCACCTATATGATTGTACTGAATGCTCATAACACAGAGCATGTTCACACACAGGAAACCCCAGGAGGTATTCTGGGTATGGATTGTGATGACTATTTTGCAGACGAGGAAATGAAGAACAGTGACGTGAGGGCCTGTGATTAGCAAGCTTGGAGGACCCATGTCTGAGGTAAAAGCACAGTCTTTTGAACAGAAGAGAAAAAAGCACCAGAGTTTTTTGCTCCCTTGACCATACTTCCAGACATGTCCAATATAAAATAACCCATTAATGTAAAGAAAGAAAGTTTGATCTTATGAAACCTAAACTTTTTCCTCTCTTTTATTTTCCTGCTGGGTGATGTGTACAGGCATAGTTGCCCTTCTCCTCAGAGATATAACAAATATGGGTTGTACAATTCAATTAGATCAACACCATTTTTGAGCAAACACTGTGTGCCAGGCTCTGGTTTCATGAAACTCACAAAAAGGAAGCCGGTTCCAGTCAGGAGTCATTTTCCTCTCCAAGCAGAAGGAATCTCAAACTTAAATCTCCTCTTGGGAAAACACTGACATGGGACAGAGTGATATTCTTGCATGTGTCATGTGCTTTCTTCAGAGCTCTGACTGTAAATTGTTTGACAGGGAAATTTTAGTTGAATGCCATCTTCATCATTACTGTGGACATAGCATATTTTTTGGAACTTATTCAGCTGAGGAGAAGCCATGGGATGAGTCAGTACCATTTAATAATACATACCTATGAATTTTAATTGAAGAACAAATGCTGAATTATTTCACAGAAAGTAGCCACAGGGAACAACTCCCTCACTGACGTCAAGAAAGGAGTTAATGGGGGCCACCTCACCACTTTCTTATGCCAAAGAATTAAACTTCTGAGGTGACTGACAATGGTATGGCTGACAAGTGGAAAAATATTGAACTGTTCGCACATCCAAAACTCTGAGGAAACAGGAGCCATTTGGCAAAAAAAAAAATACCTAAACCATAAGTGAGACTGGGCCCATGGTATGATCTCTCTCTACCTCCTGCCAAAAAGCTTGTGATGTGAAGTGACCTCCCCACTTAGTCCCACAGCCCACCCACAAATCCTATATTCCAAGGTAATTTCATGTTCCCATTTAGTTTTGGACCTGGTTGATTTCTTCAGACGCATTGAGACAAGTAACACCGACCACTCTGTGACCTCAATGCTGGGTTGGAGCTGCAGGCTCAGGCTGTCAGAGATTCCTCTTTACCTCCTCCCCTTGGTAAATTATGATGTTGTCCGTGCCCGCTGCTGGCCTCTGAGGCCAGGTGACGTCAAGTCTGGAACAATCTGATCATTGATCCTGGCTTGTTCTGCAATGAACGATGACATCAGCCATGTGAAAAGTTGGCTTAGTGAGTCACATCTCTCTTCAAAGATCCTGTTAAGACCCCGCAAGAAAAACAAACAAAACATTCCGGCCCTCTCTTCCTGACACACACTGCTAGGGAGGAAAATCTGAACACTCTATTCAGTCAAGATACAACACACCTTTTCTGGCCACCTTATATGATATACCTGGGGGGTGGGGCGACAAACAAGCCTCTCCCTCCTTTTCTTTGGTAGACCACACACAGGAGGTCGAGGAGAGAGCAGAATTGGACAACCTTTCCAACCCTCTTCCTAAGTTCTCTTCTGCTCTAGAAAAGTAACCAACTGCCTTCATCATCTGAGTCTCCACTTTAACAGTGAATTGTACATCAGCCGTCAGTCTGGAGACTCTTGCCCTTGGTCCTTCTCGTCAGGTTTAGGTGCCTTCCCTCACAATGCAGTGTGATGAGATAGGCCCTGGAAACCCTATCTAGACCCTAGTTAAACACTCCCCACTCTTCCCAAGTTGATGTTTTTACCTCTGAATCACTATCTGATGGAAGGTGGGGATAGAAATGAGAACCAGACAAGAAACATTACCTGCTATGTCTCATCTTTTCCCACTTGTAAATCATATATTCCATTGTTTCAAAGAGCTGTAATCATGGTTGGCATTTATAAAGCTTTTTTATGGCCTTGAAACACTTGGCAATCATACGTAACTATACAATTATCCTGAGAGACACATCTTGAATTTGCAAACAGAGAAAATGAACAGTCACAGGGGAGGTGGTATAGTAATGCTCTGGTCATTCATGAATTTTTTTACTTCAGACAGTTTTTGAGTGGCTACTAGGCAGTGGGTTTAGGGAGGGATTCAAAAATGAGGAGGACTTTAATCCCCTTCTTTAAGGAATTCAAAGTGAAGTGGAAAAAACAGTTATAAACAAATGGGAAATAGAAAATGAGGTAAGTGCTGTGGCAGAAGGATTATGACAGAGGCAAGTACACAAAAGGCCATGTTAGTTCAGAGAAGGGAGTAGCTAGGGACAGGGAAGGTTTTATAGAGAAGGTAAGAGTTAAGCTGGGTCTTGAGGCCTGTTCTGCCACCAATAAGCAGAAACAAACCATATGACCTCTCATTTCACCACAGAGTCCTCAACTGAAAAAGTGCTGAATTTGGACTGGATGGTTTCTTGGGCTCTAAAATATTAAGCTTTCAGAAAAGTTGACAGAGTTCGTATTAAAGGCAGTGTAAAGGTGGGGTGGAATGGGATCTTGACTACAGATTGATCTGGGAAAGCACTTTAATGAATGCTATAAAAATCCAAATAAATACCAGTTAAAAATGTTGTTTTATTCTATTCCCTTGTGAGAAGGTATATTTAAGTGGGTGGGGTGTGGCCACCTAGAACGATGCTTCTTACTGAAAAGCAGAGGAGCAGCAGGCATCAGAGAAAGCTGAAGTGAACCCCATCATTCGGAGCAAAGTCAGCAAGCTCTTCCAGTGACATTTTCTTCTGCCCGGAAGTCCAAAAACTTATAACCTTTATGTCCTAGAATCAGTCCAGTCACTCAAATCTTTATACTTTTAGCTCGGAAATGGAAACAATGAGGATATTCCAGCCTACTTAATGATACGTAGGTGTGTTGTCTGAAAAGCCTAAAGCATTTGGTAAAATCAAGCAAGGCTTCGGTTAAACCAGAAAGGTAATACTTACCAAGGACATGCCTTCTAATGGCAAACAGAGAGCAGGATTTCAGAAACCTTGGGAATCCTTAGAAACAAATCATCTCCAAATTAAAAAACAACAATAAAACCTCAAAGAGCTGAATAGGACATCATGCAATAAGTGTCCAACATACTTACTGTATTTGTTCTCTGTACCTGTTTTCAGTTTGTTAAACTTTGCAAATGCTTTTGAAGGTCTTTAGGCAATCATACTGCTTAGATTTAGAATAAATTATAGAGCTCTTGAGGTTTAGAAGTGAACTTCAAGGCTTCTGGTCACCAGAGTAATATTCTGGGCTTTCATGATATTCGTCTTTGGCAGCGTTTACTGAACAGACACCAGTATTTTTATTGTATTTAAAGTTCAGAGTTTTAGGACATGTTTTTCTCACAAGATAATATGAGTTAGAATTATGCTTCCTTGAAGTTAATACTTGCAAGTAAATGGAAACTATATTTTCCCCCCTTCTCTATCCAAGATAAAGGTGTAAGAACACTTTTTAGCAGAATTACTTTCTGAACAGTCTAAGTGCGTAATTCATTCTACCTGTAACTACTTAGCACCAAGTGAAGAACAGACACGAAGGCACTCACTGTTTGACCTCCCTTGACCAGACAGTCAAGGTTCCTGGAAAAAGGTTCCACTTTCCTTCATTGTTTAGCATGATGGTTACTAAGAAATTTACTACATCCCAGTAGACTTGACCATCATTCACATATAAAGGAAAAGAAAACCAGAGAAGATGAACAATTTGACTTACATTAAAGTCACAATGAATGTGTTTCCTGAGTAAAAAATAACTGATTGTACTTTCTAAGGACATTTTTCAGTTCTGACTATTTTTTATGAAAAGCCAGGAGGCAAGAGGAATTATTACACATTTAGCCCCAAGCCTCACAACTCCTCTACACTGCAGTAGAAGTTTAAGCTATCGTCTTTAGCAAGATGGTTGCTATCACTGCTTGGAGTGTGCCAGGTACGATTATAGCTTCCTCGCAGGGAGTACTTTGAGCCCTCTCTGAACTTCCAGGCCACAGGGCTGAGCACAGGGTGCAGATTTTTCTTCCAGACGTTTGGCTTCTGAGTAACATGTTTTTTTGTCTCTAAGGGTAATGAAAATACATCAGATGTTGCTCCTTGTACCATGAACTTTGCTTTGAAGTACCAGTGAGCCACTTCAAAGGCTCGGCACCACACAGAGATGCTTTTCCTGGGGACGCTGTCCTATCAAGGTGTGCCCATCAGCCTGGGACATATCGCCCACCGAGGCACTTACCAACTAAAGAACAGTTGTTAAATATGTCAAATGAGACAAATTGGCATACTGGAAACTTCAAACCACCCTGCTTTCAGAATCAGCAGAGAATATACATCATGCTTTGGACTCTGTAGAGAGGAAAAAAGTGCATCATTACATCCAGAATGATTTATAAATTAAATAGAAGGATATTTGAATGGCCTGCAAAGCTCGGCATAGTTAAACTTAGAAGATCAAGCCTGCGGTGGCCTCACAAGGGACAATCATTGTCACAAAAAGGCTTTCTATGTATATAGTTCAGAAAATGATGGCCACTGTCAATAACAGACTTTGAGTTGCAAGGGGCCTTAGTAGCTAGTCCAACACCTCTTATTTAGAGTTGAGGAAACCGAGGCACCAAAGGAAATTTATTTACTCGACTTTCCTGCAAGTTGCCAGTAGAATTCAACCTAAACCCAGATTGCCAGGCCCCTAGTCCAGAGCCCAATCATGGGACCAGTCAGAGCAGAATTGTAGAGAAGAGCTCCGGCTTGTGCCATCCAGACTTAGGATCCCAGGTGGCTTCTTATTAGTTCTCTAATAATAGATGCATTTGTTATCCTCTTCTATTCAATGTCTTCATCTGTAAAAGTTCAGTAATACCTATTTGATAAGTTGTCAGGAGATTTAACTGAGACAATAGAAGGAAAATGCCAATTACATAGCAGGCAATCATTAAAAGGCCATTGTTATTTTTACTATATATCTGAACCCCTAAGAAGAAGGAAAATGAATAGGACTATGATTTTTCTAGCAATGCTTTTCCAGTTCTCATGACATTTTTTAAATGCATTATCCCATGAAGCAGCTTGGAATTGTCAAAGTTAACTTTCAGATGGTTAAATTTAAAAACCACCTCTGGCATAAAAAACACTTCTTGCAGGAGCAGGGACACAGGAGAAGAGAAACTTGTTATACAAAATTGAGAGGATATTTTAATTCCAAACTGGTTGTCAGTCACCAGTCTAGAAAGGAGATATCCAGCTTTCCTACAGCCACCTTTTCTGGCCCTTCTGACCTCCTATCTTTTCCTGCACTGGGACCTTTCAGCAGCTTCTCCTAGTCCTCTCTATCCCAGCGCATTGAAAGGTGTAAGAATTTTTACCTATTTCTTTTACTAAGCATTCTCTCACCTGCTCTTCTACTATATAAAAAAACACGGAATCATTATTTAGCAGCAGAGGGCACTATCAGCATATTTTGCTTTAAGGGGTAAAAAAAAAAAAGAAGTGCCTGTGTTCATTCATTCATTCATTCATTCACTTATTATTTTGACAATTCTTGATTTATCATCTATTGTGCATTCAGGATTGAGAGGGATGCTAAACAAACCTAAGAGGTAGTGCGTATAGTCCAGGGGGAAGACTGTATGATAAAAGATTACATGCATGGTATATGGGTAAACACAAAGGATGTATGTTTTGGAGGTTGTTGAAGAGAGAACAGTTCGGGGCAGCATTAAATAGTAAAGAAGACTATTTGAGGGCGTTGGTCTAGAAATTTTCCTTAAATGATGAGTGGGATATGGAATGGCAAAGGTGAAAGGGGTAAAATGTAAAGTGGACGGCAAAACTCAGAGGCATGCATCACCATGAACATCAGCACTGGAACCATGACAACCGCTACTTCGACGGGGTTACCCTGACCACTTACAATAGTTGTGTAAGTGGCTCATGTGGGTGGACACTTTTGTAATCGTGATCTCATTTGACACTTACTGCCATCATTTGACTTCAGCTCTACAGGTATATCTCCCTAATTTGACTAATGAGAACATTGAGGTTCTTAGAGGGAAAGTGACTTGCTTAAGGTCACAGAAGCAGTCTCTGGTAGTGCTGGGATCCAAAACTAGTTTTCCTCCCAGCTAATGCAGCAGGAAACCACAACACTTGTGACATAGACTCTCATAGCAAAGACAGTTTGGGATGCAGAGTAATAGGATTAGTTTCAGCTGTCAGGCTGGCTTCAGGTTACTGAGGGCTTGACAGGAAGCTAGACTGTGGTATTGGGGTTTGATCTTATAAACCTCAGGAAGGCTTCTGAGGTTTGGGGAAGCTAGGGATGAGTGGTTATTTGGTGCAGCTGCATATAAAAATTGGCATACGAGGAATTGGAAGAAAAGGACAGGAATCAGAGATACTAATGAAGAAAATATTGTAGTACTCAAGGCTGGGGTGGGAGTACGTGGGAGTTGTTTGCTCCACTGGGGAGGAGACTTTACCACTGGCGTTAATTCCTGGCACATAGAAATAATACAAAGCAGACTGACTTTAAATTGATTTAAATTGACTGGTTTTAAATTTCCTACAGATAGCACATTCCCTTATTGCCTGCACCCAGGGAGGTCTAATACTAGTACCCCAATCCCCAAACACACGCCCTTAGTCTACTACTGCCAAGGCACAACTTGTGGACTGCCTGAAACAGGATGGCAGCAGTGGGACATAAGAGTAAAGAACTAACAAGACAAACAAATAAATACTCCTAGACACAGATAACAGTTTAATGCTTACCAGAGGTAAAAGGAGAGTGGGAAAGGTAGAAAAGGATAATGAGTGTCAAATATATGGTGGCAGGAGATTTTACTTTAGGTGGTGAACACGCGATGCAAAATACAGATGATGTATTATAGAATTGTACATTTGAAACACATAAAATTATATAATCAATATCACTCAATAAATTTAATAAAAAAGAGTAAAGAACTAACAAGAGACATTTTGAAGAAAAAAGAAATAAGAACTTAGTGGCTGGCAGAATCACCAAGTAAAGAAGACAAAAATCATGAGTCTGAAATTTTGAATTTAGGAAAATAATAACATTGTTAATGCAAATAGGAAAATGAGGAAAAAATAAACTGGTTCCTTAGAGAATGTGACCTTATTGGACGTGAGGACTTTGAAGTAGCAACTGAACACTCAGTTGGAAGGTTTTGATGCAAATTTATTTTCTACTCTGTTTATTGATTTCTTGCTTTTCACTTCTCATCTGAAACTTATGAAGGACTGGTGTTGTTTATAGCTCTTGTGCAAGTAAGGAAACTGAGGGGAGAAGTAAAACTGCCAAGTTATTAATGTTACTACTCCTCTCTTAAAACCCTTCCACTGAAATAAAAACAAATTTCATGGCTCGCTTGTTCTTATGGCTCACAGATCTGTGCACATAGAGGCCTATCTCCTCTGCATGCTGCTCTCTCCTCCCCTTTTCTGCCGACCCTTGCCCCTCAGATGTTTACAATCTGTTGTCTCTACCCAAGACACTCTTGTCTTCCCACCACCTCCCTAGCTTCCCCAGGAAAGTCTTGGTTTCCCTGGGACTGAGGAGTGCCATAACCAGGATAGTTCCCTGCTGACCTGGAGAGTTGATAACCCTACATCCTATGATTTCTTCTGTCTTGTATACTTCTTCCTCTAGGCAGCCTCTCTTGACCCGCTATAGCCCCAGGCTAAGTTCTATCTGCCTGCTGAGCAGTCTAGCTCCACCCTTCTTTGCCCTTCCATAACCCTTCTCTAATTATTGAGTTTTTATGTCCATCTTCCCTGCAATTCACAGTAGCTGTCTTTGTGACACCTTCATTCTCCCTTCTCTGGTCCAAAAAACCATTATGACTCTGCTGAATCATTGCAATAGCCTAACTTCTCTCTTTGCTTCCACCATGTCCCCTATCAGTGTATTCTGAACACAAAAGCCAGAGTCATCCTTTTAAAACTTAAGTCAGATCTCCTCACTCACTGCTTTGCTCAAAATCTTTCCCTGTTTTCCATCCCACTGGCTAAGTCATTACAATGGCCCACAAAATCTAAGCCAGCTACTTCTTTGTTCTTACCTTCTGTATACTCCTATCAGCTCCAGGGGCACTGGACTCCTTAGTGTTCCTAGAAAACACCCAGCATGTTCTTGCTCTGGGCCTTTCCACTTACTGTTGTTTATGCCTGGACTATTCTTCCAGCAGGTGTCCACATGGCTCATCCATCAAGTCAAAATCCAAGCTCTTACGTGGTCTTCCATGACCTTTCTTTACACTTAACTTCTGTAGCTGACATTCCCACTATCCCTTTCTGCTTAATTTTTCCATGGTACTTATCACCATCCAACTTTGCATTTACATTTTATATAATTTATTTTGTCTATTGCCTGTCTCCCTCCACTCAGAATATAGTTTCTAGGGCAAGAATTTTATCCATTGCTCTATTTCCAGAGTTTAACATAGCACAGGGCATGAGATAGAAATTCAGAAATATTTATTCAATGCATGTAAACATGATTAAATAAAGGAGTGAACAAAAATAGTGAAAAGGGTAGTTGAGTGAGTCACAAGTTTTAGCTCAGCCAGTTAGGATTTGGGTGATTTTGAGAAAATTGCTTTCTCCCTCTAGTTCTTATTTTCTCCAACTGTAAATAAAGACATTGGACTCAGTACTCTTTAAGGAGTGATATTTTCAAAGTCCAATAGTCAATGATAGGCAAGAACCAGAATCCAAATTTCTTTTTAAATAGAGCTCAGCACCAAGAAAACATTAAGGGAAAGAGAAGAATTGTGTAAGTTCCAAATGAGAAAAAAAAAAAGTACAAGAGATATGAGAATTCCATGTATGAGAAAATGCGAAGGCAGATGATTGAGCCAAGCTGACAAAGACAATGCATTCTAGAACTAGGATTGAATTCAACTTAAGGATAAATTGCCCCAGCAGCCTGGAAAATGACATCATGGGTGGGCCAATCCCCATCTGATTACAAAGCCCTGACTGATATAATTCGTGATTAGAACACTGCTTGGAAATCTTTCCTTGCACACACCTAATGGCCTCCAGAGTGGGTGATTCTCATATTAGTCATATGAGAACAGAGAGGTGTAATAGAAGAGAGATTCTAGGCTGTTCTAGGCTATTCCATTTGGAAAAGTATCATCCCTTCAGAAGAGGAAGTAATTAAAGATGTACACAGCTTTTTGTCTATTGCCTGCTGTCTCAGGTAGGGGAAACATATTGGCCACCATTTTAGAGAGGATACTTGAAGAGAGGGTGGAAGGAGCTGGATTAGTAAATTTAAAGGAGACACTTCAAGTGCTGCAGCTGCCACACCCTGAGTGCCAGGAACCAGACCGGTTATTCAACTTCTATATAGCTACTGTGTGGATACAAACTTGAGCCCAGTAAGGTCAGTGAGTTACACTGCAGTAACCAAATCCGCAGTGTTGAGGTGATTATCAGGGTGATCTGCGGCAGCTGTGGTTGAATAGGATTTGCTGTTATCACCTTGTTTGGTAACACAGCAATAGCAAGTGTTGCAAGTGTAATTGTTGCTGTTGAAATGTCTTCTTGGAAGTTCCGTGTGTGTGTGTGTGTGTGTGTGTGTGTGTGTGTGTGTGTGTGTGATCTCCCCTAGTCTTTTTAGAAAGGCTCTGGGAAGTTAGGCTCTATCTCAAGGAAGTACTATAGATTGGATTTAGATTCAGTTAGTAGGTATCACATCTTAGTTCATGGCAAACATCGTGCTGATGCTTTGCTGTGCTCTAACACCTTGGGAGCTAGTGCCATTGGTTCTATTTCACAGATGAAAACACTGAGGCTCAAAAAGTTTACATAACTTAGTCAAGGCCTTAATGAATGCAACTTGCCAAATCAGGATTTAAAGATTTTAGGATTTATTCTCCAGACACAGGAACATTTCTTAAATAAAGTCCTGGGAAGAATACCTCTGTATAAAACAGAACACATTGGGACTGCTTGGGTTGAAACAGGATCCAGGACTTTGGAGCTCTGTTCACTTGCCCCTCCTCATCTGCCCCGTGGACTCCCCAGAACTTTGTGGAACATATTCCAAAAAAAAAAACTGCTGGGTTAACTCTAAGTTGCTCCCATTCTTAAGTTCTATGGATCTACGATTCTGAGAACTTTCTATTCATATCAGATGCAGACTATCTGACTTCTATTTCTGGATGAATATTGGAAGGAGTCAGACCTCAGATACAGAAATCTGAATTTCTTCACAGTTTACAGAATTATGGAATGCTAAAAGTGACAGAGACCTGAGTTATCAACAAGTCCAAAACTCCATGTATGTAATATAATAACAATAATTTAATTTTTATTGACTGATAGAAACCCAGGAAAGTCAATTTATCAGTTGTCTCCTTTTTTCCAGAGACGTAATATTTAAAATATATAACAACAGGTATATTCTAACCAATCAAAACAAATAAAGCACCGGAGCAGGCACCAGGGGAGGCCCTTCATGGCAGGATTTACCCTATCGGTTACAGGATTGTGAGGATGTCTCAGGGGTTCTAGAGGAGGGATTGAGGTGGCTAGGGAAGCAAGGATTGGGCTGGTCTAGAGAATGAATTGAGGGAAGTGACTATTTATAGTCTAGAATTATTTAATAACTGATATAGCCATCCTGGTACATAAGAGTGGATTATTAGTTCTAACCCTTAATTAAGTATGCATTCGGCGGAATACCCAGTGTTGCAGGGTTTCCTTATAATTGCTGAATTCTTTTAAGGTAACTGGGACTTTGTCCCACTATTGATTTTGCTTCCTTTTCAGGAGGGGAAAAAGAGACAAGGGGGAGCAGAATTTCTGCCAGCCAAGTGTCACATCAAAGAATTCCACCCAGATCAACACAGGTGCAGATACCTGAGGGGCATTGCCAGGAACATAGTGCTGTCTCTGGAAATTGATTTGACATCATCTAGCAGCCTAAGAGGATTTGAATCCCTTCCATGACTCCTGTTACCTCCCGTCTGATGGTGAAAACCTCAGGTTGGAAGCTGGGTGATTATGTAAAAGCAAATGCAAAGAAACTTAAATGTCACATTTTTATAGAGAGACTTTCTCTTAGGTTTCGATCCAGATACTGAAGAGGAAGAAAAGGACCAAGGCCCAAGACACCTTCAAGTGGATATAAAGAGGAAGCCAAGGATGGTCATAGAATTATATACTCATGAGATTATATGACTCCCTAAAGCTTACTTATTCCAGTCCCTTGTCAAATGTTTGAATCTTCAAAATGGACCATCCCAAACTCCAACCAGAAATGAAAGATGCTTTGTTCCTGAATGTGCCTTATGTTCCTGAATGTTCCAGATCTTCCTACATACAGTTTCATCAGCAGTACTCTTTCACTTTTCCTGCTGCTTCTTGGGCCTATGTATGTCCTATTTACCTTCCTAGGCTCACGTAAGAAAATATCTAGATAAGAGGCTGCATTAGCTGTCCCTTAGAAATGTTTCTACAGCCACTGAAACTTTACACATGTAGCATTTACTACACTGATTTTTTATCTCTGTCCTCATCACTAGGCTATGAGCTATATTAGTAGAGAGACAGGCTCTGTTATGTTTATCCAGGAGGCCTGATACAAGACCTACAATAGGACTTAACGCAACAAAGGCATTTGAAAATGTGAAAGAAAGAAAAAAAGAGAGAGAGAGAGAGAGAGAGAGAGAGGAGAGAGAGAGAGAGAGAGAGAGAGAGAGAGAGAGAGAGAGAAAGAAAGAAAGAAAGAAAGAAAGAAAGAAAGAAAGAAAGAAAGAAAGAAAGAAAAGAAAAAAGAAAAAAGAAGGAAGGAAGGAAGGAAGGAAGGAAGGAAGGAAGGAAGGAAGGAAGGAAGGAAGGAAGAAAAAGAAGGAAGGAAGGAAGAGAAATTGCTACATTTTGACTGTTTAATAAAACATTTACATTCATAATCTTGTATTATCACTGTACCATACTTATGAAGATGGTAAGACTTTTTATGTTTTTAGGGTAATATTTTAATTCACATTCTATGGATAAGAAAACCAAGCTCAGAAAGAAGGGAAACAAAATAAAACAAAACAAAACAAACACTGATGTGTATTTAAGGATATATATGGGCCATTCATTGTTCTAGCTAATTTCAAAACTTATATCATCTTTATCCTTATAACTAATCTTCAAAAAGTTATTTTAATCATAATATTTAACATTTATTGTTTTAAAAATTTACACACCATTTCCAGTGTACAGTTCTATTAGTTTTGACAAATGCATAGAAATCTGTGGCCACCACTATAATGACACAGAACTGATCCGTCACCCTCATTCTGCCCTGGGTGGTCATTCCATCCCAAACCATCTTTCTGGCATTCACTGGTTTGGCCTCCATCCTTATAGTTTGTATAATCACATTTTTACCAAATAAAACCAAAGCTCAGAGAGTTTAAGCAACTTGCTCAAGATGAACAGCTAATGGGTGATTAGATTTTGCCTTTGAACCCAGACTTCTGATTTCCTATGAAGATGGAAAGTGGGAGTGTGGAGCCAAGGAAAACAGCTGCTCCATTCCCTTGCCTATCTTCTGTCTTTCACAGAGAGGACCCTGTCCTTAGTCAGTGTTCCGTGAGAGGCAAAGCAAACACAGCCGCATTACTAAAGGCAAAATCTGATAAAGCTCTACCTCTGAGTATTCACTAAGTGCTGAGGGAAGACCCAATGGAATCATCTGAAAACCATTTTGATCTGCAGGCTGCTTAGCAGACTATGGTGTAAGAGGTTGGTCTTCTTCCAGTTCCCTCACTTATCTTCAAGACAAGAGGGTTCTGAGAGGAGGTCACTGCTTAACAGTTAGCCTCTCAATTCATCAGCTTCCCCACAAAGGCCTGGGGGCCCTTTTCCAGACATGGGTAAGATGGCAGGTGAGCCTTGCTTGCACAAGGTGGGTGCTGCTGCTAATTGGGTTGATGTAATTAAGTGTCATGGTTGTTCACCTGGGAAGCCAGCCATGGTCTCAGCATGAGCGGCCTCGCTGGGCCAGCCTGCGGCAGCGGCACCAAACACAGATCTTACTGGAGCTCTGAAAGCAAACAGGTTTTGAGGCAGTTTCAAAAGTGCAGAGCTATGCTGCTGCTGGGAGAACGCCATTTCCCTGGGAGGCGCTGGCTTTGTGGGCCATGAGGGATAGAGAAATCATTTTATCTTCATCTTGCTTTTAATCAGGGTGGCAGGATATTGGTGCCACTTTTGTCTAAAGATAATCTCTTTTCTAAATAAAAAAGAAGTACTTGCTTGGAGCTGAAGGGAAGATAAGTGAGCTGTGATCTGCCCTGACAGATACAGGAAATAGCTATGGGCCTCCTGAATCTATCTCAGGCCCAACTACAGCCCTTCTCCCCATCACTCTGAGACTCCACCCATCTCTTTCTTCTCTGAGAGGATAACTTAGGAAATAATTTGAAATTTATTAAGGCTGATCCTTCCCTTCAGGTGGCAGCTTTCGTTGCAAAATGCCATCCAGCTCTACTACCCAATGAAGTGGGATCTGTTTGTGAGGGCTTTTTAGATCAGTAGCTCTGACATTTTAGGTGCAGGAGGCTCCAGGGTACCCAGTCTTTGCACACTGTAGTCTCTGCTCAGGGTCTGCAGCAGTGATAATAGACCAAACCCAAGGTCCTAACTTAAAACTGGGGATGGCAAGTAGTGAGAAAGTGTTTGTAGGTTGTGAAAGCCCCAATTGTTGGTCCAGTTACTAACTAGCTGGGAGACCTTGGAAGACTTGTTTACCTTCTGTATTAACATTATCTTCCTCATCTGTGCGATGAAATAAATAATACCAGGGTTGTCGAGAGAATAATGCATTCCAAGTGGCATACAGAACACACTCAATAGCAGTAATTATGATCATCCCCTTCATCATTATCACCGTTACTTAACAAAGTTTAGTTTAAACAATGTTTAAGTGTTTTTGTAAAGTACATACCTAAACTGTTCTTTGCCAGTCCACAATATGACACACGGAATGCTCCAGCTAATGCCCAGTTTTTATTTTTGTATGGAATTTCTGCCCTGAGAGTCACTTGTCTTTCATCTTAAACTTGGTTATGTACCAAGTAGTAGATAAAAGGATCCTTTTTCTCCTAAACCAAGAGCCCAGGACTAAGCCAATGCTCTAGCTCTGACCCTTTTTTTCCACATCCTGCCCTGACCTCTATGCCCCACAGAATCGATTTCCTCCTAAATAGAAAGTAACTTTTAGCTAAAATGAAAATAGAGGGAAAAAATCTAATAAGATCACAGACCAGCGAGGCAAAGATAAAAACCCAGAATTCTTTTCCTTTCCTACCCCAACAGCTTTCCTAGTCTAAAGATGTAGGTATTGAAGGTGGGTACCATTCCACTAACCAAGACTGGGCATTTTCCCATCTCCTTCAGGCTTTGCCTACTTAGGGTGGGGTTCCCTTGTCATGATGTCTAGGCATCAGAAGAGAGGGTGTGAGGCCCACAGAATACGTATGCTCAAATCATAAGATGTGAGATGATTTGCATGCAGAAAACTACCTTTCACACTATAGCTAAGTATAGGGCTGGTTGATTCCATCTGTGATTAATTCTTTGGCTACTTCCTGGATCAAAATGGTAGACAGTTCCCTCTTCCCACTGTCTTTTGAGCTACCTTATCCATTTCCCTTCCTAGAGCTTGAAATTTTGGTCTGAATGGAAAAGAATATAGATCAGGTAAATAATTAATTTATGAGACAGTCCTTTAATCCATAGGAATCCTGGTAATGTGTCTGAAGTTAAAGGTTAATTTAGCTGGTGTCTTTGCCAATTAAATGCACATGAACTTTTCATCACATTAATACCCAGAATTTAAAGATCAACTTTCATCTCACAGCTTTGAGCTAGTATTGACATTGACTTTGAATTCTCTTACCTGCTTCAGGGGAAGAGGGTAATTAAGGATCAGAAGAAATTTTAAGATGTAGCCAGGATCACACAGGCAATGATCAGATGAACGAATCTCTCCATTTCTAACCTGCTTTTCCAGGTAACTTACAATCTCAGTCTCTTGCCTATGAAATGAAGATCATAATTATTCTTGTCTTATGGTATGAGGAACGATGTTAATAAAAATACCTAAAACCAACAATAGTTTTTTCTAAAGGATGGGATAATAAGTAAACTTCTTTTCTGTTTTTCTTTGCATATTTTCCAATTTTTAACACAGAATAATTTATTAATTTTATTCTGAGACTTTTTAATTACATATTTTATAAGGTTGTGTGCAGTGGAATGCAAGTCTTTCAAGTAGTGAAAAGCATGATACATGTGAGTGTTATCGTCGTTCAATTATTATGCAGTCTGTCTACCATTCTGTTAAAAAGCATGGCCTTGTGCCATGCTTTTTCTGACTAGTAGCCCCAAACGAAGGGCCTGTTTCAAGGGCTACTCAGTCAAAGATTCTGTCCTCTTCTAGCCATTTAAAGACAAAGTCGCTTAAAACTCTGTGTTCACACACCAATGCAGAAGGTAACTAGTAGCTCAGTCATAGACTCATATCTTTCTATTTCATGCTCTTGAAGTCCACGCCTGGCAGAATGAAGAGAGCTTATGGGTGAGGAAATCTAGGGTGGAGAATACCAAACTGAGTCAAGACATTCTTACCACATGTTAACTGTAAGGCTTCAGCCCACCCAATAGCCTTAGGCAAAGTGGCTTAGACACTGTTTTCCCAGTGGTGCCCCCAATGCTGACCAACCATTCCCTCTGGCACCTTATAAGGGAAAGCTAATGAGAAAACTCACCTTGCAAGAATGCTACAGAGAGACTTTTCACAGGGAGTGAAACCACAGCACCCAGAGGCATGGTGACTCAGTGGTAGAGCTGACTTCTAACACTCACATTTGATCACTCTCCAGCCTAAAAAAGGGATGACCCACATGACAAAGGCCAGAGAAATTCACACAGAGCTGGACACAAGAATAGTGCATGGCAGTGGCAGGTCCTCAAAGTACTCGAGACAGTGCTAGTTATACCTATAGTGTCAAGGAAAGAAGTTATGAGGCCAACTGACTCATTTATTCACTTATTTATTTTATTAGTGTATATTGTCTGCCCTTAATGTATCAAGAACTGTGTGATTTGCTACAGGGAAAACAAGGATGAATCAGATAGTCTTTAAGTTTAGTTAGAGGGAAAGATAGACCATAAAATATTACATGCCTTATAATTTCTATAAATGAAAATATATTCAAAAAGCCATGGAATTACAAAGTCAGGAGTAGCTTTAGGCTGAGAAGGAAAGTGAAAGCTTCAAATGTAATTTAGATCTGAGTTGGGTCTTGAAGAATGACTAGTTTACCACACCGTGAAAAGCATGCCAGTTAGAGGGACAAATGTGTATAAGCAAGGAAATAGGAACAACTAAGGCAGAGTGAATTATTCAGCCTTTGAAAGTTAATTTTATATCCTAAATATTCCATAGCTCTCCATGTCATTCTCTAAAATTGTCATGGAAGTTTTATCTCTGTACTTAAAACCTGCAGGAAGGTTGGTATTCCCAAAGTATTCTAGGTAATCAAGAGAGAAAGAAAGGGAGAAAAAGTTAGGAGTTGATCAATCAAAGGCATCCTTAAAAAAAAGAAAAGTCATACCCTTTTACTAAAGGCTTTAGGATGCTTTCTTTTAGAAGTAGTCAGAAGCCCTGCCTAAGCTGGCTCTGGGTGATTCTTCCACTCCATCTGTCAACTGAATTATTTGATAGAGTTTTATACTAGTATGGCTGGGAACCACCCAACAGCCATCTGTGTGTATATGTATTTTTTTAATGCTGTTAGTCCTTGTGTTTTATCTTCTGATTTGTTTTTGTTTTTCTTATTTCCCAACTTACCCTAGCTGTGGGTGTGTAAGATGTAAATTTCCTGTTTGGCATCTTTGGGAGACAGTTATATGCCTGTCAATACCTTGTCTGTTTTGCCTGCAGCCTATTGACGTTCACCATTTCTCTCCCTCTTCTGAGAATAACATCATGAGCAAAGCTGTGATTTCTTCTTGCTTTTATTTATTTATTTATTTATTTATTTATTTATTTATTTATTTATTTATTTATTATTTGCTTAAAGGAATAAAGAAATAAAGTGTAAGAATAACTACTGGAGGTAGATATGAGCAAAGAGATAGAGTCGTGACTTGAAGAACATGGACTCATTGCCACCTGTTACTCAGCAGATCATGAGGACATTAAAGTTATATTTCTCTCAAGTCTTGAGGTAAAGCCTTAAATTCCCATTTTCACAATGAGGAAATAGAAATTCAGGGACCTTAAATTATTAATAGCAAAGATGAGAATATACTACAGATCTTTCAACATTATTCAATGTTCTTATACACTTGTAGTGTCTACGTAAAAAAAGTCTAAACCTGTAGAGAATTTTTATGAGTGTATTTGAGCCAAAACTAATAACAATTACCTATCAGCAAGATCTTAAATGCTCCAGAGAAGCATTTTTGCAGACAGTTTTGCAGTTTATTTTATGCTTTTAAAATTAATAAAGGAATGTAAGGAAGATTATGTAAAAGTCAGAGAAAGCAAGGTGGAAATTGAATTACATAATAGTTAACAAAATTATGTGCTCTCTTGAGGGTATACACTTATTTCAAAAGCTGTGTTAACCTAGGTTCACAGGACAGGCCTTGCTTAAGGCAAAGATAACCCTTTTACTAAAAAAGTTATATGCTTGGGGCATACCTACCCAACATGACTTGCCCGTTGGGAATTTATGATCAGATCACCCTATAAGGTTACTTTCCATAGAACCCATTTTTTGCCTACAATTTCCCCTTTTTGTCATAAATCAGTAAAAAAGACGCATCGATGATCAACTTTTTGGTCAGATAGTGTGGTCTCACAGTGCTAGGAAGGCTCATTCCTAGAAAGTCTCAGTTGTCTTGATGAAATGGTGGACCATTGGGGCTGAGGCAATACCTTACCATGGGATGAATTGAGGCTGAATTTTCCCAAAAGGAGAAGGGCTGGTAAATGGAAGGCACTTAGGTTTTATGACCTTAATTGCAAAAAACACTCTGGATCATTTCTATCCTGTGAGCTATCATGATATGAGTTTTGCCATCTGTCTCATTTTTCTATATTTTGTGTCTAATATATCATTTACATAAGCCATAAAAAGAGTATTAAAAGTTATCTTATACATGCCCAGCAATTATAAATAATTGAACTATATAGAAAAACCCAAAGAACAAATATGTTATTATGATTAATAACATTAGCAGATAGGTAAATACAATTAAAAAATTGGTTTCTGAGTTCAACATCAATCCATAGGTATGAAGTCCTTGTTGATATCTTGGAATAGATATCTACCTCTAATATCAGAGGCTTCTCATTCTAGAAGAGTCTAATGTTTGTTTTAGGTGGAAGCCAGTGTCAGAGATGGGTAGATGTCCATTCAAAGCTAAGTTCCTGATAAGGTCCCTTCCAACAAGGTTGGAGAATGTCTTTTATTTGATGTCCCTTCCAATAAACAAAATCTCCAGGTGGCTGTCAATAATCTTAAAGTCTTTGTCTCCTGGAAGCTTGCTGTGAAAGAAAGTGGTTACCATTCTAGCATTTCCTTGAAGTAACTTTATCAAGCCTTGGCGATAGTGTAACATGTCTCCTTTCAATAATGTCAATTCACAAATTTCTTCATCCAAGTACAGCTTAAATGCACTGTGATGCATGAAGGAACATAAAAATTGAAAAAAACAGAGTTGGCCAAGGAGCTTGAAAGAACCAAGCAGCCATCTTGTGTTTCTCATGGTCCTGACTATTCATTTAATTTACAACCATTGTTTACTCATATAATATACCCAAGAAGTTTTTCATCATTTATTTAACAATGCTTCCCATGCAATTTAACAAAAAGAAAAATCTTTTGAGGTGTTCTAGAGTCACTTCCAGGACACCACAAACTTACTCCTATGTATAATAAAGTTTTAACCCTTAAAACTTCAATTTCCAATGATACTTAAGAAGCAAGTATTTAGCATTCTTTAACTTGGAAGATTTATAAAGACATCTTATAATCTCTATGAATATAGGCTTTTTTGCTGGTAAATATATTATAAGCCAAAAGCAGTAAACCTCTGTTAAGTAATTAATGGTTATTTTTCTGTAAAGCCAGATAAAATAAAGACATTTCTGTTTTCATTTAAACTGACAAACTTAAACTAGTTTTTATTTACTGAGGATCAATCTTAGATCATGTGAACTTTAAAAGCATTCGAGTTAGTTTCTATATTTCTGAGAATTTTAGAATACCCAATCCTTACAAGTGCTTGCCTTTAAATTAATTTTAACCATCCATAGACAGAAAATTATCTCACATTTATAACATCCACAAATAGACATACACAAACACAAATGGAGGTCATGTAGCCATGAGAAAAACTCACTAGTTTATAAAAGAAGAGTTGGATCCAAATTTCGTTTTGGAAGCATTTACAATTTCTACCTGTTCTTGACAAGTCAAGTTCTAAATGACCTTCCCCCTTTTAAAATAAGGATAACTGTTTTTAATTCCTCAAAGAATTGGCTTGACATCTAAACAACATCATAGGTTGATCCATTTATCTAAATCCTGTTTTTGAAGCTCAAGAGATCGACTAAATACGCTTTCCATTCATTCTACCTAATTTTATAGTTGGCTTTTACTAACTGCATGCAAAAGATTAGAGTATCAAAAGATCCTTATCTTGGCCATCTTAGTATTAATGGAAGGCTGACTATCCTGTGACTTGACTTTGGAGCACAATTACCCATGTTGATTTTAATTTTTCCTTTGAGATCTGTAAAGTCTGAACAAACTTCCAGAAAACTCCAGCCTTTATATGCATGTCTCCACAAGTATAGTGGTCCCTTTAGGACCAATTCACACCCAAGAGGAAAATTTTCCTCAGGCAACTCCAGAAAGATTCTTAGTCACCTAAGAACACCTGAGCAAAAGCCTAAAAGTGCTTACCAGATGCTTTCCAAAGCACGGGCCTTTCTCTAGGTATGGATTCATTGCAGGTAAACCTGCCCTTCTCTCCCGGGCTTTCACTGGCTTTTCTAGGGTTGGCTGCATTACTACACTGGATACCTCAGGGCACCTATCTGCCACTCCAGATTCCAGAATCTGCAATAAATGTTGTCACCATATTGGTTATTTGAGTTGGGGAATGAAGTGTCCTTTCTCTTTTGGAACTACAGAGAGTTTGTTCTCTCATTTAATCAGCAATATTTTGTTAAGACTCTCAGTCAACAATCCAGTTAAAAAGTTGAAATTAAAAGCCGCCTCCCATTTTTCTTCTTTCCCTTGGTTATCTCTTATTCACCTCAAGGATTTTCTAAGAAGAGCTGAAATAAAGTTAAGACCTCCTGCTTAAACCAAGGAGGCCTGAGATTTTAAGGAAAAACTCACCTAAGTTTATCCAATGCAAGGTAAGAAGCCATGAGGCACAATGGGCCCTTACTGGTACCTAGCACCAGGACTGGGTCTGCAATGTGTTCCTGGCTGCACTTCTTCAGAATCCTGCCAACTACATAACGTAAATGTTGACGTTAGAAATGTACAAATCTTTAGAGAATTTTTATGAGGTTTTTGACGACAATTGCTAGGAAGCAAGATCTGAAATGCTCAGGAGTATGACAGTTTGCCATTTCTTTTATGAACTTGAAATTAAGGAAGGAATGTAAAAGAGATTACATGAAGGCAGGCAAAAGCAAGGTGGAAATTGGATTACAGGATTGTTAACAAGATTATGTGCTCTTTTGAGGGTGGTTACACTTATTTCAAAGATGTGTTAACCTACATACACAGAAAAGAAAAACGGACAGAGGCTTGCTTAAGGCAAAGATAAACAGTTTACTAAAATGTTACATGCCTGGAGTGTGAACACCCACCATGACTTGCTCAGTTAGGAATGTATGAACATATCACCCTGTGAGATTACTTTCCATAGAACCTCTTTTTCATCCACAGCAGTGTACCACATCACACTGCTTTCACCTTGCACCAAAGAGAGTCATAGAGTTTCAAACACTAGGAGGCATTTGTTTCAGATCGTGACACACTGGGACCTCTTCAGAAGGGAGGATGACTGGGTAATATTCCAAATGAAGAAATTCCTTGGACATCCTGATTTTCTGGATAGTAATAATAATAATCTCACTTGTAACAGTTTTATAATTTAGAACGTGTCTTCTTCACTTAAAGTGACATTAAAAACTCCCAACACATTAATAAATCAGAATTACTAGCTCTGTTTTACAGATGAGGAAAATAAGACTCAGAAACAGTATATGAATGACTAAAAGTTAAGTGACTAGATTAAGGCTATGCTCAAATACAGCTCTTTACATTCTTAATATGGAATTAAATTTTAGTAAAGTATGGAAAAGAAAGCAGCCATTTTGTAGTGTTGCAATGAGATTTAATTATGGTTGTAGTGGTAGAGTGGGGTCGAAGATGATTTCAATCTGCCAGAATAGTGAAGGGAGTGAATTGTAAGATTGATGCTCTGTGCAGGTAAATATGAAAGGTCTTGAAGCAATGTGGCAGGTCCAAATGTCTTTAAAACTATCAAAAGACTGAGAGTGATAAATAAAGTCTACTGTCAGGTCACTGTGGTTCAACACGCTCCCTCAGTCATATGGTACTTCTTAATTTCGAGATAGATTTGGGAAATAGGTGTTAATCTCTATCAGAAAAAAAAAATCATTGCTCCCTTTAAACCAAAATGAATCTTTTATGAGGTAAAGGACCTTATTTGACTGGAGCCTGAATAATTTAACGTTTTTCTGCACTAATTGTACCCAGAGGCATGTATGATGAATAAATTAAGTGAGATAAGCTATTCTTATCCTTGCATTTGTAACACATCTCTTCTTTCTTCTATTGCTGTCATCATTCTAGAAAAGTGACTCAGTCTCACCTGAAGGAAAATGGAACTAAGCAGTTGGTAAGACTGATGACATGTGATTTATAACTAAGCATTCCCAGAAATGAAGGGTTGATCTTTTCCCCTGTGGCAAGGTACAGCATGGCAGCTGTTTTCCTGAGACTGAGCCTGACTTTGGTTGCCAATTTCCTTAACCTGAGCCAGTTAGTACTTAAAGGAAGCTATTTTGATAGACAATAAGCAAACAACCATTTGACAGTTCTGCTCATGCCCACCATAAAACATTGCTGACTTCTTATGGTGAGAATGGAGTTGAATCCAATCAATCAATTTTATAGCAGTGATTCATAAATTCTTGGTAATTTCTAATGAGATTAAACAATTCAAGATGGTAAAAATGTAACGATTGGTCTAATGTATTGTTCTTGAATTTGGCTGCATGTTGAAATTACCTGGGGAATTTTAAAAAATTACTAATGCCTGGGCAATAGAAATTTTAAAAGATCCCCCAATTCTAAAATGAAGCAGAGTTTGAAAACTAATCTAATAGCCTTTTATTGTTGGAATTCATTTTCAATGCTTTCTCATTTTGATTATCCCATTTCATTGCCATAACCACTGTGTGCACAGGTCCAGGTGGATATTTCTCTCCATTTTATTGAATCTTTAAATTATTAGTGCCTACTTTAAATTAGTATTTTGTCCATTTCTCAGAAAATATGAGAAATTGAAGACACTTAAATTCCATACTCTATTCAGCCTTTTTTGATATTATTATCAAACACTTATTTTAAACCTCACATTATATTATATTACCATTATTGTTTTATACTATCAATTTTTATGTTTGTTTCTAATACTGTTGCTATTTTACATATTGGACTTTCTGTTTACCTACATAATTACCCTTTCCAGTGACTTTTTTCCTATTTACATTTTTTTGCCCAAGATAAAATTTCTTCTTTCATTTTTGTTTAGGATCATTTTCCTTCTCCCCAAAGGACACCCTTTAGTGTATCTTTTAGTGCATGCCTACTGCCAATGAATTTTCTCGTTATTTATTTGAAAATGTCTTTATTTTATGTTTGGTATATAATTTTTGATTGTGAGTTTTATTTTTTAATACTTTTACAGTATCATTTCTGTCTTATGGCTTTCATCATTTCCTTTGAAGAGCTATCTTGTCAGTCTTTTACTTCTTCTTCAAAAGGAATGTGTCTGTTTTTCTGGATGCTTTTAAAATTTTGTGCCTTTTTTTTTAAGTAGTTTTTCACTGATATAGCTAAGGGTGGTTTTGTTTGTACTTATTCTGACTGAGATATATAGAGCTTTTTGAATCTGTGGATTAATTTTTTCAGTTCTGAAAAATGCTTTTATTTTTTCTGTATGTTTCACCTGTTGGGCTACTTATAGTGTTTTGTTTTGTTTTGTTTCCTCTTCATCATTTGATTTTATTCTTGGCCTAACTAGTAATTTTGGACTGAGTACTCAACACTGCATATAAAACTATTACAACTCTATCTATCTGTCTGTCTATCTATCTATCTATCTATCTATCTATCTATCTATCCACATACATATACATGTAGGTTACAGGTAGATCATCTCAATTCTAGAAGACATTGTGATAATTGATGTTTAGTTTCAATCCATGTGAGAACTGGACTATTTCCAGTTTCCTCTTATTTCAAACCAAGTCATGTGAGTTATGTAATCCTGTGTTTCTCTTCTTTCATTGGTTTCCTAGAAGTTAAAGTTAATATTCATGCTCAAGTACAATAACTATATTCTTTGCTTTGTATATTTGTTTCTTGTTTTTATAATAAATATTTATTTGTAATTTGTCTTATTGATGCAGGACACATAGGAGATGAGTTAGGAAAGTTCAGTGGAGCTACCACCATGACCCTGCCTTCTTTCCATTAGAGTTCCCACTGGAATGGGGAGAGAAGGAGGAAAAGGCTAAGGGGCAAGTTTGGGAAGTAAGCCCAGGCAAGCTTCCATAGTTCTCTGCTTCCCCAGTTGTGAACTCCCCGTGAAAATGAAAGCAAGGGGCCAAGAGGAAGGAACAGAAGATTCCCATGGGGACTTACCCATCCTATTGTAGCCGAAAGGTGCTATGCAGTCTTTTAATTTGGATTTTGGACAGGGTCCCTCAGTAGTTCTCTGTAATTCCATTGGTGATGTCAGGGAAGTTAGAGGAAGAAATGTTGGAAAAGTAAACAGGAGGGTGGACTCCTGCTCAGTTAGAGACCAAGTCTCTCACCAGTGCTCTACAAATGACAACAATCATTGCCCAAGGCTTTTGATCTATATGGTGTAGAAAAATGAATCCTAGTTACTCTCAGATGAGAGGAGCCATGGCAAGCTTGGGTAGGATGAGTTTATGTCCTTTGGTTCCTTCGTGGTGAGCCAGAAAAAGTGATGCAAGACAAGGCAAATTTTCCTGAGTTAGAGGGAGACCAAGCCCTGAATGGAGAGAAGAGGGTCCTTGGGCGGAGAGTGTAGAAAGAATTCAACACACACACCAAAGTTAAAGTCAAAAGGAAAGTTTATTAGAAAAGGGATAACACTCCACAGACAGAGTGTGGTCTCCAATCAGAGGCAGAGAGGGACAGTGAGAGAGATAGAGAGAGATAGAGTAAAGACGCTGAGAGGGACCCTGAGTATTCAGGGAATTCAGTTTATATGCCATTCTTTAGTTCCAGTGAGTTATAGTTTAAAAAACTTTGTTAACCCATTGCCTTTGATATGGACTTACAGTGAGGAAATGGAAGGGGAAAAGTATGTAGCATGAAAAGGTAAGAATGTGTAGAGTGAAAGGCCTGCCTGCTGGCAGTTCCCAGCCTTTAATCTTTAGGTTCCTCATGATTTTAGCCATTGGGAATGACTCTTGGTTCCTGTTTCCCCTTCACAGGTGTGGAAAAAGGGTCGTTAGCAATCTCAGTAGAAATCTTCCTTTGATCTGAAGGTGTCCTCCTGGCCTGTCTGCAGGGCTGAGCAGCATATTGCAGTCTCTGATTGTGGCTTGATTAACATTTTAATTCTCTTGCCTCCTCCCTACTATCTTATTGTAGCTATATCTGTTATTGTAAAGGCTCTCAACTACTTTTTACGGTGTATTCACTCATCATTTATTGTCATCTTCAGTTTATTCACTGTCATTTATTTTCACACTATTTGGGGCACAAATTGGGCTCTAAGTAGGCCTACGGATACAAATTCCACATTTTCTGACTTGAAGAGGCTTGCAATCTAATACCAGTAGAATAACAGACGAAAACTTGACTGGAATAGTAGAGAGTAGAAAGATGATGTAACAAGACCATGTGATGTAGGAATGCAGACAAAGGAATAATATGGTTTGCCTAGAATGATGAGGGAGAACATGAAGGTGGCATTCGAGTGGACACTTGAAGAATGAGTAGGATTACCAGGAGAGGTTCATTACTTCATGCTAAGGTAACAACATGGTTAAGGGGATAAGAAGAGAAAAAATAGGGTATTTGAGAGAAGAGTCTGGTGAAGGATGGGATGAACAATGTGGAGAATATTGTTGTGTCATTGATCTGGGAATGGGTAAAGCTGATTTAAAAACTTGTTTCTGAGATTCTTAAGCCAGTGATTTTGTTGCTAGAAATAGCACCAATTGTTATTCTTTGGTTATCTTAAGATTTGTGCTGGATCTTTAATTACCTCCCAAGAGATGTGTTTACTAAGTAAAAATCAAGAAACACTTGCTGCCTCCAGGGCTAAGAGTAACCAAGGAAAGAGAAACACACCTGCCTTTTTGGTCACCAATACTAATATTTTATTTTCTTCGGCTTTGAGTGTTGAGCTGAAACCTTGAGTTGGAACCGAACACAGGCTGCTCTAGGGTGATGATTCAGGCTGACTTTTAGACTTGCAAAACTGAATGTGGGTGGTTTTATTGTGTAATCTTTTGCCTTAATCTTTCTGCCTTTAATGAAGTGCTTTGACTGTCTTTTTATGTGTATGTCTGTTAGAAGTAGGACATGCATGGAGTTTCTTAATGGAACCTCATCAAATTTAAAGTCATGATTGAAAAATTTTTTGCCTTAGGTTAAAAAAGTCCTACTTAGTTATAGAAGAAAATAAAAGAAAAAAAGAAAGACCAATAATTAAGGTCAGGCTAATCAATTGGTATTATATCATTTTAGATATTTAAAGACCAGAAAATAAAATAATTTGGTCAAATTTGCTTCCCATTTTAAATGAATTTCAGATCTAGAATTTAATGTACAGAGCTCTGTTCACATTCAGTGTTAAAGAGAAAGTTCAGATATAAAGGGCAAAAATATCTACTAAACAGTAATCAAGTCAAGATTGAATATTTTGGTTACCATTTTGAAAGACAACCCCTTTCTCAAGCAGAATGCCGTCATTTCAACTGATTCTCAATATTTAGTTAACATTCTTCAAAAACGTTTCTTGAGCATCTACTTTATGTCAGGATCTCTGCTAACCTCCAGAGATAGTGATAAACACAAAAATAAAGACATCATTCCTAAAATTTTAAAGATTAGGGTCTAGTGACGATCATCAGACAGTTGTCACATATATGAAAAATAATTCTAAATATGATAAAAAGTTCTGAAAAAAAAAGAAGCACAATACTATGAAAGCCAACAATAAAGGAATTGTAAATAAATACCCTTACCTTTTGTGGACCTCATGGATGGCATTCAGGCAATTGGTACTGTGAGCTGCCTAGTGCAATGGAAAGTACAGAAGTCTTAGAATTAAATGCTTGTTCTCAAGACAATTAAGTCTTTTCCATCATGTACTACAAGGCCAGAGGTTCCTAAGAGGTTCCTGAAGTTAGATTTGTCCTTTTTCTACAATGACCAGCACCTTCACTAGTCCTTTACTGTCCTCCAATCTGTCTCCACAGTGCTGCCAGAAAGATATTTCTAAACCAGAACTCCTATAGTAACTTACTCCTCTTCAACAGCTTCTGAAGTTTCTCCTTTACAGGATTAGATTTCTCTACTCTATATTCATACAAAATTAAAATTGAAGTCCTGGAACACAGGGCCCTCAGTGATCTTCTCAGGTTTCAACCAGCCTTACCAGATTTGCCTTTATTCACTCTTCTTCATACCCTATGCACCCCAAGTTCCAGACTCAGTTATTATTTTGTAGGAGAATCATTCACTTTCCTGAATAAGGCATATGCTATTTCCTTTTTCTGGGAAACATCTCCCACCTTTTTTTCACCTGAAATTCTACACTCAATCCACAATATCTGGATCAAATGTGACTTCCTCATGGACGCTTTCTCCTACCCCAAAGGCGAAGTTAGTCATTTCTTTCTTGGTGGTTCCTCAGCACTTTGTACCAGTTATACCTCTCATCACATTGTACTGTAACTATTGGCTTTTGTGTATTTCATAATATCTAGACTATGGAAGTAGTTGTGTGAGCCTTAGGGAGGACAAGACGTCATAAGGTAGACTTGATTACTTCATCTGAATGTTCAGAATACATTATCTCTTCTTTGCTTACAGTGTATTATCCCCAACTACTTTGAATTTTTGGATTAGTTTATTCATTCTATTTTTATCAAAAAAAAAAAAAAATCTCTAAGAATCAGTGTTACTATTGGACCTTATTTTAGGCCAAGAAGTTATCTCTGGTATTGGTTTCATGCAGAACAAGACCAATTGAAGTGAATAAGAAGAATAGTGAAAAAGAGAGCAAGCTTTTCAAAACATAGCTCAGGTTTGTCACTGTCTGCTCAAAACTCTCAACTGATTTCCTATCATATTCAGATAAAATAAAAGTCACATTTCTTACCATGAGTTACTTAGCTCTGCATGATCTGGTCTGGTCCTGGCCACTGTCACTGACTTTATTTTCTAGTACCTGGGGCTTGCTCCACTCCATTGTAGCTGCACTGGTTTCTTCTTATTTCTTTAACATTCCAAGCATATTCCCATCCAGGGCCTTTGCTCTAACAATGAGATCTTCCCAGAACACTACTTCTCAAATCTTTCCACAGCTCACCCTTCTACTCATTCTTGTCTCTGCTCAATTGCTCTTCCTAGAGAGGCCTTTCTTTACCATCAAATCCAATAATAAGCTCCATCTCTCACCTAACTACTCATTTTATAAAAATTTATTTATTTTAATTAGTTTTAAGTATACAGTACATTGAGTAGACATTATATAGTTCGTAAAACAATCCCCCCACCAATTACTGCCTCCCTCCCTCCCCTAACCCTCCACCTAGTCAATATATTAATGCTAACTGCATTCCCTATGCCGTGCTCCCCATCCCCATAACCATCCATCAGCTACTAATTTTTACTTTTTTAACCCTTCATCCCATTCATCCAGCCCTCCAACTCCCCTCCCCTCTGTCTGTCATCAAATTGTCCACTGTATTTGTGTCTGTTTTTGATTAGTTTGTTCTTTTTATTTTTTAGATTCCACATATAAGTGAAATCACACAGTGTTTATCTTTCTCTGTCTAACTTAAATACCCTCTAGGTCCACCAAACAATATCTTTTTCCATCTCCTTCCTTTCAGTCTGTGTGTGTCTTTTAATCTGAAATGAGTCTCTTGTAGGCAACATGTAGCGGTCTTGTTTTCTTTCCATTCATCCCCTCTATCTTTTCGTTGGAGCATTTAATTATTTTCCATTGAGGTACTTATTGATAGGAATGTAGTTGTTACCATTCTTTATTCCTGTTTTTGATACATGTTTTTTCTTCTTAAAGATGTCCCTCCAACATTTCCTGTAATACCAGCATGGTGATGATAAATTTCTTTAACTTATTTTTGTCCGGGAAGCTCTTTATCTGTCCTTCAACTCTAAATAATAGCTTTGCTGGATAAAGTATCCTTGGCTGTAAATCCTGGGTCTTCATCCTATCAAATATTTTTTGCCAAGTCCTACATAGTTTCTTTTGAGAAATCAGCTGCCAGTCTTATGGGTTTTCTGTTATAAGTAACTATCTGTTTTTCTCTTGCTGCTTTTTAATATTCTTTCTTTGTATTTAACCTTTGGCATTTTAATTACGATCTGTCTTGGTGTGAGCCTCTTTGGATCCCCAATTTTTGGAATTCTCTGAGCTTCCTGAAGTTTTATGACTATATCTTTCACCAGGTTAGGAAAATTTTCCATCATTATTTCTTCAAACAGCTGTTCAACATCTTGATTTTCTTCAGCTACACTGATCAGATGGATATTTGGACCCTTAATAGTTTCCCATATGCTCCTTAAATTATTTTTATAGTCTTGACATCTTATCTCTTGTCATTCTGCTTGCATGTCCTTGGCTTTCCCATCTTCTAGATAGGTCATTTGATCCTTTTCTTTATTCACTTTGTTTATTCCATTTAGTATATTTCTCATCTCAAATAATGTGTTCTTCATTTCTGACTGGTTCCCTTTTATAATTTCCATTTCCATTTTTATGTTTTTTTCTCTCTTTGTTGATTTTATCTACACTTCCCAAAAGTTCATTGAGCATCTTTATAACCAGTGTTTAGAACTCTGCATCTGTTAGATTATTTGACTCCATTATATCTGGATCTCTGTTCTGTTCTCTCATATGGTTTCTGCTTCTTTGTCTTCCCATTTTGGCTGCCTTTCCATGTCTATTTCTATGTGCTAAGCAAAGCTCCTAAATCTCCCAGTTCTATTAGGGTGGATTTTTAAAGTAGATGTCCAGTGGCACAGTCCTGAGAGGGGTTTAGCTGCAGCACAAATTTAGTCCAAGCCTCTGGTTCTCTGGGGCCACTTGTTAAGGTTCAGCAAGCAATCCACAGATGCTGTGCTTTTAGTTGCCTCAAAAGGCCACACCAGAAACCAAGGCCAGCTGGCTCCAGTGTGAGTCAAGGCACTGCTCAGCAAGGATCACCTGAGTTGCTGAGGCTATACCCAGATGTGGCTTGTGTAGGGCTGTGAGGTAGGGGAGGCGGGGTTTCAGGAAATCCTCTGGGCGGTGTGACCTCTATTATCCAGTTTGATAATGTCATGGCTATGGTGGCGCTGTGTCTGTGCCCTAGGAGTGGGGAGGGCTCAAGAGGGAACAATGGATACTAACAGCACTTCTGTACAGAGTGTGTCTTGCCTTGGCTCTCACTCCGACACTTTCTCCCTGTAAGTCTCTGGTGCTCCCTCCATGCAGCCGAATCTGCACTAGTGCTCAAAGCAAGCAGGTCCGTCATCACGAAAATCTGCTCACAGACGCAGCCCCTTTAAGAGTTTTCTGCTTCTGCTGCAGCCTCTGTCTCACTCAGCCACTTGGGACAGGGCAGCCTCACATCCTCGCCCCATCCTACCTTCTGCCATTATAGGGTTCTTTCTTGGATTTCTCCCTAGTTGTATGGCTTATGCATCTAGATCCCAGGTTATTTTTCCTTGTTGCTGCTCCTTGTTTCCGTTACAACTTTGATTTGGTCACCAGAGGAGTGAACAGAGCCTCTATCATCTACGCCATTTTATTTTCCTCTCCTCAACTACTCTTATTTTTTTGCCTTGTTTCAGTTTTCCTGTTCGCATTAATCATTAACTGACATTGTATTACTTACTTATTTGTGTGCTTATTATTTATCTTACTAGAATGTAAGCTCTGTGAAGGCAAGGTCTTTGTCTAACACCTTTGTAATTCCTGACCTAGAAGAGGCTCTGAAACTTAGTAGGTGGTTGATAAATATTGATTTAATAAATAAATAATATTTATTATCATTATCATTATTAATAACAGATATTTACCTCTGTGCCATGACTGGGTTATGAAAAGTTGTACATGGTTATTTTACTTATTCTTTACAACCATCTTCTTACTTCCTGAGTCACACAGAGATGAAGTAACTTGCATAAAGTTACTCAGCTAGTAAATGTTAAACCTGGAACCGCTAAGCTTCAATGGTCTTATTATATCATAATAGTATATGTGATAACCACCATGCTGCACCATAGTGTATACACAGTGCTTGCAAATTAGCATATAAAGCTGACTCTCTTGAACACAAATCTCCAAGTCAAATGAAAACATTGGAGAATGTAGCTAATAGAATGCCATTAAGTTAAGATCTAGACATCCTCAGAACAATGTGTTTTGTTTTACTGTTTGTTTGAAGATTTAAAAACATTTTTTTTATTTTTTACTTAAACATGTGTCCCAGATTTTGATATATTTCACTTCCAAAAGTCTGAAATTGTGGCTAATTTTGGAAGATTGATCCTGGGTTACAGAAGGTCTTTATTGGAAAATACAGATAGCTTGGAAGTGCCTGGATGTTTATTCTCTTTGGAGAACCTTTTACCAATGATCTATAGGTATGGGATTATGAACACTAATGCTCTTTGGCCTCACATTGGGACTTTTTTGAGGCAGTTTGACATTCCAGAGTTCACCATCAAGCTCAAGCTGAAGCTGCTTCCTTCAGGACTTTAACACTGTACCCTTGTTTGTTTGGCATTCTCCTCTTTCCTGTCCTGTTTTCCCCACTCTTTTACTATTTTCCCTTGAAGAACTTTGTCATTAAATCATTTGTGCCTTATGAATTTTGTTTCTGAATCTGATAGTAGGAAATCTAACCTAAGACAGTGAATCACCTAGTTACCTGTTGGTGCAAATGAGAATAATTTGCCACACATCAGTTGCATTTTGATAGGCATCCATGTCTTTCTCTTCGTTCACATTCTTCCAAGACTTGTAAATGTGAGATTCTTCCTCACTGGAGCCAAGTTCTGAGAAAGACTTATTGTAAAGGAATAGCATATTTTAGTAAAATCACTTTGGGCTTGTATAGATTCTAGTTCTTTGCTTCATGGAGCTCAAGCATAGATTTGACTTCATTTCCTCCCCACATTCCTAGCAGGTAGACAAGGGTAGAGAGGAAGGAGAAGCTGAGTCACTTGATTTACTTGTCTATTTCTTGGCCCCTAGACCTCGCTTTAATTGAAAAAGCTTTCAGTGGGATTAACTTCACTGCTGCAAAAGCATGCTGGTCTTTCAAGGCAAACTTTTGTCTGTGTTGGAACAGCATGAATACTTACAAACTTTGAAGAATACAGGTATGTTTCTAGCTCTGATGAGACTGTCTCTCCAAATGGGCCCACAGAAGTCACCTTCCCCTATGTCATCTCTGTCTGTGCAATAGAAATATTCTAAGAATAGCAGCATATGTATACAGTGGAACAAGCTAACTGTATCATATAACTAGAACGGTCTATCTCCCCTGAGGCCCAGGTGGGGGGTTCCAAACACTAAGTAGGTCTAGAGAAACACAGACCTATCTCTCTACCGTGTAAGATCCAAACAGCGAAGGCAAGTTGCAGGCCTCACCTGGTATTCTAAAGAGGACTTGTCAGGATCTTGCTAGTATACTATTGCTTGGTTCAAGCCAAACTGGGCATGCTTTGCACAAGAAAATCAGAGAAGCATCCAGGAATGTTATTACCATAGAATGATAGAAAAGATATTGTAGTGGATGTGAAGAAGACACCTGGGAAGTCACCCCAGGTTGATCATTGACTAGCTGTGTGACCTTAGAGACTGACTCAAATTACGTATGAGCTAACCCAAGGCATCCAAACTTTCTTGCTCTTTCCTCTATATTTTAGGAAGTATAAAACTGCAACTTACTCTTGGGGTAACAAAACAATTGTCTGAATATTGTGGACTATAGTGGCTGGCCCCACTAACAATTTTTAAATGCTTAACTAAGTTGTAGAGTACCAGGAAAACACACTTTTCCCAAATTCTGCAATCTTTTCAAAGGCAAAAATCCCTAAAGTAGATGTAGTTGCCTCTTTTTCCCAGCCTATGGTCATACATAAATGTGATGCTGAGGGTTCTCTTTTATGTCTCCAGCTTAATAAAGCCACCTTTTGGCTAGCTTCCTACATTGTCATGTCATTATGACTGCTCATGATGCTCATCACATAAGATAGTCAAAATGCTGCTGCTTCTCCCCTACTCCTCCCATCTAGTAATCACCAGTTTGTTCTCTGTATCCATGAGTCTGTTTTTGTTTTGTTTGTTCTTTTATTTTGTTCTTTAGATTCTACATATAAGTGAAATCATATGATATTTGTCTTTCTCTATCTGACTCATTTCACTTAGCATAGTACCCTCTAGGTCCATTCATGTTGCTGCAAACGGTAAGATTTCATTTTTTGGGAGAGCTAGGTAGAAAAGTTGAAAAGATTAAGAAATAAAAATTGGTAGTTACAAAATAGTCATGGAGATGTGAAATATAGCATAGGCAATATAGTAGATAATATTGTAATAACTGTGTATAGTGTTAGGTGGGTACTAGAGTAATCAGTGAAAATCACTTTGTAAATTATATAAATGCCTATCTACTATGCTATATACCTGAAACTAATTTAAAAAAAATAAAAACTTTAAAAAAATTTAGCACTATTTGTGGTTAGGAAAGTGTAATTTAAAATCACAGTGTGACTCCTGAACTTAGTCATCAGAATGACTAGAATTTTAAAAATGTAATAATAAATAACAATATAAAGTGCTCATGTTGATGCAGAGCAACTGGTAGGAGCTCAAAATGGTGAAGATGATCCAGCAATCTCACTCTGTGTTATTTACTTGAGATAAAAGAAACCATGTCTATACCAAGTCTGTATGCCAATGTTCAAAAAAAAAAAAAAAAAAGTGCTGCTGCTTCTCTGACATTGCCTCAGATCTCAATAACCAAAAGCACCTCTTCTTTCTCTAAACTTTTCCAAGTGGTTCATATCACAATCACACTCTGAAAGGCTTTATAGATATTTGTGCTTCTGTATCTTCTACTACATTCATATCACATCATAGAGCTTAAGGTACTCTTCCTTGACACTAAATTTTTTCTCCTCTAGCAGAAGAATGTCTCCGGTAAGCCAAAGGCTGATCAATCTACACACACACACACACACACACACACACACACACACACACACCTACGTGTGTGTGTGTGTGTGTGTGTGTGTATAATTTTCTTTTCTATTTTTTTTTCTTTTTTCTCCCAGAGGATAAGGAGAAAATAATTAAAATGATTTTTTTGCATTCAGAAACAAAACCAAAATTAAAAATTATAAAAATCAAACTGAGTGGTATAGGTCATCTGCACTGTGTCCTGGAATCAGGAATGCATCTAAGTACCATGGAGTCATTCTCATGGTGGATAATCAAAGAAATTTTGTTGTGGAAGTGATGTTTAATTCTTAAAAGATGGGTAGCCCTGAAAGATGCCTATTGAGTTGGGTAAAGGCAGGGTCAAGGCATTATATTGAAGAGAACAGAATGATGGATACACAGATGCATGACAATTCAAGGATTGTTTGTTCATTCTACAAATAGTTATTGAGTGACTACTATACTGGGATTCATCAGTGAACACACAAGCGACTCTGCCTAGTGAAGACTGTATTCTAGCTGGGAATCTTTGGAAGTTATAACTGTTTGGATGACATTAGACTTAAAGAATAAACCAATAACAAGCTGTAGATGGGCTTTATCCTGTTGACAATGGTCTTTGTATTACTCCAATAAGGGGCAGGAGGCATTGGATGTAGTCTTACACTGACAGACTCTGGAAGTGCCCAGCACGAGACCATAGGCTTCTGCTTCCTGGATATGTATGTGTGTGACAAGAGGAGTGACCCACTAAAAATTACTTGTTAATTTGGAGATAATAGTAGAATTGGAAAAAAGCTTTGAGCTAAAGTGGAAAGACTTGGTGTTATCCCTGATTCTATCACTAACTGGCTTTGTGGACTGGGCATGCATGAAACCTCTCAGAGGCTTGGCTCTCTCAACTTTAAAGTATAGCTGATAATATTTGCTCTGACTGTCACAGCGTTGTGGAAATCAAAAGAAATAATTTACATAAAATTTCTTAGTAAACTTTGAATCAGTGTACAGGAAGAATAGAAAGATTTAATACTTATTTATGCAATCAATCTAATGAGAACTTTTACCAGATTTTATTGGAATATATTTATTTATTTGTAATAATAAAAAATTGCCACTTTTTCCCCTCATGTTAACATTGTCTTTTCTATTTACTGAAAGATTTTAGGATGATATTTCAGCTGGGAAAGGCATAGTATAAAGGGATACTGTCATGGAAAATTCCTATAGTTCTTGCATGAACCTTTGTTTTTATCCCAGGGATTCCCATTAGCACTTCCCACGACTTTTCCCTCAACACTATTAATCCTTATAGCCTCTCAATTTTAGCTATGTAATATCTAAAATTGATATCTAAAATAATAGTCTGTAGTCATGTCTTTGTTGTCTTCCTCAAATAGTGGAACTACATGTTTTTAGAATACTTTCTTAAGAGATGGGAAAGATGGAGAACTACATGTCTTGTCCAAGGATTCATATAAGTTCATAGCAGAGAGAGGATTAGAACCAAGGCTCTAGACTCTCTAGTCTGTGTTGATCCCAGTCTTGTAAAGCTCTTCTAATTTCTATCTCTGTTATCTCCTCATTTTCCCAGGTTCGAATTCCCTCACACATCTGAACGTGATGCGGAGAAAGGAAGTCTAACATCTTCCTTCCAAAGTGTGGAAGGGGCTTTTGCAGAGAAAGCCCTCCTGTGAAACTTTGGGACTCAGACTAGAAGATTTAACCTGGTAAGTTCCCAGGATTCACCTATGACAGAGATATATGTCTTTCATAAAAATATACAATAAAATAAAATAAAATGAAAAAAAGTAAAATAAAATAAAATAGATAAAATAAAATAAAATAGAGACTATTAACTATGCTTTAGGCTTTAAAAAATGTTTTGTAGTTATTAACTCATCTAGATCTCACCATGAAGTATACAAGGTACTACATCCGTCCCATTTTACACATGAGGCAAACTAAACAAAGAAGTTGAGTAACTTTTCCAAGGTCACCAGCTGTTGAGTGGTGAAATCAAGATGAGAACATATGGGGTCAAACTGCAGAGCCTAAGCTTTTGTTTACTCTCTTATTAAACATATATTTACAATGCACACTCTTCAGTGCAGAACACTGACTTCCCTATAGTGTGGGAGATCTGATACAAATTTATTAGGCTTTGGCATTCTGTGGTTTCAGAAGATTGTCCAGCTGAGGAAGACACTTGACCCAGTCCCTCTAGGCTTAAAGCAAGAATTATATATTTCTTGGGTCAAGAAGCACCTACATTTTCCAAAAGGAATTTTTGATAAACAATGGAAATATCTATATATATTTTATTTTTCCTTACATAATTATTTGTAGACAGAAATGTCATTACTTCTAATTCAAGGTACCACAATGAACATTCTTTTAGGCATTCAAAAACAAACAAACAACAACAAAAACAAACCAAGTGGTAGAGACAGCAGGAGGTGATTTACATAGCACCCAAAGCATAAAAGCCATAATTGTTTCCATCACCCCTATTGTGTGAATTTCAGAGAGTGTTTCAGGTCAGGGAGTGCTCAGGCCATGCTAAACAAAAGCATGGGTGAGAAAACAGTAGAGCAAAAAGAGGCAGGGAGAGATCCACTTAGTAAGCAGCACCAAAAAGTATGAGTTGCCAAGTTCCACTGAGAAAAAAAAGAGTAGTAAGAGCAAGAACGAGGGCCTTGCTGAGGCATGGAAAAGAGATCCCTTCTAAGTAGAGGTTGGATTGTGCTGCACTGAAAGTGAGAAAGGAAAGTCAGAACCAACTGATTCTTCCTTGCTATTGGCTAGTTGTTTGCAGTCCTGCTGTGAGATGCTGGACAGTACTATTTCCTGCCTGTACCTCGGTTTCCTAATCCGTAAAATGAGGAACTTAGTCTAGATGACTCCTAAATTCCTTTTGGTCTATGCTACTAAGATTATAGTGCTGTGTCTTTCGCAACCTTAAATTTCCCACAGTGCCTTGCACAGACCAGAAAGTATCAAGGGAAGCTGAGTACCCATTTGTACAGAAAACACAAAGGGATCTTTCATAGCATCAAAGCCCACATGCCACCTATGTGAAGACCTTTGCTGGGCTTAGTCTGCTCAGTCAGATTCTCACACCTTACCAAAGTTTATCACCTCTGGTTTCCTCACCATAACAGCACCCAACTCATTCAACATGAGGAGCAGAGCCTGGTATTACACAAGACTACCATGGAAATAATAGGAGCGGGGTTCATAAGAACATAGTTTTTCAATCAAGAGACAGGGTGAGTTTTATTCCTCAGGGAAAGAAAGAATGCATTGCAATCATGGGACAGAAGCAGACATTCACCACTCCTGCCACCCTCACCAAGGGAGGTCAAAGTATTACAGAGGCTCTGATGATGAGCAAAGACTGTGGCCTTGTATCCCAGGACAAGACGTAATGAGGCTAAGGAGATGAAAGATGGAGAGTAGAGGCAGCCAAGCTATGTTCTCATGAATAGGATATTATACAAGGGAAGAAGAAAGGCAGTATCTGAGAAGACAGAACTTTCATTGATTGCCAAATGCTGATTGAACACTAGCCAGCAGTGGGACAAAATTATGCCTTCTGCTGCACCTTGGTAAGACTACATTTAGACATGACTTCCTGCCCTGCATGTGACTCTTGAAGGTATCACGGGTCTGAGTGTGAGGGTCAATAAAAATGAGGCAGCAGGCAACTACCTCCAAGAAATGGCTTTTAACTCCTGGCAAATTGCAAAGAACCCTAGTGCCCTATCCATCTTAGAGAGAATTACCACTCACCTAGAACACATTAAGTCTGAGTGGAGAATGGAATAGAATGTGTATGTCTTCGGTAGAGAGGAAGAGGGGGAAATGGGAATGCTACAAAGACAACTATCACATCATTTACTGAGAGTTTCTGCTGCTTATGAATAAATCAGGGTGAAATACCTAGAGTCCCTGAAAGGGAAAAAAGCAAGGGAAAAGGATATTGAGATGCCTCTATCCCAAAAGTAGTAATAGAAGAAAAAATACACATATGCATACACACACGTTTCTCAGTGGCCTTAAAATAATTTTGAATACCACGTATTAGATACATATTTCCTAGGACTTCTCTTCCTGGGCGAGGTTCCCAAAAGTGAATTTCCTATAACATTCTTTTATAACCTTTGTGTTGGATATTTACGAATGCCAGGATATATTCTAATATACCAGACCTGCTGACACCTTGACGCCACTACAATTCCAGGATTCTTGAGAACAAACGTTCTGAACATATTCAAAATGCATTTGGCAAGAGGCCCAGTAGAATGACACAGCAGAATTTCTATTCATTTCGCAGCCCAGAATCTGACAATGGGTTGATCTCATGCTCTTTCTTCTTTCACTCTCATTTAAAATTCTGGCTTTTCTGTACATCAGGTATTATGAGTGCTTTCATGTGCTTTCTCTTTTACTCATTAATGGAGCACAGTAGTATCAGGAAGGTATTGGTAAGTTGGAGAAAAATTGGATACAGCTGATGCAAACTTAGCTAAAAATGGTAGGGCAAAATGATCAGCTTAGAGAAGGTAGGACCTAGAGTCTAGGAATATAAAACTATTATTCAAAATCATCATAATTTCTTTTGCAGACAAAATTGTGATATTTCCCAAATTATCCCACGAATATTAGATGAGCAAAAGTGTTATGAAATTCTTAATTTACTAAATGTTTCCTAAGCCAAACTCTCTTTGCTAAAAATTTCTTCTCATCTCTTGTCCCTCTACATCTAACTTTTTACTCAAATACAAAATGCTGTAGTTCCAAGATCCTAGGTCTTGAATTCTGATCATAATCACAAAAGAGAAGTTCACCTGCCAGTACTTGCCACCCACTTGGCACATAGATTCAGGATTAGTGTGAGGAGTTAACAGATCTCATAGATTTCAAGTACACACCCAGCATTGACTCTAAAAGCACCATTTTAATCAACTATTCTTATATTTGAGACTGTAATTCATCCTAAAACTATAACCTCATATCTATATTTGCAGATATATTTTATGCCATCCTTCAGCTCTCTCCTAAAAAATATAATTGCAATATTCAGAAGTTAGAAGTTCACATTCCTAATTTTACAGTTGCTAAAACTGAGGCATAGAGGATTATCTATCCGCAGTCACTAAACTTCTTTCAGTCCAGTATTCTTTCTACTCTACTTCTTTGTATTTTCATGAAATTCTATGCATCTGCATAACCATTTTTGGAATGAGTCTGAAGCACCAGGAAAAAAAGACAGTGTTGATCAAGTTAAAAAAAATAATGGACGCTAAGGCTTTTATGGGTGCATAGAGTATGCTGGGAAATCTATACTCAAAACTGGAAGTTTTCTAGTAAGAGAACTGTAAGATAGAAAAGAAAAAGAATTGTTGAAGGGGAGTAAACATAGCCTCCTGCCAGTTTGTCAGAGCTCTGACTTAAGATTACAGATTTCTTTCCTGGGTCAGGAAGGCTCCAATGTTTGTCTGCCACTCACGTGTAGTCCTTTATCCCATAATTTTATTTCACTATCAAGAGTGCCTTGTATTTCACTAGGATCTTTGGGTTACCTTCCTAGATAATCCAGAAGGTATACCCTAAAGCAGAAATATGATCCCTGGATCCCAGAAGTCCTATGCAAATTTTAGATAATTCAAGCATATTTAATTGACATTGTCTTTGGTGTTCTGCAACTTAATACTGGGAAAGCTATTCTAATAACTAACAATGTAACAGGAAAAAAAGTCATTACCCATTATCATCTGCATCTAATCATTTAAAAAATATTTTAGTAATTTTGTGATTGAAATACAGAAAAAAGGACAGTAAAAAATTTTTAATTTTAATAAGAATTTAAGTATAGTTAACCTAAAATTCTGTTGTTTTCATCATTTTAGACATACATATACAGGCAAAATGGGAAATATCTTCTGAATACAATTAACTACTTATGGACTATCATGCAATGAGACATAACTGTCTTGTAAATATTGATTTTGAATATGTATCAGCTTATCATTACTTCTGATTGTTTATCTTGCATTTGCATTATCAAAATTCAATACTTGAAAAAATTTTGGACCATTTGATGATCCTCATATTTTGTTAAAAAGATGGACATATTCTTTGCTTAAAGACTGCAAATATTTTTTACTTTTACGTTGCTAAACACCAATTAGAATGACCGATTCAGTGAGTTAAATTTCTATATAATCTCTTTTCTTGCAATTATCTTTGAAACACTCCTACCTCTAGCATTTGTCCACTTTGTGAAGTGTATCAGGTAAACTCTGGTGCATAAGAATCATTACAGTTAAAGAATACTGTCAAATGTTCTTTTAGAAAAATAGTAAGGATGTGGTTCCATAGTGTAGCGGTTAACACATCTGCTTTACACGCAGAAGGTCCTAGTTTTACTCCCCAGTGGAGCCACAGTCCATGGTCTATAGCCATGCCACCCTGAACAAGTCTGATATTTGATTTTGTAAGCTAAGCAGGGTCAGGCCTGGTTAGTACTTGGATGGGAGACCACCTAGGAAGACCAAGTGCTGTAGGCATAAATAATAATAACAGATAATAAAAATAAAAGAAAAATAGATGGTCAGATTCTTGTCTCTAAAAATTACATGGTGAAATTCTACTTGTTGAGTAATTAACTAACAGAAGCATATATCCTTTTCATCTTTAGAAGCTGTAGTCATCAACCATTGAGGTTTTTGTTTGAGAAAATTCATCTAGGATATCATCACATGATGACTCAGTCTGAGAATTAACTTAAACAATCCATTTCACCATCATCATTAGAGTCCAAAGTGACACTGTATTTTTACATTCATCTTCTAATTTGACGATTTTAAAACATCTTCTCTGTCAATTTTAATCTCTTTGCTGTTATCAGGAGAAAATGAAAAATTCTGAATTTTTATGAAAAACTAAAAGCAGATTATAAAGATAAATGTCTCATATTATTCTATACTTTCTTGAAAGATGGTGCAATATTTTGGGGCCACACAGTAGAAAAATTAGATAATTATGCAATAATAATTTCATCACTCTTCTAGGCTTCTTATTGTATCATCTTTCTAAGCCAATTGTCCCACACAACTGTAATGAAAGCCACTAATATAATTTTCTAGTGGGCACATATGATAAGAAACAGGTAAAATTAATTTTAATAACAGACTTTAATCTGTGACATTATCTTTTAACATATAATCAACATAAAATTATCAATGAGCTATTTTACATTCTGTATTTTTATTCTAAGTCTCTGAAATCTAATGAGTATTTTACATTTATAGCACATCTTAATTTTGAATAACCACATTTCAGGTGCAGAGTAGTCAATTTAAATAGTGGCTACAATATTACACAGCAGAGTTTTGGACAATTACACCATTCTTCCTTTTTTCCTTAAAATTTTAGTCTTTTGTTTTTTGGGAGGATCATTGGAATTAGTTGATAAGTAAAGTTAAAGTAATTCCTAGAATGGTAAGGAGAAAAAAAAGTTTCAATATATGGAAAAACAAAATCACTAACTTTCCATATTGCATTTTAGATTTATAAAAGAGTCTAACAGGTCTTATGATAATTGCAAGAAATAGTGTTCTTTTTTTTAAGTAGTTTTGGAACTCTTAAAACTCATTAAGAAAACAGCAAGCTGATTAAAAAATGGGCAAAGACCTTAACAGACACCTCTCTATAAAAGATATACAGATAAAAAATAAGCCCATGAAAAGATGCTCCACATATATTATCAGTAGGTGAATGGACTAATAAACAGATAAATTGAGACAATGAAATATTATTCAGCACTGAAAAGAAATAAGCTATTAATTCATGGAAAAAAAAAAAAAACAAACAAGAAGAAACCTAAAATGGGTAAAATGAGTGAAAGAAGCCCATCTGAAAATACTAAATAATGTATGATTCTAGATATACGACATTCTGGAAAAAGCAAAATCATGAAAACAGTAAAGAATTACCAGACACTATAAGTCATTTCCAGGGGTTATGGGGAAGAAGAGATGAACAGGTGGAGCACAGAGCATTTTTAGGGCAGTGAAATTATTTTGTATGAATCAATAATGGTGAGTACATACTGTTATATATTTCTATGGGTCCAAACCCATAGAATGTACAACGCAATGAGTGAATCCTAATGTAAAGTATGAACTTTGGGTAATAATGATCAGTATAGGTTCCTCATTTTTACCAAGCACTACTCTGATGGGATGTTAGTAATGAGGGAGGTTATACATGTGTGAAGTCAGAGGCTATATGGCAAATCTCTGTACCATTCTCTCAATTTTGCTACGAACCTAAAACTACTCCAAAAAAAAAAGTCTTAAAATAAAAAAAAAAAAAGATTTTTTTTTTTTGTACTTCAGAAGACCTCTGAGAATAAAAGTCATGAAGTACTCATCTATATAAGTGGTTAGAATTACTCAAAAAAAAAAAAAAAAAGATTAAAACTACAGCTGAACCCAAAGTGCCTTGGTAGTACATCAAGGATTAACCATTTTTATTGGTTTTTCTTTTTCTTTTCATGGAAATGTCATATCAACCATTTCACTTTGGGGATAATCATTACCTCGATTTTAAGGAATGGGAATTCGAATCTTTTGATACCCCTAATTTAAACTGAACCTGCTTTGCATATATGTAGTCATATGTAGACATTTACAAACAGGAAAACAAACTGATATCTTTAAATGCTATATATTATATACAATGTTATTCTGTAAAGTTGTTTATAAATCCAGGGTATTAAATTGCTTTCTAATGTTAGCTCATAAAAGAATGAGCTTTTTCATTTCTTTAATAAACTAATTAAACCATTTTGACAGTAGATATTTTATTGACTGAATCAATGTATGTAATTAAATGGTGATATTTAACACTGAGTTTAAAGCCCACCATCTGCAATCCTGTTCCCACACAGAACCAGGGTACTCTGCATGCCAGCCCCACAGTGCTGAGCAGGTCATCGCTGGGCACCATGGGGAAGGTCACTAAATTAGACATTAGGAATATGTAATCTAATCTCTGTTCCAAAGGAAACTCATTCTGACCTCAATTGAAGTATTAAATCTGTGAGTATCTCACATACCAAATAAGTATGTCTTCCTGGTCTTTTCTACTTCACATTTGGCTAACATAAGAAACTAATAATTATTTTGTTTTGAGATGAGAAGCATCAATATTTGAACCTCTCTAATGTTTTCTCATTAGATGAGGTGTCAGTGTAGGCTGATGATTAAAAATAAGGCCAAAGGACAGAAGACAGACAGACAGATACACACCCATACACATGCATACACCATTAACACCATTTCTCAATCCATTTTTATTTATTTTTTATTTTATTGCATGTCTTGGAAAACATAAGTGGCTTGTAGATTTGCCTCTGGCTCACCGAAAGCCCATAATGCAAAATACCAAAAGACAAGCAACTGAAGTTTAAAAAAGTATCACATCTATAAGAAAGAACCTTTCAAAGACATTAACAAAGCATATAAAACATTTGACATTTACTTAATTTTTGTACAATTATAAAAATAATAAAAAAAAACACAACCCTTTAACATTCAACATTCCATATACTGTACTTTAGGATAATATCAAGAAAACAAAATTTAAATGGATTTAATGAGCAAAGTTCTGTTCTCCAGTTCTGTTTCTAACCATCTCCAAACAAAATCCTATCCAGTTTTCAACTAACTGCATTGAGCTGAGGCCACACGAACTTTATTAAGCCCATTCCCACTCGTTTATCCTTAATATTCTTTTACCCCTGTGTCCTAGCTACTCATACACTCAAAGAGCATAAGTTTCCACCAGGATGAGGCCAGTAGTTGCACTTAGATACAGTACAGGAATTTCTGAGTCCCTAGTGCCATCTGAATAGTGCTGAAATAGCTCATAAGAAGCCCTTAAAGTTTACTCAAACACTCAGGAAAGTAGAAGAAGCCATTTGTCCTCCTAGCTTTGCCAAGGCACAGCTTTGATTCTTCTCCTTAACAGGTTTTCCAAGCTGCATGCTTGTTATACAAATTAACAGTGCTTATCATCATTTAAGCACAATGAAACTTTGAAATTAAGGACTCACTCTCTTTAACATACAAAATAAAAATTATAATAAAAAACAATAACTTTCCCTTCCCCCCATCATACAGTTATGATATTTTTTATTTGACACTGTAGTCTTACTAACTGCTGTTTCCATGAAAATATAAAAAACAATAATAATAATAAAAAAGGTTTCAACTGTGGTTCTGAAAAACCCACTATCCCCAAAAGAAAAAGAAACTGAAACACAAAATATGCAATTTCACACACAAAACATATATACACTTTTCAGATGAAACTCATACATTATATTTTAGAGCCACATTAGCCCTTTTGCACTTTAAAATAAAAATGAAAGCTTATGTGCAATGACAACCCTTTGCCAGAAAGTATGAGAGATTTTAGAGCTCATTAGCATATACACAAAATATTTGTTTTATATTTTGAAGAAAAAACTTGCTACAAAGTATGTTTCTGAAACGTCTAGGGGAATATTGTAATTTACATGTTTTCTCTAACTTTGAGGACAATTCTTTGTTTATGTGGTTCAAGTATCAGCTCTAATGGAAGGCTTATCCCCTAAACTGTGGGGACATTTTTATGTCTATGCATAGTCCAGAAGAGAAACAGATGGGGAATTGAGTTCTCAGTTACTTTCCAATAAAGTAAAACTCTTCTTCATTAAAAAAAAAAAAAAAAAGTGATTTAGTGATGCAACTGATACCACAGAGGAAAACTAATTTCATAATTTTATATTTTCCAAATCAATACTCCTATTTTAAACTTTGAGGAGATAAACAAGCCTCTACATGAAGATTTTTATAGGAGTGTCTCTAAAAGAAACATTTACTGAATAATATTATTTATGTTTCAAAAGGTCTTCCAAGAATTTTGATTCATGTCTCACTGAGACCTCTTAATGGTTAGTGGAGATTCAATATTTCTATATAATACCTGCTTTTCTTGGATATTCTCAATAGACATTACAACTTCACTGTAAGAACTAGATAGATGGCATTCATCCCAATCAACTCAAACTTAATTCTATCAAGGGTAGCAAATGTGTAATTGAGTTAGTCAATCTAGTAGTAAAATTTAGTTATAATGCTTTTATAATGGCAGCAAATATTTTTCCAATAAATGCCAAGAGATCAGGTGTTCGGTAGTGAATTTAAGGGAACTGCTAATACATCCCCAGATACATGATACCAGGTATTTTTGAACTGGTCATGGACCTTTTAAGAATTTTAGCTATGATCCATATTCCTCATTCCCAACCTAAAACAAGAGAGGATATTTTCTTTCTCTAGTGTGTGATAACATGAATATAAACTTTTTCTTGAAATTGAACTAAATAACCCCAAAGTGAACCACCATCACTAGTAGGGATGACAGTAACACATAATACACCAACACTGAGAATCATGTACATATGTATACAGTTTCACCCATGTAATAAGCAATGGTAAATACAAGTGGCTCTATTCAAAGATTTGATGTGGCCTGTGTTTGGCATCAAAAGAACTTAAGAAATCTTTACATCACTGTCACTTACACATACCATCAAGCTCTAAATATGTATTAACATACATGATACTCCTTGAGAGAAGGAGTATGGATAAACCATCCAAAGCAAGTAAATTAAAAAAACGTCAATAAGTGCAACTCAATTTCCTTTCCTTTAAATTACATTTTAACAATACTCAATGCCCCCACTAAAAATATATATCATATATTTATATATTTATATATATAGTCTTAGACTATAAGGGTGAAAATGCTTTATAAAAGTCAATGAGACATCTCTGCAGCTTACGAAGATACCCACTGCTTTTTTGGCCCCCTTCTACCTTGGTCCCCTTCTACCTTGCTACCTTTAGTTCTGCCAAGCAATAGATTTGAGGGCTTAAAGCCAGAATCAGAATTAGACACCAGGGTGGAAATTAGGCAAAAGGTAGCCTCTTCTCCTTCCCTTAAAAAACTAGACTGAGAAGAGGAAGGAGATAGGGAGAACGTTTTGAAGGTCAAACAGTAGAGCCTTGTAGGGAGATAGGCAGATGGGAAGAGAACGAAAAGAGCTCAGACAGTAGTGCTCACTCTCCCTCCTCTTTGATACGCTGTTGCTTGTTGCGACGTGCATCCATGTCAAAGTTGAAGTCATTCCACTCATCGCGGGGTGGGAAGGAGATGGTCTGGCGGAGGGTGAAGCGCACAGCATCAATAACACGCTCACCACGGGTCTCACTGGAGCCCACACTGACTGTGGAGGTACCACTTGGGGTCCGCAGGAGATGGGGAGGGGAGGAGAAGTCATGCATCTGCCGGTAGTCCATGATGCCCTTCCAGATGGCATGTCGGAATTGCTCAGGGATTTTTAAACTTGCCAAATCCTGTGCAGTAGGAAAAGGAGTCAGGGAGAATTAGGACAAAATGACAATCAACATTTAGTCTACACCATTTTGTCATTCCCCTGTGCTCTGGTTTAAATGACCTGAATTGATCTCTAAACTGGAAAATAAAATTAGCTCTCTGATAACTTTTGACACTATATGTAACTAAGCACAAAAGTACAGCCTTGAGGTGCCATCTCTGCTGTGGATAACATTTCACTCTTTCTCTACTGGTCTCACTTCTTCCATTAGTAAAATGGGGACAGTATTTAGATCAGAGGGCAAAAATTCCAAAATAAAAACATAAGGTAAATGTACCTTCTGACACTCAAATGTACATGGCTCCTGTCACTAGAAAAAAAGGTATTAATGGAATGTCGCCAGCACTCAAATGAGGTGATGAGAAGAAAAGATCAGGTATTGAGCATTTTCTACATGCCAGGCACTAAACTAATTATTTTATATTCATGATCTCATTTATTGCTCAGATTAGTGGTAGATATTATTACACCTAATTTTAGATGAGAAAGCTGAAGGTCAGAGAGGTTGACAAGTCTAAATTTACACAACTAAGTGAATGAACTAGGGACTCAGGACATCCTCTCAGTCTAAAACTGCCCTAATGGCCAAAAGGCCTTTGGTATTTGGATAAACCAGGGTATCAACATGTAGAGTATGTGCTCATATTCTATGGATGGGAACTGGAGGCATTACAAATATGGTTTATCTTAACTAACTGGTAGTATCTCATAGTTATCAATGTTAGTGCTTCATTAGCTTGTTTCAGTGATGGCTCATGTTTTTTCATGGAGCGGCATGGTGGGTAGAAATAACATTGTGTATAGAGATAGAAGACTTTGACAAAGGTTCTCCTACTGACACTTACTGGCTCTAGACATTCATCAAGCCACTTATTCTCTACTGGGCCTCATTGGTAAAATGGGATATAATTCCTTTTTAGGTCAACAGATATTGTGGACTCCTATGTAAATGTGGCTATGAAAGTATTTTGCAAATTATAAAGCATACACTTTAAATCTTAAACATTTGTATTATTAGTGTTATATTATTAACCCATCCTTGCATCTCAGAGGGGATACTTATGAAAACTCCCAAATTTAACCACATTCCTTTTCCAGGAAGGGATGCCAAATAACTTAGACTGGTGTTGAGAGACAAGCTGAAAAAGTGGCGTCTATTTCCAGTAATGAGATGGAAGAAGCTGAGGTGAAGATGCAGAAATTAGATAGCTTCCCAATATTTCCCAATTTGGATATTTGCAGTATGGACACTCCAATTTCCTATTCTAGCAGAAGTATATGTTATAAAAAAAGAAATCCACAAATACATAAGTGAGCATGGCTCTTTACGCTTCTGAATCTCCCAATAAGTCCCGAACTCTTTGTAAACTAGGCTCCATTAATCTGCATGACTCTCTGAATAGATTTGAACTTATAGCTGACAGGTGAGAAAGCTATAGACCAAAGACTGGCATAAGACCTAGCTAACGCCAGCAGAGATGTACTAGTGAAGAGCAGCTGCAGATCCCAACAGCCAAGGGCGCACACTGACACACTCCCCAGTGTGGGCAAGTGAGCAAACGTAAGGTACAATTTTAATAAGGGAAGGAACAAATTCCCTGTTCCATTGGATAGTTCTCTAACACACAGAGCAACTTTGTTCTTCAGTGGATGATCATTGTAAAGTTATCTGAAACCTGTCAGAACTGACCTTTTAAGCTTTCTCCACAGTTTTCACCTATAATTTATTCCATCAGGGAGCAGCAGCCAGGGGTGACTTATGTGGTGAATAGGGGTGGGCATAGGGGCAGCACAACATAAACTTGTCACCACAGGGCTGGGGCATTCTCATGCTGCAAGGGCATCTCTAGCATCGGTGCTCAAGGAGGGGAAAAAAGAGATCCCAACTGAAGAAGCAGAAGCAGAGGCAGAGTGTCTTCTTCCACCAGTCCAAAGGGCCCTCTGGAAGTTGGAAGAAAGGATAGTAAACCCCAAAGAGACCAGCATGAAGGGTAGTCTGGGAGGAAAATCAGATTGCCTTAAACTAGGACAATATGAACTCCCATGTGAGTAATAGTGCCAGGAGTGGTGTAGGAAGCAAGAAAAGTCCCCTCCCATCCAGTCTGCTCTAAAGACAAACCAAAGAATGTCAAAGCCAGAAGAGAGTGATTTTGAATCCGATTTGATTAACTGAGACTCAGAGAGGCAAAGTGATAACCTCAAGTTCTCATTGCTGCTAACAAGCAGAGTTGGGACTTGAACCTGTAACCAGTGATCTTTCCCAATGATCAGGGATGTCTGGGCCCTATTCTGACAGAACTGAAAATGAACATATGGTTCTTACTGAGAGAAGCAGCTGAATCCCCCTTAAAGTACTACTTTAAGGAAAAACAGAAAAAGCCAACTAATAGAGTTAAAGACCAGAAGTTTACACCTCGGCATTCTATTCCTGATTCTGTCATCAACTCATGATGGTAAATGACTATATTGTTGTCTCTCCATGTTTTAAAGTGAGAATAATACCACCTGCTTCCTGCTATCCTCCCTGGGATCTTATACCAATTAATGAGGACATTCCAAAAGTTCTTCGAATTCTTTAGAGATTATAAATTTCTTGAAGGTGGGACTTGGATCTCCTCTTTCCTACTCTGTATATAGTATGCATGCAGTAGACAACTGACTGATCAAACAAGATGAGGAAGATTGATTGTTAAGCTTCTCATAGGTATAGGCTGAGGCTTGAGAATCTCTCTAATATGGTTATGGAGTCCATCAAAATTGAATATTGGGGATATGACAAAAACAAATTTTAAAACCAGGGGGATTGAACTAAAAGGTGGATGTTATCAGAGGGATAAAATGAAGAAATAAAACTCAAGAGAAAATTCTGACAGTTACTTACATCCATGGTGTAATGCTCAATCTGATAGATGGTGGTCAGCCCCTGGGTCGTGAAATAGTCCAGACATGATGAACAGCCCAACCTCGCTAAGAAACTGCAGAGGGAGGAGGGAAGAGGAAGAAGGAAACAGAAAAAGAAAGTTCACCCCAACTGCATTGGCGAGATAAAAGAAAACCCAACATTTTGCCCTGGGATGCCCTACAGAGACTACGGGCAGATGAAATGTTAAGTGGTCCTTGGATTTGAGGTTTGGGGATGATTAGTGACTTGAAATTTAGGTTTATAAAAATTAGAATCAACTGTAAGGATTCCTGCAGAGCAGCAATTTTCAAATGGTGACTGCATTCTAAGAGTTCTATGTAAGTGCCTTAGGAGCCATTGCAGGGGGTGAAAGGAAGGATTCAGCCCTCTTGCCTCCTGGCTTTTCAGTACAAAAAGAGCATCTCTACTTTGTTTTGTATTTGGGGGTTCTGAGATGGTTCTGAAAATGGAAACTGTCCTTAGGATAGTTCATTGTAGGCCACTATCCAATGAAGTCATTAATGCTTTTTGATTTATATCTTCCTCAAAATACAGACTCCCTCCTTTTTGGTGCTGGTCTCAGACTGACGATGCCACCACCATCACGAAGCCAGAGCTGGGTGGAATAAGCCATCTACTTTGCCATCCCTGTAAATGACACAGCCAGTTCTGTTGCATCAATCACATGGAGATTGACACACATTATTCCAGCAGCCAAATGAAAGAATCATTCTGCACATGAAGCAGGGACAGACAATGTGCACTAGGCATGAGATCTGGGTGTTTTTCTTGCCTCCTTGGGAAACAGATCGTTCAGGCTTCATGCATTTCTCTTCTTCTTGTTATCTGAACTCCCTTGCCTCAAGTGTACCTATTTCCCATATTATAGCAAAGCAGCAGAGGCCACCAAGTTCTTGAAAGTCCCTATTATTTTTGCTAACATCAAAACTTTTTTATGGATATCCAACTCCAAAATAATAATCCCATGGTGGCTGAGAGCTATGAGGCCTAGAGAGCAGGAAAGGGAGCGAGATAGCAAGTTTGCTGCCCTTTTGGGAACCCCAGCCCTGAGCACCAATTTGAAGGCCACAACTGAGAGTGTGGAAATGTGAGGGAGGAGGAAGGGAGAAAGTGAAGATGGGGGAAGAGGCATGGAAAATTATATGCCTATAAACTCACATTTTCACTTTTTCCCATGTTGATTATAGCGGTGTTCCTTGATTAAATACTGCTGACCACTCCATGGATCAGAGGTAATAGTGGCTGAACTTAAATCATAGGGCTGCTTTCTTTCTTTCCAACTGTGCTTTTAACTTTGGACAGTGTCCACCCTCCACCACCCAGAGATGCTTAGGACAGGCACCCAGGGGCACATGCTGTGGACTCACCTGACAAGGCTGTAATCTGTGGGGTACGGAGGTGGGGGGGTGCAGTGGGAGGTGGATGGCATGGAGAGTGGGGGAGGGAGGGCCTGGGTAGGGCTGAGTCCATTCATGTCTCCAGCCATTGGCATGTGGGTGCTCATCATAGGAACTGAACAGAAGCAGGAGGAACAGAGAGGATTACTGCCGTCATCACGTACCAGCATCCCAGTGGTCCACCTTGCCTAGTTTGATATTACCAAGGGCCTAATCTACCAAGCTTCCTTTTTAGCCTTATCTCTCATGACGCCCCTTCAAGTACCCTACATCTCCTCGATCAGAAGAGTCACCAAAGTCCAAACTAATTACACACCTCTTGACCTTGTACATTCTCTTAGGACAATCTCTTCCCACTACATTGTCTGCTTCTAATGCTCTATCCAATTGCTCACTGCTCCTGATGTTAATATTTTCCTCCTCGTACTTGCCTTCATGGGTCACATGACTACCTCCCTCACTAGACTAATCTCTTCAAACATGGAAATTAGATCTTGTACTTGTCTAGATCCCCACAGATCCTAGCACAGTGCCTGGTATAGAGCATACACTCATTAAACATAGGTTAAGGGAACAAATGAACAAATCTGTGGATGAGAGAGTGACCTTTAGAATTTCTATTTGGGAACAGGAGGATTTATTGGAATATTTATAGAGAACCATAAACATAATAAAGAAGAATGCAACAAAAAAATTCCAGCTCTTTCTTATGGTCCATTTCAGAATTGTATTTGGGAACACCACCAAAACTGATAGTGTTTTACTAAACCATAAGCTGTAAACATTCACTTACAGAGAAAAAAAGCTTAATATCAATTATATTTATGAAAGAAATTTTGTCTTCAAAAAAAGAACAAAATAGCATGTCTACAAAAAGATAAATGTAATTTGCTTCTACTTTAGTGAATAGTAGTATGCATAAGGGGAAAGAGCTCTGCCACGAACCGGCCAGCTAAAGGGCACAGGCCCATCATTTCTCATGGATTTCCCCTCCAAATTTCCTGATGACAGCAATGGAAAATGGTGAAATATAAAGAAGAAGAAGTAGGCAAACTATGTTACACAAATGTGAAGGATCATCACCATTACTACTGTTTCATCATCCCAAGAAAAAGCTGAGGACTCTAAGATGTCACAGTAAAGAAAATAAAGGAAAAAGTAAATGGTTTCTTTTCCTTTCATTGTCAAAGTAATAGATCTGTCAAGTGGTCAGGGTTTGAGCCTTAGGATGCAATTTCACTAGTGAGAGAGCAGTCTGGCTCTAATATCTTTGTGGCCACACCAGGCAACCATATCACATACATCTTCATCTCATTAAAACCTGAACATGTGCCATCAGACCACAGAGAGTACCAATCCTAGCCTACCTTAAGGTCTTTAAGAAAGCCTGCTCTCTTTAAGGCAACACTGAAATGCAAGTTTAAAGGCTTGATAAAAATGATAAAGGATTTCCAAACACAAGATTCAGGCAGTGTTTTATGAGGAAGATTACAGGATATATGTATAGTATTCAGGCTTCTGCATCCCTCAGGATATTATACATCCTTCTGCATTTTTACCATTATGTTCTTTTTTCTTTCAAGTTTGGTATCCATTTTGCTATATTTAGTTCTAGTGAACAATATAATTATATTTACAACAAATCTATATACCAATCATCATCCACTTAGAAGCCCAATTCTCACATTGTCTATTATAGTTATACTTCATTGTTATGAGGAATCTGTGTGTAAATAAGTAAACAGGAAACTCTTCTCTATACCAATTCATTAATGACTGTGACTAGAATGGAGCAGACAAGCTGAGAAGGCCAAGACTACAGGGACAAAGAATAATAAAATATTTAATCTTCAGAGTGATAATTTTAAGAATGGAAAATTGAACATTAGAGCAGAGAGGTGACTTGTCCATAGTTATATAGTTAATATTGCAATAGAGTCTGGACTATAATTTATTTCTCTATATTATAATTACACCACACCATGCTACTTCCCACATGTTGGATATATTTCCATTTGACTATCTCAAAAGTTGTGGGAGGTGGGTCACCATCCACACTGACAGGAAGTGGACTGTTCTTTTCACAGAGATCTTTATCCCTAAGAAAGGAACAGCCTTCCTCATCTTTACCAATGTGCTTTGTAATGAACTACACACCTCAAAGTGAGAAAAAGTTCACTGTAAGAAACTCAAGCCACTCAACTTTGATCTGTTCTGTAACTTAGCCTAAGAGCAAGCCTTTCCTCCCACCCCAGAGCAGAGTCTTCCTTTAACACTAGCCTGTTGGTCCTTCAGCTATCGCTAAAGGGAGTTGCTCTTACTGTTGGCTCCCATGCCATCGGGAATAGTGGTGGGAGTGAGGGCGTTGCGCTGCTGAGGGTTGATAAGCTGGCTCACGGAAGGCAGCTTGTTCATGCTGTTCATTTTGTTCAGAGGTGGGGAGCTGTTACCGTATGAAGACTGAGACTGCATCGAGGTCCTAGGAACACAAACATTGGAATGATGGTGAGCATGGGACACTGAAGAGTAGAGACTGGTCATTTCCAACAGGTCTCAGATTAAGACATGGCCTTAAACTATATACTTGCAAAATATTTCTCCAGAATCTATGAGAATAATTTATCTACATGTCCATCTGAGAACTCTTCTTGACTAGGGAGGGGTCACAACACTATCATCAAATTGTATTTTTCCTGAATGTATAGAGTACAAAGTTGAATATCTTCCCATAGAATATCCTTTGTGAGAGGGAAAATGACTGCATCCTCCTTTTTCCGCTATTTTTTTTCCTCTATCCCTTTCCCCTCTCTTGCCTGTCAACTCAAATAGGTTTCAAAATCAATAAGGGAAAAGAACTGAGTGAAGACCCTAAGGCTTATGAAAGATATGGAGAAGCCAAACTCAAATAGCAGCTGAGGCATTTCATTTTAGCTTCCTAGGCCATTTGAGATATGTAGAAAATAACTGCAGAGCCAATCAAACAAGGCCTTTGGCAGCAGCTCCTGCCTTCATGCAGAGGCCCTGACATGGAAACATGCTTTGTCACTTTAGATAGATATTCATGGGACATAAAATAACCTATTGGAATGTTGATGGCCTCTCTATACAGAACCCTGGAGTCCAAACAACTATTTTGTTGATTTTCCACAAGTCTCCTGGGAAACAAAGGGCAAAAGAATTCCATTCAGCATAACTTTAATTTGCAAATTTATTAGAGTTGGCTTGTCATATTATTCACTACATTACATATGATATTCCCTACTCAACTGGCTTTCCTGACTTTCTCTTTGAATACAGAACTAACGATATCTACTAGAAATAGGGAAAGTTATAAAATCAGAAAATGAAAGTTTAAGTCTTCCTCCAGTATATATTAGGAAACTCTAGGTCCCCATGCAAGCCCTGCCTTTGTTTTCTCACATGGAAACTATATAAACTAAAAACATACACTTACTGCAAGAACTGGATATTAGAGCTAGGAAAACTAACAAGAAATGGCTCTGTCCCTGAGAAGTTCACAGAATGCTGGATACATGGGGATGATAATCCCACCTACCTTGTAGGGCTGTGGTGAGAACTGAAAAAGATGGAGAACTTTATGGACTATATGGCATTAACTGTGAGCAATTATTGTGACCATAGAATGAAGATTGGACTTTGAGCATGTTTCTAACATATGATGGAAAAGACTTCTCAAACAAAATGTATTATTTTGCTCCTGTTTGTTTCTTCCTTGCTATAGTTGTATTTATATTAGAGGAAAGAGAAAAATCTTTCCTTGAGTTTTATTTGTATGTATGTATGTATGTATGTATGTATGTATGTAGATATATATATATAGATATATATATATCTATATATATCTATATATATAGAGAGAGATATAGATATACACACACACACACACACACACACACACACACACACACACACACACTATAAAATACAAATTTTGAAGGCTGTAAAAATGAACTCAGGTTCCAAACAAACATAGTATAATAATGTTTGAAAACATAATAAAAAGTGGTTCTAGCACTTGAGTGCTACAGTAGTATGCTTGGTCTTTGAAGCTGATATTCTGCTCTCCATAATTACACAAAATAGGCATGGTCCCATTCTATATCACCGAAGAGCCATACCTAAGAGAATTCAAGCAATATGCTACATACACATTTGCAAAAATGTGCATGACAATTTATGTACAATTAGCAATTCAGCTGCATATTCCCATCACTATCTTTAAGATAGGAGGATACTGATTTTTCTCTTTAGTCCTCAAGAACTCACAGTTTTAGATTCAGGTTGTATAAAGAGGTGTTTAAATAATAAACCCTCCCAGTTTTAAGATACTTTAGGTTACCAAACTCTCCTTTATCTATTTTGTGAAAGAGTCTCTCATCCCTGTGGAGGGGAACATGGTATGGCAGGGCAGAGGTGGGCAGAAATTATTATGCTTATTATACAGATGGATAAATATAAGGTTCTAAGAGAAAATGTGCCAAGTGACACATTGCCAAATGATGACCAGAGAGGTCTCCTGGCTCCTAGTCAAAGATAAATAAGATAGTGTGTTGTGCATTAGGTTCCAGAATCAAGAAATGGGTGAAGTAGTAAGAAAAATGTGGGAGACCGTGATGGTGCAAGAAACAAGGGATGTAGTAAAGGGAGTCCCTCAGCTATCATCAAATCTAATCCGACATGTGCACAAGCCAGCACATTTGGATATACTTAGGAACATCTATAAGACCACATCAAAGTGCAAGAAAGCACAAGCAAGGTGGCCAAGAGATGTTTTGCCAGGTACTTCTTCTAGCTTTGTTCCCCACAAATTACCTAAGATGCCTGGTTGCCCAGACTCCAGAGGCAGGTTGGTCCTGTGTAACCTACAGAGAATTTTATCTCTTTCTCCCATTCCCCTAAATCAGTCAAGTGGGCATTGCTTGAACTAATAATGTCCATAATTAGGAAAATAAAAATATATTTAAAAGCTTTGCATTTTCCCTAGATCCTCAGTTATAGTAAATGCCTTCTTCCAAATCCTGTTACAACTCTCTTTTTCCTTTTCCTTCGTGTATTTTTTTTAAAACCATTTTATTAGTTCATTTATTATAAACCACTTAAACTGTTTTTGGAAAAGGTAGGTCAGAAACTACATATGAACAAAGAAAGAATATGCGTTTTTGGAGTCAACCAAAATATCTGGTTTCACCTTCTAGATCTGACACTAATTAATTAATTTTGATTTTATACAAGTATCTTGAGTTCCATTTTCTTAATCTGTACAACAGGCATGATACTCATTCTAGAATAGTTGCTATGAAGATTAAATTGGATTATATAAAAGCCCTGGATTGTCCTATAATTTGTAGGTGCTCAAGAAACACTGGTTACCTTTACTATTCTCGCTCCCCTCCCCCCAATGTTTAATATTCTAGTGTCTGGTCAAGGGGATGAGAATTAATAGGAGGAAGTAGCACAGATTCTTAATTGAATTAATAGGAGGAAGTAGCACAGATTCTTAATTGAACAAATCCAAAACTTAGGGTGAATGAGAATAAGAGAGTTTGAACAGGTCAGAAATTCTGAATGTCTCTCCTTTAAGTGAGTATTGAAGCCACAAAAAGAAGGTCAGAGTAGTCTGTTTAATATATTAAGTTTGCAATGTGTGACATAAAAAGAGTATTCTGGTCATTTCTACGTGCTGTGGAAAAGTGAGCAAGGCTGAATAAATTTGTGACTGATTTAAAGGCCTTGAGTGGACAATCGCAAAGACTGATGGTGAATCTGAAGAGATGAATAAAGTGTTCAAGGACAACAGGACCTGTGCCACTATGGTTTTCTTACCCACCCACCTGCCAAAACAAAATGAAACAAAACAAAAACAGAAATGTAAGAACATAAATCTTCTCAGAAAAATAACAAGATGTAAGCCTCAGATTGTGTTCTCTAAAGGTGTATGAGATTTTTCTAGGAATCCAGTATAACAGAAAGGTTTATAGGAAAGTTAAAGGGAAGGCAGGTTTCTTGTATGTCTAGTTTTAAGAAGAAATCCTGGTAAATTCCAGTTCTTAATTCTAGCAACTTAGCCTTCCGTGTACATTGTTAAGAATAAAATTCAATATCTCAGAGCTATAAGTGACCTTTAGATTGTCCAGGACTAGAAAGCAAGTTTCCTAATTCCTTGTCTAGTGACTATCTAGATGGCATAGAGTCAAAATTCTTGAGAAGACACAAATTCAACGTCATCTTTTCCACCTTGCTGGAGATGCCTAGAATTCCACCAAAAGATTCTTTCTTTTGTCTTAAATCTTCCATTGCTAATTATGAAGCAACACTTTAGTAGAATTTGATGATAGCTCAGAGTAAATCTATTTCACTAAACCATTTCTGGAGTACAGAATCTGAGAGCGGAAAAGGGTATTGAGGGGTACTGCAAAATACCTCTGGTGTGAGGAAGGTAAAAAAAGGGGAAAATGCTGAACATCAGAAAAGGATTGTTTCTCTAAATTTTTCCCAGTACTTCCCTGCCTGTAACCTTTTTTTCTCCAGCTGGGCAATCTTTCTTCTAAATACAATGGGCAGTATTTTATTTCTAGATAGATCAATCATAATTGTAAAATGTTACCCATCAGTTCAAATATGTTTATTTATATAAAAGTCACTATAAACACATCAAAAACTTTCATAAAAATAGGTAAAAGAAAAAACAAATGTTAAAAACTAAACATACTCATTAACTCTTTATGGGATTTATGAATCAAAGTTATTAGAGTAATTGAAAACACACTGCAAATTAAACAAAATTGTCTAACGTTACTAATATATTTTTATCTCCAACATAAAGATGTTTTTTTCCTGGTATTTTTCTAAGCTACTAAATTATTTTTATTTAGAACAATTGTTTTTGAAGCTTTTAAAACAATTAAAGATCAGAATATAGTTATTTCTTTTTAAAAAAGCACTAGACAACAGTTTCAACTAAGATTTTAGGATGAATATTTGCTAATGCCTATGTCGCACAAGTCAAATTATTTAATAACTTTGGATTTAATTTAAATTCCTTTTGATAAATTTAGCAACTTGAGATGTAACTCAAGACTTGTTCAGAGATGTGAGTAAATGATACTATAGTGCCTGGTTTCTTATGATAAAATTAAACATTTTCGGGTTAGTGTTGGCATTGTAATTTATTTTTAGGATTGATGATATTGATACGGAGTATCTTGAAACACTAAATACTGACACAATGGAAGCAAAACTAAAGTAACACTTCTATTACTCTTGTTCTTTAGACGTCCACATGATATTTCAAGTACTTAAATGAAAATATTCTTGTTTAAGGAATTAAAAAAAGCAAGAGAGACAGAAAAGAAAAAATAAACTGCAAGATAAACCAAGATGCAAAAGTTTATTGAAAATTAAAATCACACATCTGTAAAGCAACAGCCTCAATAACAAGAAATCATTTTGACACAGAATCAAGAGCTGGTGATCTGGTATGGGGAAATGAGGGAGAGAGATTCCTAAAGTGTTTATACTACTATTTCAAAATGTGTGTGTGTGTGTGTGTGTGTGTGTGTGTGTGTGTGTGTGTGTGTGTGTGTGTGTTTTAATGGAAAGAATAGATTCTCTAAACTCTTTGAGCCAAAAAAAAAAAAAAAGTTGATTTTAACATGTGTCTACTTGGACATCACATAAGCAAATGTAAGTCTCCTGGAAAAGGAGCCTGAGCAGTGTCAGCAATATGACTAGTTTTATAGTAGGATAGAGAGATAGGAGCTCCAATCGAACACATTAATCATAGATTTGGTGAGACAATTTTGAACTTAGGCATTGAAAAATGATATATAACTGCCCGGAACAATATTACTGGGGTGATTTTACCCTCCTATTGAAATAATGAAATAGGTTTACTTGCCTTGTTGTCTAAACAACAGTTTGGGGGTAAGTCTCCAGGGTTGCCATGAGCAAGGAGGACTATCACAGATGTGACATACGGTGGGAATTATGGGATTGACACAGCATTAATGAACTTAATGGGATGGTTTTAATAATGTAAGTTTTCTAAAGAATGAAAGAACATCCCCCACATTGGCTGCTTATGGTAATTATCACTTCCCTGCCCAGCAGTACACCTGACACCTTAGTTTGCTATCTGCAATATTACTGCATGACCAGCATTAAAAGAGCCTGAGTCTCTCAGTCACTTACAATTTACATATGCACAGACAATAACAACTTTGATCTCCTTTTCTTAAAAGGACATCTCAAGCTTGAGACCTGCTCTAAAGCTTCTTTTTGAGTTTTAGAAACACAACAGAAGGTAACAGAAAATGGTTCTAATAAACAACTTAATGCCCCTCTTCCCAACCTGAGTCCTTCCCTCCCAAGACACAACAGAAAAGCTCACAAACACAGGGGTTCCTGACTGATCAACACTAATTCTGAGGATACAGAATCTGCAGAAAATGTCCTTTCTTGTAAAGTTTTGAGTCCCTTGAAAAGATTTTCTCACTAGTGGCTGTGTGCTTTTGAGCAGTTGAGTCACTGAGCCAAAGTGTCTTCAATTCCTACTAACAAAGGCTGGATACACACGTGTGCATGTGCACACGCACACACACATAGAAACACAACACACAGCTCAAAATACAGAAAAGGGGCTCTAAGGGTACACTGATCGGTTTGTGGGGTTGGAATGTCTAAAGAAGACGTCAGATTGTTTCGGAGTTTCTCTCCGGGGCTCCACAAGCTCATTCCTGAAGCAGGCTGAAAGGAGACTGCAGAGAGGAACCAGAGAAAACAAAAGATGAAGGCTTAGGATTTCATATATTCAAATCAACTGAATACAGAAACACATCCTTCTACCTTCATGATCATAGTATAGATAGAATAGAATGCTCATAAAACTATTTTTCGTCCATCCTCTTTATTGTCTTTTAAAATTAGAGATGACTTCTCAAGATTTTTATGAAGAATAAATTAGGTAAGGTGGTGGTAATTAACGAGAATGATACAAAAGACCTCTGGAAATGGAAAAAAAAAATGCATTTTCCTAGATCTCTTTTGAGCCCAGGCTGGGGCCCAGGCAAACATTTTTTTTTTTTCTTTTCAAACTCCACAAGTGATTCAGTTGAGACCTACTGAGACAAGGTAGGTCAAAGTGCTTAGCACAGTACTTGGCATACTGGACTCTATTAATTGAAAAAGGGAATGTAGAGACAAGAATTAATCCTTTGAAAAATGTCATCTGTGCAATTAAAATACCTCATTACTGTTTCTGTCTAGCTTAACTATGAGTATGAAGAAATATGATCTTATCATTCTGGGGGCTGCACCATCATGCATTTGTAAGGGACTATTAATGAGCATTTTATATGTGCCCAGATTGTGATGGATAAATATCTTAATCCTTCAGTCACAAACTTGGCCTACAAATGTACATATCAAACACATGAAAGCAACGTTTGCATAATTAAGAAATCAATTATGTCACAAAGATGCCAGGAACAAATCCCTTTATTATGCTAAAGATTGTGCAACCCTTTGAACTGTTTAGCAATTGTTTCCCAACTGGCTTCTGAATCACATTTTGTTACTTTTTGCAAAAGAATAAAGCCATTTTTACTTGGTTAGGACTGAGATTCGGTAAATCATCTCACCAGCAAGAACTGGGATCATCTTTAAGAATATGCCAGAACACAAATTAGTATGGAAGTAATTACTGTCAACTAAAGAACTTTAGCTTCGACTTCTTGTTTGGATATTACATTTGGGACCACTCGTGGAGCAAGGACTGAATGAGACAACATGCAGAAGTTGTGTTTTAGTTATGATATGAGTGCATGGACCATAGAGGTTCAAACTATGAGACCTAGAACTGAGACCAGTTCTGCAATAAGATGTGAAAACTTAGAAAAGTGATCTAATCTATCTAAATTTAATTAATCTGAGTTTTTTCTTCATTATCAATACAGAGCTAATAAACGTCTGCTCTAACAACTTCTTAACATAGCTGTGAAGTCGAAAAAGTTAACACTGAGTAAATTACGAAAGCCTGGGCAGTTCTATGACTTATAAAGTAGAACCACCTGAAATTGCCAATATTCATCTGTTTTTTTAAATATTTAAAACTGGTAATTTCAAATAAATATTCTGGAAATGGTGAGGACTTCTAAATCAAGCTTAGAAATATGACATTAATCACGTCTAGCGTTGAGATAGAGATTTGTGTCCTCTGCTCTTTCCTACCTTGATGATCCTGAAAATATTGCCTTCTTCACCCCAGATATGTGAATCTGAGGAAAAATTATCAACATTATTTAAGAAAATCATAGCCAAATGAGCTGAAAAACATAGGACTGAACACTGAAACCACAAGGACAAAAACCAACTGGCACAGGTCCAAAAAAAAAAAATGGAAATAGATGCTTGCTTTAGTCTTAAGAGCTGTGTCTTCCAAATCTGATTCTCATCTTGGCTTTATTATGAACTGGTCACAAAATTAATCACGGGTATAGTTTGCTGGGCTTCAGTTTCCTGAGCTGTGGTATGTTGTGTCAGTACTATGATCTTGAAGATCCTGCTTTGCTCCAATACTTCTTGACTTGTATTACTAAAAAGCTGCAATCATCAAGTGATCATAAAGAAAAAGAAGATACAAAGGACACCTTAAGTAGGTCACATATTTGTACTAAAATTAAAATAAATGAATCTTGAAGAAACTAAAAAATAATTTTCCATGGGAAACCAAGAGGTAGGCTAAGTAAAATTTTAATGATGTAATGTTGGCCTGAAATCAGGATAGAAGCCTCAGAGGATAAACTACAGAAAAAAATGAAAAGGAAAATAAAAAGTATTGGTCTAAAGCACACAAAATAAAAGATTGCTAAAAAGGTCTCAAGTTGCTTCTGCAAAGCTGTCTTAAGAGTTGATGTTCCTTAAAAATATAAAGGCTAGGCATCTAGTTCAAGAATAGGTCCAATTTGTTCTCCCACTAGATTCTGGCCGCCATAAACATAACTCCCATGTTTACTCCAATGTGAGCAAAGCAACTAAAATCAAATTTCTTTATAAATGGTAAAAAGCCTATTTATACCTATAACAATTTGATTCATGAAAACAGTATAAAATTTATCCTCCACAAAGCCTATGATCATGAAGGTAATTGGGAAGGAATTTTTGAAAAAGGAAAACCATGCACAAATGAAAAGCAAGCAGAGAGAAACATGCAGTGAGAATCTAATAGAAGTAATTAAACTGAAAATATTTTACTGCTACCTTGTAGAAAGTGTATTCCCTTCCCACTAATTTTCCCTCTACTATAAAAAAAGCACAAAATTGATTCCTTACCAGAATAAACTTGGTACTATGTTTTTGAAAAGGAAATCACAGGCTATTGTAGGCATTTCCAGGCTGATTCATTCTTTTCAAATGATTGCCAGGGAATTAGATTTCCATTTTTCTTTGTCTAGTCATTCATGCTTTTTCTTGGAGATTTGCATGAAAATAAAAGAGCTGAAAAAAACTCAGCTGAAGAATACAGAAACTGGAGAATTTATATAGATGCACATCAATCATTGCAGAGCCATGTATATATAATGTAACAAAGGCATAATTAGACCAAATGTCTGTATTTTGCAAAGATTTCATTTGGCAGTCTGTTAGATTTCCATGCTCAAGTTATCACATCTGAAGTTAGCTCTTATAGACTATAAGACAACAACTCAAAAGCATGCAGTGATACTTTTAAATGGACATCCCAAGTAATTATGAGGCTACGAATACCTCACTATTTATCTGTGTGTCACACGTGCAAAAATAGTAACAACATGTTGCTGCAATCTTTTGGGATCTTTTAAATAACGTAATTTTAAGATGTATTTTCTTCTTTGATGAACTAGATTGTTTTATGAAATAAGAATTATAAGATAATTTCCCTGTAGAGAAATGCCAGCCAGTTAGGCAATAAGCACTGGGTAATTCATTATATGGGTATACCTGGCAATGTAGTCTCATGTACACCATGTAAACAAACACAAATAGTATACGCCCTCCACTGACTGAGGCAGATCATCCTGGCTTATAAAGTCTCTAAAACTATGACACAAAACTATTCCCCTTATTGTATGGTATAGAGAAACTGTTTAAAATTGTCCTAATTTACATGATGCTGAGAATAAATTTCCAGACTTTCTTAGGATTCAAAAGGTGTTCTGGTTAGGAATTCATCACTAAATTGTAAACTATGGGAAGGCAGGAACCCCATCTTTCTGATCTCTATCCTTAATGCTTTCATGTAACAGACCTTCACCAATAGTATGTTACATGAATCAATTCAACTATTCCAGTCTTCACTGATGATGGGGTTGTACCATTAACCATGTTGTGTGTCTGGATGGGCCTGCCTAATTTTCTTGAACATAAGAATTAAAAACTGCTCTTTTGTTAGATACTGAAACATCATATTAAAAATCACTTCAGGATTTCCTAGAACCTCTTAATACCTCTCTACTTTAAAATATGCATATTAGCTTCCAAATATTCCTATTAGAAAATCTGAGCCTCAAGAAGCAATGAAGGAAGAGCCATTCTTTTATCTAGAACAATGGCTGCAAATTACAGTGAATGGGTCAAATCTGGTCTGTAAGTAAAAATGGTTTTTACATTTTTAAATGGTGGGAAAATTCAAAAGAAGATTATTTCATGATTTGAAAATTATATGAAATTTGAGTTTCAATGTCTATAAAATAAAGTTTTACTGTAACAGCTACTCTCATTTACTTATTATCTATGGTGGCTTCTAGATAGCTGCAAGAGACCATATTGACCCGAGCCTATGATATTTATTACTGGTGCTTTAGAGGAAAAAAAAATTTTAAAAAGCCAGCCCCTGAGCTAGATGGTCAGACCTTTTAAACCACATCATTTAATAGGTATCAATTTGGCCTGACAGTACTTTTCCTGTTAACTGTGAAAAGGAGAGGAAAGAAGATGACAGAGCAAGTGGTTCAGCAAGATATGCTACTGTGTCATTCTTCTGAGGTCTTTTTGGCTAAGCCCAATATTTCCAGAGTGAACTGGAGGAAATTTGGGAGAGTTTCTTAATACCATGGCATGTTATATCTTGGAGAAGGCACTTACCGCCTTTGGGTCTGTAAAGGACGTTACAGGTCTGTTTCTTTGATCTCTGTCATATAATTTATGAGAACTAAATCAGTTTTATACTTGAATATATTAACATAAATTTCTATCTGATATCCTAAAGAATCTACAGGATTGGCAATGGGAATTCGGTCTGAAACTCTGAGTTCTAATTCTCTTTTACGATACTCTGTATCCCCAAGAAACCTCTTGATTAAACTTCCTACTCAGCCCTACTATAAAATCTTAAAATTATGATTTGTAAAACTTTCATGCTAAAGTAAATGGCGAGATCCCTTCCAGGCAAAAAAAAAAGGTCTGAAATGCTGAAGAGTTGAAAGTCTTTTAAAGAAAGAACACACTTCCTTTCTATTCCTCTTCTGCCCACCCCACACCCTCTAGCCAACAGTCGCTCTGAGGACACCTCCTGACTTTCAGAGATGCGGTCCAACCTCCTCAACTGAATTTATGTTTATTTAAAAAAGAATAAAGAGCCCTCTTTGTTATATTTTCCATAGGTCTCTCTCTATAGTAGCTAATAATATATCAGAAAAAAACACATATATTTATTTATTGTAAAAAAAACAATGCTCGCCTTAGGCAAGGTGGTTTTGGCTTCATTTCTTTTTGCCTGAAGAATGAAGTCAAATGTTTAACTAAATGGGCCCAAAATATATACATTTGAAATATATCTGCAGAGACTCTGGCAATACTTCCAGTACACACACAGTATCTTAATTAAGCAAACAAGTGATTATTCTCAACCACAGAATGATAAGTACAGAGTCCTGATTCACCAACTTCCCTTCCTTTCATAAGAGCTATTCAATTCTGATTAGTCATAAAACAATTAATATCATCAAAGATCCAAGAGTCAAGGTAAAAAGTAATATATAAATAGGCTGTGTGTATATGTGGTTCCAAAATCCGGCCCAATTTATGCCAAAAAGTATTGCTAGAAGACAACCTAGAACAAGGATGCTAAAACATGTCAGTGTGATGATACTGGATACCTTCTGCATCCAGACATTTTCCCAATAAGCACGCACTAGGTCTTAGAATCCTTCTCAACACAGCACTCAAGGAACTCAGTTATGCTAAAACCTATGTGCTATCTATCCCTATTCTATAACGATTTTCCCAAAAGTGGATTGTGTGCATCCCAGGAGTGGTAAAAAACAATCCACTGGGATGAGGGAAGACTACATGTTTTTAAATATACACATTATTATTAGAATAGAGTGCGTACTCAAAATTAGTATATTGATAGATGTGTATAAATGGGGTAGGAGAGAAGAGAACTAATTTTGTTAATGTGAGTTACTTTGTAATTCAGCTGTAAAAGTTTGGATTGAATTTCAGAATACAGCTATGACTTCTCAAAGGGAAGGTTATGATAAGAAACGTAGAAGGTTGCTGAAACTGAAACAGGTGTCCCACACCAGCTCATCTGAACCTATGATGCTCTCATTTTCTTCATCATCCAACAATCACCTTACTGTTGACACTCTTACAAAAGCCTCCTAAAATGACACATTTAACCCACTCACTGTTTTTGAAGCAAATGTTGCTGCTGCTGCTGTTGCTGCTGCCTGTATGTTTCAATCGTGTGCTGAGGAAGGTACTGCATGAGTTCCAGGGATTCTTTGATCTTCAACAGCATTTCGTAAGTCTCACGGCCTCTCACCTATATAAAGGAGCAGAAGAGAGAAGGAAAAATGACGAGCTGTAGAAGTATCAGAAGGACAGTCAGTCTTCATTTTTTGTGGGTTCTGTATTGATGCATTTGCCAACTTGCTAACATTTATTTGTAACATGAAAATCAATACTCGCAATATTTTGTGATGAAAAATTTGAGTCACCTGTGCACGTTCCCAGCTGAGGTTGCACAAGGCCATGCTCTGACTTCTTGTTTCAGCTCTTGTGCTGTGAATAAGTGTCCTTTTCATGGTCTGCTTAGTGCCACATTTTCTACATTTTTTTGTTGGTGAAATGTGTTTAAAATGGTCCCCAAGTGTAGTGCTAAAGTGCCGTCTAGTGTTCTGAGTGTAAGAAGGCTGTGATGTGCCTTCTGGTATGAGTTATAGCTCTGTTTGCTGTGAGTTCAGCGTTAATGAGTCAACAGTATATATTAAATAAGGTGTCTCTGAATAAAGCACACATAAAACAAGATTAGATACTGACTGGTTGCTGAAAACGGTGTAACCAAAGGCTCACAGAAACCTGATCCTGTATTTCCCCTCACAATTTTGGGTCAGTATTTGCTGGTACAGTGTTCACATTGACTTTATAAAGCATTAACTATAACAAATAACAAAAATTACATTTAACTATCTCTGGAAGGACACAAGATTTTAGCTGAGGAAAAACATATTTCTCTCTTTAAGAGAGTCTCTTAAAAGCTTTAATAAGCATGAGCAGGGCCAGGACAGAGTCAGGCCAGGCCAGAAGGGCATGCAGGGCCCTGGGAGTGACTGTCTATTTATATTTTGTACTCTAGGCACGTCAGTTGTCTCATCCTAGTCCCCTCCCTAGGTATAACAGGCATAATTTGTCAGAATTCAGAAATGGAAAGATTTTCTCTACCTTTTGTTGGGTTAACTCCTACTCATCCCAGCTCTGGGATCACCTCTGAAAGGTTTTACTGACCTCACTTTTTTAGGCCATTTTCTGTTCTTCCTATGTGCTTCCATGGTACCATGCCTAGCTCTATTGAAACAAATATTTCATTACATTGTGCCTATTTATCTCCTCGATAGAAGGCATAACTTTAAAGGTAAGAATTGTACCCTACAGATCACTAAATGTATATTTGCCACTCAATAAATACCATCCAAATTCATCCTATATTAAGAGTTGTTTTTCTTCACACACTTGGTTTGGCTAATTCTTCACTACATATAAGATATAGCTGATTATAGGGTACCTCCTTCACTAGTACAAACTGTTATTTCATTAAAAAACAGCTTTTCAAGTGGTTCCTATTTCAGCAGCTGAAAACATTAGGTTTTTCTGGATTACAGTTAACTCTGAACAACATGGGATTAACCTGCATGGGTCCACTTATACAGTTTTTTTTTTCCAATAAATATACAATCAGCTCTCTATATCTCCCCAGTTTCACATTTACGTATTCAACCAACCTTGGATGAAAAACAATATTTTTCATGGGCGGTTAGAATCTGTGGATGTGAAGGGCTGAATCTATGCATTGCTCTACACCATTTTATATAAGGACTTGAGCATTATCAGATTTTGGTATATGCGGTGGAAGGGAGGGACAACTGTGTTTAGTATATCAGGAAAATGTTTAACTTAAAGTTCACATGTCAGATTCCGTATGTAGTCTGAGAGACAAGACACTGAGAATCTTAGCTAACTCAGTGTCTGATTGTTCTAACAGTAAAGAGTCTATTTCCCTGATGGTCAGGGCCCAAAGAAGGTAGGGAAGCAGGTATGGCACACTCAAACCTATTGAGTTGCTTTAACTTCAATCCCAGGGTGCCAGTTCCTACTCAAATCTGGCCCTGTTTGCCTGTGTCTCATGTCTGTTTATGTGGTATCAAGGGCTATACTGGTTACCCAAACTTTGTAGCCACTCTAGACGGCAAAGACCTAAGATAAGAATTCAGCTAACTGCAACTATAGTCTAAAAAAGGGCACTTTAGGGACCTTGAAAGGACTAATATTTCTTGTAGAAATGAACACTAGTCCAACTTAATGACTGGCCAAGTCTCATGGTCATTCACACATAAGTGGGGAGTCTACCTTCCTTGGCTTTCTTTATAGCACTCCCTAAAAGAAATCATAGTCAACTTTCTATCACTGTTGTGTGATCAACTTTGGAAACTCTTCTGACAAAGTTTTAGTCCTAAATTGGTTTGGCCATGTTTCCTAGGATAATCTTATCATCCTTAAATAATGAAGTACAAATTAAATTTAAATATTTGGGTAAGAAAAATTCTATTAGGGGAGTAGCTTTTAAGAGGGGAGCAGTAAGCAGAAGAGTCCACACTATTAATAGTTTTCAAAACTGTGGAGGGATGGGATAAATGCCTGATTTTTCAAAAAATATATTTTTTCTCTGTTTTATCTCACTAGCCCCCATAGCTTCACTGTCACAATTAGAATATGATCATAGAGTAAAAGCTCATTCAAAGAAGGTTAAAATGAAACAATCATAAATATCCAAGGGAGACTCACTGGTAAGTATAAGAGTTCGTCATCTGGAGATCTTCGTTTCTTGATGGATGTCATCTGGATGCCATGTGTATTCTGACGAAAAGCTGGTGGAGAAAAATGCAAGTTTTATCCTGGGAACATTTCTGAAGCAATAATACCTTTACTAAACACACAATAGCACCAGCAACACCTGTTAGATTAGAGTTTCTAGTTCTAAGCATCCATTTAATTAGGGATAATTGGATTTTTTTCCACATAGAATGCAAACCTAACAATAATGAGGTGAGGGTAAGTAAGGCAGAACGAGTGAAAGGAAGAAACTTGGGATGCTGGGAAATGGCCTTTGGCTTAAGTCGTGCTGCAGGAATCCCCATGTCTTACTGGCCTGTGTCTGTGAACAGCTGTTAAGGAAAGGAAGATAAATTAGTTTTGTGTTTTATTTTTCAGGTCATTTATCTTCCAAGATGGTAAATGGATACTGTAGAGGTAGTCTTGCCAATGCATTCAGCCTTGTGCATTCATCTCTCTCCCGTGTTAATATTGCATCTCGTAACTTCCGATGAGCGATCTCCCTTTCCAGGACTTCAGTTTTCTTTTTAGTAAAATAAATGAATTAAGTTCATAAATTCCTGTGGTTTCCAAAATTAGAAACTATATCCAGGATCCAGAGTACAGAGATGAACCTTCCAGCAAAGTTCAGATGGTCCATTTTTACTGAAATTCATTAATTTGTAGGTAACTTGAGGTGTGCGGGAAAGACTATAGGAACTATGCCACAGGCCGACTCAGGAGCAAAGTTAGGGAGGAAATCTAATTCTGTTATTTATATAATATTATTATATTTAACATTAAATTATATAATTGATATCATGCATATATTTAAGTCATATATGACAACATCATATATCTAAATTATACATAGATGATTTTTTGAGGAATAATCAGTGAAAGAAAGAGCCTAACAGGAAGGGCAAATCATATTGAACAGTTAGAAGTTGATGGTGACTGGTTGTCATAACATTCTGTGGTTCTCCTATAAAACGCAATATCATTTCTATTTCTTCTGGACACTAAGTAGTAATTAAATTAACTTTTTCATGAAATAAGTCACAGTGTGGTGTACTTTGAAATATTTGTTGTAGTGATAGCAAGTTTATGCAAGACACCTAGAATCAAATCTCACAAGTTAGAAGCGCATGTGGATCAGCGCTTTTCATACTTTGTTAGCTGGAGGGCTAGGCCTCGGTGCCTAATGGGTGGTTCCAAGTAGAGCATGGAGCCACCGCCCCTAGCTCCTGTTCCCTTCTACCAGAGCAGGTTCGCTTTCATCTATTTTGTATTGCATGATCCTTGAAATATTTCATTTTTGAAAAAGCTTAAACTGTTTAACAAAACAAGTTTGAAAACAACTGACCCAAATCACTAGCCTCACTATAGAAAACGGTAACTAAGGCCTCAAGAGGTTCATAGATGCTAAGACTCAATGAAATCCAGATCTGTATATTCTCTAGACTGTCTGTACTTCATGAAATGCATTCTTAAATCTCACTGTTCCCATAGACTCATGAAGTAGGCAGATGTAGTTTTAGCCCCCATGCTCAATAACAGAAAGATAAACTAATACCAATAAAGCTAAGATCCTGGTTCTAAACCAGTTAGCATTAGAGTCACCTAGAAAGCTTACTAAACATAGACTGCTGAGCCTCACACCAAGAGTTTCTGATTCAACAAGTCTGGGAACTAAGAATTTGCATTTTTACCCAGTTTCCAGATGATGTTGATGCTACTGGTCTGGGAGTCACATTTTGAAAATCTCTGGGACTAAGAAATCCTCACAATTACTATTTGCTTTTGTCAAGTTAATATAGGGAGAAGGTGAGAGAATTAAAAATGTTAATCAAGCCACTTTCAGAGATGCAATATGCTGCTCAGCCCTGCAGCCAGGCCAGGACCTTCGAAACAAAAGATTTCTGCTGGATTGCTAACAACCCATTTTTCACACCTGTGGAAGGGGAAACAGGAACCAAGAGTCATTCTCTATGGCTAAAACCATGGTGAATCTCTGGATTAAAGGCTAGGAACTGCCAGCCATCCTTTCACCCTACATAGTCTTACTTTTTCACACTACTTATTCTTCCCTTTCCTTACTGTATGTTCATATCAAAGGAAATGGGAACTAAAGAATGACATATAAAATGGATTCCCTGAACACTCAGGGTCCTTCTCACTGCCTTTACTCTTGTCTCTCCCACTGCCCCTCTCACTCTCTGCCTCTGAGAGGACACCACACTCTATCTGTGGAGTGTTACCCTTTTCTAATAAACTGTCCTTTCGACTCAAACTTTGGCACGTGTGTTGAATTCTTTCTACACTCTCTGCCAAAGGACCCTCTTCTCTCGGTGCAGGGCTTGCTCTCCTATCAACTTGGGGAAAAATGTCCTGTCCTGCATCAAAGCTGCAGTGAACACCTGGAGTCTACCTGAACACCTCCATCAATGCTGTAGCTGTTACCACTGGCTCTAGGGCCTCAAGTCACACTTGTCCCTAGAGACTTTAGGCCTTATTATATAGCTTCTCAAATATCACTCCCTTAATCTCATATCTAGAGAAGACTTAACCCTACCCCATTTGGCCACTACAGCTACTTACGGCGCTTCGTACCATCACCGTTCTTTGTGCTGTCCGAGACTTGTTGCTTTCTGATGCTGTCTTCATCGGCCTTCCTGTCTCTTCCTGGGCAAGCACAGATCCGAGCCTCAAAGCAGCGTCGGCCCAGGACTTGCCCACTAGAAATTAGAAAAGAAGGGAGGAAAAGGTCAAACTAAAAGAATTTTAAAAGTCTCCTGAAGTTCTCCCATTTTCATTTCCACTTGGCCATCACTAGTCCACCATCACCACCAGCTCAGTCATGGCTGCTTTGAGTATAGACCCAAAAGCACTTGGCAGAACACAAAAGTGCTTACATGCCACAAGCAATATTAGTAAATAACATTCCATTTGTTCTGCAAAGAACCTCCAAGCCATTAGCTGAACAGCTGTATTTAGCTACATATTTTGAAGGAAATTTGAGTTAAGCCAGTGGATGTCTCAGGATAAAACCCCCTTAGGCAGCCCAGACTGACTCAAAGAAACTGTTAAATGCCTTGGGGGCCACATGAAAACAAACACTGTCTAATCAGAAACTATTCCAGTTAAATGTCAAGAATTCAGGTATGAAGTGACTTGCATGCCTTCCCTCTGATTTTTTCCCTCCTTGTTTACCCACCCCGTTTTGTCTCCACTTTCTTAGATCTTTTATGTAAGTGTTTGCAGCAAGGATTTAAAGCACAAAAGACAAAATCAAGGGTAGTTCTCTGCTGTGCAGGCAAAGGTAATGATAAAGCAAACACAATTTCACTTTGCCCTCTGTCCATGGATTTTACAGAATGACAATTCTGTGTATACCACTTACTCTCTGGTTTCCAGAGTAACGATGATTAAAATTGGACGACGGTTCATCCCTCCAACACAACTGCTGTTACACATGAAATTGTACAAGACTGTTGTGAATTCAGTGCCAACCTGAATATGGGGGAAAAAAAGAGTCTTTGTTAACAATAATTTGATCTGATGTTCTTCCTTCTCAGTTCTTCCCTCTATTTAAGTCTCTCCACCTCTGATAAAGTGATATGCTTTCTTCTAGGAAGAAAAGCTCTAAAGCCCATTGTAGATTCCTTTTTGCCTTGACTCTTAGGAAGCCTAAAGCTAATGTTTTTGAAACATTGGACTCTATATTAGGTGAAATAGGCTTTAAAAAATAATCATTTTTGACCTTATTCATTTGCAAGTTCATATATGTATCACCAAATTCAAACGGACTTCAGCAAATATGCAAATGCATATCACTGTAAAGGGAGAGCTGAAAACATTACTAGAAATAACAGCAATGCTCCAGGGATATTTTCCCTATGTGGATAAATCAGTATAACATAAATGTGAAGGTACGCTTTCATAAATAACACTCCTCTGGAACTTATAAGGTCCTCAGCATTCAATCCAGTCCAAAGTACCCACTTATGGATGATACAACTGAAGTCCGGAGAGGAAGATTCACAGCTAAAGGCTCACACAGCAAGCCAGCAAACCAAGACTCTGGTCTCACTATGCCAGTGTTCTGCTTTTCCAATCTGCCACCTGTCCATCTATTCACACTTCAGCTAAGAGATCCCTCTCAGGGTCTCCCATTTGCAGGCTAGTGTAGGACTACTTGCAGCCAGTACTGGTGCACATTCACTACCAGTTCAATTGCCGGTTAAATTTGCTGGATAAGATAAGGTCATGTATTAACCCAATTTCAAATTCAATTATTATCAGCTTTTAAGATAGGGACATGGGCACAGAGCCATGTTCCCAAGTTAAGTTAGTACACATTTAGAAGTTTTGAAGGAGATAGAAAAGCAGTATGTGAAGAAATGAAGAGAAGAGATACAAAAAGGTTACATATTTGAGGACAAGGACTAAGAAACAGATGCTGGAAACACATTTGTCACTGAAATTAATCCTCTCCCAACTCAGCCCAGTCCTTATCTTTTTACCTGGGGTGGCTCATAAGGTACCAGCACACTCTGTCTTCCTGTGATAGGGTCTTCTACATACTGGGCATGGCTGTTCCCTTCTACTCGAATCAAATGACTAGGGGGTGCAACCTGTCCTGTAGAACAGAGAAAGATGAGATAGTTAGTTCTTCACCCTCAAAATAAAGCAAAACAAAACAAAATGAAACAGCATGGACATAATGTTGATGGCCAAAGGAACGGTTTGTTTAACAGAGAAAATATACATCCTTGGAAAAAGGAACAGATCCTATTGCCAGATATCTAAAACATGAAGGTGTCACAACCCTTATAGCAATAGAAAGGACTGGAAGATGCATGTATATTTCAGAAAACAGTTCTATGTTTAAGGTTAATGAATCAAGTTTTTAGAGTACTCTATTAATATATCTCTGATTGGATCCATAGAAGAGATTTTGCTAGCTTATGAAAAATGGAAGGAAAAGAAACAAGTTAATTTAAAAAATCAGCTTGAGAAATGCTATCCAAAAACTGACCAGCAAAAATAAGAGGCAACAGATGGCAAGGACATCACTTTCACTTTGCCTATTCTTTTCTCCATCCTAAAGTCTCCATCTTTAGACCTTGCTTTTGGTCATCTGTTATGCTGGAAGAGCAAAAGGTTAGAAGATACAAAAAGGGAAATAAGTTTTAAAAAAGAGTATAGGCAGTTTCACAAAACTGCAACACTGGACAAGGCTCCAAAAGGAAGAATCTGATCCAAGAATTGGGAACCATAAAGGTGTTCTTAACCTTTGACCGCATATTACCATTCCACAAAAAACTGATATTTAATGACAAGTAAAAAGCCAAGTGTTCAAGATGTTCTCTGAAATGTCATCTATTATGGTGAAAACTAGAAACACCTATTATGTCAAACATTGAGAAAAAATAAACAGTTATGCCACCTTGATGAATCAAGGGCAGTTATGGAACTTATGACGAAGCCTACCTATAAGAAATCATCTTTTTGGCATACTGTTAAGTGAAAAGCAAGATGTGAAGGTATGAATAATAAGGCCATGTGGAAAAGAACTAGAAATTAAACTTTGTTTTCTCTTTTTAAATTTCTGTCCCCTCTCTTTCTCCATTAATTTTTCTCTACTATCTATTAATTTTCCACATTCGCACATTTTAGCTTCCAACCAATCTTTCCATTTTAAATATATATATTTTTATGCAAAGTATCCTAATTCCCAACCCTCATCATTCTTTGATGAATCCTTATACTTTTTCCTGTCCTTTATCTCCACCTTTTTGTGTTCTTAGATTGCCTTCACAGGACCTCAGAATAATAAATATCAGGGAATCCTTGGCAATACTGAGCTCTTCTGTAAAGCTATCATCAGATCTGAGGCTCAGAACATGGACATGGATACAGAGCTTAAATGTGGCCCCGAGGTACCTGCCCCCTGATGCTTTGTCCTTCACTTTACTGTCCCCCTCTCCAACTTATGTTGAAGATATCTATTTACCCCTCTTGCCTACTATTTATCTTCATTTCTTTTTATTCTTTTCTATTATCTTCTTCTATTTTTTCATATTCCTCACCTTCCTCCTACCTTTCCAACTCTCCATTCAGTTGGTCAGGCCTTGACAATTACTTTGGAAAAGACACTAAAGCTGGATTCCCTAGCTTGGGCTGAATGCACCAAACACCCAAATGCTACCTTGTTCTCCTTATATGTTAGCATAAAAAAAAAAAAAAAAAAAAAAAAAAAAAGGAGTAAGGAAGCAGTAGGGAGTAGAGAGGCAAGTCCAGGTTATCTAGTAAGTATCAATATTAAATAGTTCAATTGTTGTGAGATCCACTAATTTACTGATCATTATTCTCACTCTATTAGCCAAAACAGTAGAGTGAGCTGCCATCAGATTGCGGAGTTTGGAACCAGGTAAATGGGCTCCAAACAAATATCTTCACAGAATCTCTCGGGTCTAGAAGCTTAATTGAACACCACAGAATCCTCTTCTCCTTACCCTCATTGAATTCACGGCTCAGCTCATGGTTGGGGCACCGTTTAACCACCTCGGTGACATGCTCAGCTTTCTTGTAGACAGGCATGGCACGGATGACAGCTCCCTGAGGAGGTGGGGTCATCACCTTGATCTGGATGGGGCATGTCTTGGCAATTTGGCAGTACAGTTTCTTCAGTTCAGTGGAATACTGTTTAGACATGGGTCAGAGGTAGAGAGAGGGAAAGAACCAACAGGAGATATTGTTACATTCTGAATCAGAGCAGAGAAAATATGTCCACATTTTACGGCCTTTATAGCTGCATGTTTACCATTGGTTAATATATGCATGACATCTAACAATCTTATTAGAGTGAGTTAAATTCATTAATCAAACTAATACATTTTTTTCTACTTTAAATAAAATCCAGTGTTTACAAAAGGTTTCACATTTATCAAAACACATTTATAGCATTATGTCCTGTTATCTTCTCTTTAGGATGAAGAAAGAAATGGTCTCAGAGAGGTATAAATGATTAATACCATGAACAGCTTTATAGAGTACCAGATGCTAAATGGAAAAAACAATGTTCACATGAATTGAGTTATATTCAACAGATTATAATTAATCCTGCCCATACAATATTCTAGAGAGACTCATAGGAATTAGGGTTTATGGAAATTTTTTTTTTTAAATAGAATGTCTGGCAGAGAGTGAGATGATTTTACCCAAGGTCAACCAGCTACAAAACTGCAAAGCAAAACTTCCCCAAACTGCCACAGTTATCTTCTAATGTTACTGCCTAAGGGAATGGGAAGCGGCCATTTGGTCCTATATTCCCATTAAAAAAAAGGACTGGCTTAATGTAACAGCAAATCATGGCAGCAAAAGGATCAAGATGGAGATCTTTTCACTCATAAGTGAGTGAAACTTTTCCTGCCCACACTTCCTTTTGCAGGAAGAGGAAGTTCAGTGGTTGGTTGGTTGTAGAATTGGCAAAATAGAACAGAGAAAGCAGGAGACCTAGAACTTAATAAAAAAAAAAAAATCCTATCCTGTGCAGCTTTCCCTCTCACCTCTGAACCAGTGTAGAAAGTCTCCATTGTAACCCTTATACTATATTAAACTTCTCTAGGTCAGTACCCCATCATTGCATTTCTACTCACTCTGATGCTGGGAGTAAAGCCATACAGGCACTAGAATTACCAGCCAAGAGAAGGCACCTAGTAACACTCACCCAAACAAAGGTAAACACACACACAGGTTGCAATCACAATTTGGCAGCGACACCCTTCCAGGGGAAAGAAATGGAGAAGCAGGAGACAGAGTAGCAAAAGGGAATCATTATTGATATGTTCCAACTCAACCTGAACTAAAAGCAAATGTCCTACCAAAAAGCACATTTAAAAATAAGTGCTTTATCTCTTCCCTTTCAAATACAATATGTATTTAAATAACCTTCCTTTATATCCCAAATATTTCAGTAATTGAAATTTTTAGGTAAAAACTTTCCAACACTAGAATTATTGCATAAATAGTTCTCCATGCCCACAGGTGAAGGATTAAATATAACAAAAGGGTTTTTGATCGCTTGAAGAAATAGGAGGTATGCCAAAAAATGAAACACAAAAATAAAATTCTACTTGGAAGCACTGATTGAAGTCTCAACAGATATTTTTGCTCTAGTGTTTTTAACCAATGACTTTAAAAACAAAGACATTGTCTTAAGACATGTTAAAAACTCAGTTTTGTTGAGAACTCTAAGAAAATAAGATGTATTTTTAGTTAGGAGATGTGTAGTCTAACCATGAGTTTCATAAGACACACCTTATGAAAGATGACTGAAAAATAAGTCTGTCAGCTAACACCTGAAGGCAAATAAGGCATCCATCCAAGTATGTAAAGATTGAAAAAAAAAAAAATGATAAGTGTTCAGAGGAGGGCAGTTAAGAGAAACATTCCATTTCAATAATTGATATATTATAAATCAAACTTGACAAACTAAAATATAAAAGTACTAAAAATAAATTTAGGAATTATCATGTGCTAATCCTTGCTCATTCCCAGGGAATGGAGAAAAAAACTTAATTTCTGACCTTAAATAATGACAAATAATAATAGCTTCACCATTTTTTAGTTCTGCTATAAGAAATTTATCCTTCACATAACCCTATGAGGAAGGTATTATAAGTATATATGACCTCTTATCTGAAACCCCTGGGGTCAGATGTTCCAAAATCCAGTATTGTTTAGATTTTAGAAAGGGAGTAAAAGTTCATATAGCAAATATTATAAACAGCTCCAGCAAGATTTAGAGCAGTGTCTTCAAATCAAACCTTAACGCTTCTCTGCAAAATTCATGAATCTGAATTTGGGAAAGACTATAAAGTTTCAAATTCAGGGTGGATATCACTACCAAATGAATTTGGCACAAACTTATATGACATTAAAACCAAACCAAACCAACTTTTGGTTTTCAGAGCTCTTTGAATTTCAGAACTGCAGATAACAGATAATGGATAGGTATTACCCCCATTTTATAGATAAGAAAATTAAGGCGTAGAGAGGACTTGCCTCAGGTCACAGAGAAGAGCTGGTTAGCAACCAGTATATAAGATGATCTTCCTCCTGTAACAGCTCTTTGTCTTGCTAGTCTCTTGGTTTAGGGGTACAATTTTTTGTATTTTCACATTTTCCTAATTCCCAATAACATGGCTTTTTGAGTCAACTTAAAAAGTATGCAATCTTTTCTAACATTAAAATGGAGCTCAAAAGTGGTCTATTTAACATCCAAAATTCCTATTTATTTCTTAGTATAATAATGTTTGCTCATTTAATTGCAGGGAGAGGCAGCAAGTAATATAAGCGAAAAACCCTGGACCCTAGTATCAGCTTTCTGTCAGGACTTCTATTACTGAGCTGAAGAATTCACGAATAAGGCCCTTTATGTTCTGGCACCATCTCGTTTATCCCTTCCTCTCACCCACCAAACACACACACACTTCTCACCTCACGTTCTACCCATACAAACCTCTTAATACCTCAAACACACCATACGTCCATCACCCACAATTCAAACATGTTACTCCCTGTCTGAAACATCGATGCTTTTTCTCTCTTCTCCACACCATGCCAGACCAATTTAGCTACTTTTCAATTTTAGTGCTGAGAGTTTCATACTGAACAATTCTAAATGCAGACCAGGGCCAAGATACATTTTGATTACTGCTTCTGGTTAAACTAGCAGGCCTGCCATTCATTACAAGAGGGGCTGAAGTAGTCTGGCAGGGTCAGTTCTTTACAAAGCCAAGCTTCTGTTATTATATTCATTTGCTAATTGGTTCTGTGATGATGTTTAATATACTTCCAGTACTAAATTCAATCTTCCTGGCTGATAGTGTATTTATAATTCCTTAAACACTTCCAAGTCCTTATTCCTTACAAAATATCCAGTATCATTTCCACCAAATTTCCAGGCTTCTGCAAGATTATAAAAAAATGGAAATCTGATTTATGCCAAGACTTTTAAATACCCTAGTGATTCAAGCCAGCAGAAACTGCAAACTGGAACACATCTGGCTTCTTTTAATGTCTCTCTTTCTCTCTGGGACTTCCAACACTCACCTCTAAAATGCTTCCCAACATTAACATGAGATGCTTTAATTCTAAGGCCTAAACTTCTTCTTTTGGGTGTGTGTGCTTTATTTTGTTTTAACCAGCTTTAAGGTATAATTTACTATACAGTACATTAGTTTTTAAGGGTATAAGATGATGACTTTTGACAACTGTACACACTTGTATAACCACTACCACAATCAAGGTATAGACTATTTCCATCCCCTCTTTTCCCTTCCTCCTAATCCCCCCACATAAAAATGACCTTACTTCCCTTTGTAGTTAATCCTTTCCCCAACCTTTTCTCAGACAATCAGGTACCTGCTTTCTCTCACTGCACTTTTGCCTTTTTAGAATTTTATTAAAATGGAATAATATAATAGGATAGTATACAGCAATAAAAAAGAATGATATCTTGCCATTTGCAACAATATGGATTGACCCAGAGGGTATTATGCCAAGTGAAATAAGTCAGGCAGAGAACGACAAAGACCATATGGTGTCACTTATATGTGGAATCTAAACAAAACCAAACAAACAAACAAAAATAGACTCATAGAATCAGAGACCAAAGGGATGGTTACCAGGAGGAAGAAAGTGTGGGAGGGTTGATGGGTGAGAAGGAGAAGGGGAATACAGTTAATAATATTGTGATAAGTTTACATAGTGATTATATTGTGTCAAATACATAGGTCATCTTGGGCAGAAGTGATATAGCAATATTGTATCTTCTAATCCATGAACATGATATTTATCTCCATTTATTCAGAACAGTTTTAATTTCTCAGGAATATTTTGTAGTTTTCAGTGTGCAAATCTTACACATCATTAATATTTCAGACTTTTCCCTATGCATACTAACACACACAAATTTATACAAACTGGGGTATATAGAAGTGTTTGGCATCCTTTTTTAATTTCACATATAATGAGTATGTTCAAATTTAAAAATATAATTTTAAGTGTCTGTAATTATAGTATTAAAAAGGGATATATTATTTAATCATGCCTCTTATGTAGTATAAATTTTACTCCAGTTTAAAAATATTAAATATAACATTGCAGAGCACATTTTAGTACAAAAAGCTTTTGTACATAAATCAGTTTTAGCTGGATCTCTTGAAAGTGAATAATTGAGTCAATGCACATTTTAGTGTTGTAGAGAAGTCTGAGGTCAATTCGAATTTTCTTCCATTAAATTAAGTAAACTGCTTATTTCTCCCTGGATCCTTGACAAATTTTGTTTCCTTATTTTGTTTTGTTTTGTTTATTTTAAGTAAAAATGTTTCTAAGTGTATTCTTTTTTTTTTCTTGAAGTTACTTAGAATTGGTGAGCTCTTTCAACTTAAATGCTTAAACTCAACTCAATTTTTCTTTTCTTTTTTTACTTACATTTTTGTTCCTTCTGTTCTTATTAATTTCAAGGATCATGTAAATCTTACTTTTGATACCCACTCTCTATCTGCCATGCATTTTATCTACTCAGACAATTCATTGCTAGCATCTTATTCTTTTGTTTGCATTATGGGAAAGCTTCTTGAGTTCGTTTTCTATGTCATGCATATGGTTTTCTGAAATTAATTCTGTTCTATTCCACTACAAATAATTTAATTTCTTTTCTTGCATTTCAAATGTCCATCCTTATCTCCTCTATCTCCCTTTTGCCCTTATCCAGTCACCTTTTCATCAGAGCCTGATCTAGGTTTATTATTTTATTCTCCAACTTTATAATGCTTATTTTTTCATTGCTTTGTACTGAAGCAATCATCTAAACATTTTTTCTAGTTGCTAGGATGCTTTTGCTTTCTTTGGTTCATTAAAATAATGTTCCCTTATACTTAATTTTTTTTTTTTTAAATATAGGCTCTTAATTTGCTTCTGTAGTTTTCATGAATATAGCAAGATATAATCAGAGCTAGTATTTGTATTCCTCATGTCTTTTTGACATTTTTCAATTCAATTCAATAAGCCTTTTATATAATAAAATTGCTACAGGATTCTGTCAACAGCTTGAGTTTCCAATTTAATTAGGCATTTTTTTTTCTTGGAATTCATAATATTTTAATGGAAAGTTAAGAGTGACTACATTAGAATCTGCTTATTAGTTGCCATTGTAAATGTGAAATTAGATATACCTCATTTGAACATCATTCAATAATTATGGAATAAGCATATACAGAACACAAATTTTATGGTTCTAGGTCCTCTGTTCTATACTAGGAGTAGAGAAAAATAAGATTTTAAAAAACCTGGACTATAAGAACTTATGTATCCTCACCGTGCAGAACAGTCCTCAAAACATAAAATTAATTAAAAGAAAAAATATTCAGTCCTTACCCTCAAGTTACTCAGTTTAAAGGCAGAGTGAACACAAACACAAATATACTGGTTATAACGGAGGTATGTAAAAAGAGTTATGGGGTTATAGAGGATGACAATTAACTATTAGTTAATAAATTTGATATTTATTGAGCATTTTATTCAAGGTTCTGTTTTAGGTTCAGAAATTCAGCAGTGAAAAAAAGCAAAGTCCATGTTCCAAAGGTACTAACATTCTAGAATTAACAAATAAAGATGATGCCAGATGGTAATAAATGTAATAAAGAAAAGAAAATCAAAGTAAATTTAAAGGAGATAAAGATTCCAAAGCCAGGATTTGGGGAGCTGAGGAGGATATTATTTTATCTAGGGTTTTCAGAGATGGATTCTTTGATAGGTTATATTGGGAAAAAAAAAAAAGATCTGAAAGAAGCATTGGAGTGAGCCATGCAAATACTTGGAAAAATAATGTTCCAGTTACTGGAGACAGCAAGTACTAAGGTCCTGGGGTTAGTATGTCTGTCATGGAGGCCAGTGTCACTGGAGAACCAAGAGCAAAGACTATAGTAGTAGGGGATACAACAAGAAATCAGAGAGAATGTGGGGCCCAGATCACGCAGATCATGTAAGGCCAAGGTTAAGAACCAGCTTTCTTTGATATGAGATAAAAAGCCACTGAACAAGTTTGAGAAGGTGGCATGATCTAATTTGTATTTTAATATGATTCTGGCTGTTATGTGAAGAATAGACTTTATGAATCAAAGATGGAAGTAGGGAGACTGATAAGGAAGCTACTGCAAATAATCCAAGTAAAAAATGAAAGGGGCTTAGACCAGCTGTGGAATTGGTGAGAAGCAGTTGGTTTCTGGACATATTTTAAACAGATTCATTAATGGATTGGTTGGGTAGAAGAGATAAAGAAAAAAGTAAATGTATTCCACTAGAGAAGAAAATTTCATAGAAGTAGTAATATTTAAACTAAGCCTTAAAAGACAAATCATTCATGAACTATACGATGCACCCGACAATGAGAGTAAGGGAGAGCCAAGAGGCAGAAAGCAGGCTTTCCATGAAGAGAGAACATCATGAGTAGAAGCAGAGGGATGCTAACTATGGTTGAAATATAAATGAGCTGGGACAAGAAGGAGGTGTAGAGTAGAAAGCAATGAAGCTGAGGTAGGACGGCAGTTACCAGACTCTGAGGAGCCTGGATGTTACAGGAGACAGGTGAACTCTTCCAGCAGGCAAAGAAGAGTCACATTGTAACGCAAATCTAATCAGTTCTATATATTAAGTAAAACAAAGCTGGTAGGAATGAGACTGAAGCAAAGGAAGTAGAAGAATGACTTATCAGGAACTATTCAGGCAATAAACCAAGAGAAGTAGAATAAAAAAGTGGAAAGATGGAAGAAGTGTTTTGAACTTAGTAAAAGTCAGTCTTCAATAAATGAGGGTCAGTTTTAACACAGGGCTCCCAGTATTCAGTAGCAAAATGAGATATGGCTTAATTGACAAATAGAAAAAAAGCAAAGATAATTAATTTTAATTCTGGACAAAGAAAATAAAACAACATGAGGTAACACTGGAATTAATAGTTTTATTGTGAAAGGAAAGGGCTTAGTTTTCAAAGTCAAGAGCATTGGAAAAGGACCCTTACCCAACAGCAACTACAGTAAGGAACATTTACTGCACTAGGGGTCAAAAAACACGATTTAAATTCTGCCTTTTCTATTATTTCTCTATCTATTATTCAATCCCTTCACCTCTCACAATTACAAAATTATATATATATATATATATACACATATATATATATATATATATTTAATTATTATACAATATACATCTCAGAATGGAGGAAAAAAATTACAGGTATGAGAAGCCTTAGTCAATTGCAAAGACCAACATAAAAGCCATGTATTATGATTATTACTGAAGCCTCATATTTCTAATATTCTTCACATAAAGTGTTTAATATAGCTTAAATAAGTCTGGAAAATTGTGAAAACATTATTTCAACCTGGTCAGGAAGTGGCTGTTGCCAGATAATAGTCTGCTGAAGTTTGAATATTGACCATTTACAATGAATCACACAGTTCATATTTATCTGCTGGTAGTCAGTTCTAAACCATATTATTAGATTCATTTGTTAAAAATGAATAAATTTGGTTTATATGCTTTTATACATTTTAAAAATACACATGCATATATCCATAAGTGCATGTAATATAATTCTGTCCTTAAAATTTATTTAAATTACACTGCTCAAAATTTAATCTTAGTAATTTGCTATTTCCACTTCCCAGTTTTTCAAAATTTATCCATGTTCTTACATATAGATGTATTTCATTTATTTTAATAGTTAGAGAGAGAGAGAGAGGAGAATGAAGGAAGACTTTTTGCTTTATCTCTATTTAAAGAAAAGATCTGAAGCAAGATGGAATAAAAAAAAACATTTTGGTAGGTACTAAGATGTCTAAATTTACTGTTTTTTTTGTATGCTTAAAATATCTCCTAATTAAAAAGTTTAATGAATAAGTTTAGCATGAGCAGCACCAACCTGTAAAATTGTTGCAGAGTTATGACTTTAGAAGATAGAAAACATAGAAATAAGATGTTAGAACACAGAGGAACATTAAAGCGTGTCTTGTCCAAACCTTCCTCTTCTCTTAATTTTCAGATATAAAACTTAAGCTTAGGAATAAAACTGGTTCATTGATTCAACAAGTATTTAGTGGACACCTGCTTTATGTCAGGCTCTGTCCTGGGTCCCAGGGAATAAGCAATAACCCTTACCCTAAGGGAGTTGATTTAAAGAAAATACTGACATTAAATTATTTCCAAAATTGTGATATATATTCTGAAGAAAAAGCAGAGGGAGACTTGGTGCAATGTGAGGGTTCTACTTAGTTTGTAGGATCAGGAGGGCATCCCCGAAAAAAAAGAAAAAAAAAGATTTCTAAATGTTGCACAACTAAATGTAGTCAATGTGGGGATGAAGTCAGATTTCCTTTCTTTACAAAAGCTAATACTTTTACAACTAGATCATACTCTTGTGACTGAGTTCCCATAGAAAACCAAAATGATATTTTAAACCAAGGACTTGGTCCTATGTTTCTATTATTGAGTCACCTGTTTCAAGGCATTTTTAGTTTAAGATAATATTGCTAAGCTTTTCTTAGAAAGTTAGACCAGAAAAAGCTTAGAGATCATTTGGTTCAGCCACTTCAGATACAAAAGAGGAATCCCAACAGTAGAAAGGAGATGAGACTTGCTCAAAAACACTCAGCGACAAGGACCATCTTGACCCACAGACCAATGTTCTTTTTCATGTACCATGCAGTCTTAATGCTCATGGTATGGGACCAAAGGGAAACCTGTACATTTGGTACCAGAGTAAATTTACATAAACACACAATATGATTGGGAAAAAAACATATAAAGCTCAGAGGTCATCTAAAAAATAAAATATGATCACCAATTTCCTACAGGATTCCAAGGATATTCCATCATGCTCTTTGACTCAATATCACATTTTTTTTTAATTTGGTAAATAAATTTGTCTCAGAACTGAGATTTTCTTCCCTAAATTGTAACTATATTCTAGGAATGGGATCTTGAACATAAGAATAACATGAAATGCTCACCAATGGTCTTAAGAACCGATTTTACTCCATCAGGTCCTATATTTGACAAATCAGCAGTGGATTGTACTAATCCTTTTACATATTTAGGTAAGACAGCACATGGACATGTAGCTCTTTAAATTATACAAATCTTAATGTGAAAATAGAAAATGGAATACTGTAATAAAGAAAAAGTAAAAACAAAAAAAAAGAAAGAAAAAGAAAAAGAAAGCATATGTGAAAGATTTACTTCCAAAGATGTGAAGTAATTGACCTTTCAAAAGGAGTCATAGATTTCTGTCACTCATTCACTGAAGAATTTCAAGTGGCTCATCTGATCTTCCAGAACGCTGAGTTAATCATTCAAAGGGGGATAATGAGAGACCTCTATTAGATAATCTATGTTTCTTCTATTTTGAATATTTTATGATCTGGCAAAAATCTGTTAGAGAACTCAGTTACCAGTTTCACATTGGCAAAGTAAACTCATTAAAAAGAATGTGGAAAACAAAGTGTTGATACTCTTTCTGATTTTTTATGACATAAAAAATGTATGTACTCATGTATATGTATTCACATTCATAGTGTGTTTATTCCTAGGAAGTATTAGCCTATAAGTAAGAATGAAGAACCTATTATTTTGTTGGACTTCAACCAAATTTCCTCTTACACAGTCTTAAACATCCACATGAACAATGTATTTCTACAGTGGCATGGAACAGAAATGCCTCAAAACTAACACATGAACTAAACTCTCTCTTGCTATACAATATCCCTGAAAAACAGAAAAGCAAGCTTTGCCTAAGTTTGTTTTGTTTTGAGAGGGAGAGGACGGAGTTTGGCATATTGAGTGAGCTGGTCAAAGACAAATATCATGTTCAAATAAAATAATTCCAGGGGATTTTGGAAAACCAGAGTAAATTCAGCTCCTTTACTAATAATATGTTGCAAAGAGAAGAGGGGGAAAAAAAGCATTCCAGTAACTACAACCTCACCATCACCACCTGCCTTAGTAGACATACTCTATTACATGCTCTTGGCTGCCAGACTGGTAATTCAGTATCACAATACATAGAGATGCCAGCTAATATCGGCACACACCTGCATAATTTTTCAACAGCTTTCTTTCCTAAAGGTGCAACAAACACCCTCCCTCCCTGCTCCATCAAAAAGAAAAACAAAAACAACTTAACTTTCTCGACCTCTCCCAGAAGAAATGCCATTCCATATGCAAATCCCAAATCAAAAGGTTACCTTACCTATAAATCTCCAAGAATATAAATGGAATAAACTTCCATGAAATAAATAAATCGATAATTAAATAACCCAGCTCTCTACTCAATCCAACATCAAGGAAAATACCTGTATAGGGTAGTTATAAATCTATCCTGATGCTACAATACTAGTTTGCAGGCAAATCCACATCTGGTATGCTATCATGCTAAAAGGAAATGTTTTAATTTTTTCCTAATGTAATCTTATGTGCATTTTGACCTATTAGCCATTAGCCTACAAAATTAACCTTAGCATACAAAACCAGAGGCAACAGTGGCCCATTAACACTTAGGGCAAATTACCTGTACTGAAGATGGTTGGGTCTTAAAAAGAGAGTAAAACCTATGCTAAGGCATAAATACAACAACATTTCTGGCCTTCTATATGAATTTGGGTTGAATAAAAATAATGAGATTTACAAATAATCTAAAAGACAACCACCATTCATTAACAGAAAATGCTAGGTACACTTCTAATTTGTTTTTCTTATTTTCAGACCGTTCAAAGAATACAAGAGGTGAATGGTGGGGTCTGTTACCTCAAATAACCTAAAATATTTGACAATAAAAAAAAAGGGTAAACCTCAAAACTGTCACAACTTCATTCATCCCAGGTTAGCAATCAAGTACAAAGCCTGTCTTAACTTGGACAGAATTATCCTAAAACATGCAGTGACTTATTATTTTTTTTTTCTTTTTTAAACTGTATTCTTGAAAATTATCAAATTTAAAAAATTTAAAAATGAGGATTTCAAAAGTTTTACATAAGCAAATACACTCTAAACAAGCACCAGGTTAATATTCTATGATGGCTATAATGGACTGTGCACCAAAATATGAAAAAAAAAAAAAAAAAAGAGGGGAGGAATGAATGCATATACATGGCTTGGGGATGAGATGGGGGTGTTCTCTTGAGAAGTCAACTTTAAAAGGTTAGGTGAAAAAACAAAATATCATTCGAGAGCTAACTAATGATCTTTCCTGTGATCAGACCACAGTTTTATTACCCCATTGCCACACTGTATTTATATGATGGAGCAGAAAATATTGCCCAAAGAATCATGGACAGGAAGTCAAGAGGACAGGACTCTAGTCTTTTACCTGTCCACTGACTTTCTACAGCATCTTAGGCAAATCATTTCCCCTCTTGGGCTCCAACTTCTTTATTCACAACTAAGGCATTTTACTTAGAACTGTATCTACTTTAAAGGAAGGGGAAATTTGCAAAGTGAGCTTGCAAACAGGTCCTGAGCCACCATAAACTACTGGATCTATCATAATGATCAGCAGTAAAAGATCCCAAAACTGGCTCCATAGTCATCTGGCAAGGTATTGACTTCTCGTCTCCCTTCCTGCCACAGTTGTCTAGCTGCCAGACATGTACGAATTGTGTTCTTGATAATTAAAAAAAAAATTCTTCCTCCAAGCACTTTTCCTGATGGCCCCAACCAAAGGGCCGCCTGTTGCCACCTGTCAGTTGTGGGGATTAATTACCTGAGCCAAGGCTGGGAGCGGCACATTCTTCATAGGGCTGCGCCCACAGATGTTGACATCAAGCAAGTGGGTTGTCTGCTACCCGGTTACCGTGAAGACCAGCCGGGAGCCCACTGGGACTGGCAGGTGTGTGTATATGAGAGACACACAGGTTGTACTACAAAGCAGCAAAGCCTTGGCAGGGAAGAATGTGCCCTGGGACCTCTCTGGGAGGCCAGAAGCTCTGCGGCCAGCTCTGAGCACCAGCCCGAGGGGGCGGGGAACTACAGCCTGCCTGCTGGGGAGACAGCATGTTATCAGCAACCTTGCAAAGGGGAGGGAGTGGAGCCCACCAGCCTCATTCTAGTTGCTTGAGGGTATGAATTTGGAAAGCCAGGTTAAAAAGATTTGACAGACCTGACTGGTAATTTTGCAACTTTATCTCCCCAGGAGGGTAAAATGACCTTTTATTTAGTGCCTCCTATCAGTACCACCCCAGCCAACCCTGCTTAACCAGCAATACCATCAGTTACCTTCACAAAGCAGACACTGGAAGGCTTTACTCAGAGTGACTGGTATACAACAGGTGCTCAATAAGTGTTAGGTTACCTTTAATGCTTTTTGAAGTCACAAGAACAATAAGAAGAAAGCTTAGATGAGATGACTCTCCTGGTTTACATGTGCAGAAACTGGGACTCAAACATTTAAGGCCACACTTCAATAAATAGTAGAAATGAGAATGGAACTTCAGAGTTTGTTGTTTTCAGTACTGATTAAACACCTACAAACAACTGTCCTGACTTCTGGCCCTACACATTGCGAGCTCCACGTTCCTCAATAAAACAAATCTGGACATTCTCAGCAATACAGGAAGATACAATTATTTGCGGAGTAAAAATTTTTCTAGCAGGAATACTGTTGGGCAGAGAACTCCTACCCCTTACCCTAGTGGATATATCTAGTTTAATTCTCCAAAGTGTAAATGAGAGATCAGACTCAGAGGAAAGGTCACACCAGACAGAAGTCAGCAATAAGATGGGATTAGAACCTGTAACTCCTAATTTACAACTTCATGATCTTTTCACTATAAAACATTCTTATAGCTCATCTCTCCAAGGTGTTATCTGTGGGCAGGATTGGTGGGCACATAGGAGAGCTTCCTGGACACACACACTATAGACAGAGGACAATCTATGCTTCCCTTCCACTGCAGAAGTGGCATGTCTGGCTGACCAGGCCACTCTCCAGGGCTCTGGGTTTCGGCCATCATTTACCCTTAAGGGAGAAATAGCATCTTCCTTCCCTTTCAGAGTAACTCACTGTCCCCAACATCCTGCAAAGAAAGCCCTGGGCTCCTACACCTGTCATTTCTCACCCCTTGGGGCCCAAACCTCATGGCCTTCACTGTTTCTTTAGCCCCTACCTTGGCAAATCAAGAAGGCAGCCTTGGATCACACATGCACCAGTCCTGCCTGTGGGAATATGTCCTCTACCCTGGTCCAGGATAGTGCCTCACACGTGGCTCTCAAACTAGAAAGAATTCTCCCTGGTGGCTGTCCTTCTTGGACTCCCCTCGCCCACCTGTGTTAAAGTAGAAGGTTACTGTGAATACTTCTACACACACTCTTGTGCTCTCTCTTTTTTTTTAGATGTACAGTTCCTAAACCTCTAGTCTCCACTAAAGGTTGTGTCTTTCCTGTGAACTAAAACACATTTAGAAACTATTCTTTACTGGAGGTACTTATACCCTTATCCCTATGCAATGGCCCAGGTACCCTTTACAAGACAATACCAAACATATTTGTTCTCTTTCGATAGAATCATTGCTTGTTTAGGAATTTCATTTATACATCAACCCTAAAAGTGAGCCCTATATTCCAGTCATGATGATCTTCTTAAATCTGTGGGATACTCTTTCTACTGGAAGGTGAGGTGGGCCTGTCTTATGAGAGGAAACGAGAAAATATGTCTAGACAAGATGCAGGGTAATGGCGTCTATTAATTTCCATAAATGACATTATCACTCACTTATCTAGGCAGTCTTTACCAACTTCTAGAGCATTTTCATGCATGCTATTCATTTAATTCTCAGCTAACTCTGAGAAAATCATCTGTATTCCCTTTTTGTCAACGAAGAATCAGAGGCTCAAGTAGAAAAACTAGTTTGTTCACAAAATAAGAGTAGAAAATGAGGTCAAATTTCAAATCTAGGTTTTAGCTTCGAATCCAGGGCATCTACTGTACATGCACGCATATCATATAGTACATTGCACAACGTCTCCCTGTGCATTTATGGAGTCCTTGCTGTGTTCAAGTCATCGCACTGCATGCTAGGGGAGGAAGGCGTGGGGATCATTTCTATGCTCCAGAACCTTCCCATCTGGGAAAGCTCAATACATATAAATATTGCTGACACACAACGGAATATAAAATTAAGACACAAATATAATGAACCATGAATACCAAAGTATTTTCTGGATTCAAAGTCCCAGAAAGTTATTGAGGGGCCTTAAAAAATGTTTATCACCTCACAAGGACATAGGCTTATAAATATTGCAATACGTACCCTCTAAGCTGTTATTGCACATGCACACACAGTTAAGCTCTGTTAAAAAGAGTTTAATGCTTTTTTCTTTTGATAAGCAACATTAAGTCAATTCATTCCTAAAACAATTGTACAGCCTCCAACTTCAGGTTTCGAGTGGTAGACTGAATTTTGAATAGACATTTATAGTTTTGAAGATTACTACATGAAAAGGAAAAATTTAGGATGTGCATCTTTTAATGAACCACAGCATTCACCATGCCTAATGAATGCTCAAATAGTCTCAGTACTAGGGAGCTGGGTGATGCGGCTGTAAGAAGCAAGATCCTTGTTAGATGCACATATTTTTTAAAAACCCAGCACTTGTTGAAAATGATTCAGTCTAGGCACTTTGCTATGTTCGTTATGTCATATAATCTTTGCAGTTACCTGGGAGTAGGTTATTATGACTCTCATTTGCCAGATAAGTAAACTGAGTTTCAGAAAGCTCCAATAGGTTGCCCACTTTTTTCCAACTGCCAAGTGGCAGGGCCAGGTTCAACTCTAGGTTCCCCTGATGGCAGCACCCTTGGTACAACTTGTATTGCAACAACTCAGGGCACTGGGGAAGAGAACAGTCAGACGCATTGCAAAGCCTGCGTGACTTTAGCCATGTGGTGTAGCCTGTCGGAGCCTCAGATTCCTCATCTCTAAGATTGAGATAACACCATTACCTGCCATAAGCTTGTTGTGAAAGTTAAATGGGCTTTATCATCCAGTGCCAGGTCCCAGGTAAATGCTGGATGAACAGCAGTTCTCATCATTCTCTTACCATGTTTAGTCTTAGTAGGTATTTCCACTGTGCAATTTTGTTGCTAGACCAGTGACCAGCAAAATTATTTTAATGACACCAAGTATTTTCAGTATAAACTTCTAAAAATTAATCTTTGACTCAACTACTAGCTAATATTGTATGGGAAGATATGTTTCTAGGGTGAATCAGTAAACAAAGAAAATAGAAACAGAAAGAATAAAATTGGAAGGACAGTTTTACCACTAGAACTGAAACCATATGGCTGGATTCTTAATTCTATTTCTGACATTGATAACGATGTATCTTTTATTATTATTATTATTTTTCTGTGTGGGGAAGCAGTACAGGTTCCACTTTGTGCTTCTACCTACATCATATAAAGTATCATCCTATTGGACTGTCCTTCTGACAGGAACTAAGTCAGATCAGCAGGGAGGTTTAAATCTCTCCATGAGAGTACCAACAATAATTGTCGAGAATCATTGTTACTCTGATATTTTATATCCTTCATTGCTTTTACCTCAGAGAAATGGATGCCCAGGTGTAGATATAATACGATCTAAAAATGAGGGAAACAACTTATAAATGGATTTTAAAACATAAACAGAGGCCATGCGTGTTGATCTCTGGCTTACTCTATTTTTATTACACTCAAGATACCAGGTGCTTTTAAGTGTGCTATAATGAACTTGTAAAAATTTTAAGGGACTTTATGTTTCCTTTAACTACAGCTATTCTAAGGTTCCAAGTGAACAATGACAAGACGAATTTATTTCAAGGCTATATTACCTTATAGGCAAATTGCTGAGTTTCTTTATTACAGATTAGTACAGGAAGTCAACATGCTGAAATGCTGAGACCCTATGTGTATTGTTAAGGTACTGTCAAAATGGAAAGGTGTAACTTAATAAATTAGATCAGATTTGCTCTTTAATACCTTAAACTTTTGCTCTCCTCCCCCTTTTAAAATAAATCCATAAGAACTAAAATAATTTTGAGATGTCTCTTTCCATGATTGGTAATTAGGAACTGTGTGGGCCAATAATACATATTGGGGGTGAGGGTTGGAGGTGATGGGTGGGGAGAGATTTAAACAAACCTTTTCCTCTACTTGCAACATCTCTTAAAAGCTTATCATAATGTAACTTCCTATTTCTTTACAGTCCATTTGTTTAAGATGGAAACATGCTTCATCTTGCTCACTTTTTCTTCATTCTTTATAAACTTAATATTCTAATTAACCCCCATGGGGAAAGAATGTAACATGACTGTCTTAGTTGTGCTGTGTAGTTACAGTTTATCTATCAAAATATTTTAACAATAATAAGAAAAATAATAAAAGAAACCTGTTAAGAGCAGCTGCACTGCCAACAAATTTGAAACATTACCAGGAAGGACAAGAGAGAAGGAAACAGATATGGCATTTATAAGGTAAAAAGACTGAAGAAAGGAAGGACAGGAGGGAGAAAGTTGAGAGGAAGGAGAGAGAGGAAGGATAGGAAGAAGAGACACAAGAGGCTGTGGAAGGTAAATGTAATAGCTCGGCTTATATTTAAACACATGTGCAAACTTTTTTGTCACCTCACTAATGCTGAACTCAGTATGGTAAGAGGGCTGAAAATTTCATTTCTGCTGAAAGAGTTGTTGTTTGAGCTGGGAATAGGAAGGCCAGTAAAATCCAAAACATCTAGTTAAAATTTAATTTCAAAAACAGTAACTTTTTTTAGCATAAGTACATCCCAAATACTGCATGGGGTATATTTATGCCAAAAATGTTTTGTTGGTTATCTAAAATGCATATTTAACTGACATCTTAGGTTTTTTTTTTTTTTTTTTTTTTTGCCTAGGTTACCCTAGGTAGGAAGGATAAACACACACACACACACAGAACACACATATACACGCATACATGCACATTTTCAAATTTATTGAATTCCACATACCCATCGCCTTATCTTCAACAATTATTAACATTTTGCCAATCTTATTTCAGGATGAAGGGGATTTTGGCAGTCAAGAATGAGGGGACTATTTTGAATGGAGGGAATAGCAGAAGACAAAGCACAGGGATGAAAAAGGAAAACAAAAAGCATCTTCTGATGACTGTGAAATGTCATCTGTGGTGGTGGGACAGTATTTGTATTTGGAATCACAGCTCACTATGAGGAACTCAATACTCGGAGGCAGAAAGATCAAACTGGTGTGTAATCTCAAGAAAAGTTACATAACTCTTCATTTGAGAAGTGAGGGTAATACCTGCCAACTTGACAGGTTTGTTATAGGGATTAAATGCGATAATATGTACATGTGTGTTTTGAAAAATATTAAGTATTTTACAAACAGAAGAGGATTATTGTTATTAGTGGGAGATTGGGCCAAAAAAAAAAAAAGAACACTTCAATCAGAGCATGACATGCTCAGAGGTCAGTGAGCAGTCACCAACAATGGCCCATCAATGATCCTTGGTCTGAACTGTGCGTTAGAAAGATCCCTCTGCCTGACAATGAAGATGAAATGTTGGAATGAGCAGCGATGGGACCAATTGCACCAGCTAAACGGGAGGTATATGGGCTTGCTGTGGGACAGGGATATTGAGAATAGATATGAGAGATATTGTCAAAAGTGAGTCAGCAACATGCCAGCGACTCAGATTCTGGCAGGGTGCGGGGGGGTGGGCGGTGGGGAGATGAGAGATAGTGCAATAATTTGTTTAATCAATGTCATTATATCTATAGGTCACAGGGCAAAACCTTTTTGGTTTGTCCAACCACAGAAGAGGTATGCTTTCCGACTGCCTGCTAGACCCAATGCTAGAAGATATTTTCTAGACAATTCCATTTTCTTCAGGTGAAATTACCATTAATAAATGCTGATGATTCTTGTGAACCTCCAACACTTTGGGCACACTTAGTTTCATATCATATACCAACTGAAATAGAAAAATTTACTCTTAAAAGGAAGATTCTTTGACATTCTAATTTGCACATGTACTTTTGATTTATCTCCTTAGAGGAACCAAGTAAAAAATATTTCTTCTTCCAAGATTGCCATTTTACTGAATGAGGAATGGGACAGAATCAAGAATGTTACCTCCTGAAAACAGCAAATACTATCCGTTTGACCAAAGGTATGTTTTATTCTGAGTACTTGCTTCAAAGATAGATCTGCTGACAGGTAGGCAAAATCTTTCCTAACCCATTTAGTGGAACACTTTATAATGGTTTGAACTCAGATCTGCTCTGATTGCAGGTGAACAGCTGCTAACAGGACAGGGACTACGCATGAGGTAAGAATGCATTGCAATGCTTTCATGATGCTCCATATACCTGAGACACCAGGAGGCTGGTATACATACGTCGTAGTCAGTATTTCCACTCACTTTTTCTTACTGGTCACCTAATTAATTTCCAACTAGGACTTAGACCAAAAAAAAAAAAAAAAATGTTCAAGGTATTCCAAATCAGAGGACTACGGGGAGAGAGCTGGCGAAGATCTCTTGTTTTAAAGTTCTTCATAACCTACAATGTATTCTTCTCCTTTTTAGTTTGTTAGCTTTAGAAGCTGAAATTTATCAAATTTAACCATCCATCTGTATTTTTTTTCAGACTAGAAATGCATGATTCAGTTTTCCATTCTCAAAGTTAAAAATGTGTATCCTTTAACAGTTTAGCAAAATCGAAAGGTAAAACACATTTATAATCAACACCTAAGTATTATTTTTGAACAAAATATTAACATACATATAATTTTTTCCCCCAAAACATGACCCGGCGTAAGCAGAGACTCAGGTGCAGAGATTTAGGAATTGTGTTTCTGATGGAGAAAAAGGGTGTGCTTGCTCTGTTGCTGCACCAAACTCTCAACAAACCAGTTGGATTATGTTCTTAATCACCATAATAAATGAAAGCAACCTACATATTCTGGAACCCACAACCAAAGTACTAGGAAGAATCTGTTCTGTGGGAACATCAACAGTATAATCGGGAGACATGTGTGCAAAAAGTACACAGAATAAATGGACTTGTATTTTTGTTGATTTTTCAGTAGAAAGCCCTAATGGAAAATTCCTGATTTAGACTTTATTAGGAGAAGCAAGCCCATAAATATGAATGGCACAAAGCTTACTTTTCTTCCCTTGCTATCAAGTGACTAAGTATAAGAATCTATGTTTTTCCAAATAGATTATTAAATTTCCCCCAAGTCTTTCCTCTCTAAAACTTAAGGGGAAAAAAAAAAAAAGAATCTGTCAGACTATCAAAGCATTGTGAGTGCCAGTAAAACACATCATTAAGGTGAGTAATTTTCCTGTTTACTTCAAACACTTTTTTTCCCAAACTCAAACCTGGGCAGGTCTGATCAGGTAAGGCTTTGGAACGAGTAAAAGCGTCCCCAATTTCCACATAAATGCTGCAGGCCATGGGGCAGAGACAAGTCTCAACTGAGCACTCCACAGTAGTCAAGCTTCCCGGCGCCTCTGGTCTTGTCTCCCTCATACCTTACAAGTATCGTCATGTCTCTCAACCTGCAAAATCTGTTTTTATCTGCAACACGCATACACACATGTGCACACACATCCCACTTGTTTTCTTCCTTTTACCTGTAATTTATATGTGCATTCTGAAAAAAGTTCTTCTTCATAACAATTAGTTTTTTCCTGTGCACCTTTCCAAATAAAATATTTTCCACACTGAGTTCATGGTTCTTCATGTGAAGACAAATGGCAGAGTATAAAAAAATAACCTTTTCTAATTGTTAGTTTTGAAATCGGTGGAGCAGAGATTTAACTTGTTATTTTTTTTTAAGGGAAACAGGTACCATTGTCTTAATAAAACAAATGTTTCTGGATCTACCCTTTACGCAAATATGTCTACTAAGTAATTTGTTTTCCTTTTAATAAAAGGAAATTAGAGAAAACTGCAATCTTTGACATCAGATTAATCTTTCAGTGTGGTCTATTTCTAAGGAGACAGGAAACTGGAGTTAGTATTTAAATGTTTAGTCCTGATCTATTTTATCTATGTAGACAGATGAGCAGAATTCTTTGAGTTGACCTCTCAGTCTATAAAATGGGGCATTAAAAAAAGTTCCTAGATCATAGAGGTATTGTGAGTTCTGTTTGCAAAGCGCTTTGCATTCTTTGGGTGAGAGGTGTTGGGCTTATTATTAAGACACCGCACCTACATAATCCTAAAGATGATCACCGATTGGGAAGGCAGTTTTCAAGCCAAAGGCACAATCTTTTTTTTACAGTAGAGATAAACTTATTTACATCCTGTTCCAAAAGGCTTATTTGCTTCTACCCATTTGCCCTGTTTTCCTCTTGATGCCATCACTATCACCACGACTGTCCTCCCACCCCCAACCATACTTTGTTTTAGGTAGAACAGAGAAATGCAACGGAAATTAAGTAATGAGTGATACAGGGCTTATAATGAATGGAAGATTATATTATTTTCCTACCCCAGGGACAAAGTAAAGGAATCAGTAAAGTAAAGAAATGAGGGAGGGCCTTAGCAAATCTGAGTCTCGTTTTACTGTATACCAATAGGGAATAAGAAAAGATCCAGCTCACCTTTGCCCTTGCACTCTTTATCCCATGAGAAGCACTTAAATTTGAACAGGCAAAAATCACAGCTATAAAATAGTAACAGATCCAAGATAGTGAAGTTCAAGCTACCAGTAAGAAAGGCCTTGCTTTCAAGAGTAATTCATTCCTGGACTTCGAGTATAGGTCTGCTATTTATCTGCTAGGTGACTTTAGGCCCAGAGAGGTAATTTACTCTGCATCTATAAAATGTGAATATTAATCATTTCCCTTGCAAAAGTGTTATATGAATCAGCTGCTATAATGTGAAGTGCCTTATGGAGTTCTTGCCCAATTTCATCTCCGTTATCTCAGTTTTGGGTTGGCCACCCATTGCTATAATACCGTACACAGGAGAATAAGTATAATTGACTATACTGACAGAAGTTAAAAAAAAAATTAAGTCCAATATTATGTTTTACTAGGAAATGAAGGAAGGGGCAGACAACTTTTTATTGTGTTCTTCATTCGCATGTCATTAATGTAACTTACGGCTTTAGCTGCTAAGCTGTCTCTAGCTCCAGCTATTTTACCTAAGGTGTATCAGAGCTACTGTAGCTGAGCTACTTACTCAAGAAAGTTGGCCCTGAGAAAACTCCTTGGATTCAGCACTTTGGATCTAACAGCCCTCCATCAGTCAGTCCCTAGGATTGACTATAAGAAGACTAGTATAGCCTGTCAAGCCCTATACAGACAAATCTCAGCTAACTTTCATATTTTCCATTAGCCAGTCACTTAGTCAGACCCAATGAGAAGAAATTTGAATGCATACATCATCTGAAGATTCATATTCCTAATGAGAAAATAATAGCTTTCATGACACACCAAGTTCCACGACAAAAATTAAAATGCAAGCCCTATATGCTACAAATTAAAACCTACTACTTATCAACCAAACACTGCTTCTTTAATTACAGTACTCTTATAATAGAGGAATGAGATTAGAAAAGAGGAGGAGCTCAGTGTAGATTAGAAACAGACTTGCACCGTTATTGTAAAGTGAACAACTGATCAGAGAACCAGAGTTCTAACTCCACCGTCTAGTACCCTAGAGATTCAGGCTCCTCACTTCACCTGTGAGCTTCCGTGTGTCCATCCTCAACAAGAAGATGAAGACAACAACACTGAACATAGAATGTTGCAAAGCTCAAATGATAGTGTGGAAATGAAAATAAACATATAAATCAAAACATTATTTAAATGGCAATTTAAAAAATATCCTCAAAGAGAATTGTGAAACTTTCTGCCTACTTACACTGTCCTCTGTAATAGATTTATATTTAAGTCAATCAATTGGGTGGAAAGTTAATAATAAAAGATAACTAATCAATTCAAGTAGAAATATTTAATAGGCACAGAAAGAACTCAGAAGCCAAAGAACCTCCAATGGCAGATTTAAATAACTCTCTTCCACACCAAAATTACAAGGATTTTTGTTGTCACTGGTAGTACAAACCTGTTCTCACCTAACCAGACTCTAAAACCCCTATCGGTTTTCACTTCAGGGGAAGTTGGCAGCATTGGCACTGAAAGAAGAAACCGTTCAGAGAAGAGAAACAGGCTGCTCCTCTGAGTTAGGACTTCCGGCCATCTCATTCAGAAAAAGCTGGTATAAGAACTTTCTTTTTTTTTTTTTTCCATTTCCCTAGTACCGCAGAGGAACAATTTTACATAATGTTTTAAACCATACCAAATTCTACATGATTGTTTTGTGTTTCAGTTGCTCCAGACCTTGTAAGGGATGCTGATTCCACTTTTACATTTACTTCTTTCTTCCAACAATATTTACTGAATGTCCCCATACTCTTACTTCTTCAAAGCCCCAGAGAAAAGTCATCTTTATTTTTTTCTTGTGACATATATTAATTTATCTTTTATTATAATTATAGGTCTCCATTTGTCTTCCCTACCAAAAGGCTATATGCCATTCTAGAGGGGGACCCTACCTTATCCATCTTTCACTTAAGTGGTAAGCATAATAAAACAAGAACAACATAACTGTATGTTATGTAAGGGGAAATCACACTTATTTAAAATAAGTAAAAGTAAAACTATACTTGAGATTAACAAATATATTACTGAGGTCTGTGATACAAACTCATTATTATAAACAGGAGTGATGCCAATGTTTTCAACTCTTGAAGTTTTCCACTCAAATAAAATGAATGCTGACATCCAATTTACAGATGGTTTCAGAATATTTTTTTATTTGATAAAATGAACTTTGTCCCTAACCCTTGCCACAAAAATGGGAGTTACAGTAAATCAAATAGAAATGCAGATGGTTGTTTTGTTTTTCATACCCCAAAATTATCAATCCTTTGTATTAGGAACTGTGACAGACTGTTAAAAGGGTAGCTCTTAACTACAATTTATAAAGGTCTAGCTTTGTTCACCACCCAGATTCTTTGTCAGATTTAAAATGTGAACTCTAGATATGCTGAACTGTCTTTGTGTCAACAATAGTTTAATACTTTCTAACCGAAGCCCACTCTTCCATCTTACTTAATCCTAGTAAATGTCTCCTTGCCTTTCTTTCTAATGTCCAAAAAAATGAAGGTTCACAGTATAGCTAATACTTAACCAATAACACCCAAATTGTATAAAGACAGATGCCTGTGAAATAAATACAAATTTACCCCAGAAAAATAGTATATCTTGGTTGAAAAAAGTTAAGGTTACATTTTGGTTTGTTAATTAAAGGATTAAAAGGAAAGATATTTGTAGAAAATTGTCAAAGCAGAATAGAAATCACTGTCATTGAATTCAGAACTATAATGAAATATTTTCCAAGGAAGTTGTTTCAAATACTATCTAGTTATAGCTTTAAAATAATGCATGCACTCTTCTCTAGCTCTTCCATTCCCTCCCTTAATATCTGGGTCAGATAATTAGGTGGAGGAGAAGTGGGGGCAAATTCTCTAAAAATGGTAGTCAGATTCTACCTTGTTTGAGTGGATCTAGCTTTCAAAATACATGCTTAAAGTTCTTAATCATATTATATTTAGTATCATTAGACCAATTTCCATTAGTATACTTCTCAGAAATAGCATGTTCCAGGCACTAAAGCAGGAAGAAACATTTAATTGATTTCCTGATTCTTCTTTTCATATGAGTCTCTAGGCAGGTTTTCACAGTCTTCTCTCTTGGTCCAGTTCCTAGAGCTAGATTTAGAAATATGACATCTCTCAAGCATTTTTAATCCTTCTTGGGTACCAGGAAAAATAGAAATAGTTTATTAACAGTAAATATCCTTTGTAACAATTCACAATCTCTTAATGTTGAGAAAAAAGGAATGAAAAGATTTTATAAATGAAGTCACTGAACATTCACTGAGGATCAACCATTGGTCAAAGCACAAATACATTTTTCTAGTTAACTGATTTTATAAAATAGCATTGCTACTTTTTTATCAGCATATTTTTTAATGCCTAAAGTGAAAAATTCTCCCATTTTCTTTGAGCCACTTTTAGAAATATTACTTTTATCCAGTAAAAGACCAAAAGTGTTAACTCTATGTGTAGGAGGAGAAACAGGAAGAAGACTTAAAGATTTAGTCCAATATATTTCTTTCATAGACAAGAAAACTGAAGCCCAAAGTAACAGAATGGCCTGGCCAAGGTCATTAAGTCAGTCACTGGCTACCTGGCCAGAGTTCTTCCTTCTTCACTCAATAAAACTTCTGACATTTCCCCACCCAACTCCTGACATTTCCAATGCAAGGCAGAGCCAGAGAGTACAGAAAGTGTTCCTTTAACTGACCAGCAACAGTTATATGGGTCCTCTCATACACAAAGCAGCAGGATAAACAGCCAAGACTAATCCTAAGAAAGTAAAGCATTGAACCCCAAACTCCCAAACATTTGAGGAATATATCATTTGACTTGTTTGATACTGCAGTACTGATAAGATGCAGTTTTAAAACCACTGAGTAGGAAATGATACTATGGTAGAATGATAAAAAACAATCCCAATTATGGACAGTGGGTTTCTCGTTCCGAAATTTATACTGCAAATCGACTCCTGACCCCACAGTCACCTCCATTTCTCCTTGCCCTTATGTCTTATCTGAATTATTGCAACAGCATCCCAATTGGCTTTCTTGGCTTTAGTTTTCCTGCCTCCACACTGCTGCCAGTTACCTTCATCCAGTAGAATATGATATCATCCCTCCTACTCAAAGTCTTTCTATGTCTCCTCCGTGCCTGCAAGATTAGAGCCAAACTCCTTAGGACGATTTTGAGTCCTTCTCAGTCTAGCTCTATGGACATCTCTCCAGCCTCATTTTCTGCTCCTTTCCTGTTCTAACAAGCACTGGGTGTTCCAGGCACACCACACTGTTTCCTACTCTTACATTTACACAATGTGTTCATGTCTCCATACTTTTCCTCACCTGGATCCTCTACCCGGAATGTCCTTTCTCTTTTTCCCCCATCTTCGGAAAACCAAGTTTAAGTGTCAAGTTCCCTGCAAAGCTGGGTAAATCAGTCTGTTTTTTTGTGCTGCATCACGTTTTGTTCAGAAAAGGCATATTATTTGACAAATATTTGTTGAGAACCATTATATGTTCCAACACTAAGATAGAGAGATGAAAAGACAAAGCTTCTGCCTCAAATCACAGGGCAAGAGTGAGAAAGGCATGCCATATACTGTGATTCTGAATATATGGACAGAGAGTAATGAACATGAGAGAAGGAACTCCTGAGAAAGTATGTGTGTGTTGGGGATGGGGGGCGACAATGAAAGACTTCATCTACAATTAAGGCTTCCAGTGACTTTTAAAGGATGAGTCTGAGTCTACCTGGCAGATAAGGAGGGTGGTGGGTAGGAGGACATTCCAGACAGATTATAGCACCTGTCACACTGAATTACAGCTAAGTTTATCAGTTTGCCCTGATAGATAGTGAGCCCTTTGAAGAAGAGCTAACCTACCTATAATATGATTACCTTACAGTGTCTAGCTGTAATAGTAACTGGCATAATTTATTAAGGGCTCAGTGACTACAAGCTTTACACATTGCATTCTCAATAATTTGCAAAGAGTGACTATTTACACCTGAAAGAGTTGGATATTGAGTCTCAAAGGGTTCTAGTTACTTGCTTAGTCACCCCAACTACTAAACTGTGGAGTTATGTCTATTTTCTTTCAAAGTGAAACTCCTGGTGCTCAAGAAATGTACTTTGAAATTAAAGGTGCGCGGTTCAGTAAATTCTATCAACTAAGACCAAATGACATGGGGTCTTCAACTTAGCTTCAACAAAGGCATAGAAGGACATGTGTACACATGTATATAATACAAAACATACAATGCAGCTGTTGGGGAAATCTTATGAGAGCCATGATAAGTGTATACTCAGTCATTCCAGTTTGGGTGGATAGTAATCCTGAAGTTTCTAAAACGATGAAATATTCCTATTTTTTAGAAAACCATTTTGACATACACTTTCTTCATGTAATTACTGAGTTCCCCTACATAGCTGGTATTTAGAAACAATCCTCCTTATCTTTTTACTGGGGTATTTCCTTCAGTTCTTTACTTCCATATACTTCGTTTATACTCTATTTTATTAATATTTCCCCCAAATAAAAAAAAAACTGTATGTATCTTTAAATGTCAAGAAAAGTTAAAAATAGAACAATAAAAAATAGTTAAAATGACAAATATGCATAGTCTTACTTTCTAGAGAGACAAACTGTTAGCATTTTGGTGTCCATAAAATCATTTTTAAAGTCTATATGAACAAAAGGGAAATTGAGTTTCTGGATGTGAACTAATACCTTTTCCATGAAACTGATAAAATATAATCAACCTAGATTCATTAAAATGCTTCTGAATTTTCCAAGACAGAGGGCACCACTGTCTTTGCTGCATACAGTACTTGTAAATGCCTCAGAAAACATAAATGATTTGGCTTTACGGGCAAAAAAACTTCCATTACACTAGCTTCCCTTTTAAAAACTCAGAAGATTCATTTTATTTAAAAGAACCACTAAACTTTAATTTTGGAAGTTTCCTTACAATTTTTCTTACCATTTCCTATGCTTTTCTTGCTTTCTTTGTCTTTTCTCCACGTAGCTCATGTCCCTGACAGAACAAAAAAGCAGCAAGAAGGGGAAAGAGGAGGAGAAGACAGGAGGAGCTGCAGGGGTAGTGGAGAATACCAGTCCTTCTTGCAAACTCTGAATGTTTGTTATACATTATAGCTGGGGTCCCCAACTCCAACTTCCAGGCCTCACAGCAAGAGTGGAACCTCATCTGTATTTGTAGCAGCTCTTCAGCGCTAGCATCACCACCTCAGCTCCACCTGAGATCATCAGGCATTAGATTCTCATAGGAGCACCAGTCCCTGGTGCTGAAAAGGTTGGAGACTGCTGTATTATAGCACATACCCAGAGATGTCAAGAAGTAGATCACTGCCATAAAATATCACTACTTTTTAAAGCACTTAGATTTACATAAGAAGGAACATAAGTAATATCTATAAAACAAGCAAGCAAAAAACACTAGTAGGCTTCTCACTATCTCTCCCACAGAATATTTCCTATTATGCATATATATGACAAAGATAAAGGAAAAACAGGGGTAGAGACAATTAAAAATGCTGTTGTTGAATTGATATTGATAGTATTCAACCTTATTCTCCCTCATACACTTCTGTCTCCCTACTGTGATTTTCTTTTTGGTCAAGTTTTAAGGAAGACTTCTGAGTGCCTGGGGCAAATATCCAGGTACTTCTCTTGTTATTCTTTGCGCAACATCTTTATCACATTTAAAAATTTGGAAAGCACAATTTATTTTTGCCTATTGCTGGATTAATAAATACATTCATGAATTACTCCTGAATTTCTAATATTTATATACACTTCATGTTGACTTTTTTTTTTCACCACTTAGGTTACATACCATAAAAATATACATATTAGCTACCAGACTATCTAATATATATACTTATATGAAGAAATAACATTTTAAGGGGAATCCTTTAAAACTTTATATATCTTTTAAATATTAGACATGCTTGAACAGGCACTAAAATACAAACATGTCTTGGCCCTATCTTATGCAGAATGGGCTGGTTACAGATGTTCTCCTGCAAGCTACATCTTGCCTATTACAAGAACATTCATCTCCCAAACACATCATTTCACCTACTCTGCCTAAAGGAAAACAAAACATGCACAAAAAATAACAGTGTTTTAGAAATATTATTATTAACTCTTAAGGAAACTCTTATGCTCATTCTACTTCCTGACAGAAGAATCAAATATCTGATTCCAAAATGCCACTATCTGATGACTGCTCTCCCTCTGCACAGACTCATGATGATAGGGGTGTCTAACTGTGTCTTCATTTTTCTTACTTATAAGACGGATGCCTGGGCCAGCACTGACTCATAAGACTGGAGACATTAGCTCATGGTAGTGATTCAGTCATGAGAATTCTGACAAGGGCCTCTCCCCTCACTTTGCTTCCAGGGGGGAATCAGTCCCTGGAGTGATGGCTTATGACCTAGGCACAGATGTTACTATGTCTATGATTCAATATATTAAAAATAGAGGGGCAGCAATGTCATCTGTGTGATGGCAGCCACCCTAACGAGAAAATAACGGTCTCCCTAGGGAAGCAACTGCAACACACCCCCATTAGAACAGCCTTGAAAAAAAGGTCTTTATCTCCCACAGCCAGCCATTCCAGTCAGTCCAGGAAAAGAGTGTGAATTCTGTTCTACAGATTACTTGTGTTTCTCCTCAGGGGGAGAGGAAAGGCAGCAGGGTCAAGTGTTAGGGAGCTAATACGTTTCTTGCTTTTATTACCAGAGGTGAGAGAATGTGGTAGGAAGTTTTGACATAGGTTGGATATGAATCATCCCACTTAACCAGAACATTAGGCTTGGACCTCAGGTGACGGGATATGGATGTTAATTTTGCAAGACAGGAAACACCAAGCCTTACCTGCTGTCTCTGTCCCAAGGCAACAGTAGCAATTTGCACAGGGACAGACTTCTGAGTTTACAGATCACTTTCCCTTTATTATCCCATTTGAAACTCACAACAACCCTGCTCAGTAGGCATCACTATCTGCCTTTTAAAGATGAGAAAACTGAGGCACCAGGGAGGTTAAACGATTTGCATAGGTACCAGTTAGAAAATGGCTGTCAACTTTTTACTAATAGATCTCCTCTAATAAGATAGTTACTCATTTCAGCTCCTTCCCTGGCTCTCTACTCCCCCTCTCTACCTTTCTATGGAGCCTCTGGAAGCAGTGACTTTAGCAACTGACACTTGCCTTGTCCCATTTCTGTCCTTTGCATATTGAGCATACTACATAACTGAGTGAGTGTTCAGCTCCATCATCTTGTGTCTATACTACTGCACTACTGCATTTTCCAAACTGCTTCTCTTACTCCATTGTCTCTCCAACTAACATCCATAGACTACTGGATTAATTGGCTTAATATACAGATATGAGCATGACAATTCCTTTGCTCAAAAAGTATTCAGTGTCAGCACACAGCTCATGGGATATAGTCCAAATGCCTTGACATCAGCTGGCCCCATCCTGCCTTTTGAGCCTCACTTTCTGCAGTTTCCTATATGAGACCATAGCTCCTGGCAGAAAAGCAGAGTCACTATCCTGGAAAGAGTATAGCAGGCTCGCCTTTGCATTTTTACTTCACTTGTTCCTACTACAAGTTTACCAGTCCGGAAAGTCTACTCTATTCCACACATAACTGACTTCCTGACACAAAGTAGGTTAACTGTCCTCCTCTTTCTTTCCAGCCACAAAAACTTTGCTTCTGGATGCACATAATTTACAATTCAAAGGGAACTTCAGAATTCATTCACTCATCTAAAACCTGAGTTAAGGGTCTTGCCTGCCTCTATTTTCACTCTTTCTAGTAGCCAAACGCTCACTACAACTAGTGGCAGTGCATCTTATCCCTAGAGAATCCTGACTGTTTCTCATTTTGAGCTGGAATCTGCCTCCTTGTGATTTACCCTCTTTTGTGGTAATTGCACCCTCTGGGGGTCTCCAAACAAGACTAGGATGTGGTTAGTTTCAAGGAAGCTGGCAATAAATAAGAAGCTCTGCACAATTAACGACAGCATAATTTCATAGCTTGGGTTCCTAGTCCTTTTTTGGGTTGTGGCTGTAATAAATAAATACCCCTAGTGATTTCACCCAGATCACATTAATTTGTCTCAAAATTGCTCTTCTTAAAAAATTGACGTACTTACGCATCAGAAGTATACATGGCAGTGTGCCTGAGTGTAACTCAAAGCCATGAGATAAATATTACTCATCTTCCTGGAACTTCAATTTTAAAGATATTTTGAAATGAGGGAAGGAAACATTTATATTTAATCAATATATTTATAATAAAATGCAAAACTGAGCTAATGTTATAGAAAAAAAATTATATGTCTTCTATCGAACACTACACATATACCGTCAGGACATCCAAAGTAGACATTCATTTTCCTCTGCTCTTAGCTGGAGTAAAAGTTTTATTTTTATTTTAATTGAATTGAATTTTTTTTTTTAGATGAGACAAGCTTTGGTTGACCTCACAGATCACAAGGACCTTGTCAGCTTACAATCCCTTATTTTTTTATTTTTTATGCCTACGGCACCTGGTCTTCCTAGGCGGTCTCCCTTCCAAGTACTAACCAGGCCTGATTTGGCTTAGCTTCCAAGATTAGACAGGAACGGGCTTGTTCAGGGTAGCATGGCCATAGTAGGGTAAAAGTGTTAAAGTATTGTCCTAATATATCACCTCCTTCTAGTGGAAGGCTGGGCACTAGAAGCTAGAGTTATTCCATAAGGAGGATAATGCTATTACAGCTCCAGATGACTCTGAGTTGGGGCAGGTATAGTCTAAATTCTAATTCCTAAATGATGATCCAGCTTAATAAAAATCACCATCTACCAGACATTGTGTGAGGTACTTTATATTCATTATATTCAATCCTACCAATAATATTACTAATGAAGATGTGATAGCTCATTTAGAAACTGTCCTACAGACAGTGTCTTGCCCTAGGCCACATAGATAGAGAGAGGTGGAATTCAACCCCAGGTCTATCTGACCACAAAGCTTGAATTCTTTCCACTCATCACCCTGCCTCCTTAGGCACTTTTGTTTGTCCTTTAGTAAAAGAGCCACAGTCTCTGCTTTCAGGAAGAGGCAAGGATATGCTGGAGAGCTAAACACTAAGATAGTCACAATATAACTTGCAGACCTGCAAAGTAACTAAAAAAGATACATTGCAAGTTATCACTCATATTTTACAAGACTATATGCTTTATATCACATCTCATTATAATTTAGCAGTTGAAAGAATATTTTCATTTTAATTCAGGAATTTGTGAAAAAAAGATCATTCCCTAGTCTGGTTAAATGTTTCAAAGTATTAAATTGCCTGTTTCTGAAGTCTAAAATTCCAATGTCAAATAAATTAAGAAAGCAATAAATTAGGAGCTAATCTATGCCCCATAACCATATGCCCAAGTGACAACTTCAAAACAAATTTCAAATTGTTTGAAAAAAGAAAAATCTGTTAGGTTGGAAATGCTTATAAGCAAGTCTTAGAAGGATGTAACCTCTATTGCTGTTCATATAACAGTGTGGGCAGCAGACAGGCAAAACATATCCATTCTAATTCTTCCCCTTCTAATTTACTTTGTTCTTCAGTATTTGTTCTCCATACGGTAAGCACAGTTGACTCTATTGAGACCAATGGCAAAAGACATCCAAGTAGTTCTGGTCATTTATAGTACATGTGGATACTCACTGTACAAAGGCAAACAGAATCAAATCTAAGTTAAGCTCTGTGAGGTAGGTTATGTTCTGAGTTCGTGGGAAGGAAAACTTAGATTTAAAGTAGTTATAATAAAATAATATTTCTAACGGGTAGAAAGAACATTTAGAACAAACAAAAAAATGCTTCTACATGAAAATACTGCTTCAGTTATATTATGGCACTAACTAGCGTTTAGCTCACACCTACCAGAATAAAACCATCATTACTAAATAAGGAAAGAGGCCTTAAATTTTTATTGCTTATCTTTATTTCACTAAAATACTGCCAGATAATTATGGAGACATTCTTTCTTGGAAATTCTGAAGCCTTTTAAGAAATATATAGAATGACACATTTATCATATTCATTGAATAAGACTATCTAGTATAGGATATATTTTTTTTGGGGGGGGGGGGATAAAAAGCACAGTTCTCGAAAAGGAACAAGACTTTCTAGGCAAAAGAAAGTAAGAAGTCCCCTTTCCTCTCTTTTCCTGAAATAGTTCAGTCAATCCTCCTAAGACAACTGAATAAGAACATGTTCTTATACTTGAAGCAGTAAACTACAGAATGTAGTAATCAAAGCAGTGAAGATTCTTGATTGAATTTGAACATTTTATTTGAACTGGTTTGGCTCTTTTCCTCAAAATTGAAGTTCATACCATGAAAACATACTGTGTCAGAGCTACAAAAGTATCTTAGAAAATACCCAATTTACATATTTAAAGTGTGCACATTTTAGAAAGATCCACTCACCGTTTTCTAACAAACTATTTCACTACCTCTCTCTCTTCTTTTGATTATCCTCTTCCTATTCTCACTCCTAATCTTAAAGTATTTAAGATGATAATTACACTTATAAAACTTAAAAGAAAGTTGTTCCCATTTCTTTTACTGTTTAAGCTATGTCTACAGCGTGTGTGTAAAGAAACTGAAAACCAAGGAGTGTTAGGCAAGAAATCTATTAAGAAATATGAATACCTAATAGAAACTTATACAAATAATTTGTATTTAATTGCTTCTTGAGTAGGAAACTAGACTAGAAAAAAGTCTATATTTCCTTCTGGTTCTGCTGCTGAGTAAAACAAAACATCTTCCTTTCCCTAGACCTCAAGTTCCCCATCAACTGCTATTCTAATTCTTACACCATAAAAGTGCACAGGTGAGCTAATGTTTTTTTTTTTTTTTAATTATATGATGATTCTCAGACATAAAACACAAATATATGTCAAATCTACATTTATGTACAAAACTGTAAACTGTAGTCTTTGAAGATAATGTAAAATATAATCCATTACCTTTGAGTATTATGAAAGAACAACATAAGCCTATGAAAGAGTTATCCACAGTAACACTTAGAAGTTGATGATTTTATTTTTAAAGGACTGATTAAAATAGTTATTTGCCAAGTATCTTCCTAAACTCCAAAGCAATAAAGTTAGAATAAAGCATCTTAAAGCAATGTGCATTTATTTGTACTTTTAACTTCAATACATTCTAGACACGAGAATAAGCAAAGGAGAAAGAGGTTATTTATGTGGGTTGGTTCAAGAAGAAATTATTAATTACCACAATAGAATACATTTTCTACACATCCATTCTAACTGTGGAAGTATGGAAAATGTTGTTCCAAAATTTTATTATAAAAATACCTTCTATTTTACCTGTTGGTCAATTTGCTTTATTTGATTATCGACTAAACACCATTTTCCAAAGGCCTTACCTATTCATTCTATGGTTTTGTAAAGAAAGATTAGAAGAATGGGTGTAGGTGATAAACTTAGGTAGTGTTTAAAGGCAAGCATCAACCCTGTATCTAATACAAATCTTGCGTCTTTAAATATTCACTATCACCAAGGCAAAGGAACAACACTCTCCATTGGCACTCCCAGCCCTTCTCAAAATCAGCTGCCTTAGGGGGTGGTTTCTTCTCTCAAGACAGCTACTTAGAGAGTGCAATGGCAGGTACACACAAAACTTATTATTTTCAAATTCAATAATATCTAGTTTTTCTTTTCTTTAGTAAGTAAAATTATAAGTAATACCAAAATTGATTTAATCTCTTAAAAAATGGTCTGTACTATAAAATTTTTTCCCAACATCATTCTTAGCAACAGGAATAAATATAAATTGTATAAGTATTTATTCTAATTTCCCTAGAGAAAATTTTGAGAAAAATAAAATTATTCTACATCACATGCATCAAAATTCTGGCATGGCAAAATATTAATTAAAATGTTAATTATATTAGCATATCAGTTTTAGATAAGTTTATAAAAACAACCGTTAAGATTGTGTTAAATAAACTTAATACACAAATGTCAAAGCATACAGATACTTAAGCAAATTTTATAGGGCTATGAGAAACATTTTGCTATTTTAAATTATTACAGTGACTTATAGCAGTTAGAGTTTGCTTTTATGACATAGCGTTAATCATATCTATGATTTACTTGATGATGATCCCTTGGTCAGAAATGTAATCTGTAATTACAACATTGTTCTTTTGGGAAAATAAAATTCACTTTTCCAGGAATATAAAATAGTAAAAAAATAAAACAGTAGAGGCAATTTATATCATTTAATATCAGGGCTCTCTATTCATGAATGTGAAAATCTCAAACACAAGGTAAGAGGAAAAAGTAAGGGAAGGGGGAGATAGAAGGAATATCTTCTTAGCCCAAATTATAATTATTGTAAATTAACTCTTTTGTTACTCAACTAGAGTAACATATTTTATTTATGTACATATGTATATTTATTTTGCATTTTTTAAAGTAAATTTTCCTCTCATGAACCAATCAAAATGATCACAATTCAACTTTATTACTGGTTTGCTGAAATGTTACCAATAAAGCACTGGGACTCTAAGAAAAAAAGTAACTAACAGCTACAGGACCCAATTAAACAACTTTTAACAAAAGATTATTTTACATTTAAACATACATATATATGCATACAATATATTATATATTTACATCTCATATTTATTCCCCAGGACTTATATATCCATACTGTTTCATTTAATGTCTGCTTATAAATGGAAAAGCTTAGAAAACTGCCTGAGTTGTACGTATAGAAATGATCCAGTATTCAGGTATTTATGCATGTAAATCTAAAAATAAAAATCCCAGAAAAGATAATAACATGTTTTTAGAGCTTCATCTCTCAGGCTCCCAAAGTACTTCATAAACCTTAAGCCTCACTGGAATCCTGCCACGTAAATACAGTAAGTCTTCCTTTATCATTGTCATCAACAGGTTCTTGGAACTGCAGTGAAATGACGTATAACAAAACCAGTTTTACCATAGGCTAATTGATATGAACAAGAGTTAAGTTTCAATGGCATCTTATGAACGTTGTAATGAAACGACTTTGAACGAAATGACATTGTTCAGGGACCTGTTGTATTACAATACCTATTTAGACAGGCAAAGACTGAGTGACTTACCCCAGATCACATAGCTTGTTAGTACATAAAAGTTGTCCTTCTGAGTCCTGTGTTCTAATCTACTTCAGGAGCCACACTCTTCCTGTCAGATGACTTCTCAAATTCAAATGAGGATTCTTAAGTAATCATTATTCTTCCTATTTAATATAACTTGAAAACTACTCAAAGAAAATCTTTTGAAATGCTATCTTCATCTTATTTGTCACATTTTCACAAGATTTACTGCAGATTATACTGGTTAAACAGCATAAAAAAGTAAAACAAAAATAAAAACTAAATGAGTAAGCCATGAAGAAACACATTTGATGAACTTGACAATTCAGTATTAATTCTGAGTAAAACATTTAGAAATGCTGTTCCAAGTTCTTCAGACCTTTCTACTATAATAATAGGGTGGCAAATTGTACTGTTTTTTTTTTTTTCCCCACTAAGAAATCATGAGTCTTTATTATTAGATTAAAATTAAAACAAGAAGGTTCACTCTATTTGTAAAGTGAGAATTCCTCCCTAACTTACTTCACAATAAATTAGACCTAGGGTCTCTGGCTACCACAAATTTTCTTTTAAATTTCAGCTGAGAGGAACCTGATGAAGGGGTGGTAATCATTATTAAGATCCATGGGAGAGACGGCTGCTAAGATCATTATCTTCAGGCTCCGTGTGCCTAATTACAGGACCCCTCATTCTAAAAACCATTCCATGTCTACAAAACATCTGCAGGGCTTCAAAGAGTCTTCAAAGATTTACCTTTCTATTTTATAATAAACTCTCTTTAATCCCAAAGAATTGGAAGTTTTTGGGCAGAAAGCTATGTTATCTCAAGTATTTACCTGGTCCCCGTGGCCTGATTAGATATACTAATTGTTGCTGATAAAAAAAACTATGAGGATTTATTTTATATACAGTTACTTTTACTCATGACATTACAGCTGATTGCTGAATACCTTTCCTAAGAGAAATACATCTGCCCTTCTCCACCAGAAGGGATGGGAAATATTGCAAGACTTGGTCACACTATAGAAATGGCAAATATTGGAGGAGGCAAACAGGAGAAGGTACAAAGCTCACGTGTGGGAATGCACCAAGAGCAACAATCCCACAGGAAACGGCACACATTATTCAGGGCTAATTTTAAGGGATGTCTTGTAGAGCTTAATGATACATGGTTTTTCTGAAGTCATTAAAATTCTTATGACATTATTCTCTGTTTACACCTCAATTTTCAGATGGTTTTTGTTCCTGCACATTCTCTATGTAGCAATTGAAAATAAGCCATCAGTTAGTGGACTGAGAAAATTGATTTGAAGCCCTTTAAATCTCACTGCCCTTTTCTGATTACAGTTTTGGCTAATTTTAGTCAAATTACAGAGATCCATAAATTCTCTAATGATAAAAACAGAAAACAAACAAATAAGATCCTTTATGCAAAGGATCCAATACTGCATACAATTATTTTTCTTATAAAATAAAAATTTATAGAAATGTGAAGGTAGGAAAGTCATTTACTGCAAGAAAACAAATTGAGGAAAATCTACATTGAAAATGTATTGCTTAGTTTTTTGTAGAAAGGGATTAATTTATAAAAATTTTGAAATGGATAATTATTATTTCTATATGGGTTGTATTTACTAGTAATTTTTCTCTTAGATTCTTGCTCTAGTTTCTAGTTATTTTATTTAAACACTATTGTCCCTTGTCACCATTAAGATATTGCAAGAATGGCATTCAGTCTGCCTATTGTTTTATTTGGTCTGTAGTGCTGTACAACCTCAAAAAAATTACTATCATTTAAAGATATGGGGATATTATGTGAAAAGCCAGGTGTCCAGTTGTTTTTGAAAAAATCATCTTTTAATGCCAGGCTTACTTTCCCCCATGACAACAGGCTGGGGTTGCAAAGCAGATACACCTGCAGGCAGAGTATGTAAGCTCATTTTGCCACCATCCCTGTTCTCACCATTTGACTCATCTTTATTGTCTCCTTACTCCCCAAGTGATTTGCTGAACGAAAATGGTCTGATGATCAGATTCTTGCTCTTGATGGAAATTTCCATAGTGACTGGTTTATTTCCCATATTAATTTCACCATTCTGGGAAAGCGAAGCTATAGTGAAAAAAAACAAGACACTGGGTGGCCGGTAATACCTACAACACCAAACTGATCACTACTAATGAAAACAGAATAAAGAAGGAAGAGAAAAAGGAGAAAAGGGAGAGTGGGAAGGATAAAGGAAGAAGAGGAAGAGCAGGAGAAAGAACAAGAAGAAAAAAGAAAATAAAAGTGTTTGCTATTAATCTTTTGTAACAGAAAAAGAAAAGCCAGCTTTGTTCAAATTTGCTATTTATGTTTTGGTCCGTAATTACTTCTTGTAATATCAGATGCAATAAATCAATATAATTTTTTTCTTTTAAATAGAAACTCAAAAATGCATTCAACAAACCACTTGGTGTAGTGTGGGAGGGCATAAACATTAGATTTGGTGAAACTGGCTTAATCTAGAATCAATCTAAATGAATTTGGGCGAACATGCTGATCAAGTTATTCTAGCCTGAACTGGGTACATCACCTCTGCAGCATCTCTTAAAATGGAAATGCATTTATAAATCCAAAACATAGAGTTAAGTCACATGAACCATCACCAAAAATCTCCTAGTATTTTATTTATGACATTCTCCCTCAATATTCTGAACTAAGAAATAGCTTGGATAATAAGTGACTATGCTCAATATTCATCATGAGAGAGAGACAAAAAGGCACTTCTACATGTATCTTGGGAGATTTACATGACAGTTATAGCAAGAAGTGAAAATAACCTTGTTATAGTCAACAAATGTATCAGTGGCAAGAGCCAAGTCTACTTACTGCCTTCTCTCACAACCTTCATCAGTGATATCTAACAGCCACACAATTTTCAGACCAGCTTAAGCCTCAATTAAAGGCTCCAACTTTGAGAAGTGTTTCCTTTGTAAAAGGAAGCTGGTAAATCATATTCACCATTGAAAAGTTTGTCTGTACATCATGTCCTTTGATGAGTTATCCTTAAGAGTCCCAAGATTCCAGTGAGCCATGCAGTGGGCTGGCTTATATTACATTTCTGCAGAGCTGGCAGCCTTATTCTGGAAGTCTTACATTACAGGTAACCTGATGACAGGGAGGGTGGGCCACAGGCACACATCTCAGCCTGTCTGTGGAGCCAAGAGGAGCTTGCAAGACCCATATGGTGGGATCAATGAAACTCTCCGGGGAACTGTCTGTTCTTTCAAATGCCACCTCCCTAATCTGTCTACTTGCTCAAGTCAGATTCTTCAAAGCTCTATACATGACAAGAGGTTGGCATGATTAGGAAAGGCAAAGGAAGAATGTCAGAGACCAAATTCATGGACAGTTAACAAATCAAGGTTAGTATTGAAGGATACTGCTTAGAACTATAATTGTTTCCTTTAATCATAAGGGGAAAACACAGTTTCTTAATAGTTATTAAGGGCCTATTATATGTTGGATATTGTTCTGGACACTATGTCAGAGTGCCTGTTCTCCAAGAACTTGAAGTCTATGAAGGAAAAAAGACACAATAGCAAAAGGTGACCATATATCCTAAGGCCAGGATCATTATCTCAAAGTGAGCACAACAGAAAAACACAAACCTGAGGATTTCACAGTATTTGCACACAGATAATACTGTGTCCTAGGTTGTGGGTGGGGGGGGAAAAAAACAGCTCTCAAAACCGACAGAGGTGTACAAGTCTGATAATCAAGACAGACTGACCTATATTCACAAAGAGGCCTCTTCACTAGAGCAAAAGAAAACACTCTACCCCCAGAAGTAGTGTCCTCATGGGCTCTCGATTCTCAAGTAGGTGCCGTAGAAAGCTTATCTTTTTCTCACTAGCAATGCCAAGAGCATTCCAAATCAATATTTGAAATTCTTTTAAATGGCCATAGAATACTTTGTTATATGGACATGCCACAATTTATTGAACGAGTTTCCCCACTGGTGAGTGTTTAGGCTGCCTCCAGTACTTTGCCTCCACAAATTAATATGCTGATGCTTCAGTAAGTGAGGTTCACTGTTATCTTTAACATGTGGAATAGAAAAGGTATCCCCCATAGATTAAATAGCAGATTAAAACTGAGAAATAAATGCTGGAAGTGTACAGGCCCTTAAATCTGGTCGGCCAGGCTTGGGAAAGGAGTGCAGCCAGCCTGCAGAAGTCTGTCTACGGGAGGGACCATTATTATCTTATGTCATCTATTCAGATATTTGGATAGTGGACAATATCACAGTCCCTGGGGACTGGAGTATACACGCTGATAGCCCAAAAGCACTAAGAAAAAAAAAAAGTAGAAGACATGTCACTTTGCATTCTTTCAAATTATTACTTGTTGTACAGATGAAACTTTAACAAAACTATAATAAACTCGTGAAACAAAGAGATATCAATTGAGACTCAATAAACACTTGTGTGCCTATGACTAGCCAAGTGCTAGAAGGTGAGTTTACACATGTCATGCAATCTTCACGATAAGAAAGTATTAGCACTTCCATTTGTAGGTGAGGAAAGTGAGGTTTAGACAGATTGAATTCTGTAGGCAGGTCCCGTATGCTGCTAGTAAATTTCAGGGTAGAAATCTGCACCTCAGTTTCTCGCCATTTCCAAATAATCATTCTGTCGACTGTCCTATTACTGATGATTCCCAGCTACAACAGTAGACCAGCACTACATTCAATGAAAGGAGAGGACTTGATAACTAGTGGCAATTGCATTGCAGAAATAAGAAAGTCTGAAACGAAATGCTAAATTCAGTGTTGATTTAGGTGTGTGAAATAGAGAATATGGAACAACATTATCACACTTCACTTTACTTCATTGGAAGAAGTTTAAAATAAATACCATATTTTTATGGAACTGAAAACACAATCACATTTGTTATTTAAAACATAGAGAAAGCAAAGGAAATATGCATATATACTTTAAATGTATTAATTATATTTTGGCAGTAATTCTGAGAAAAACCAGAACTTAAAAGAGAAATTTCGATACGGAAGGATGACAAGTGATAAAATGGTACTAAAAAGATTTTTATTAAAGAATCACCAGAAGTCTATGCAATAACTGTGGCCAACTCCTAATGACAGCTGCTTCTGCTGCTTTCAGGTTGTGGGCAGTTTTAAAATATAGTGTTTTATTTTGAAAAATTGCTTTAAACGGCACAGATGCCTAAGAATTAGGTGTTGTGTAATATGTCATGAAAAAAGGTCCTCCATCAGTTAGACTTCGGCTCCATACTACTTGTTCCTGTATATCAGTGCCTTCTATTAATCAAGAGGGAAGACAGTCTAATAGGGCAGTGGAGAGACTTGAACTGGGAGTGAGAGGGGCCTGGGTTCCTCTCCCTATTTGGCTGGTTATTAGCTATGTAAACATTATGTCTTGATGTCTCTTTATAAGACTGGGATACAGCCTTGGTTATGAGGCTCAAGTAAGATAAATATATGAGAAAACACTTTAAAAATGAGAAGCCTACTCATAAATTAATGATATATAATTTGGGTCAAAGAGTTAGATGCTTCTATGTACCGACACTGGTGTCCAAGGCTAAGAACTTACGTCTTTTCAAGTGATTTCAGCAGCTACTCAGATAGGGTTCGAGTGTCCTAGATTTAGAAGAAATGCACCAGGGCCTAAAATAAACTTGATTGTGAACAAGAAAGAACTGAATAAAAATATAACAACCATGTGATACACTACTAGGAAAGAATGGAAATCTTATTTAATCAGCTTATTCTGTAAAATCTATATGGTAGATGGTAAACAACTGAACAGAAACCCAGGAAAGACAGAACAGCTTAACTAAGGTCACTCATTAATGGCAGGAAAAATACCGGATTTAAACCTAAGTTGTCCTAAAAAAAGGTCTTTGCTGATTATTAATAACATGTCAATAACATCTCACCTTAAGAGAATAGGTTTCACCATACTCATTCTTGTCCTCATTAGAGGCATAGACTAAACTCTAGGAAGATGAAGTGACTTGGCTAAGGTCACAAACAAGATTGAGACAAGAAGCCTGGTTTTCTGGCTCCCAACCAGTCCTCTTTCCCATTACCATAGTGCTTACCCCCTTTCTCAGGGTACCGTTATCACTGTTGCCATAGTTCAAGAAACTTTTCCAGTGTGCTCCATAAAATATTTTCTTTTTCTTTTAACCTATCATTTAGGTAAAAATCTCCAGCCTTTTTTCATGAGACAATTTACTTCTTTGAGAGAGGGGCTTTGATCGAAGATGGTTGAGGGTTATGCTAAATCTGAAAAAAAGCCTTAAGATTTCTGTAGGAGGAGGTAGTAAGGAAGAGAGGAGAAAGACCAATTTTAATGTACTTATATCAAGCCCCATCCTTATGGTTCTTAAATCATTTTAGAAGAAAATGTGATTAATCATTTCGTGGCCCCAATATTCCCATCATCCTTTTAGATGAGCTTACTCTCAATACAGTGGAGCCTTGCCTGAGTATGCCAAAGGAGAAATGGTTAACCTTGAAGATCAGTGATTGCAAACATCCAAACTGGTGACCTCTATTCTAAAACACATCAGTGTTCCACTTATAAAATAGTTATTCAATTGGTTTTTCAGCAAAAGATTACTTAGACTGATCAATCAATATTTATGTAAGGCCTATGGTCTCTAAGTTGACTCACCTTTAGTGTCCACCTCCAGGATTATTACTATAAAAGAGACTAAAGATTCTGACACAACTGATAACACATAGAAGAGAGATTAAGTTTTAAGCTAATACTTGAACTTTATGGTTGAAATATGAACCATGACAGAACCGCTTCTCAAACCATTAACAAAGAGCACTAAAATAATTTTTTAAATTATTTTGGAACACCTTGATCTGAAATGGTGAAAAGAGGAAGAAAGAACACAATCCAGTGGTTGAGGGCAGACTCAGAAACAGGTGCAACTACACAAAGCCTCTGTAATTTTAGGGATGTCACCTAACCTCCACATTCTTCAGCTCTCCTCACTACAAAAATAGGAGTTACAAAACATGTGCTACCAAAGTCATAAAGAAGTTAGGACAAAATGAGAAATTATGTTAAAATGCAGTGTTACAAATGCAGATTATTCATCAACTCTGTTCAACTGTATTAAAGGCTGCAGTGAACTGGATACTATAACATAAAAAGAGAAATGCTTTCCAAAGAAACCTATTTGCCAAAAAGAGTGAAAAAACTGTTAAAACAATTCTAAAGCTATTTTTATCAATGAGATGATGATATTTGGAAGCATTTCTATAATCAATGAAAACATTAAATTGTTTGACAAACATGCATGCCACCCTGGTCTTGGGCATTCTTTGACCAGTTAAAACCAGTCTTGTAGGTCTCCCCACCCCCGCCCTGCTTATATTTGAGTTTTATTCATGTTATAATATATTGCAAAATAAACTTTAAAATAGAATAAACATTCTTGTACTTTTTGAAGTTTTGAAAATTTTTCCAAATTCTCTTAGAAAAGTTATACATGGAAAAAAATCTTTTCAAATATTTTAAATCAGAATACTTTGGGACTAATTCAGGATTCTGAATTAGAGGTTCTTTCTGGGGGGAAAAAAAGTGTTTCTAAATGTAATAAAAATACACGTATCAATAAATCATGATTCATGTTATAGAACCTACATGTATAAACAAATTTAGCCCTTTCTTAGAAAATGAGATTTAATTTCTTGTTACAGACACCATGTTTTTGATTTTACTGATATTTAAAATCATACCTTAATGTGACATTTACTTCCTCAAAACAATGACTGGTAACTATTCTACATTCTGAGGACTGCAAGCACATATCTATAATTATGATAATGCTTGATGGCTTAATGCTTTACATTTTTCAAAAACTTTCACACAAAGGACCTTCCGACAGCATGAAGCAGACAAGGACACATCAGCTGAAATTGCTAAGAGCCAGTCAGAACACAGGCCTCTGGTTTCCAGATCTGGGCTTTCCACACTAAATGGCACTTTTTCCATCTCTGGTTCAGTGTTAAATATTCAGAAACTAAATGTCCTTAGAGGACAGGGAGTTTTCCACAATTCAATATCGATCTCTAAGCTTTGATGGCGGAAAAGTCCCTGGGGGATGATGAAGACCCTTGTACTTGGCGGTCAAGTTTAATAGTACATCTGTTGGCACCCAGTGCTCTTACCGTCCAGGTGGCCGACTTGGCGGTGCTGGACTGCTGGAAGGACACGTCGAAGCTGTGCGGACCCGGGTAGTCAGTGTTTGAGGGGATGGCTGGCGACGGTGAGAGGGCGTCAAAGGTGGAGCTGGGCTGCGCGTAGGGCGAGGGCGCTGTGACGCTGTTCTGCGCATGGTCTGTGTTGTACGGGCTGGTGGACGAGGAGCCATTCTGAATCTGCTGGTCCATGCTGTTCAGGAGCCCCAGGTTCGTGTACTGTGGCTGCAGGACACCCAGAAATGCCAATGTTAGTTATTTAAGCTGCAGATCATTGCTCCACAAAATGGCATCATTTGGTGCATGCATTCTGCAGAGCTCAACCTCAGGTCTGTAGCACTTCACATTCGAGGCCAAATGAGCAATTTGTAATACAAAGAAACCGGAGAAATTTCAGGCCATGTGTGTTTTGTAATGACCTGCACAGATCACACAGCTCTTCTTATGTGCAGCCTTTGGAGACTGTGATCTTCTCAAGAGCCTTTGAAAGTAGAATATGTGCTTATTCGCAAACGGGACAAATGTGTCCAGTACTAAGTAGCTGCTGAGGAATTTTTAGAAATGAATAAATATTGCCTGCTTTTCGTTTTTTATTTCTTCTACTGTGATATTCATATGAGAAAAACCACCTGGTAGATACGTTCTTAAGGGGATTTAAGTACCAAATTATTGTATATAGGACATACAATATATAGTTGTATAATTCTAAGTTTTGTCCCAGGGTATCAAGAGTTTACTCCAAGGGCTAGTTTCATTAGAACTGGAGAGGCATGGGTAACAGGGCCAGGGAGAGCCAACCGTTTTAAAAGAAAACATGCAAGTATATCATCCAAACACAACCAAATTTTTTTATCCGTTCTTTCATTTTCTGTATAGCAGTTTATTCTTTTCTAGGGTAGAACATATACAAGACATAACATTAAGTTATGATTAAAATTCTATATTTGATATAATTCAGAAGTACATTAGCTTGCATAGCTCCTCTGCCAGATGCGTTTATATGAATGGACCCTAGCACAGAGGAAGTACTCAATATGATGTTTATGGAAAGACTTAATTAATTCCTTCTCTGCAAAACAACTTTACACTATTACTATCAGAGAGGGGAAGCAATTTGCTCAAGCATCGGCTAATACACAGAATGGGGATTTTGAAACCAAATCTTCTGATTCCGAGTCCAGGGCCCTGCCCAGCCATCACAACTGCCAGCCTGCTCAGATAATTCAAGTCATTCCTAAACCTGAGTCAAATCGGATACATTTCCTAAAGGGGCAACCAGCCTATGACATAGTTTTCCCTTTGTAAAACCTGACACATGGAAATCTCATTGTTTCTACAGGTTAACAAAGGGAAACCAAACCAAAAGCAAGAAAAAGGCATTCCTGTGGTACATATTTTATAAAGGAAATGAGTCGTCTGGCTCTTCGACTGAAATATAACTCTTAGATTCCCAGGCTAAGTAAAACTACAGAGAAGAATAAACTTGCAAAGAAATCCTTAAAAAATTGAATTAAACTTTACATTTAATGAAAGTATTTTCCTAAACTTGACGTATTTCACTTTACATATTTCACTTCACGTGGCAAGGAGAATTGGACTCTGCCATTCCATTCAGTCCAGGGACCATCTGTCTAAATGTTAACGGTCGCATGCCCATTCCATTACATTTATACATTCGCATTCCACTGCCGAATGCCATGTCCCCATTTGCTCTTCAAATAACTATTAATCTCTTTACACTTATCCCCATGCTGACAAGAGCAGCTGTTTGTCTCGCCTTCTCTCCCTTCTGACTTCTACAGCTCCTATTCCTCTGCTCTCCTTCATCTCCAACTTCCCTTCTTGATAGGTATGGCAAAACTGCAGGTAAGACAACTAGGGAAGAAAAAAATAAAACCTGAGGCCTGTTCAAATGCATTCACACTCCTGGCTAAATTAACGCTGTTAGGATTCCGAGCCTGCGGCAATAGCCTAGGAAGGGGATTGAAAACATATTTGTGTTCAAGTTAAGGGTCAGTATACAAAGCACCCCTGAACGTCCTTGTAGGAATCAGATAATGCTCCCAGAGGCACGTGCGTCCCTACAGCAGTACAATTAGAGAGGCAGCGGTCCCTGATAAAAAGGACAAAGAAACTTGGAGGAGCACTTTCACACTGGCAGTGAAATGCCTGTTGTGCCACCCTTTTACTCCTCCTTTTAACTACACAGAATGGAACTTCAGCTAATTGTAGGCTTGGATGAGAACAAAGAAACAAGGCCCTTTTGAAAAGTTTTTCAATATATATAAAGTGAGAAGTTTTGGGACCCAGGTTTAAAAGCCAGTGAGCAAACACTCAGCACTTCTTGAAGGACTTAAGAGAAATGAAAACTCCATTTAACTTGGAGGCACAACGGAGACTCCTGGGCTGAACACATTGGGTGGACCAAAGAAGCAGAAAGTATATTCCAAAAGTCATGAATAGACCTGTTGGTGATGATGGGTTTGCTTTCGAATGTCATCATTTTTAACTCCATACAGTTCCAGGTGAAATTTTTTACTTAACAACAACAATATTTGCTTCCAAAGCTAATGCCTCAATTTATAACTTAAAGCTTTCTCAGGTTTGGGCAAAAAGCTGTTTACTATCCAAGAAAAAAATGGGAAAACACATTTCAATTAAATTTTTTTTCTAAATTTTACTTTAAATAAACAGAAGCCAAGTAGTATACTCAACCATCTTAAAAAATAAAAATGCATAAAACCAACACTACTAACTTTGAAATAATTAGCCTAAAGCACAAACAACAACAAACCCACTAAAGAAGGAACTGTAGTATTGGAAATCTACTTGAACTTTCTACAGCTTTACTAAAAATCAGTGTCATAAATCTGCCATAGTAAACAGTTCTTTAGAAGTTAATTTAAAAAACATTTAGTTAACAACAACAGAAGTTTCTTATTTGCTTATTTCTTTGATTTGAAGTGAGAGTGGAATGTTGACAGCGTACGATTTAAGGCGAGGGCAAACCCGAACAGCCACGAAGAACAAGTATTACATAGGCAGGAGTGAAAAATAATTTGTAGGGCTCGTTGCAGAATGAAAATACAGGGCCTATTGTTCATAAATTATTAAGAGTTCCAAAATGGTGATAGCAGAGGATTAAACAAAGTATAGGACTCTTCCTGATGGCATACTCTGCATGCCTGTGAAGCTAGATTTTGTGCCAGATTTATGTGAATAATATGTGTCCTTTATTTTCCACTGAAGTGAAGCTGGTGGGATGAAGCAGTATTGTTCCCCTTCTTTACTATCAAAAATTTCATAAATACAGAGGGGAGAAATCTGTGTTATACTGGGAAGCTAATTTAATGCCTATTTCAAATAAAAACATGACACTTTTACATAAGTCACAAAAATTGCCCTTCGAAGAACTCTCCAGGGGTTCCATATATCCCATGTGTTTCTTACATAACAAAAATATTAAAACATTTGAAATGAAACAGGAAGTAAATTGTCCCTTTCTAACCACAAGATTTCTTGATCTCAGAATAGCCTTAATATATTCTACAGTGAATGAATGAATGAATGAAAAATGTTTTATATCCATCTTCTCACAACTGAAAAAGGAAAGTCTTCTTACCACAAATGTAATAGGCAAACATGAATACAATTTGTCTGATATATGCTGTAAGCCTGATAAATTCAAACAATCAATTTCCTCTGAATTCAAGCAGATGTTTCATTTCCTATAAAATAACTTTGAAATAGAAGACTAACAGACTGGACTCAGAAAAATAGCCAATATCTGTAGCTGGAATATATTGAGGTTCATAATAGACAGCCGATCTGACCACATAAAAGATGAAACACACCTTAGTCACAGAGACTTAGTATATTACAGATAATTACAGAACAGCCAAGGGGGTTCTGAAACATGAAGCTGGTGTGATAAGTATAGGGATACCCAGGGGCTGAATCTCACACTATTTGCTTTCATCATTAAGAAAAATATATATATATAACTACCATTGCCAAATCTAAGAAGAGTATTTTCTTATTATTTTTTTTTCTCCCCCATAAGTCCTTTTGCATTCTGATAGCCATCTAGGGACTCTGATTTATTTATTGACTAAAATTCAATTTGGATGCTTAGAATTAAAATAACAAGATATATATGTATATATATATATACACACACACACAAAAGCAATATAGAAGATTCGATCTTCCCTGACTGGTCACTGCTTTAAAAGTGTCCTATAAATGCAATCCTTTTAGTTTTATTTTATTTTTCTTTCCTGGATTCATCGTTTAATGATCTGAAATTCTAAATATATTGTGGGCCTGAATTTTCATCAGCTCAGAAATAATGTATCAGTATATACTGCTGTAAACAAAATTCAGCGTTGAACCCCTGGGTTTTTACTTATTTAAGGTTGATGATGCACTTACCTTCCTACAAAAGAATTTAACATCAGAAAAGGATTCCATTCAAGTCATTTGACCAGTGTGCTGGAAACAGGGACTTAGTTATAATTTATGTTTCTTAAAATCTCAATCCTCTAATTTCCCAGATATTACTATCTGTAATAGCTAATTTATGACAATATGACAATAATAGCCAGCAATGTATGACAAGAGGTTAATAAAAAGGGGAATAAAAGCCAAATCAGGGATAGGAGAGGTTACTCTTGGGATATAGAATCACAATTTATTTACCACAATTTAAATGTTCCCTTGCCACAGAAAATAATTATTTACCCAAATTTCACTTGGAGGAAATATTTATAACCCTTGACTGACTGCTGATGAGGCTAGGGACTTGAACATTCTTTAGCACTCCTAACATTCCTGAATGGATCCTAGTCATGCAAAAGAACTCTGAACTTAGACTTGGTGATGTGAGGTCTAAGTCTCACACTCATACTGATGTGCTGTATACCTCTGGGCAAGGAACTTGAACAACTTGCATCTTAGTTTCCCATAGGGAGATTGATTCTGATCATCAAAATATGAAGGTGAGACAATTCTAACATTCTGGTAGATATGACCATCCTCATCCTCAAAGCTCTTTAAAAATTCCATGAGATTGCTTAAAAAAATAACTTTTTTCTTTACGCCTAGAAATTTAAAATGTTTCACGCAGCATATATAGTTTCCTCAGCTGATATAACCTTTCACCTCAGACTTCGTGGAGGAGCTTTTGTGAACATTCTAAAGCCCCTTCTGGGAAAAGAAAACAGTTTTCTTCATGACCCTGGCTTTACAAGGCATTCATTCGATTATGTTCTAGCAGACAGAACTACATTTTCACCCACAAATATTAGCGGGATAGTGACTTTTCAACAAGCACTGCCTTAGGGAGAAATAGTTGTCATTTTTCAGTCTTCTACCACCTGTGTCACTTCAAAGAATGATAGTTTGTTTTATGCTAGAATTAAACACAATTGACTTAAAGTGCTCCATTCGAGGTCAAGAAGATATTTGTATTATAACGTTAAGTTAGAGTACCTTCTTCCCACCTTAAGAATTTATTTAGCATCACATTTTTCTCAAAAACATTTTTTGTTAGATGTAAAATACTTCTTTGTAGTTCAAATGAACCTAAAATGTTAATGCTTGGAGGTAAAATATATTTAGAACTTATAGTAAAATATAAGAGAAAGCATTTAAGCACACACAAACATAAAAAGACAGTAGGCAGAGAGCTTGCTAGAATATTTTAAGTTCTTATACAAAATTCAAGACTGCTTTGAGGACCAAGATTTCATAACTTAGGAGAGAGCTTCCTGAAAGCCACTAAGGCAGACAATGGCGGGTGAGACAAATAAATATAAAGCTGGCTGATCAGGCAGAAAACAATGTCAACAAATATTAGACACAGTATTTGGAAAGCTAGGAAGTGTGAAATGTGTTGAAGTTAAAACTCGATCTAAATGTAGCTAAATGACATGGTGTAGAGCTCAATTAAGGAAAAATAAACTTTAAATTCTATGATTTCAATGAGTACTCTCTTCTAGTAATAATGACAAATGAACACAATTATAATCGTGAGCATCTCCGTTATGAAAGAAACATACCATTACATACCAAGGAAGCATTGAGCTTAGCAGAAAGCTAAGGTATAAAGGTATAATTTCAATATTCAGTAATTCTTGATCCAGATATTAGGAAAAATACACAGTTTTAGTTTCTATAAAATGAATCAAGAGTTATTTATTAAAGTTAGAACAAAATTATGTTTGAGGATATTTTCTATCTATAACAATCACTGTTTCGATAGATTTATTTAGCAGACATAACAATGTTAAGAGAAAGAAGTATATATGATGGAAATTTTCAGTGAAGTTTAGACCATTTGTATGGAAAGCATACTACAGTGACTTTAGAAACTCATCAATAATGCTTTGTTGGTTTTTAAAGTGAGTCTAAAATATTTAAAAAGAATTTTGATATTGTATCTGTCTAGTCTATATCAGAAATTATGACTTAAAACATTGGAGTGATTAAATGTAGTGGACATTTTACCACAAGGGATAGTTTAGCTCACCAGGATCTGAAACTTAAGACATCTAAATCTCAATAAAGTAATAGTAATTTTAGTTGTTTACAAGATTTTTAAAAATCTGAAACATAGTTAACATCCATATCCAATCCTCTCTATGAAAAGAATATGAGCTATTACTACCAATACTATTATAAATACTCTTTCTGGAGAACTGGGAGAGTATATATATATATACATATATAATTTTAGATATAAGTACATATAAAAATAAATAAATAGATAAATACTCTTTCTGGGTTCTTACTATGTTCCTCACTTCATGTTAAAGCGTTTGCATGTCCTTTCTCCTTACAAGCAAGGTGGATTATTACCCCATATTTTATACATATTTTATAGATAAGGAAATTGAAGCTCTACAAGATGAAGTAACTTGCTCAAGGTAGTAAGTGACAAAGCCCAAATGTGAAACCAGTAAATCTGGTTGGAGAACCCGCTTTCTTAAGTATCCTCATTCTGATTGCATGTCAATTGGAGTCACTCAAATTTCTGCCTGGAATTTTTATATAAAAGTTATACTCAGTGCAAGCATGACTCTTTTGTATCTAAAGAAATGTTTTCCCTTCATTAAAAACAAGATATAAAACTTCAACCATTCCTAGATTGTGTGTAATTGCAAAAAAAGACAGAGCTCCTTGGGCTACCACCTGAAATTCACTACAAATGTGATCATGTCACTGTCAAGCTTGAATACCTTGAGTGAGTTCCAACTCTTTTAAAATAAAGGCCCCAGTCCTTAAAATGGCCTATGCTGCAGTATATGAAACTCTCCCTTTCACTCCCTAAAGAAAAACTAACTAGGAATACCTATAGGTTTTTAAAAGCGAAAAACCATTCCTCAAGCCTTTTGCAAATATAGTCTGTTTCCTCACTCATCTTTCAGCTTTTAGTTTCAATGACATCTCTCAGAAGTCTTCTTTGCTCACATAGATACTCTCCTTTGTTTCACACTGTCATAGCACTCAACTTTCTCTTTGCATCATATAATCATAATTGAAATTAATTATTTGTATTAATTTTTAATGTTGTATTTCTCTTCTAGACCATAAATTCATGAGCTATTATTATATCTAGCATGTTTAGTGCTGAGTCTCATATCTGGAACATTGTCTGAGACACGGTACGTGCTCAAGAAATATTTATTGAAAGAATAAATGCAAAATCTTTCAAAATAAAGATCTCTTTCAGAAAATATCTCTTGTATTCTAACATAATAACTAAATATCGATTTTTATGCTGAAGTAAATCTGTCTCCAAATTGGATTCATCTCTGTATGTATGACTGCCAGGTGAATGTTATAGTGCATCTCCCAATAATCTCTGTGATCTTTACTTTGTATTTTTGCATTGTTTTTTTGTAGGTGGGAATTGTACTTTTAGCTTTAGTTTTTATGGGAACTAGTAGCAGAATAGCCAGTCCTGTCACTCACAAGGTAATGAGTAATACTTGGTAGCTCACACCTAGCTGGGAAGTTTATTAATGAGCTTCTACTTCCTTGAAGCAAACACATACACATTTTTGTGCCAAGGCAGTGTTTTTTCACTGATGGTCTAGATTTTGTTTCTAATGTATGTAGGTCAGCAATAAGAATCCAAGTCTTTACGGTCATATAATTATTCATTTCCTAACGATGGTGCTTGCGGCCAAATGTAGGTTGCTTAGGAAAGAAACTACCCAGAAAAAAAAAAGAGCTTTGAGTAAAACATTACTTTTTGGTAGATAGACCACAAATTGGTCCCTCCCTCTTTAATGTCCATGATTTTCTGCCCAGTTAGCCAGAATTCAGTTTAGAATAATGCCATAATTAAGGGCTTACGAATGTATGTTTTGAGATTGTAGTTCATCAGGCTTACAAACCATTTCTTGCAAATGGTCTGAATTTATGACTTCATTTTCTAGACTTGACAACACACTCAGAGGCTGAAACACTAGTGTTTGTTTGCAAATGGAAAACTAAAGCATGAGACAAGGAATATACTTCTCAGTCTTATATTCTATATATATTCAAATGAGGAACACTGTTTCATAAGTTCTATTTTGCTTTTGCTTGTCAAGTTCTTCACAGATTGCTACATTTTTTATTATATTTGAGTTAATTAAAGTTTTTAGTTATTTACTATGCTTTGTAATTAGACAGGTTGACTTATATAACACTGGACTGTTCCTTTAAGCTGTCACTTTTAATTGCAAAATAAAACAGAAATTTCCAACTATGCAGAAAACATGCCTTACTCTGAAAGACACTCATCTATGTTTTTTCATTCTGTTTAGCCCATTATGAAAGTAACAATCAATCAGTTTAATAATTACAACAGCTCATTAGTGTCTTATTTGAACAGAAAAAAAATGGAACACTGGGGTTAAGAGCAAAATGACACAAGATTTCCCAGACATCCTTTAATAATAACGCCATAGAAAATAAAAGGGAAAAGTATTTGCAAATCATCAAGCTATTCGCCCAGTGCAAACCAACCAGATCTCTGGTGATGATCAAGAGACATACAGGGGAGAAAATGAATCAAGGGAACAGTGTGGGAGCAAATAAACATTTAAAAATGGACTGCAAAGCCAGATAAAAATCTAATCTGTTCAGTTTTTTAAAAAAAGCAGACACATTCTCTGTCCTCATGGGCAATCAATTAAGTGAAAGCAGCACACACTTTACACTGTTTACCTCTGTTAGAGCACAAGTCATTCCTTACTCAAGAAACTACCCTGTCTTTTAAAACCTTTCTTGCCACTTGAAGTCTGGATATAAATAAATACCTGGGCTCATTACAAAAACAAAACAAAAAATCCTTTGCAAGATGTCAAGGAAAACCGTATGATTCATTACATACAGGCAAAGACAGGGCTTGTACAATGTGCATGATTGCTTGGCTTTTTGCACAGGTCAGTTACAAAGAGCCATTTCTGTAACTATTTACAATATGCCATGTTGTTATCTGAAGATACTCCTTTAAGCATACCACACACATCCTCGACCTTCTAGGAGTCTTCCGTCTAGAGGTGGGAAGAAGGCAGCAGGTCCACATGGAGAGTAATGAGGGAGGAACAGAGAAGCAAAAGAGTTGAGAGGAAGAAGGGGAAATTATTCAGAATAGGGGGATCTGAGAAATGTTTAAGGGTGAAGTAACCCCCAAGCAGAGGCTTAAAAACTGGAAAGGATTTGACCTGGAAATAAATATTTGGGGCTTGGTGTTAGGGTACAGAAAGAAGGCAGAAAAAGTCTCTTCTCTGAAATCTTACTGTTCTGAATTTCAGCCTTTCAAGCTCTTTGAGACTGTCTATTGAAATGATTTCCCAGGCCTACAGCTTATAAAGGGTGTTCTACCTCACCCAGTGTTACCACTCTGTGTATGTCTTGTGGAGTCCTCAACCTTAGTCTGGTGACAGAGTCTCACATGGTCTATTTAAAAGTAATCAAGCCATTCCCAAAACATCTGATGTTGCCCTTTGAGAGGGTAATGGTTTTCCTTTTAATTCTAACTCCATCAATAGAGTGACACTAATCCAGACTGATTTGAGTAAACAGGGCATATTCCCCATTGTCTCTGTGATCTGAGAAAGAATAAACTTGAGAAAGATCACTGCCTGGATTGGAAATGGCCCCTTTGGGTGTTTTGTGCAAGCTTAAAAGGAAAAAGTAAATGCCTGTACAGAGTTCTTTCCAAGGCAAGCTCACTTTGGGGGTGGTAATTCTTATAAGGGTATTATACTAAACTACACCTATTAGTGGCTTTAGCACCAATAAGAAAGTAGAACTATTTCTTTTGTAGTGTTTCCAGAAGAGCTGGCGAGAATGTTTCATAAATTTCCGCCTCTGGCAACACACCACAGTTTGACTCAAAATTTCCTCTTTCAGCTTTTCTAAGGATTTTTTTTTTTGTGGCCATTTGAGTAATACAGACAAAATGCAATTTAGATCACAATTTTTGCACAAGATATCAATTTACACTCTACACTCATCCACTAACATTCCAAAAATGTTTTATTCTGGCCAGTTATTTCCTCCCCTGGAACCAACATGTGCTTTATCTAAACACCAGTTACTTAATTTTAAGTTGACAGGTGAATATTATGCGGTGAAGCCATCTTAGCTACAGGACAGTCCCATTGTAGTTTGTCTTTGGAAAAGAAACTTAAATTGTCTAAAGTTAGTCATCATTAAACATGAAATAAAGAACTATTCAAGATTTTTGGGGGGTCAAGAGATGGAAATGAATCCTGTCGAATAGTATAGGTGGGCTATATTATCAGTTCAAACAAGAAAATCCAAAGTGAGGAAGTATAAAGTACTTTTTCTGAAAAGACTTTGCAGACATTTCATTTAACTACTTATTTCTGCAAAGTAGATTGTATAGCGAGGTGGTAGTTTATAGAAATTCATTGTTTCTCCTAATGTCTGCACAGAGTTAAAAGCAAGACAATCGTGTGCTAACCTTGGATAATTTTCTAAATCCACTTTATGCACGTGAAGGGTTTGGTTGGTAAGAAAGAGGAAGAAATGAGTTACAAGCTTGGACATTCCTTCATTTATCCTAGAGCCCAGTTCTCCTCCTACCTACTCCCTTTGCCTTTAAATCAAGTGGCTGAGTTTCTTCCCATACAAACTTACCTTCTTCTACTCCACTATTATCTCTTTAATAGCCTAAATTTTCTTCCTGGGTGAAATAGAAGTAATGAAGGATATCATGAGAGGACAGGATATTAATATGGTAAATACATGTCTTCCCTCAATATTTGTTTAAATCTTAAATGCAAATGTGTATCCTTGCACAAAATAAAATTTGAAAAATATCTGGTAAAGATTTTTAAGTTTCAAATACCAAAATCTTGATTTTTTTGGTGTTGTTATTTGTTTAATTTCAGAGATTGTTTGTTTCTTCAATGGGACATTCATATTTGCTTCTGCTCTATCATTTCCCAGTTAAGACTGAGAATTCTCATTCTTTGACAAACATCATGCTTAGTATATTGTCTCACATTTAGCTCCAGGATTACTATTTGCATTTAGAGCAATGACCAGAGAACAAAGTTTTCTTATCCTGATTCAAGGTGACTATTTAACAAATAAAGTTGATACTAATTAACACAGAGAACCAGTTTGGATTTTGTTCCCAGCTTTGATTAATTTTAAAAAATGTAACTACTGGATCCCTATGAGGGTAAGTCATCTTATCTGTCTCAATAGAAGTCTAAGGAATGAGAACAGGAAACCCTCATCTTCACCAATCCGAACAATTCTTTCGGCTAATTCTTTTTCCTCCCTGTATAATGCCTCTTATCATCCCTGGAGCACACAGAAAAAGTTTTCAAACTTGAATTCTGAACACTACCTGTGCTTTCAAAATATGTACATGTTCTAGCTCCTACTGAGATAAAAGCCCATACCATTTTTTGTTGCTCTTTCTCCAAAATCTTTCTATTTTGACATATATATTGAATGCAGATCAGTGTTTAAATCAACATTTTCTTTCCACGTCAATATATTGTACTCTTTTATCTGGTCCTGTACAGTTCTTGTATTTTTTATTTATTTTCTACCCCTTACACAGAATGACCTTCTTCCCTTCCCCCTGGGCTAAATTCTGATCTTTAAACTATGTGAAATATGACCTTTGTCATGAACAGTTTGAGGCCATTTCACTGTTTTTGAGAATTTTGATGTATCTTATGAGAAGGTATCTTACCTTTTGGTGTCTTTCGTACTGGAGTCATTCTTGAACACCTTGTATACACTCTAGAATTGTGAATTCTCAGAGGCCAGTGATTGTGACTTAGTAATTTCAGCATTCTTTATGGTGCCTAGCACCATGACTATACTTAATTAGCTCTATAAGTGTAGAATTGTAAGGAAATGCTTCCCTTTGTGGGGGAAATAATCTAAATGATTTGTGGCTGGGATATCGAAATCACTCTATCCAGTTTACAGCCAAATTTACACTACTTTTTCATTTTTGATGGAAGGATTGGGAAAAATAATGAAATAAAGAGTGGGGTCTATTTATAAAATGGTCATATATGATAAGAATATGAAACTTTGTCTTCTAACTGAAACACTTTTGAAAGTGAAAGTGGCACTATTAATAGTTATATTTGAATAGAACATAATTACATCAATATGGACAAACCAAGATCAATGGTTCCCAAATTATCTTTGGAAGGGGCCACCGCTACTAAAAAAGAAAAAAAAAAAAAGCTATGGGCAGAGAATACACAAGTTATGTGAGACAAGAAATAATCCATTTCTACCCTTCTGAAGGTGGGTAAGGTGTAGGGTGCTGGATATTCTTGCAAAACAGGCAGCCAATGTGTGATGCAGAGAAATGCATCTTATACTTCCAGACAGTCTTGAGCAAAGCCATCTACCGAGTTCTAGTACAGATCTTATTACACCACTCTTCTGCTCAAATCCTTCCATGGCTTATTATTGCCACTATATTGAATATATTATGGCCTCCATGAGCCCACTCTATTTTGGATTTCTAACTTCATTTCCTAATTCTTTCATACTTTCAATTCCATTTGAACTATTTGACATTTCTGAGTATGCCAGCATTTGTCCCACCTCCACTCTTCTGCTGATCCTTGTTTCTCTCTTGAAATCCTTGCTCTGTCTTACATTTCTAGGACTTAGAAAGCTCTACCTGTCCTTCCAAGTACAACTGCATCCTACATATTCATGTTGACTTTCTCGATCCTCCTGCTTTAAGGTATTGTCTTTCTTTGACATTTATATTATTTTGTTCACACTTCTCATATGACACTGAAGAACTGTCCTCTAATATGACTGTATATACTCATTCCTCTTAGGAAATGTAAAATTCATGGTGTGGGAACTGTTTCTTACTCATTTTTTATGGCCCATATACCATCTTATATGTAACTGATACTCATTAAACATTTATTTAAAAAGAGTAAGTTCGTCCTTCTTCTAACCTAAGTTTTCCTCCTCAATAATACTATTCATAAATATTACAACTCAACTAAAAGGTATAAGTGAAAATTATAAAATGTTTAAAAATGTAGCAGATTGATAAGCTATAACTCACTATTTTCTTGTGCCTCCAAAATGTGTTCTTAAGAAAAGATTTGAAATATAATTTATAGCTTAACTTTTAGATCAATTATTTTACCTAAATACTTCAATTCATTCTCTTCCAGAACCAAATACACTACCCTATCAGATACCTTTCACAGGCAACTTAGTCCACTAAATTGGCACTGGACAATAATGATACATAAACCATCTGACTTTTTTTTTCTCATCATACATTTGAAAGAAAACTATGAGTTCATGGTCTTGGAAGAACTTTATCTTCAAAATAGTAAGACTTTTATGGAAATAATCGTTCCTTTTCACTGAGATTTTTGGGAGTATCTGAGTTTGTTCTTCCTTACTTATTGACATAAACAATTAGAAGTTAAAAATGTATTTAACAAGGGAAGAAGTTTAATTTCATAATATTACTATGAAAGGAGAATTTTTTTACCCAGATACTTCTATCCTACCAACTCAGGTCCTACCCAAAGGAATCATATCACCTCAGAGAAAGCTTAGGTACATTTGTGGTAACATATTTCTCAATGGTTTGACCCATATTCTTCCTTGACACGCATAAAATCTTGTGACCTCAGATGTACTCTCCCTTAATAGGAAAAATATAAGATCTAATTTTGGTATATCTTCATTGTCTAAGAAAATTTTTGCAACTTTGCATTTAGAAAATGTATGTGGAATGATGAAAGAGCACCAATATTTTTTTTTTTTTGGTTGCTACAGTTAACCCAGGCATTCATTCATGCTTCCTACTGTGCTCTCCACACCCCCGTTGAGGATCACTGCTCTTCTAAAAAACAAAAACCAAACATGCTTTTTCCTTATCTAGGTAAAGGATAAGTGATTTATTACCACCACTCATTTTTCCAATAGTAGTAGAGGAAGGTATGAGCTATGATCTGTGATCTAAGATCTTTCTCCCAGTTCCCTCTGGGCTTGAGGGCAACCAGTTGTAAAACAAGTACAATCTAAGACTGCAACATGAAATAAGGGACACAGTGTGGCTGACACCTAAATCAAAACTGCGGCCTTTGCTTCTTACCTGTGCTTTTTTACTTAAGATGTTAAACATCTCAGAAGCACAACATTTATTAACTATTAAGAGAAAAATCACTCTCGTGTGAAAAATATGATTCAGCCCTTGGAAAGAGTATTGGGACAGGAAAGACTATTTCCCTTGACAATGCAGGTCCAGAGGACAATTATAGCAATGACCTGGACTCCAAGAGCTTATACTGCTGCCGTTAACACTTTTCTTTTTGCTCTCAACTAGATTTGCACAACAGTTATGAAAACTTTTTGGGGGCATCTACTATGAATCACAATAGCCATTTTTAAAGTGTGTTCTATCTCACGTTGGTATTAAAGAAAAAATGGTTAGGTCAACAGGACTCATTTATACTCCTATAGCTCTCTCAAGTACAGAAAGAAAAATCATTAGCCTCAATTTGTAAAGAGAGGTGTGTCCATATATGAGCCTTGAAGTCCTGTTTAGTTGTAAAATACTATAACCCATTCACAAAGTACCTTTTCTTCTTCGTCTAGAACCCCAAAAGGGAATTTTTAATAAAAATGCCCTTCTAAGGAGTTTGAGAGTCTCTCCTTCTCCCTCCCCCCCCCCGCGCCCTCTCTCTCTCTCTTTCTTACACACACACACACACACACACACACACACACACACATGCAGAGACCAATTTTTTGGCAAGAAAGTTGAACTAAAACTTAATTTGTGAAGAATTTCCTTTCTTTTGAGTCTCTCTCTTCAAGTCTGAGACCAGTCCCAGAGGCTGTGTCATTTCAAGCCTGGCACACTGAAGTGGTGATTGCTTGAGGCCTCTCCATTGTAACCCAAGGGTGTAACCTTAAGCCCTGCCTGTTACATCCTGCCCCATGTTCTCCTCCCTTCTGGACCCTTTCCTATTCATTAACAGCTTCCCAAAATTCATCTCCGCTTGTGGGGAGAGAATCGAAAAGTTGCAGAAAGGAACGTAGAGAAGGAACAGTGTTCTTATATTGTTTTTGAGTTATCAACCCAAAGAAGCTCCTAGCAAATTAAATTGAAAAATTACTTGACGTCAGAGAATAGGTTTTGGTTTTAAAATAGCTTTCACTTTCCCAGGGAGTTATATGCCTTTTTATTCTTAATCTGCCCAATTTTTAACAATTCTTATGTGATAATAGTAGATTACTGTATCTGTATTGACAAGTACTAATAAACGTTACCTTAAAGTGAGTCCCTAAATGTTATAGCTTTTGTATTAAGTTTCAGGATTCTCAGAGCCATATGCTCCCTGGCATTTCATATACTCAGATGTAGAAGTGCATTTTTACAGAGGACTAAATATAACCTTATACAAAAAAAAAAAATGCTATTCTTAAGAATGTAATAGAAGTCAAGCCATGGAGATAACACATGGTACAAAGACTGGCAGAAGATACAACATTCGTGGTGGCAGTATACAAAAAGATACAAAAAAAGTAGAGAAATTCAGCTGTGTTTTTTTTCCATAGATGTTGTCTATATACATTAACAGTACTCAAACAGAAAACAGACAACTGTTGCCTTTTTTTTAGCACCTGACTACACATTCACCTAAAGTTTTTAAAAAGTCAAACTCATGTAAAGGTTTTTCTTTTTAACACACTGTCACATACAACATGACTCTTTGCCTCCATAAAAGGCAATAATGCCTACTGATATCTTCTAATCATAGGATTTACGCAGTTTTTCTCCTTTCATGAGAAAAAATCATCTCTTTCCACTTTACGTCAACGTTATACTTTTCTTATAGATATCTCTAAACCAACATTTGCTTCTACCCTATTATACACATAGTCAAATCCCAGCCTGCTTATAAATACTGTGTATGAAATAGTTCATGAACAAACACAAAGTCAGATATGGCATGACCTACTGATCATTTTTTTAATGATTAAAACTAGACAACATTGGATCAAATAGAAACAGCAAAATAATCTTAAAAGTTACCTTATATTTTTTCAATTGTTCAGTAACATTTTAAGCTAACTTTCAATATTAAAGTAAAACAAGAAACTCAAGTTTCTCTGCTGAGAACAAGCAAGACTGCTGAGTGTTTTAAAGAAAAGGAGTCACTTCCTTTTCCTTCATTAGATGACTTGATATTTCCCCTGTTATATTTACATAGTTCAGTTGTCTAGACAATTGCACAAGGTCAGTATGACAGCTCAGGCCCTGCTTTCCTGCCCTTTGCTTGATTCTACCCTTTGCCATCTGCACCAGAATACTATGCACTTTGTTTTGATTTTTAAGGAGCTCAATTTGAGTCCTCCAGTCTATTTTTCCAAGCATTCACCTGCAAGCATTTTCATCTGAAACACTGAACTCGCTCTCTCCATACCGCACCACCCCCCCAATGTGATTAGTGTCAACACAGCTGCCCTATTCTGAGGAATGTAAACTAATATTGTTGTTAGACCTCCCTCAACCTTAGGAAACTTCCTCAGAGTCTTACAGTCTCTTCAGGAGTTTTTTCTTATAGCTTTGCCCAGTGATTTAAATCCCCAAGACAAACTTGTTGAGGAGAGATCAGAGAGGCCGATCGTCAATTCCTTAAATAAAATCCTATTGCTATAATACACATTTACATGTATACATGTATAAATATTTAATAGCGCATCAAAATAATCTTGTCATTACACAGTGAAAGTACAAGTCAATCACCAGACAATAGAGACATTATTGAAGTCCCTTCAGAATTTAGGTGAGTCTCTGGATCGATAGAATTCAAAAAGATGATGGCTTTAAAAATCTCATCTGATTATTTTGGAAAAAAAAAAAAAAAAAGCTTTGTTTGCTTTTAGGATGAAGCCTGAAGATAGAACTGAGAACTTAACTGAGTTAAGACACGGTCAACATTTTGTCTTACTGGTATGTGAATACTCAACAGAGGAGTCATTTCAATGTATCTAGCAGAATGTGATCTGCTCTCTCACTTTGTTCTTATAAAAACTGATTTTATAAACTCTTGAATATCAGGTTTTCCAAATACATAACACCACCCAGAAATTTTTCTTTTCCTCTTTCTTCTATTTTATTTCATATTCTACTTAAAGAATAAAAATCTTACAGTCACCACAGAAAACATTAACCAGAAAAGGAGATTCCTATATACAATTTACAAAAGCATTATATTGGGTGACCAAGAACCACAAATATGTAAACTTTATTTACAAAATAAAAACCAGAAAGCATCTCTAAATGTAGAGCTAAAATCTAAAATCCTTACCTCACTAAATTGAGTCTGGGCATTATTTTCCAGGTACAACATGTTAGCTGTAAGATTGATCAATGCCGCTGTCCTCTCTTCTGGCTCCAGGATTTTGCCAACCCCCCACCCCCTCTGAGACCCTTACAATAGGAATCTACTAAGAAGATAACAGAACTCAAGTCCCTCTCTCTCTTTCTCTCTCTGTACATAATTTTAGGTTCCTTAATATATACTCAACTATAGGCATGAGGGGGCGGGACTCTTCTCTTTACCTGTCCAATCCATCAACTTCCACCTGGACTCCTCCACTCCAATGGAGTGAGGCCTCTCCCATCTCATTAAGTAGTTAGAATTCCTTATCACCAATCTTTAAAGAAAAAGAAAGAAAGGGGGGGAAAAAAACAACAGGAGACAGACAGGTAAAACTTTCCCTTGTCTCTTTCATAAGAAAGTGCACTCCCTCCTAAAAACAAAACAAAATCTCCCTAAACCACAAATCATACCACCACCAGGATTTACAGAAGGCATTTCAGAAAGTTTTTTACACTTTTACAACTGAAAAGCAAAACTTCAAGGAAAGTATTTAAAAAGATTTTTTTTTAAACCTAGATGTGGAGTTTCAAAAATGTTTACACAGTTAGAAATTAGTGGAAAATACTCAAATCCATGGTTATATTTCCTGAATATAAAAATTAAAATCCTCTGCCTGATAGCTGAAAAGTTTTCAACTTATTCTCTCCAGAGAAATGTCAGTGATTTCATACAAAACTAGGCCAACATAAGCCACTTGATTTTTCAGAGCATGTTTCAGTAACAATTTAAACCATTGGTCCCGTTAACTTGTGAAAACAAACAAACATCCATATTATGTACAGGAAATAGAAATCCTGGGAAATGTGCCCATTTTTTTTAAAGCCCTTAAAAAAAAAAAACCTGCTCTTTCTATGACTATTTCTAAAGACATGGAATCAATACAATAGCTTGTCTTTTTGAATATTTATTTTTACTATTGTATGTAGTTTTTGTTAATACTCAGAGATAATGTATTTTTTCTATAAACAAGTAATAAATTACTAATAGAAAGACTAAACCTTAAAGTATGAGAGATCAATTAGCTTTTACCTTAATATACACTTATATAAATACATAAGAACATTCATGTAGGATCTGGCTTTGGTTACCATGATTTAGTGAGGATGAAATAAACCCTGATGGTTATTGTGTGAGTCACTAAAATACTCTCATTACTGCTGAGTATTCTACGTAATTCAGTTAAATTTATATCTAAACATCACTTCCCACCTCTGACTCAGGAAGCCAATTCCCTTTGTGCTACCTGAAAGTTACAATTGTCCAAGATACGTTAAGTGAATATTTAGATTTTTTCTAAAAATTAGAAGATAAGAAGAAGAAAATTAGAAACCAGAATAGATTAGTTTATAAGATTTATAAACTTATAAACTTTGTAATTTTGCAAGTATATTCATGACCTTGGATTTGTCTCGTCTTTATTTCTACTTCCATATCCATAAAATGCATCCACATAAAAGATGATGTGATCTTTGGATGATATTTATTTTAAAGCTTCTGAGTTACTGGTAAGAATTTTTCTTTTTCTTTCTCACACACACACGTGCACACGTGCACACACACACACCAGTAAAATCATTTGATCTTAAGTGCCCAAGAATATAACAACATTCTGTAATGCTGCAAATTTATATCAGACATAATGTTCATTTCCTGACTGAAACGTTGGGAAGATGACCTCTTACTAGATGTAATTAACCAAATGAGCACTGACTACAAGGCCAAAAAAGAAATTACTTATAAAATGCAGTATAATTATTTGTACCGAGTACTTAAATTTCTATGCCTACGGACAGCTTCAGGGTCAATAGTGAAACGTAGATGGTCGCTTCCTTATAGCTCTACTCTATTCTAGTGATTCAAAACTTGGGTGATGCTGAGAATCATCCAGTATGCTTTTTAAAAACAGATTTCTGGATCTGGCCCCAAATCTACCAGATCATACTTTCCAGGCATGTGACCCCTATATCTGTAGTTTATATAGCAGACTAGGCAGTTCTGAATGTCAGGCTTGGGAATCAATGATCCAGAATAAACATCATTAGTTAGCACAACTGCTCGGAAAGTTATTATTAGATTCGTCTTTTACACGAGTATGGTAACCATTTGAACCCAAAATCTATTGTTCACAGCCTGTTGATGATATTGTATCAAAATGTAAGCAAATTTTATCTCTCTCCAAGTCAAAAGATACCATTAGGATTTAATGGACTAAAGAGTCAAATTCAATCTGTCTACCACCATGGCCTTCGGTTTAGTAAAGTCTGACTGTGGTCTCTCTCTAACATAGCTATCAAGATTCCTGACAAAAATCTAAGACCTATATTTTATGTCTGCCATGGCTACTGAGGGAAGAGAACTCTGGGCTGGGAGTTATAGGAGTAACTGGGAGACAGACTCCATTCCCAGCTCTGCCTTTAGCTAGCTCTGTGCCCTTGGGGCAGGTTACTTAACCACTCTGAATTGAGGTTTCTCATTTATGAAATGAGGGGCAGAACTAAATGGTTTCTTAAGAGCATTACAAAGATAAGAGTTTCTGTCCAGAATTCACAGAAGTGATTGAAAGGATTATTCGCATTTTTCTTATTTTACTTGAATGTGTGTAACTTAATTTACTCATCTGTGTAAATGGAACAGTTGCATTACAAAGATACTAAAATGCTTAAATGACATAAAAGATAAGGTACAATGTATTGGGGGTGGGGAATTATGATTTTCTGCTTTAAGATATCCTCGCAACAACAACAACAAAAAAATAGCTAATAGTCTATTTAAATCTGAATTTAGCACAAACATTTCCCTCCATAAAAGATCTAATTAATTAAAGTACATCTGATAATGTTTAATTTCAGAATTAGCGTAAATACCTAATGTAAATATCATGCATTTATTTAAGTAGGAGGTTATTTACTGTACTTCCCACAAAACAATGCTTATCCATGGATCTCAAAGGTTTAGTAATGTGTATGAATTTTCCTAACAGCCTAGTTATGTAAGTAAGTATCATTATCCCCATTTAGTAGATAAACTCAAAGACTTTAAGTGGGTTTCTCAAGTCCTCAGAAGTGGAACAACCCTATTTCAGTTCATAACTTTGTATTCTCAGACACTTCCCTCAGAGTTTTCAAATCTTCATGGCCTCACAATTAGAGGTCAGCACTGTGCCCTGGATAAAGATGTCACTGGCAGCAGAAGTCCAAGACGAGGGATAACATGTATACTTTCCTGAAATACTGCTGTTAACGTTTTGTTGAAGATTCTCCTTAACAGTTATTTATATAAGAGTTCTTTGTATATGAAAGATATTAACCCTTTATTATAGTGCTACAAATATTTTCCTGCAGCACTCATGTACGTGTATGTGTGTGTCTGGTCTTTCATGCTTGTCTCTAGTTTTGTGATTTGCTTTTTGGTATAGAAAAACCTTGATTTTTTTTTACGGTCAAATTTTCACTTTCCTCTTATGACTTATTACTTTTCAAACATAATTTGAAAGGTTTTTCCCAGTCCAACATTATAAAATTCTTCAACTATATTATTACCTGACATTATTACAATTTTTTGAATTTTTTCACATGCAAATCTTTTAACTCTCTGAAATTTATATTGGTATGAGAAACAAATGAAGATCTCCTTGCCGCTGGAGAATTAATCTTCATCATTTTATTTAATATTTTTTCTCTGTGATTTGACATGCCATCTTTATAAATATCAGATCTCAATGGCCCTATTTTATAGATGTATGTGAGAAAGCTAAGCAAGTATATAAATCTTTGGCATATAGAAAATATTTGTTTAAAGTTCTTAATCCATGTTATGTAAGGTTGTGTAGGGAAAAACATGGAACCTATAAAACTCTAGTAAGTAAAAAAAAAAAAAGCATTTCATGCTTTTGAATCTATGTCTTCACTCAATAGTTGGGAGCAGGTATAGAGGGGAGGAAAATACTTAGGTTTCATGAAGCCACAGAATAGACATAAGTGGTTTAGTTGTTTCTCTCATGGAGATTTCAGTTCTATTGAATGGAGAGAAAAGAGAAGTTAGAAGGAGGTTGGGTAAATTTGGCTAGGATTGGGTAGTCATTTATTAAAGTAAATCTATATTGGTGACATATTTTTACAGTAGCAGTTGAAGCTCTGAGAAAGAACATGTATCTGGTTCTAAACATATCAATCCTTCTATGCTTTAATCCAAAGTCTACCTGAGTGAGGTACAAAAAAGAATAACCAGAAATGTCTTCACTTTCTTCGTTCCCCTCTGGAGTCCCCTCGCTATCACTTTATCTTTCCTAAAGAACAAGTCTGATTATGCCGCTCCTCAGGATACCTCAATGCCAATGGGATAAAACTATTTTCCAGGTGCTCAAGGCCCTTTGCTGTCCAGTGTCAAGATATCCTCTCAGTCTCACCTTCCCTGTGTTTTATTCTCCTTGCTACATGGCCCCTGATGACCATTTCTGTCCCTCTGCTCAATCTGGTCCCCCAGTTTAAAATACCTTCATTCTCTTTACCTGATAAAACATTTTAAGATTCTTCAAATGCCCCTCTAATTCTACAGTTGAAGTTCAATCCTCTCTTATATGAATGTATATTTAAAAAGTAATAAAATACTACCTGACAATCTAAAAAGTCATATAATTGTTTGTCTCCCCTACGAGGACATGAACTTTTGAAGTTGGCGTACATTTCTGTTTATTATATCACATTAAATATCTATGAAAGCTTGATGGATATAAGTTCAATTGGACAGTTTAATTCTATAAGAAAGAACTAGGAAGTTGAACAGTAGATTTCTTACCCAAAGTATTTATTATGACACAGATGTCTTTCCTGCAGAAATCAATGCACAATACCTAATTAAAATAGAAGTGAGGAAAAGACGATGATTTCGATCCAAGCACAGTACTTCAAAACCTCAATAACTATTTGTCAGAAAAGGAAACTATAAGCATTAAATAGTCAAAAAAGAGCAGAATTTAATAGAGCATGTGTGAAACCTAAGAAATATTGAGACTTTCCAGCTGCTGCAGGACAAAATCAGATAATTTTAATGCTAGCTACCATAAAGTTAAAGGATGATCAACAGAACACCCTGAGTAACTTTCAAAGCTCTAATCTTTCTCAAGGTAAGTGATTTCTTTCTCCTCCTGCTTCAGATAGGTGAGAAGAATTAGCATTTGTAGAAGCTCTGAAGGCCACTAAATTAATTCACTAGGTCAATTTTCTCTTTAGTCTAAGGCTAAATCCCAAAGCAAGATATAAGGTCGCATCCATTTTAGGTCATTAGCTAGGCTCTAATAAATGAATAAGCCTTACAGGAATAGAAGGGGAGATGAGTTTAGTCTAAATCTTAGAGCTGTCGTCAAGATTATATATAGAGACATATATATTATTTTGTATATTATTTATTCATATATAATTATATGTACATATATTATTTATATATATATATTTTATATATAATCATATGTGTAATATATATTATACATATTATTTATGTATATATATTATATATATATTTTCTATATGATCACACACACACACACACACACAGAAAGAGAGAGAACTTTTGAGTAGAAGGTAGAATGGGTGGACAGGGTTTATAATAACTTCTTGTATTTCTTATGGGTCAGGTAGTTTTTAAAGCACTTTATATATCAACCTCATTTAATTCTCACAAAAATCTATGATTTAGGTATTGTTATTATCCTTATTTCAGATGAAGGTGAAGAAACTGAGATGCAGACAAATACTAAATTTGAATTCAAGATTGGAACTCGTATGTGTTGGCCCCCAAATCCACACACACAAAAAAAAACACTGTGTTGTGTAGGTTAATTGTGTCTTCGTATCTCTTCCCACCAATATTAATCCACCCTTCAGAGTCATGTCCATAGTAGTCCTGTAGCTCATTTACTAGATACTCCATTGTATGATTCTAATGACAATAGCATTTTAAACACTTTCCCAGATCTAGATTTTGCCTTACTTTAGAAGTGCTCCCAAAACAGTCCATGTAAATAGGCGTACAAATATACAGAGATAAGATCATCTCACATTGCCTTTCATTTTACATTTTAAAAATATATTACAAAAATAAATTGATACTTGTAGGCAAAATCTGAAAAATCAAAATAAGAAATACATGTCATTCACAAGCACACCATTAAGAGAAAATTCTTGTTAAAAATTTCCCTGGTCTTCCTCCTGTGTTTATATATGTATTCCGTAAAAAAAGTTAGGATTACACTCAACATAATTTTTTAAAGTTATCATAGTATTATGAGCACTTTCCCACGTTAAATATTCCTGCAACTAAAAATACTGGGTCAACTGTTACATACTTAACTCACTTGTTAGGTACAGAATCAAGTTATTTTCTAAAAGGACTGCATCAAATTGCATTTGTGTGAGGATCAGGACCACAGTATTGAGGATTATCTTTTCCAAACTTATGAAAATATTCTTCTTTTAGTGTGAACTCTTTTGATTGCTACTGAGATTATATGTATTTCAATATGTATATTAGCCCTTTTCATTTATTCTTTAAATGATCTATTAATGTCCTTTGCCTTCATCTTAATTCCTACCCCATTGGAGTAGCAGTGTTTTCTTTATTAAGATATTAACCTTCTGACATACTTGTTATAAATTTTCCAAGTTTATTTGCTTTTTAGTATTCTACAAATGAAATAAAAACTATGATTACTTTATTACATAAAAATGATTACCTTATTACATAAAAATAACTTCATTTATCCCAGAAGCTAGAGATAATCACTGTTAAAATTTTGGTATACTCTCTTTTAGAGATACACATTATACACAGCATTGTCTTTTATAAACTGTACATATAATCATGTATATTAAAGATATATTTTGTCGACTATATATATATGTGTGTCAGTATAAATAAATGCATAGACCTATTTAAAAAAATTCTGTTAATATGAGTGCATACTCAGGTAATTACAAATATTTTTTAAACACTGTTTTAAAATTGCCACATAATCTTATTGAATTAATTTAGCCATTTCCAATTAATTGGATATTCAATTTGCTTCTATTTTCTAAATATTTTTTTTATTTTTTAGTTACAGTTGACATACAATATTATACTAGTTTCACATATACAATATACTGATTAGACACTTATATAACTTATGAAGTGATCACCCTAGTAAATCTAGTACCCATCTGATACCATACATAGTTATCACAATGTTATTGACTATATTCCCTACGCTATACTTCACATCCCCATGACTATTTTGTAACTACCAATTTATACTTCTTAATTCTTTCCTCCTTTTCACACATCCCCCCATCAGCACTCTCATCTGGCAACCATCAAAATGTCCTCTGTATCTATGAGTTTGTTTCTGTTTTATTTGTTCATTTATTTTGTTCTTTGGATTCCACACAGAAGTGAAATTATACGGCATCTGTTCTTCTCTGTCTGACTTACTCCACTCAGCATATTAACCTCTAGTTCCAACCATATTGTTGCAGATGGCAAGATTTCATCCTTTTTTATGGCTAAGTAATATTTGATTATGTTTATATGCATATACATATATATGTATATGTATATATGTATACATATATGTGTGTGTGTGTGTGTGTGTGTGTGTGTGTGTATTTCTGTATTCATCAACTGATGAACACTTAGGTTGCTGCATACCTTGGCTAGTGTAAACAATGCTGCAATGAACATAAGGATGCATATGTCCCTCTGAGGTAATGTTTTGAGTTTCCTTGGATATATACCTAGAAATGGAATAACTGGGTCCTTCTTTGTTTCTTGTTATTGCCTTTGTTTTAAACTCTACTTTATCTGGTATGAGCATTGCTACATCAACTTTTTTTTATTATTTTCATTTTCATGAAATATTTTTCCCCATCCCTTTACTTCATCTGTGTGTTTCTTTTGATCTGAAGTGAGTCCCTCGTAGGCTTCATATGTAAGGGTCTTGTTTTCTTATCAGCACCATTCAGCCACCCTTTATCTTTTGATTGGAGCATTTTTAATCCATTTACATTTAAATTAATTTTTGATTTGTAGTTACTCCCACTTTATTATTAATATTTTTTATATATATTTTTTTCTTCTTCTTAAAGAAGTTCCTCTAACATTTCTTGTAATACTGGTTTGGTGTTGATAAATTCCTCTACCTCTTTCTTGACTGGGAAGCTATCTGTCCTTTGATTCTAAATGACTACTTTGCTGGGTAGAATAATCTTTGTTGTACGTCCTTGCTTTTCATCGCTTATGGTCTTATGGGATCTCCCTTGTAGGTAGCTAACTCCTTTTCTCTTGCTGCTTTTAAGATTCTCTTTGTCTTTAACCTTTGGCATTTTAATTATGAGGTGTCTTGGTGTGGGCCTCTGGGACTCCGTGCTTCCTAGGCTTGTTTGTCTATTTCCTTCAGTAGGTTTTCCATCATTATTTCTTCAAATAGGCTTTTATTTCTGTGCTCTCTCTCTTCTTCTGGTACTTCTTTGATGCGAACGTTATTACTTGATATTGTCCCAGAGGCCCCTTAAACTATCCTCATATTTTTTTGGATTCTTTTTTCTTATTGTTGCTCTGATTGGGTGTTTTCTGTTACCTTGTCTCCCATATCACTGGTTTGATTCTCTGCTTCATCTAATCTACTGTTGATTACCTCTAATATATTCTTCACTTCAATTATTGTATTCTTCATTTCTGATTGGTTCTTTTTTATATTTTCTATCTTCATTTTTATGTTTCTTATCTCTTTAAGTTCTCACTGAGATCATTGAGCATCCTTATAACTCATATTTTGAAATCTGCATCTGGTAGATTGCTCGTCTATATTTTTAGTTTTCCTTTGGAGCTCTGTTTTGTTCTTTTGTATGAGACATGTTTCTTTGTCTCTTTCTCTGTGTTTGTTTCTATGTATTAGGTAGAGCTGTTATGGCTCCCAGTCTTAATAGAGTGCTCTTATGTTGTAGGTGTCCTATTGAGCTCAGTGGCACAATCTCCGCAATCACCTGAGCTGGGTGTTCCAGGTGTGTTCCTTGTTGGGTTGTGTGTATCCTTCTGTTATAGCTGAGCCTTGATTGCTGTTGGTGTCAATGGGAGGAATTCACCCACAAGGTGATTGGTTGTAAAGACTGGCCATGACTACAGTGGAAGAGCTGCTGTGCAGGGGCTAACCCTACAGAGCAGGACTTGCTTTAGCGGGGCCCTGGTGTACTCCAAATCTGCCCTTTGGGTGTGTCATTTGTGGAGGTGGTTAGGTGGTGCTCTGCTATGATCTGAAACTGAACACTGGGTATGTTGGTTCTGGGTCCTCTCAGAAAGGGCTCTGTTGCTGGCAAGGTAAGCCACTGTCTGTGTCCTGCCTAGGGTCACTTTGTATGAGTTACAAAGTGACCTGCAGATGGTTTCTACTTGTGCTGGACTTGGAGGTACCTGGGAGAGCTTAAGATGCCAGCCGGGGCCGGCTGCCACTACTGTGGGGCTTAGGACAGCTTACTAAGATATACAGGGTATGCTGAGGCCAGATGTTGTTCGTTTGGGGTTTGTAAACCTTTGAGAGATTTTAGAAAAGTCCACTGCATTAACCAACATAGGCTGCTTGTATGGAAATGCCACTGAGTAGGCAAAGTCACGGGAAATCACCAGGGTAGGACTAATAGTATCAGCCAAGTTGATAGAGACTCATATAGGGTGCCCACCTACACGTGCAGGATGAGTCTGGGGAGGGTTCACCATAGGTCAGTGGTTTCTGCCAGTACTTCTGTCTGGGAGAAAGCTACCCCTCTAGCCCTCACCCTGAGGCTAGACAATTTAGTTAGTCCTTGTATGTCCCTACTGTCTTTCAAGCTGCTGCCCCAGCATTAGAGGCCAGAATAAGTAAGTCTGTTAGTAAGTCCATGTGTGGGCTCTCTAAGTGAAACATCTGGGACTCCGGCTGCCCTCTGTCTCACTCAGCCACAATCTCCGCTCAGCCAGAAGTTATAGGGACTTCTCTCCCTGGCACTGGAACCCTGGGCACGGGTCTTGCTGTGGGGCTTAGACTCCTTACTCCTCAGGTGGAAACTTTGCAGCTGAGATAAGCCTCCCGATTCTCAACTATCACATATGAATGTGACACCAGCCTCTTCCTCATCTCCACTCCTCTCACCTGTTTCCTTGTGGCTTCCTCTATATTTCCTTAGTTATAGAAATGCTGTTCAGCTGGATTTCAGGCAGTTCTCAGTGACGGTTTTTCTGTAGTTTAGTTGTAATTTTGCCATCTTGACCCTCTGCTTCTATTTTTTTTTTTTTACATTATAATTTAAAAGCAAAAAGTACTGCACTATTAATTAAAATACATAAACCGAAGTTGAATCATTCAATTAAAAGATAAAAATAATTTAAAGGCCAATAGATACTACTACACTGATTTCCAGGTATTATGCCACTTTCTGTTTAGACCAACAATGTAAAACAGAGCTTATTCTACCACAACATCATCACAGCCACTATTATGTAAAATATTTTTAATATTTTAGAGTAAAAACTCACACAAAATTAATTAACTTTCTCTTATTTCTATTATATGTTATTCCTCAGAGTGAACATATTCATCCCCATCCCCACTGATGGATTTACTTTGGAAAGAGCAGGTCTTTAAATCAAACCAACTTATGTTTGAAAACAGGTGTGTTCACTTCTTTAAATCTTCACATGTAAAATCAAAATATCACCCCATGTTAAACATTTAACTTCTTAACCAAGCCTATAGCAGTAATTAGTTTATGATAGGTTTTAAATAGATTTCAGTGCCCTTTTATCATTTTCTTTATTTATATATGTAGTTCTGGACATGGCTACTAAATACCTTCTATAAATTCTTATTTTTTTAAATGCTTGATCACCTAGTATTTCAATAGATAGTCAGATTAAAACTATATTTAATATTTAATTTCTTTCCTTCCCACTTACTGCCATATCTTCCATAATAGGCATTCACAGACAATACAGTCAATTGCCAGCTTGAAGTAGGGGAAGGAACCCTGGAATCCATACAGAAACCTAGGGTCCAGTTCTTAACTTCATGATTTTTGAGTTAGTCCCTTTTTTTGAATGGATAGATAATGAACAAGTAATCACTCAAGCTAATTGCATAACACATTACCTTTCCTTCTGGTTCCATACTAGGACCTATTCCAATATAACACAGCTTTTAAATAATTTACCCTATTGAATACCATAGGAAAGACAACTAATCTTGCCTTTAAGGATCATGCATGCTCCAAGAGTCAAAGACTTCAGGTTAAGTTCCGACTTTGCTATAAAAATTATATTACCTGGAACAGGACACTTCCCTTCCATCTTGAAGTTTTCCAATCTATTCATTGGACTTATTTTCATTATATATTTGGCATCCTATATTACTGTGGTTTGTGTCTCCTCGGAGTTCATGTGTGTCTATTTAAACATGATCTGAATTTTGCTATTGATGAAGACAGACAACATCCCTATCAACTTTATATCTCACACCTTTTCCTTGTATTATCTTCATTCTAGAGAGCCTGTGAGGCAATTGATTTTCCACACCAGGTGATTTCTACTAAGCTTGTAGTTTTGGAAATTTTAGGCTTTACTTTTAGTTCATCAACTTTTCTCTGTTCAGCATGAATAATTGGTTGGGCAAGTGATGCCTCATTCTTCCTTAGGGCAACTCAGCTTACTTTATTGCATAAATCCTCTTTGCCCTTTCCAGGAAAAAGGGTTCTTAGGCAAAATAAAAAGGAGGCGTATTTATTTTAGAGTCCTAGATGAAATCCAAGGGAAAAATACCACATTTTACCTCTTTTAATTCAGACTCTGAGAGAGTTTCAGTGTCTTCTCTCTGTGACAACAGGCCTTGGGAGAAAAGAGATCTATTTCTGGAAATCATTTCCACTCATTCTAAGGATGGGATTAGGTGGCCTTGGCCCATAAAAATAATACAATATAAAAATAAGTGGCTCCCTGGTATCGTTTTTGTCCTGAGTAGAGAAAAGAGTGAAGCATCCATAGATAGAATGAGAAAGCAGGGCCTACAAAGTAAGATTTGAAGATGAAACCTGAGGACTGTTTACCAAAATGGAAAACCAAATTCAAATTCAAGAGCACATGCCAATGCTGTGGTAAGAACTCCATGAACGATTCTAATTTTAATATATTTTATTCTTCCATCTAGGATAGTCTTAATGAAGTGATTTTATCAAAAAAGTCCTATTCACGGGCAAAGAGGGCTGCAATAGTTTGGAGCTAATAACAAGAACATTAGCGGATATGTCATGCATTGTGGCTTAAGAGCATATATAGTTTATATTTCATAATTTTGCAGCCTTGTACACACTGGTTCCTCCAATCTCTCTGACAAGTAAACTCAAATATGTTCTTCAACACCCATATAACTTATTAATTCCATTTTAGTCAACTTTTGAGTGTCTGTTATGTATCCACTATTGTGCTAGCATCTGTGAAAAAATTTTTGTCTTCTCTAGGCAGCCAGTTGCTTTTGCCTCTACATTTTTATCTAATCCTGGGGATACCTATATCATTATAGATCTTATCTCATTACTTTTTAATTCTGTTTTCATGAATCCCACACTGAAATATGAGTTTGAGGGCAAGGGTGCCTCTGAAATTAGTTCTATACTTCCTGCAGTTTAGAAAGTGTGCAGAATAGGCACTCAAATCCTGTTTGCTAGACAACTGACTATTCTGGTTAGATCTGTAAGATACATCTGTAAAGCAGACATGGCCTTATTATCCCCAATTCTCAGATAAAGAAATCAGGTTACAGAAGGGTTAAATGTTACATTCAAGTTCATACATAAACTTGCTTAAGGTGGCATGCTGTCCTGTGCCACACAGTTGCACTGTCACAGAAGAGATTACCTTCTCACACCCCAACAAAGGGGAGAAATTCAATCTCAGAGCAAGTCAATTTGTTTGCATGGTCTGCAGGAGAAATAAGAGGTCCTGTGGTCACGAATGACTCCCAAAGATATTCTTTTTCCTTTAGTAGCTTTTTCCCCCTTCATGTTGATCTCATGATCTCGCTACTATTAGAGACACAATAAACTGACTTAGTTCCACCTTCCCAAGCCTGATTTGCAACTCGATTAAAAAGTGGTGCAACCAAGTAGGTGTGCCTCTCTGACCTGAGTGGTTAAGCCAGATCTTCTGGCCTACAGAGGCCACTGGTTTGATTTTGTGAGAAAACATTATCTGTATCCATCATTAACTGGACTGCTCTGCAACAGTTATCACTAAGGGATTTAAAAAAAAAAAAAAGGCTCAAGAAGAGTGCTGCACCTAAAAAATATAGGTAATTTCCACCAAAGACTGAAATTTACTTTAGGATTAAAATATATGTTGCTTAAACGTAATGAGAAACTAAGTATTATAGCCTCCTAATTACAAGGAAGAAATCATTTCTTCAGATGGAAACCAACATAGACAGTTGTGTTCAAATCACAGGAAAAAAACATGTGGCAAAAAATCTGAACACAAACACATTCTGTAGAGCAGCTGGCCCCAACGAAAGGAAAATAAAACTGAGAAATTCTTTGTTAACTCAGTCGCTAAGTGAATGAAATGGGTATACTACATTTTTAATCGAGTATTTATGCAATCTTCTTTAATTATTCCATGTTTTTCACTAGGTTTTGTAATTCGTATAGATTCTCTGCAGGGTAAGTAGTTTAAGCTACAGTGTCTAAAGGCTGAGTCAATGACAGTATAAGAGGTATATCCTGAATCTCTGAGTAAAATTATGATCAAACCAGAGCTCAGATGTTTCAGTCTGAGCATCTCTTTAAAATATATATTTAATTTTTTCTCCCTCATCTCATTCTTTCAACTGTCCACATTCTTAAACGTAATGAGAAACTAAGTCAGTTTATTGTTTTTTTATTAGCAACTGTAATAAAATCTTAGTCATGGCCAATAGCTAGAAAACTAGGTAAACTAAAACTCATGCATGCATGATCCTCAAATATCAGACCACTTTCATTTTTATCTCCACTTTACACTAAGGAGAGACAGGTCAACAGTGCTTATTGATTCACATCACTGGCCTAGTTGTCATTTTTTAGTTTTACCTCCTCTCTCTTCCTAACTGGGAGTATAGACAGAAAAATGAAAATCAAGGCTAAAGTAAATAGTAGCTGATTAAAAATTAGTTGATTTGACTTTGTTTCAAGGTCAAATCATAGATTCATTTGGGATATGTTAATGCTAGAAGATATATGAGACCATTGATTAGAGAGCATTTTATTTCTTTTTACACATACACCTGCACACATACATATTCAGTATGTATCCTCAGACTTGCTGATCTAGTGGAAGAGACATATTTAGAAAAAAACTAATACATTTACCATCGAGATGATATATATATATATATATATATATATATATATATATATATATAATAGTAACTAAAATAAATGATAAGTGTTACAAGTAACAGTTCTACAGAAAGGGAAGGAGTAATTAATTTCCCATGAGGACATAAGATGCTGAGTCTTTATGGATGAGAAATATTTTAGAAGAAGAAGAGGAAGAGGAAAACATTCCTAATATAAAACAACAGCATGTACCAAAAGTCAGGGACATGAAATTATGTATTTAGAACAATAAGGTGAAGCTAGGTGAACATGGGGGTGGATATGGGAGATGGAAGAAGGAGTAGAAAAGATATATTGGAATAAGACTAGACTGTGGTGAACTGGAATTCTCTATCTTTTTCATACTTAAGGTAATTAAGCCTTAATGATGTATAATTTATGACTTTAACTTCCCTGAAGATAAAAGTCTGAGGTAGATCACCTCTTATCTCCTATGATTCTATTTTTCTAACTTCCTAGATTAAAAATAGAAAACTTTTGTGTGAACTGAAACATTAAAAAGACCCTAGAATTCAAGGGATTGTCTTCTGCCATTGCTATCACCAAAGATCAACATCAACTGCTATTCTCTGTCTCATCCTCCCCAGAGGTGTGTGCCTGCCAAGTGCATCCAACTGTCACAACAGTGTTTGCCCTCTGACCTTCAGCAAACAATGCATAGAATGTCTATTTAAACTGCTGGATGCTATATATCCTTGTTTCCTTAAAGAGTGACCTGTAAGGCTAATTAGAGACTTCGATGTTCTGCTCATCTGGGGCTGACATTTACATTTAGATCCATAGCCTCGGAGGACTCTAACCCAGCAGGGGCTGGCCTATGTTCTCAGGATAATTTAGGAATTCAAACACAAGGACTTGTTTTTTCAACATTGCTCTTCTATGAGACTATAAGTCTCAGAAGTCAGCGACCAACTAAGCATTTGTTTATAAATGCTTTTCCCATTATTTCCTAGGACTATAAATGAAAACATTCATAAAGAAAGTGCCATTTTCCCTTCTTGTGACCCAGCAAAAAGAGCAAGGAAAGAAGAAAGGGCTTACCATTTTCTCTGGAGAAAAATGTGGTATTTTAAAGATAAGGGATGAAAGAGAATGCCTGGCTTATAGTGATGATAATATGAGCAGTAATTCTAAGCACTGGCAAAAATAGAACTAAAGAATACTACATCATCAAGAGACTTTAGAAATCATATAAACCAAACACTTTCATTTTAGAGACAAACAATATAAAATCCAAAAGTGAAAAATAAATGTTCCAATGCTTTGCAACTATTTTTTGAATATGAAGTAGTTCTCCTCATTCTTAGTACTGCATCTTTATTTGAAAGGACTGTATTACCCATTGTGTTTTACTAAGAGAAATACACATTTATATATGTTGCAAAGCTTATAGTCCAAGGATACCACAATGGCATCTCATGTACCGCATTGAGCCACCTCAACTTCTTCTATGAAATCTGTTAAGTTTTGATTGCTAGGACAGGTTTTCTAATAAACATAGTGAGGTATTAGTAAATTCTAACCTTTATTTCTACCTGGTGAAAAGTTTTCAGTTCTGAGTTTAAGCCCTCTAAAAGGTAAAAGAAATATGTAAATTAAATGAGAAAGGAAAAGTTGGATATCACTAAAAATTGATACCAAGATGCTTCATACATTCAAAGAAGTATAACGGATATCCAAGTTTATTGGAAAATACCTTACAAAAGCATAAAGTGAAGAGAACATCCCCCAAAATGGAAAGAAAAAAGCAAGTAGAAACAAGGAGAAAAAAAAATGACATTAAGATCTAGGTAGTTGTATACAAGATAGTTCTGACGTTACATTGAAAGTCTAGAATTTAAATCTAGCATAAGGAGCAGCTTCCTCTATGTTTGGGGTAATAAAAGAAAATAAGACTAACTTGGGGGAGAATGAGTTTGGAGTCTTAAAAAACCTTATCTGCCTATTAAGTTAAATCAAGTAGACTCAGTTCATGGTAAATGACTAATTTATATGTTGTTTTTAACTTGATTTCATTTCAATAGGGTGTAGACTTGTATCCAAAATGGCCAATTGGAGTATCTGGGTCTTGGGGATATATCTGGTGACGGTATTTACTAATATTTTGTACAGCACTTCATAATAACAGACTGCTGTGTTATATCCGATGCTACATTTGGAAGCACTTTGAATTTGGCTTGGAGAACAGAAGCTTCAAGTCAAAAGGACTGCCTTAAAGCTCTGGTCCTGATAGTTACTAAGTCTTTTTACAAACTATAAAGTGAAAAGGAAGAGGAGATTAGGATAACCAATAGTATATTGAGATTGCCAAAACTGTGATATATGTAGTATCTGAGTGTTCTCCTTATCATACCCCTTCCCCGCAAACACACACACATATACACAATTTCTTTCACTTTTTATCTTTCATTATCACAACTTGAGAACCATCAGCTCACAAAAGTATTTGCTCACAATGAAAGATGGCTGTGGAGGCATTATTAAGTTTATACAGTTCTTTTCTATCTACTGCCAAATATGAAATTTGTTCTAAAGGAAATATTGTTTGTCAAAAGAAAGCAAACTTGTCTTTAGACAAATGATAGAACCTGAAACAACTAGCTATAAATTAAGTAATTAAGTAGTTTTTTTGTTTGTTTGTTTGTTTGTTTGTTTTACATATCTAGTGATATTTTTCTGATCTTCAGGGAACAAAGATTGTATGAATCTATGTTCTTTTTCCCTCCAAAGGTTGTGCCAATTACTTACATATTGTAATTATGAAACTAAAGGCCAGACTGATTGGATGGTTATATCTGATGACCTTTAGGATCTCTCCTAAACCTAACATTTCTATGATTAAAGAAAAAAAAAAATAAAAATAACGCACACCCCCAAACACATATATATACACAACATAATTAAACTAACAACCAAAGAGAGGGCAGAGATAGAGAGGAGAATTCAACAATATTTTTAATGTCACTTAATATTTATATTTGGTGGTTTAATGTCTAGAAAATTATTCTAGTCTTTGCTAAATAAGGAACAAAGTTACTGACAAAAGCATGTGGCAGCCAATGTTGTTCTCTAATGCTACTTAGGAATTGGCTTCTAAATTTTGAGTCATGGTCTGCTAAAAGGAAACGATTTTGGCTTGGCAACTTACCCTCTTTGAATTAACAAGACGTGTACAAAATTAATGAAGGCATACTCAAAGAGATCTCTAACTGGATCCATCAACCTTATTAAACACAGCTTCACTTCACAATGGTTTCTTGGAGCCAAAATGGCCTGAAGCTGTCTGAAAGATTTACTGTCTGAGGGCTTTGACCTAAAATAAGATTTACAAAGGAAATTTTTGAGGAGTAAAATAAATGCAAGATGAGAATTACTCAAAGGGAATGAGTGAGCCTGACACGATCGGAAGGGATTAAAAAATACAGTAAATATCTTAGTTGGTACAGTAAGAGTTTCTTTTTACACATCTAAACATTATAGGGGAAAGTGCATATAGAACATTGCATCAAGATCAAGATAACTTTCAGGGTGATTTCTTCATATCCTGGTGGCTTAGAGTCCCAGAAAACGAAAAAAAAAAAAACTTTACCACTTGTCTTTCTTTGGAAGCCTTTTCACTGATTTATTGATCATGGAGGAGGCCGCCTAGTAAAAAGAGAAACCCCATTCTCTCTTTACACTGAGGGGCCTTGAGGTTTGAAGATACAGCTGCCTTCAGATGCTCAGATAAAAAACACTAAGTGAAAAGCAGTAGTATTATCTACTTATTACGCCACTTATCTGCTTATTTCTTCCTTGAAGTCAGACTTCTATAGCAATATCAATCACTTCTCCAGCAGCTTGTCTCACTACAAAGGGAGGATTTGATCCCCTGCTTAGCCCTCCAGAAGTAGCAGACTCATGCAGGACTAATTCATTACACCACCAAGGCTGCAAGACTAGATTATCTGGGGACTGGGGGTGGCATGCTCTTAGAGCACAATTCTTGAAAATGAGGTAGAAATTCAAGCTGCTCTTCCTTCAAACTTGATAGTCTAGGCATTAAACTTAGCATTGAGTAAGCACCAAACAAAGTTGAAGAAACATCTTGATACTTTCTCCAAGTAAATATGAGCTGCATTAGGCAAAATGACAATGTAAGAGCAGCTATTTAACATTAGCCAAAAAAAAAAAAAAAAAAAAGTATGAGCAGCTATTTAACATTAGCCAAAAAAAAAAAAAAAAGTATGACAGTCTTAAGTCAGTATATGTTAATTGGTGGAATAAAGAGTTAGTTTCAAAAGATGTTAGATATGAACTTAATTTTTTAAAAGAAGTCTCATTGCGTAATGGATACAATCAGGAAACCTGGATTCTAGCCTGTCTCTTTCACCAACTGGCTGGGTAATTTGGAGCTTGTTATTTTACTTCTCTGAGCTTCAGTTTCCATATTGATTTAAAAAAAAATTAGCTACTAAATGGTCTCTAAAGTCATTTCAAGCATTGACATTCTAAGTGAGTGCATATAGTATCAGGTTACAAATAAAAACAAGCTGGCTTTTCATTAAATTCAAAATAGATGTTCCATTTTGGAAGAGAGACCTAAAAGTTTGAGTCAGGGATAAGAAGCAAATTAGCAGACTGTGTCTATATGAACTCTTAGATTCATTACAAAGGTTTGTTTATTTAACTGTCTTCATTAGCTGCTCTTACTAGATCAAAGGAGTGTTTCCAAACCCTTGCAATTAACCATGTAAACAAAAGCACAATTTATCACTTCTTCATGCTCAACAAGCAAGGTTTCTGACATATTATAAATCCTACTAAGGATAATATCCCAACTAAAATGTTTAGATTGGGCGTACAAATATTAAATAGCATCTTGTACAGAAAAGGTTCCAACAGATTTTAAGAATAAGTGAACCAATCAATGAATTCATTAAATGTTGATAAGAACTAACCTGCTGATCGACATTAATGGACAATTCATGACATTTTCTGCCTTAGTTGAATGAGAGCCAAGATATCATTCTGATAACCAAGCAATCAACAAAACAAACCTTTATTCGATCCTAAGTACTACTGATACTATTGAGTATGCCCAAATATTCAACTCAGGAGGTATAAAAAAGAATTTCTAATATTATTAAAAAGAAGACAATCATGAATAATTTTTAAAAAGTGAGGTTTTCTTCAAGGCCAATCAGGCCAATTTCACAGTTATTTTTATTACAAATGTCACCTGTAGGTGGAATATGACACAATGTTAAAGAACATGTGTCTTTGAGATCCTATTCTTTCAACTTGGAGCTCCAGAACAGGAACTATGTTTTCAATTGTTTAACAGTATAAAAATTATGAATGTCTTTTATTTAGTCATATATACTAACTTGTATACTAATAAAGTTAAATGGCTTCTAATAACATTTAATTACACAAAAAATCCAGAGTTAATGTACTTACAATGGCATGGCATATGCATTGCACGTTGTTGTGAAGATCAAAGGTGATAACAGATGTGAAATAGCTTTTTTAAATTGCAGAAAGTTATTCATACATAAGATATTTTGTTTATTTGTTTGTTTTTGATGATAGGTATCATTTTCTAAATCCTTTCTGTGATTAGTTTTGATTCATTCAAATAAAACCTCTAACATAAAACATGATTTATTTGGTGGAAGTGACTGATTAATTTCAAGAGAAAACCTACAACACTAAACATTTTGTAATGCCTAACAATCTTCAGAGATGACTTGGATTAGCCTCTTTAAATTTGCATAAACTCAGAGAAAAATGTTTTTCAAAGGAAAGAAGAGCTTCTAAGCACTATCCTTTTTGATAATTCCTAAATACTCAAACTTCTGTCACTTAATTCTATTGCAAATTGCTGAATAGATGTCAATGAAGTATTTTAAGTGAATATTTACATATTTCAGATGAACAAAAAATACAATTGGTAACATAAGAGAATGGCAAAAAAGTCCAACCATGATGGCAAGAAAACTGTTGGAGAGATTACGTCTAGTTTTTAAAATGTACATCACGATGATGGTAAAGTAGAACTGACCGAATTGTATTTTATTTTATTTTTAACACTTAACATCTAATCTTTAGTTTATTCTGAATTGTAGACATCATTGATTAGTTTTCAGTCATAGTAGTAATATTATCTTCTGTATTCTAATTAGGTACCAGCCATGGTATTAGGGAAAAAACAAATTTATTGGTGCTATTCGTGTTTCCTCTGTGAATTGATGAAGATGGAAAATTATTTTCAGAGAAAAATAAAGATCTCTTTGACTTCATTACTATAGTACTTGTAAATACTTTTTATCAGCTCTAAAATTTTAAGTCTATACTTTTGACTTTGAAAAGCTGATAGGATTTTAAAACTTTCTACACAAAAGCTTAAAGAAAATAAAAAATAATTTATATGATAAACTTCAAATAGTCTCAGTAAACAAATTTTATTTTTAAAAATTTGCTAGGTAAAGTAAGAAAAGCAAAGTCATTTTAGGTAATGAGAACAGTATTAAAAATAAAATCTTATGTTAAGGAAATAATGGTTGGAGCCAAGGGTAGGCCAGGAACTAATGTGGGTAGGTGGAGAAATGAAGCTGAAAGATAGTAACCATATGGCTAAGAGAATTTGTTTTTCAATTATAGTTGACAGTCAATATTATATTAGTTTTAGTTATACAACATAATGGTTAGACATTTATATAACTTACAAACTGATCTCCCTAATAAGTCTAATATACATCCACCTGGCACCATACATAATTATTACAATATTATTGACTATATTCCCTATTTTGTACTTTACATCCCCATGATTATTTTATAACTGTCAATTTATACTTCTTAATCCTTTGACCTTTTTTTAAACAGCTCCCTATCTGGTAACCATCATTTTGTCCTCTGGTATTTACGAGTTTGTTTCTCTTTTAGTTTATTTTGTTTTTTAGATTCCACATATAAGTGAGATCACATGATATTTGTCTTTCTCTATCTTACTTCCCTTAGCATATTACCCTATAGGTCTATCCATGTTGTCACAAATGGTAAGATTTCATTCTTCTTATGGCCCAGTAATATTTCATTTTATATATGTATCATTTCTTTATCCAATCGTCTATTGAGGGGCACTTAGGTTGCTTGCATATCTTGGCTACTATAAATAGCGCAGCAGTGAAAATAAGAATGCATATATCTTTCCAGATTAGTGGTTTAGATTTCTTCAGATAAATATCTAGAAGTGGAATTGCTGGGTCATAAGGTAGTTCTATTTTTTAATTTCCTGAGGAACTGCCATACTGTTTTCCATGATGCCTGCAACAATCTCACCAACAGTGCATAAGGGTTCTCTTTTCTCCATATCTTTGTCAATATTTGATATTTGTTGATGTATTGATGATGCTCATTCCAATAGGTGTGAGATGATACCTCACTGGTTTTAATTTGCATTTCTCTAAGGATTAGTGATATTGAGCATCTTTTTATATGTCTATTTGGCCATCTGTATGTCTTCTTTAGAGAAATGTCTATTGAAGTCTTCTCACATTTTTTTAATAGAATTGGTTTTTTGACGTTATGTTGCATGAGTTCTTTATATATTCTGGATATTAACCCCTTATCAGATGTACTGTTGTCAGATATCTTCTATTCAGTAGGTTGCCTTTCCATTTGTTGATGGTTTCCTTTGCTGTGCAAAAAATTCTTAGTTTGATATAGCCCCATTTGTTTATTTTTTCTTTTGTTTCCCTTGCCTGAGGATGTATGTCCAAAAAAATATTAGTAAGACCAATGTCAAAGTGTTTATTGCCTGTTTTCTTTTAGGAGTTTTATGGTTTCAGATCTTAAGTCTTTTAATCCATTTAAGTCTTTAATCCATTTTGAGTTTGTTCTTGTATATGGTGTAAGAAAATGGTCTCTGTTCTTTTTTTTTTTTTTTTTTTTTTGCATGTATCTGTCCAGTTTTCCCAAAGCCATTTATTGAACAGGTTGTCTATACCACATTGTATATTCTTGACTCTTTTGTCATAGATTAATTGTATAGTCATGGGTTTATTTCTGGGCTCTATATTCTGTTCCATTGAACTATGTGTCTTCTTTTATTCCAGTACCATGCTGTTTTCATGAATATAGCCTTATAGTATAGTTTAATATCAGGTAGCATGATACCTCCAACTTTAGAATCTACTCAATTTTAAATTTACAGAGAATTTAAGGACCACTTACTATGTATTCTCCATAGGTTCTATGGGGCCCTCAGAAGACTCAGGTTGCACCACTTCCTTAAGGAGCAATAATTCAAAGAGATGCACTATCTCCAAACCATTCAATAAAGATTTGTCGAGCCCTAACTGAAGTCAGGGTTTGTAATGTATTTTATAGAAAAGAAAATAACAATTCTCCCTTTCATGGAGCTTTGAGCCTGGTGAACAATCTGTTGTAATTTATCAATCAGTTTGTGACTCATTATTGGAATATAATCAATGATTGAAATTTGTGGGGCTTTAAAAAATTAATCAAAAATATATTCAACACTGCCAAATTTAGTGTATAAAGTGACTGATCAAATTGGACAAGATGATTCTAATTCAGAAAAAAAATAGCATTAAAATAAGGACACATTCCTTATGCTCCTGATAAGCTTTAGTTGAAGGTGAGTGATGAGAAGGTGCAGCAACTAAATTGCCCAAGGTGGCCACTTTGAAGGACATATTTGAATATCTAAATGAGTTTAGTCATTTAAAAAGTTTTATTTCCTTTTGATGTATCCCTAATAGGGTATATAAACTACTTCTAGTGTATACTATTTATTACAATCACATTTTTATTCAAAGACCATATTATTTTATCAATTCGATTAATTCTAAACAAATTATTATGCTTCAAATGAATACCAACTTAGTGGGAGAATATCAAGAAAGGATCAAACATAGCTCCTACATCCACTGGGCATACAATCTCTAATCCATGTAGATAATAGATCTGGTTTGTCAGACATAAATCACAACAAAAATATACAAATAGATAACAACATCCATAACATATCCAATATTCTTAACGGACAACTAGAGATAACAGTTAAGGATATAAAATTTTACTTTTCTCATTATCCACAATAAATTTTTACTCTATTTAGCTTGATTATTTCATATAATTAAGATTTTGGCTATGCACGATTCTTAGTGCTTTATTTACATGGTGTGATTTAATATCACATTAACCTATGAGGAGGTTACATTTCATAAGTGAAGGAAGAAGCACAGGGAGCTGAAGTAACTTGCCATATCACTAAATAGTAGACACGCGCTATAAATAAGGCTTCTATAGCCAAATTAACTTGCTTTTGTGCTTACCATGCAATGAAGCTTCTCTGGCCACCTCTGTGTCCATATCGATACTTCTTATAAAAATGGAAGCTGTACATCTGTGTGTTTTTTCAGGTCTACACTTTATCCATTATATGCACTTGAATCTCTACATGAATTCTCACTATGGAATCCATATGCCACTGTCAAAAAATTTCCAGTACCTGCCCTTCTCACAACCAAATGTCAACTATTCTATCACAAGTCAACCTTTATTGCACAGTAGGTGCTATTATATCATAAGTAGTTTTAGAGCATATGAAAAATTTGGGATTTTTTGGTCAGAATTGTTTATTGTTTATGATAAGAAATAAAAATAATTGTTTGATATAGTGCTTTAACTTTTTTTTTTTTTAAATTTTACTATTGATCTTTCAGGATTTTGGAGCAGTTGGATGAACAATTATCCAGAGGTTGCAAAGAAAGTTTTAAAAATAATATACAATTACTTATAATCTTTGTGATTCAAAGAATCATATAATAATGAATATAATACCACTACCAGAATAAAAAAGAAATGGATCTTGAGCCTGGTAAAATAGTGTAACTTCTATACAAAACCAACCCTTAAATTGTGTTTATTTAAACAACCCTTTGTGTTCCATGATTGACCTAATAAAAAAGTAAATATTAAAAAAGCCAACATTTATTGAACAATACTATTGTGATAATCTCTTTATATTTACTATCTCATTTTGTTTTTACAATAATCATATTCATCCTAGTTTATAAAAGAAAAAAATCCTAAAGCTTAGAAAATTTTAGTTATTCATATACCTAGGATATTTGAACACAGAACCCAAAGTACTGAATCCTTGAAATAACTCTCTATTAATAAAATACTACTCGATTTGTTTTATTTGTTGTCATACTACACAAGGTTGAAATCTTATAGGTTATTCTAGAAAACCTTTGATATCTAAGTCTAGCTACAAAATATCTACATTTGAATATCAGTCCTCTAGATTATTTTGTAAGTGAAGAAACTGAAACTAGAGAGAGTTAGTGACATGTGTCAGATCACTTGGCTAAATGGCATAGAATTCATCACCAAAAATTATGTTCCCAAACTTCTAAATTAGGATCCTCCTCTCCGTACAATAGTCTATTTGTATGTAGATGGTACAGTCTATAGGGATGTTTGAACCAAAAATTTTTTCCTCTTGTAATTTAATCATAACAGCTTGTTTCTATTGCCTATCAGACAATTGAGTTCCCTAGATTCTACATGGTAAAAATTAAGACTCATGGTTTTCCAACCATGAGCTACTCTTCAGCTGAACTCCTTGTTAGATGAATAATGCTAAATTCATCAAATTGTTACAGAGGAGGAATTAGAAATTAAAACAAAATTTGCAAAATCTCAAATGATTCTGGGAACTCCTTTAAAAACACCAACAAACAAAATGTCTATTTTATCCTTCACCATTTAAGCTTCCACTAGATAAAGCCAAGAATTCAATTTCTATAATACTAGGAACAGCATATTATATCCACTGCATGGATTAAGAGATTGGCACTTTTACCCTTTTTTTCCCCACTGAACTCAAGTCACAAACTATTTCTATTTAGTTAGTAACTGTACACAATCAGAATAAGAGAATGTTATGTGAATCATTAACCACTCAGGGTTTTTGGTGAGTCTAGATGGGCAACTGGTCAGAAAAGGAAAAGAAAAAAAAAAACTTCACAAATATCTCTGTAATTGTCTAAGATACAATGAAAGTTGTCTATCATACAATGAAAGTTTTGAAGTACATACTTCATAATTATTAAATTCTTCCCATAGATTAAGACCTTTTTATATGTTTGTATGAAAGCAAGATTTGTTATATGGAAAGATTTGTGCCAATCCGTAGTTTATACCTTGCTTTACGTTGTACTATTTGTTAATTTAAAAATGTCAGCAAAAATAACATATACTTAATATTTTCATAAAATTAACCCCAGGCTGCAGGATAAGGGATTGAGAAGGTGTGAGTGTGATAAGGAAGAAAGATTACATCAAGAGAGTTTAATTCTTGTCACCCCAAGAAACAAATACAACCAAAAAAAAAAAAAAAAAAGGCTTCTCTTTAAAGATGCAAGGTTATTGCTATCCTAATTACTTTTATTGGTTGTTTGTTATTTCAAGGTGGGGTAGGTAGATTTGCTTGTACTTTTTTTTTTTAACCAAAGAAAAGATTTTGTGTGTAACATTTAATGGTGCTTGTTGTTGTTGTTGTTGTTGTTGTTCTTCTTCTTCTTCTTCTTCTTCTTGTTTTTTTTTTTTAAAAAAAAAAAAACATGATATATGCTTTTAGTGATGTTCATTTTCATCCAAATCTGAATGAGGAGGCAGTTGTAGAAAGACATTCCAATGAACTGGTTAGGCAGGTAGTTGTTTGCAAGGAACACTGCCTCCGGACTTATGAAGAAGATAGAGGTAGCACATTAGGGGAGGGAGTGGGAGAGTAACAGAAGGAGTTAGCTACTTCTCCTTTCACCAGCTCCAGACAGTATTTGTATTTATGACTAATCTTTATGAGTGCAATCCCTCACCTCCCACCTCGCCTCCACAAAAATCACTGATTAGGAAGTATTCATTTTCTCAGATATGAAAATGTTGCTTCTGTGTTCTAATTTTTGCAAATCTCCCCCCCACCCCCGCAAGTAACTTTGCCCTAGAGAATAGTAAAAAAGAAAGATAGTCACAAAGTCTTTAAACTCCATGCCACATAGCTATTATTTAGAACAGGTTTTTTATGCATTTCAAATAGGGCACATTGGTGTACTAATGTTTCTGTGAAATGTGTTTGTCTGTCATATGTTCCCATCAAAACTACACTAAGACACATTAGGAATCATAGAAAGACTGAATTCAGAAGCAAGGGATTCATGATTTATTTGTTTCAGAGGATGAGAAGATTGAGTAATCACCTAGTCCAATTTCATATTTTTACACATAAGGAAACTGGAACGCAGAGGGAGAAGTTATATGTCCATTAACAGAAAGCCAATTACTGACAGAGGCATGAGGATGAGAAGCTGAGGCTCCTGACTTCCAGGCCAGTGTTTTTTCATTAAACTTCATGACTGCTGAGGTTTGAGTGCCTTTCAAACTACAAGGGATAGTGTGTGTGTGTGTGTGTGTGTGTGTGTGTGTGTGTGTATGTATGTATATATATATATATATATATATATATATATATATATGACCCCATATTTAAAACTGTAAACTTCCTTCCTATGTCAATGGACCTCCAGAGAGCTTAATTTTACATGTCATGTATTAATTCTTGAATCTCAAGAAAAAGGGACAATATACTATAATACATTTTTTACCCCCAGTGTCAATTACTCGCAAAATAGATTCTTTCCCTCCTTCATTTTCTTACTAGTTTTCTTTCTAGCCAATCAATTTCAAGTAATTAAATTGTCTCTTTTTCTAAACAGGGTAATGCTGAAAGGCAAATAAAATACCTTGGTTACGTGGGAAGTGAGCTGCGTCTATTTAATTCAATAGCAGAGATGGCTTGGGCTGATTCCCTTCATCTAGGGCAGCCAATATCACTAAATCCATGATGCTCGATTAAAGTTTAGTTTATAAAAAATTCATCTTGATATCCAACCCAGACATCTAAAAGAGAGGGCTCTTTTTTAAAGCTATATTTTATAAGGCCATCTAGTTCTAATTTCAAAGAAGGCAGGTAGTAACATCCATTGGAACAAAATGTACTTAATTCCAAGACAAATCATGTGAGTTTCATTTCTAATTTAGTTTCTGTTTACTATTCTGTGTCACAGAGGTACAAAATTGAGATGTTAAAATGCTTGCTCTCTTTCTACCTCTTTAAAAGGGTGTGGTGAGAAATGCTTGAATAATATCCATTAAGAGCTCTCAGCTTCTTGGAAGAATGATAAGTAAACACGATGAAGTAAGAACTGTTTTTTTTTTAATCCATAGATGAATTATATGTCTATCCTCAACACAAAGGATATATTTGCTAGACAAAAGAGACCAAAATTAAGCTCACATCACTGCAGACAATATACTTCTGATAGGCACTCCACTCACCTAACCTAGATCTACAAAATGAAAGACTCATAGTGCACAAACTAAGAGTTTCACACACACACACACACACACACACACAAATACTTTTTTTTAGCATTTTATCTTTTATCAGTAGTAGACTCCCTAATCCCTCTAATCACAAAAAAATCAATCTAGCTACTACTTTTATCAGCCTTGTTTTATATTAATACGCCAGCATTTCATCAGCATGGTCCTTGTTTTCTAGTTAATTGGATTTGTACCTTTATCCCTCATTAGGTTGTAAAGTAAAAAAACTCTCATTTTCATCTCTGGTCCTACTCCAAGAACTGTAATTTAGTATATTCTGAATAAATGTTGGGGAAGAAAAAGAAGACAATGAATAGGTTCTTATCTGAAAAGAATAGTCCTCCACAGAAACTTTATCATAATACCAATACACCCACTTCTCTTGACAATAAGCACATGACATGGCAGAGTCTGAGATCATATACGTGTGTAGGCACCTTCAAATCTCCAGTCTCCTGTTCTCTAGTTCTGTAACTTATAATCAGTTCAGCAAGGCCACCTGGTTAGAATGCATTACTATTTTCCTTGAACTGACCTCAACTCAACTATTTATCTACTCCTATACTTCTTCTCTTGCCCATTGGGTTCCAGCCAAACCAAACTTATATTCCTTCCATTACACAATTTATCAAGTTCACCTCTACACTTAAGTCAAAGAAAAGGTCTCAGTATGATAGCCCATATATATGTTCTGTGGGTCCAAGGAATTTTAAAAAATTTGCATTACTAGATGAGAGAAATATACTCCAGTTCTCTCTAAGCACCACTATTTCCTGTTCTCGTATTGACCGCTTTACACATATAAGCCTGTTCTTTAACTCACTTAAATGGTTCTCTCTGCCTAAAATAACTTCTCTCCCTTTGCTTTCACATGGCCAATATATTTCCTGAGCTTTCAAATGGAAATGACCATCAGAATTCCTGCTGAAGTTTATCTATACCTTCCTCTGGTGCTTACCACTTTCTATCTTAATAAAAGTTGTTAATATGTGTCTACATACAAGCTGGGAGGTCCTTGAAAATAGAATGTGCTCTTTTTCATTCATAAATTCCCCTGATTATCTCAAGTATAGAAAACATTAAGTGTTAGATACATGCAGAACCACTGAGCTGCATCATGCCTTACAGTTATCATTTACACAGAGTATGATGTGAATACTGTCCCCAAAGTTATACAGCCCAGCAGTCATCGCCAATGACTGAACTCTGCTCTGTTGTTCATGATGGATACCCATTTACTGTCTTCCTATTCATACCTCAATACATAAGCAACAAATATTTTCTTTATAATCATTTATAATATTTATAACTTCATTCATTAACTTCATATATTAACTTCATATGTTTACTCCCATCAACTCTAAGTTATAGGTAACAATAGACTCAGTTCCTTTATTAAAACTTTGTACCCCTAGCAGAGTATCTTGAACTTAGCAAATAATCAGTAAATTATTGCTGAATTGGCAAAAACATAGGTTTGAAATTTTAGTCATTCACCAAGAAAAAGATTCTTAAGAACCACCTCTTCAATTAGAGAAATCCAGGTATGAGAACCTTTTAACATCTTACTGATAAAGACACATGTAGAAACCACTTAACAAATATATTTAATTACTTCTAAAGTATTATATTCTACCTTTTTATATTTCAAATGACATACCCCGACATACCTTTTCACATGTTTTAAGATGAGTCACAGCTAGAAATACTTATTTTAAAGTAGAGACTGGAGTAAAAGTTTCTTCTCTGTCATTATAGCTATGTACCCTTTGGCAAGACACTCCTCATTTGAAGCCTGAGTTTCCCTGTCTATAAAATCATATATGTGAAATCACTGGATTACATCAGTGATTCTCAAACATCATAATCACCTGGAGACCTTATTGAAAAATTGTTGCTCTCCCTCTTCAGTTTCTGATTTAGTAGATCTGGAGTAGAACACAAGAAATTGCATTTCTCTACACGTCCTTAAGTAATGTTGATGCTGCTGGCTCTGAGACCACAATGGAGAACCATTGAATTAAACCATCCAGGAAACCATGGAGCTCTGACTTCATTATCATGTTAAGATTCAAAACCAAGTATATCAGTAGTATATCCAATTCTAAAACTTATGCTCCTAATTATTATACTGGCAGAGGAAATCTTTTATTATGTTAAGGTTACTGAATGATATCCAAAAAACTAAAATAAAGTAATATTTAGTAATTAAAATAAAACTGTTTTCTGTGAGTTCTGTGAGACCTAAGAGACATGAGAACATCAGCGTTTAAAAGAAGTCTGCTTCAAAATTTGATCTTAGCTTGAAGAAAAACGCAACTTTATCTAGTTTCAAATGGGAAAGGATGCTCTTGTCAGATTTTACAGCATGCTAACATACTTCAAATATTCCTTTTTGGAAGTACAAAAATACAAATCTATCTAATTTTTTTTCCTGCATAAGTAGTTGTTCTACTTAGAATTAATGATTGCCTTTTCCCAGATTTATCAGAAGCTTAACAGCAACAACAATTGCCACTGAGAATCGACCACATACAAGGTATTGTGCTAACTGCTTTACATGTCATTTTCTCAAGTCTCAAAACAGCTTTTCAATGGCGTGTCACCAACACCGTTATTCTCATTTTGCAAATGGAGAAACTAGCTTAGAAACATACCATAGTTTAGCCAAGGTCATCCAAATAGTGAATGACAGCTCTGGCTTCAAACACAGGTGGCTATCAACCTCCAGAGCCGAAATTCTTTACAACTATATCTAATAGTAGATGGAAAGACAGACCTAGAAATCTAGAAAGTTGGATTAATTCTGACTGATCCACAGACTCTATTGGAGATATTGAAGAAGTCAACAGTAATCAACTTGAATTTCAGTTTTCAGTTTTCCTTTCTATTAAAGTAAGGCTGAACTAGAACTAGATCATGCCTATAATTCCTAAGTATAATATTCTAGAAGTTTTCAACTTTTATAGATTAAAACTATATCAAATAATGTGGTTGTCAATATAACATGAGTATTACTTCAAACAAATTGGATTATCCTAAAGTCTGCACACTAGGATTTCAACCTGATCATTTTTTAAGATGCAAGGTCAGAATCAGCTCCCCTGTTTCTGCTAAAATCCCTTTCTGTTTATCTGTCCTCTTCAACTTTGTCATTCTGAATGCATACACACTGAGCACAGCTTCTTGAGTAACATTGTTGAGGTTACACCGAAGACAGGTGTTAGGGGAACTTTTTCCCCGGGGCTATCATTTCAAACTCTCCCTCCTCAAAAACAGAGGGAGAAGATAGAAGGAAAGGGTTTCTTTTCAGATTAAACACAGTAACTGCAAACACCTTCCCCTAGGCAATAAATTCTCTGCCAGTGAGTGCTGTAGTTTACCCAAACAGCAAAGCAAAAAGCAAACAGCCCCTTTTGTGAGGGAGGAGCTGTCACCTGTCAAGTGATGTTTGTGAATTTCTAGAGAAGAGAAAAAAAGAAAATGCTTTCCCTTATTTTATTAAGCAGACTGTTTGTTCAAGGTTTGAAATGCATACTTGTGTTTAAGGCAATGTCCCTGGCTTGGCAAATGTCCCTTTCTTGAACAAAGTGGTACCTTCCGATTGGCTATGCTGTACAAAGAACAGAACAGAAAAACAATCTGCTCTTATGGGGACACCTGAACTCATTCTAAACTGACTGGATATTGAGCCACCTTAAAAGCAACATAAGTAACTACAAGCCTATTTTCCAAAACTTAGAGGGTTTTTGCTATGTGTAATGTGCTTTCTTGCTTGTTTCATTTGTGTTCATAGACCTATAGATAAACACCTACTGGTATAAACTATAGTTGAGTGATCATTTTAATAGTACTAGCTAAGGGGTAAGAGTTCTAGGGCTACTAAAGTAAGAGTTAAGTGCCGGATGGAAAAGGAAAACTGTTATTCTATTCTCAGGTTCAGGGCTAAACCTAGGGGAAAGCTTGAAAATGTACTTTGTCCATCCTTATTTCATCACCTCCTTCCTTACATTGTTCTCATCCCAGTTATGCCTGCCCACCACACTCACAGGTTCTTCAAAGTGTCTTATTTAATTCCAGTCAACACTGTCACCCCCTCCCACGGATTATAATAAAAGATGTATCAAGATAGACTATTTCATTTTAATGTACAATGACTAGAAATTCCTTTAGTTACCTAGAAGTATTTAATTTTTTCTAAAAAGAAAGAGATCATATAACCACAATTGATTTTGAATTTATAGATACTTTTACATGGTTGGTGGAAGTGTAAATTAAGATAAAAAAATGACTCATGAAAAGATATTTGATAATAAGTGTAAATAACATTGGTATTTATACAGATTTACTCAATAGTATATTTTAAGTATCTAGCATAAAAATAGTTTGTATATATTCTTCTTAAAACCTATAAATAATAGTTAAACAAATCATTGTGTGTGTGTGTGCGTGTGTGTGTGTGTGTGTGTGTGTGTGTATGTATGTATGTGTGTGTATATATATATATATATATATATATATATATATAAAGATACACTGTGGGAATTAAAGTTGTAAAGACTAGTAAATAAGAGAAAAATGTTTACATAGAATGAAAAAAAGTAGATTACAAAATTTATATAAACATTATCCAAATATGTTTTATAAAGCTATTCCAGAAAAAAAATGAAAAAAAGACTAAAATGTTCATATTTATTGTCACTAGGTAGAATTATATATGCTTTTGATACCTCTAAAGTTCTTTTTAGTTAATATGCATTTAATTTGCTTTTGTAATCAAACGTTTGTTAATTTGTATTTTAGTATAAAAAGTAATACATATTTACCTATCTTGCAGAGTTCTTAAAAGCACAGACAAGTGATAAAAGTGACAATTTTTAATTGACTATATATTTACATGCCTGGAACTTTTAATGAAACAAATCAGATAATGAAGTAACCATCAGAATTCTCTGAGGCCCATGATAAATATTATGTCTATCCATATAAATGAAGAAAAAGAAGCTCGTGTTTATCATGTTCACACAGCTAACAGTGGTAAAGACAAAACAACTCCATTGTATCTGACCACAAATCTCATGCTGTAATTCTAATATAAGTAATAAATTATAAAGCCTTATATTTAATATAAGGTAGTCATCAAAGTTAAAACAAAACAAAACAAAAGCCTTTAATCAAATTTTCCTACATTGAACTCTAGTAGTTTTCTGAAAGACCAGAAAAGAGTTCAGAAGTGGAGACAGGGAGAAGTAGGGAACTTGGAAAGAAGCAAAAGAATGCACAGGAGAAACAAAAGGAGGGTGGCAGTGGTGGCATGAGGTAGCTCTGGAAGCCTGAAGAAGGCCAAGCAGGAGGAGAAGGGACAGAAAATCGCTGAAATGAGCTCTAAATATTGATGTAAGTCTTACAACTGAGCAACATTGTGCGTCTCAGGTGCCAGGAGACCAAGACACATAGAAAATAATTGCTGTTTGTATGATATATCAGGCATCATACCCTTTCTACTTTTTGAGCCAGAAGGAAGCATGAAGGGAAGGAGGTTTAGAACATTTGAGTGATTCATGCAGCATTGCTGTTAGCCAGTGCCATGCAGCCTGACTGGAACAACTTACTAAAAAACATTTTGCTTACCAAGTATAAGCTTAATATATATATGTATATATATGTACATATATATATATACATATGTATATGTATGTATATATATGTACATATATATATACATATGTATATGTATATATATACATATATATGTATATATATATTTAGAGACAGAAATTTATCAAAGACAGAACAATTGGCATATCAAAAACTATTATGATGTAATTATATAATATTAAAAAATATCTATGTGTGTGGGGCAAATTAAGTTATATGTGAGTGAATGTAGGATGTGTGTGTGTGTGTGTGTGTGTGTGTGTGTGTGTGTTCGGAAGAGAGGAAAGGATAAATGAGCTATGGAGAGAATGTTTATAAACTTTTGATCAATTAAGAATTCAGCAAATTAGAGCTTTGACATGATTTATCATTCTGCTTTGAAAATGCATTTATTTTTTTTAAAAAAGTTTATTTTGATAAACAAAGAGTGTGTACAGAATTACCTATTCTTCCTGATAATGTCCAATAAAAATTGTAACTTTAGGACAAAGAAAGAGCAACATCAACGGCAAATATCCTATTCAATATAATAGACTATTCCCTTGAGTTCTTTAAAATACGTCTGACAGTTGAAAATAACAATTATAACTTTGTCTTATGAAGTGTTAAATGTGCATAGATGTAATATATACAACAACGACAACACCGTGGGGGAGGGTTATGAAACCAATATTGTGTTAAGGTTTCTATATTCTTCTTGAAGTGGTAAAACAGTGATTCTCAATAGACTGTGAAAAATTATAAATATTGTAATCCCTAGAGCAACCACTAAAAGTACGCAGAGATATTGCCAAAACTAAAATAGAACCATTAAAATCAAATACTAAAAGCAGGTCAAATAATCTAAATGGCAGCATAAGATGGAAACAGAAGAATAAAGAGAACAAACAAACAAAAAAATAAATGATTAAAAAATCAATAATTACATTAAATGTACATGATGTAAATATACCAATTACTAGACAAAGATTGCCAGAATGGATTAAAAAAAAATCTAATTATATGTAGTCTGGAATATATTCCAAATATAATGATAAATATAGGTTAAAAGTAAAAGGATGGAGAGAAGATTTACCATGCAAAGATTAATCAAAAGGAAGTTAGATAAGTTATACTAATATAAATAAAGACAAAGTAGATTTTGGGGCAAACTACATTACCATGGATAAAGAAAAATATTATATCTTGATATAATGATTGATTCAACAAACAGATTTGACAACCTTAAGTATTTTTAACAACCTAAAAACAGAGCTTCGATGTACATGAAGCAAAAACTGACAGATTTGAAATGAGAGACAAATCTATAGAGTTGAAGACTTCAATACTCTTCTCTTAGTACTCAATAGAACTAGTATACAGACAATAGGCAAGAATATAGAAGAACTGCATAATACCATAAATCAATTAGCATAATTGACATTTAAAGAACATTCTATCTAACAAAAATTTAATATATAGTCTTTCAAGTGGCCATGGAATATTATCAAAATAAACCATATCCTGACTCATAAAATAAACTTTAACAAATTTTAAACATTTGAAATTATACAATGTTTTCTGACCTTAATGGTCAGAGTCAGTAATGGAAAAGTAACAGAAAATATCTAAACACTTGGAAATTAAACAATATGCTTCTAAATACACATAGGTCAAAGAGGAAGTCTCAAGGGATATTAGAAAATATTTTAAGCTGAACAAAAATAAAAATACAACATATCAAAATTTATGAGATGTAGCTAAAGCAGTGTTCAGTGGAAAACTTATAAAAGCAAATACTATTAGAAGAGAAGAAAGATCTCAACTCAATAATATAAACTTCCAATTTAAAAAACTTGAAAAAGAGTAAACACAAAGAAGCAGAAAGAAGGAAATAAAATAAGACCAGAAATAATAAAGTTGAAAACAGAAAGATCATAGAGAAAAACACAGAAGCCAAAAAATCAAGCTTCTTTGAAAAAAAATCAACAGAATTAACAAATCTCTAGCAAGGCTGACAAAGAAAAAGAGAGAAGATCCAAGTTACCAATATCATAAATAAAACAGGAGGATATTACAGATCCCACAGACATTAAAAGGATATAAGGAAATCCTTCAAATGATTCATTCTACTTATGAAAATTCAAAAACTTTGGTGAAATTAACCAATTTCTCAAAAAAAAACCCACGATTTACAAAACCTTACCTAAGATAAAACAGATCATATCAATAGTTCTAAAACTATTAAAATAACTGAATTTATAAAGAGCTTCCTAAAAAGAAATATTCAGGCTCAAATGGTTTCACTCACAAATCCTACCAAAACTTTAATAAGAAATAATATCAAATCTATGTAATTTTCCCCAGGATATAAAACATACTACATGCAAAGCACAAATACAGAAAATACACTGAGGTTCATGAACAATAGGATTGCCAAGATGAAAATAACCACACATCATAGCTACTGATACAATCTCACAGTGGTATGAGGGCTTCACCCTCATTTGCATTAAACTGTAATTTTTCTTGTTTGAGTCCAAAACTTTAGTCTATAGAATTCTATTTTGTCTTATCAATTTAGTTATTATAAATAATTCCTCAGTGAAGCCTTCATTTCTGCATACATTTCTGCATATATGTGTGTAGTGTGTTTGTATGCATGTGTGTGTGTGATTGAATCATTTTGTGGAAAACATTTCTAGAAGTGGCATTTATAGACTAAAGAGTGAGTATCTTAAACTTAAATAAATTAGAATGGGCAAGTTGCCTTTGAAATATATTATATCAATTTATATTCCCACCAGAAGTGGGAAGATTGTCTCCCAACAACTCGCCAGCACTGGATATTACCAATCACTTAAATCTTTTCTGACCAGATAGATTATAAACAATCTCATAGTTTCAATTAACAATATTTTTTATTATTGGAGAGGTTCAACATTTTATACCTGTTAAACATCTAATTATTACCTATACTCTTTGCCAAAGGGTTGGGGTGGGGATGGATTTAATCCTCATTAATTTTTCAGTATTTAGTTTATTAGGGCTATTATACTTATCATGTATTGTAGTTTTTAAAATTTATATTATGTCTTTTTAAATATAAACTCCGTTGTAAAAATTTCCAATCATCTTTCAAAACTTCTGAGCTTTACATAATGGTTTTTTAAATAAATTATTTTTATAACACTTACCCGAACTTGAACTACTTTTTCCTTTTCCTGTTTTGATTAATTTGACTTGTATTTCAAGGAAGGCCTAAATAAAAATCACCTTCTCAAACATATTGCCAGTCTTTTGTTTGCACAATGAATTGTTCCTTTTTGCATGCCTTTAAAATATATATGCATCTGAATATTTTTCATAAGTAATTTTATACACTCTTGTCTTTCTGCTACATTATAGTTTTCTCAAGGCTAGAGATTAACATTTGTTTATTTGTTTCACAAAGAACATAGCATATAGTAAGTGCTAAAGAAATGCTTGTGGCTAGACCTAGTATATAAGCTTGAAATCTTATATGAATCTTGGTTCATATAAGATGTAGGGCACTATGCTAGGTGCTGTGGTAAAAGCCTTTCCAAATACAAAACACTACCTCCTCTTTTGAAATGTAGAGCTGAAGACTCTCCATGTATATCTTAGATGCTAAATAAGAATTTACAAAAATAGATGGTTTTTGACAATTACCACTCAAATCTCTAGAGAAAAACCCAATTCAGCTAAACAGGGCTTCCTTCAAAGTATAAAGAATAAACAACTGCAAAATTAAGAGTTATGTAGTTTCCTTCTAGGAGAACATTTAAGTATTAACATCATTATCCACCTCTTGAAGACATGACAGACATGCTTAGACAATTTATAAGTAATGCAAAGCAGAGATATAGTCATATATCAGACGACAGAATCAAGAGCCAACAAGGGTCTTGCTAATCCAATGCAGCACATTTTTCGGTGACATTATAATCATTCTAATGAAAAAAGCACACACATTCTCTGCAATCCAAATTTCCTTTGTTAATAATTAGAGCAAAACATTATGATCCCATTTCATGACTAGTTGTTAAGGTGAAGGATATATCAAAAATCAGTAAAAATGGGATGACATTCTCAATTTCAAGATCTCTGTCCTTAATAATCTGACATGTTGTTTCCTGTCTACAGATTAGTATTTCTTGCACAGTAAAAGAATGCTTGGCTGAGGTCCCAATTTTTTTACATTGTATTCAAGAGGAAAGGAATTTATGTTCAGAGTTTGAAACTGTTAGCTATTAATCTATACACAGAAAACTGAAAATATGCTACCAAAGCAAGTAATGGAAGAAAAGAGCCTCACTCTAATTGCAGCAGCTGTCAGTTTAGAAGGACTAAGAATCTCAGAAGATCCTTGTTCTTACTTTCCAAACTAAAACACTAATTATAATGGTCTGAGCAAGTCCACCGTATCACCTACTCCTGTTGCAGAGAACTAATGTTATCTAGTTCCATCTGTGTGGCTTTCACACGTGGATATATATGAGGATGTTGGAACAGTCATACGAGAGTACACCCAGGATTAATATAGAACTATAATTTACTAGCAATGTTTCAGTTCTTTGGAAACAAGAATAAGGCAGCCACAGACAGGCAAGATTTTTTTTTTAATTTGATCAAGTTCATTCTTACTCTATTTATATATTCTTTTCAATACAGTTGTTTCCAAGTGACTTATCTTGTTCTTTCTATTGGCAAAACTCCATTTCTTTTTGTTTTTCATCTTTTTCTGAATCACTTCAATCCTTCACTCCTTACAAATTTGTCTATTCTGGGTCTTATTTCCTAATTTCTTATTACCCTCAATTTAATCTGGTAAACAATGTTAAGCTCAATGGTGCTAATAAGTGATGATAAAACTATCTCATCATTCCTAATTACCAATGTTGTCATGTGCCACTTCAGAGGAGGGAAAAATGTGGAGATTCTATGACATGACTACTCAGTGGGAAAAAGAGTGGAGGTTTTCCCACACAGCATCCCTAAAGCTTATAGAAAAAGAGGTGCTCAAGATGAAATGAAGCTCAAGCTCCTATCAAATGCAATAGCTTAGACTACAAGCATCCCCAAACTTTTTGGCCCCAGGGACTGGTGCTCCTATGAGACTCTAAGGCCTAATGATCTGAGGTGGAGCTGAGATGGTGATACTATCTACCACTGGGGAGCAACTGCAAATACAGATGAACCTTCACTCCATCACCTGCTGCTCGCCTCCTGCTGTGTGGCCCGGTTTCTAACAGGGCGTGGATCAGTATCAGTATCAGTCCGTGATCTGGGGATTGGGAACCCCTGCCTTAGAGGAAGACAGTTCTTTTAAATAGGGCTGTTTAAAAGAGAACTTTTTGACTTCTTAGATAACTTTCAAGTCTCATTTCCTTTGACTTCAAGAATCCCTGAGGACCTAATATATGTCAAATGCTGTAATACTGGGCATGGCAAAATATGGTCCCTATCCCATTAGAGATAGAAAAATAAACTACTATAACATTGTGTAATAAGTGATGTTCTCAAGGAGAAAATCTCTTATAAAACAAAAAAGCAAGAAATAGCATGACACATTAAAAAAACAAACCCAAATACTTCAGTACGTGGAAATATAATAATAGAAAGTATAAAAGAAAAGATTTGATTCTCAATTTAAAATTTTATAACCTCTGCTTGCTTTTACAAGCCCTATAGTCAGAACAGAAAATCCCTGGAGAGAATATAAAAAGATAGGTTTGCCTAGGCAGGTGCTATCTATCAATTTAAGAAATTATTTAGTGAATTAGGAATATTTCTAAGTCACTGTCAAATTAGAATTTATAGAAATTGATATCCAATTATAATACATTCCAAAGTCTTTAAAAACCTGCCCTTTAGATTTATCTGTCAGCTTCTTTTTACTAGCTCAAGCATAATTGAGAAATACGTCCATATTAGAATAGAAAGGGGCAGTGAGAAATAATTTTCCCTTATTAATGTAATGACAAACCATCAGTGAACTTACAAGTTGCAATTTTTTATTTTTGATTCTTTCCTCTCCTCTTTCCCCACTTTATCTTCTCCCCATAATAAAATGCACAATCCATATCAAAACATATATTGTGAAAATTTCAGAAAAATCATATATTATGCAAAAAAGGCAAGACATACCAAAACATATACTTAAGTTCTTTCATTTGAACAATTCCTTCATAAAGTAAATTGTCCTCCACCCAAAAAAGACAAGGCATTTTATAAAGCACTTTAATCACATCAGCAGACATTCTATAAAACTTTATCCTCTTTCTAGCTTTTTCAATACTATTTTTCTAGAAATTTGTTTTTGTTTTTGTTTTTAATTTTTATAGAAAAAGCAGATGGACTAGTGTAGTAAATGAATGATTAAAAAAGAAAAGAAAAGAAAACCTACCAGCATTATGGACTGCACAAGTACTGGAAATTCCATCTAAACATCTCAGAAAAGTGTTATACTATCATCATGCCATTATACTCTTTAGCTGTCTGGGAGGTATGTGGCACAAAAGGTCTCACAATTTTATAGATGAGAAACTGAGGGCTAAGGTCATGAATGATTCAGTGGTAGAACCAAAAGAAAGCCTGTTTTGTATTATCAGTTACCTTTTTTTCTTCTTATTTAATTATCAGGCACTTAAATCTGTGTGTTTGCATAGGATTTACTTTATCTTCCCTCATTAAAGAAGAATAGTTCCATGAGAGAAGCAGTTTGCCATAGTGGGAAGTGCTTTGGATAAAACTCAGATCAAGATTCTGGTTCTGATTATAAAACCTTGGGCTGGTAACATCCTCTCTAAATCAAGATAGACATGAAGAGCATTTCAAATAAAGGATGTAAAAAATTATTTCCAATCCTCTTCTCCCACACCAGTGGAAACATGTACATTATGGAGAGTTGAGGCAGACCCAGAATCCACAAGTTCCTAATTTTCTCTTTACTGACCACATTGACACTTTCCAAAGGCTTTGCCCATTCAGAGCCACCTGAATTTTCATATGCCATGAAAAAGACGGTTGTAACGGAGATGTAGATAGCATGGCTTAGAGAGTAAAAAGGAAACCCACACCACTCACCCACATAGGGTCACTCAGGTCCGAGTCCTGCATGCGGATACAGTCCATGCTAATCTCAATCTTGTTTGTTGTGCCATTTTCTGATGGTTCATCAACAAAGTTCAAGTCAATGGGCTGAACTGAACAGATGGGCCTACCATAAAGAAAAAAACAAACAAAAAATGTTTGGCATGGAAAGGGACTAAAACACATTCACCCAGTTGGTAACAATGAGCCCTTTCAGCTTCAAAGGTGGCAAGTCAGAAACCTTAGGTTTGAATCCTAGCTCAAACACTTACCAGATGCGCTATCACAGGCAGTTAAAATCCAAGCCCTATTTATGAAATAGGAATCATGAACCCTGCTGGATGGGACAAAGAAAATAACAAATGTATCAGGGATAGAGTATTTTATTACACTATCCCTTAGGTCCCCAGTGCTCTGATATTCTTTCATCTTCCATTTAATCTACTTATTTACCAATCCAGACCTTAAGAAAAGAGATAATAATCTTTCTCTTAGCAAGGCATAAATGATCAACAATATTTAGTGCTTTATTTTCTGAGGGGTATTTTTATTGTAACAGCAAATAAGAGTCTTTAAGTTAAAAGAACAGATTTTGAGTATCAGGGAATCACCGAGGAAATTATTTTGAGTTGGAAAGAAGATCCCTTCTGATCATTCAAAACTACACCACCTTGGAATAATAATGATCTTTTGATGTTGATAAATGAATAAATTTCCATTGCATTTTGAACATAGAAATATCTCTTGGAGAAATAAAAATTTCCCAACAATATTAACTGATTTTTATTGATTCTAGAAATATACCCTACTGATGCAATGTTTTGACTGTTCATAATCACCTATTTATACCAGTTTAAGTGTAACACATATATATGTGTGTGTGTGTGTGTGTGTGTGTGTGTGTGTGTATATATATATATATTTTTTTTTTTTGCTTATATGATACTTACTGTTCCAGAAAATCCCAGATATGCTGGAAAACCTCTGGACTGAGGAATTCACTTGTCTGTGTACTCTGGGCCATAGTGGATCGATAATAACTTTCTTTCCAAGAGAAATGAGCTGGGGTTTCTACAAACCTTAAAAGAACAAAAATGAAACTAAGATTATAGTTTCTGTATTTATGATACAAAACATTTAAGTTAAAGCATATTCAACCAAGAAGAAAAATCAAGTGAATTCTCAAATTATACAGGTATATAGAGAGCAAATTTTATAAGTTGCACAATTTTTTTCTTCAGACAGTATTATGGATTCCATTTTGCAATAAAATCAGACAGTCATATCTCCTATCAGAGTTATTCTTTTTAGCTAATAATGTTGTTACACTCTACGCTTCTACTGTACAATGTCTATGTTCTACAGATTTTGAAAACAAAATAAACATTTCCTCATTAGGTCTAACAATGGGTGTGACCTATTAGTAAACCCATTTTATAAGTGTTTTAACTGATTATCTGTCCATTTATCCTCCAGCAAGTAAAAAAGTAGAAATAGAAAACAGAAGCAAATTCAGAAACTTAAATTTCACCCTCAGCATAATCACCCCTCTCAAAACTACCATCTTAGCATCATGCTCATGGAAAATAAACTCAAGTTTCTGAACCTAGATTTTTTTCTTAATCACCAGTTACCTACCTTGATGTGTGTGAGTGGTTTTTAACTGGAGTGTAAAGTCTAGTTAGACTAAGGGATAAGCAAACGTGTATATATTACAAATGAACTCTATTTCTGTTTGCTTTATTTGGTTGCTGGATCCTCAAGTTTTATGTTAAGAAAAAAAAAAAAACCTTGATTTTTTTATATACATGAAGAAAAACGTCAACTTTCTCAGGTGATGCTTTCCCAAATCTGTATATTATCTATACAGATCACTGGAGTATGTTGTTCATTGTGATTATCAGTAGACTAATTTTAGCCCAAGATGAAATTAGCTAAGCTCTTAATAATTATTTTTATTATTACAGAGTTAAATAGTATACTAGAATAGTCAATAATTTATAATTTGTGAATGGATGCTCTGGTCTAGTTATATAATAAAAAAAACAACAGCATTGAATTTATTGTTGACAATTTCGAAGCTAGATGGAGAAGCACTTTTATTTATGCAAGCCAAATATATAGACAGTATCTATTATTTGCCAGTAAGTATATTGGGCACTGGAAATAAAAATTGAATAAGATACTTTCACCCTCTAGAAAGTCATGGTGTAGAAGGTAAGATAGAAAAATAAACATCTAACAAATGTAGTAAGACTATGTATAATACTATAAAAGAACAAAAATGAATATAACATCTTGTCTGAGGCATCAAAGAAAGAAACTTAAATGATGAGGAGAAATAAGCTAGGCCAGGTAAGGACTAATGAATGGTATGAGTGAGCGGTTTATGGCAAGAGCATAAACAAAATACTAAAATTGAAAATAACTTGACATACGTAAGAAAATTACAAGCAACTCTGTTAATATGGTATAAAAATTTTAGGCAGAGAATCTGGAAGAATAAGTTGAAGAGGGAAGTAGAAACTTATATGCTATGTTGAAATAAAAACTCAGATACTTCAATACTTCTAATAGTAATATTAAAGGATTTTTTTGCAAGATATTTTTAAATAAACTTTTATTTTGAGATCAAGGTAGATTCACATGCAGTTGTAATAAATAATACAGAGCAAGTCCATGTACTCATTACTCAGTTTCCCCCAATGATAACGTCTTACAAAACTACCATATAACATCATAATCAGAATATTGACATTGTTATAATTCACTGATCTCATTCAGAAATTCTTAGTTTGACTTATAGTCATTTGCGTGTTTGTGTGTAGATCTATAAAAATTTTATATGTAATTTAGTGTATTCACCTGTAGAGTATTAAAGAATTTGAAATATGAGATTGACACAGAATATGTTTTAGATTGATACCTCTGAAAGTTGGGTGAAGGAAGGATTTATAGCATATTAGTTTATGGGAAAACATGATTATTTAGGGGATTGTTGGGTAAGTCCAGGTAAGACAATAGGATGATAGCAGAAGTAGGGATGGAGAATATGGGGACAAATTCAACTATTAGTGAAAAGACTAAATCAAATATTGTTTGTTACTAATGGAGGAGAAGGAAGAGTCAAGGATGACCAATTTTCCACCTTTCTTGGATGGGGTGGTTGATGACTCCACTAACTAAATCAGTAAATGCAGATGAAAGATCTGGCTTAAAGAGAAAGAAGAAAGAATGAGTTCTACTTTAGCAGGCTGAGTTTGAAGTACCTACAGGACAGGGTATATAAAAAGTGAAGCAGACAGTTGAATAATCCTTAAACTCTAGGGAGAAGAATGGGTTAGAAGTTTAGAAGCAGAAATTCTTATAGAGTAAAAATGAATTCATGAGAATGAATACAATGGCCTCTGCAGAGAAGGCACAATGAAGAGAGGAGGAGTTCTATTTGGAAAATCTACAAACTAAGAAATTTATGAGAAGACACTGAGAAGTTTATGGCATCTTATAAACCAAAGGAAAGACATTTTTAAAAAAGGATCAACTGTTTTGAATGTGGCCAAAAGATTCAAGAAGATAACACCTAAAAACCATCTACTAGGTTTGATCCAAGGAAGTCGCTGGAACCCTTGACACTAACGCTTTCCACAAATCTATAAAGACACAAAATTTCAGAGGTTTTAGAATTAAATAGGATGAATGGTAAATATCTATCCTTTTGGTATATTTGAAAGAGAAAAACTTAAATTGTACTTAAAAAGATAAAGCAGAAAGAAAGCATTCAGTAGAGAGAAAAATTTAAGATATTGGAAAAAAATGGAAATGGCATAGAGGATGGTTCCAGAAGAGGCAGACAAGAAGGAGTCAAGGGCATATGTAGAGAGGATGGCCTTGAACTCAAGCCCCTAAACCTCTTATTCCATGATGAAATTAAGAAGACAAAATTAAATGTGGGTGTAAATGTGTTTACAGAACACAGAAGGCATTCCTAATGGCCTCAATTTTCTCCATGAAAGAAGAGGCGAAGGTATCTGCTGAAAATGAGGGAAAAAGGCATTGAGTATAGTTGAAAGGAAAAGATGAGGGTTTAGAAATGTGGGTGAATGTTCCATGGTCCAAATTTGCACAGTTCTGTGATTCTCTCTGGTGTATATCACCTGAAAATGGCAGGAAAAAAATATAGGTGAAAGCATCATTACTGTTGTTTTAAGTCATGGGTGCCAGAGAACTGAGAGAACTGTGAAGACTCAATTGGGGTTCAAATTGAAAAGAACAGGAAAAGGGGCTAGGAAAGGGATAAAAATGGAGAAACAAAAAAAATTAAGTGTCTTTATCAGGTCAAAAAGCATATACATAGAGGGAATAGAGTGAGAAACAAAAGTGAGCAATCAGAGTTTATTACGTCCCTGTTGGCCACATCTAAAAAAATTACCTATTAGAAGAACAAATACGATACCTTAAATCAAAAGTGTAAATTAGTATTTATCATTCATTCATTCGTTTGTTTGTTTGTTTGTTTGTTTATGGAGTTGGGGTAGATTTGGTTTGTATACTCACAACTAGTGAGTAGAAAAGAAGTGAAATTTAACGACTCTAATACTGAACTGAGAGTTATGGAGAATAGTTCCACCAATGACACCTTTGGGCATGTTTGATTTATATTAAACATTTTCTTTAGATAACACTGAAGGACAAGAAGGCGGGAAAAATATAAGTAAAAACAATTCCTAAACAGTGACAAATATGGAGGTAAACAAATGAATTATTCAAACCCCGAAACACAAATAAACTCTCTTGTCTTGTGCATGAACCCACCAGTACCTTCTGCATATGCAAAGACTTAAACACTATGACTGGTATCCTGACAGCCACATGAACACTAGAAGGTAAACACAGAACACAAAGTAGATTCATAGCAATAATGACATTCGTTATGTGAGAATCAACATAAAAAAATGTAAGTTTTTAAGTTGACAGAATTTAGGTGGTTTCTAAAGATATTGGTAGTTAATGTGACCTGGATTTTGAATAACAGAAATTATGAGACTGATTCAAAAAGAAAGGGTAAGATGGAAAGGAAGACACTCACTTTACCTAGAGCAGAAGAGAGAAAAATACTGTTGTCTCCAAAGTCATCATTTACTTCTATTTCTTTCACTATTTCTGCATGGAAATTCTGGTTTCTCTCTGTGCTTACTCTGGCATTCCTTTGTTTTACATTCTCCCTTTAGTTTCTCTCTAACTCCTAAAAGACCTTCCCTGTATTTCAGATGCTACCACAAATCAGCTGCAAAACCTTGGGCAAGCCTCTCAGCTCTGGAACTTTAGCTGCCTTGACTGTGACCTCTTCTCTGCAGCCTCAGAAACCTACCCAAACCTCAGTGGTCTCCTCCCCACAAAGTATTTCATGGTCTATAGAGGATTTTAACTAACTTGAGGGCAAAGGTCACATATCTCATCTTAGCATTTATTATAGTTTGATAGTTCCTTGAGGTTAGAGTGGAAGGAACATCAGCTGGAGGGAGAGAGAGTTGGGTTTAAATCTTTGCTCTACTATTAACATACTGTGAAGCTATGACCAAGTTACTTATCCTTTTTTTTACATTAGTCTTTTCAACTATGCTTCCTTCATGGGGTGGTTGAGAGGCTTACTTGAAATAATGGTGCTGCACATTTTCTATACAGTGCCTGGTAGTCAATACATTGGTCCTATTTATATCAAGTACTACAAAATTTATATCTGGAAAATACTTGCTGAATCAAATTAATTAAATAGTGTATTTGAAAGGTCTGTTAAAGATGTAAAAATGTCACAGAAAATAATTATATTAAATCTGAATTATCCATTTCTTTCCAGTTCAAACCATTTTTCCTCTACTGGTGTCCTTGGATCAAAACGACACTCCAATCACCTATAACTTTCTTCTAGACCACCTTTGTGTCAGACTTGCTACATTAAATTGGGCAAATTCCTTCTCAGAGACTCAAGCTTCAAGTGGGCTGTATTATAAAAGATGGTGGTGGGTTTTTGAATAGAGCAATGGTGTTCAAATTGTGTTTCATGAAACCTTAAGTTTCTCAATGCTTCAATGTGTTTCCTAGATGTAAAGAAATGGCCATACTTCGTGGGCTACAGACATCCCTCCTTAATACCATGAAGTTTGGCTTTTGCTTGTCTCAGAGCTCTGAACAAGATTTCATTTGAAGAAAGGGTTTGATTAGAAATGAATGGTCTAAGTTATTAGAGGATCATGAAAGTCTCTTCTATGCAAACTCAGCTTCAATTGTCATTTTTTGAATAAACATGTAAAACATTTTTGAGAGAAAAGAAGGAAAGAAATCAGCTCATGACATAGGACAGGAGGAGTCAGGTAAATCCCACCTAACTTCCAAGACTTTGCCGTTAGGTGAATCTCAGTATCAGTTTACTCATAGAACAATCACTCTATTTAAATGGTTTTGTCAAACCAGTCAGACCCAATAATAGGAAGCCTGAAGTGATTTTTTTTTTTTTTTTACTTTTACCTTACTTTTACAGATTAACTATCCTACATTCTTTGTATTAACTCAGGGGGGAAAAAAAAGGAAACCTATTCTTTGTAGAAATGACTGGAAAACATGAAGGGGTATCTGCTAACAGTCTGTATTCCCTCTCTTGCTTTTCCTGTTCCGTCCCCAAAATCATCACTCAAATTTGTCTTACATGTAATTTCTTTCAGCGCTCCTGAAAATGTCCAAATCTCTAAAATTTCAGAGTTCAAAACAACCTAAGGTTTATTTTGCATTTTAGAATTAAGAGATCATCCGGCTCAATTTTTCTTATATATATGAGAGAGAAAGAGGGAGGGGGAGAGAAAGAATGTATAACCTGGGGGATATGTAGGGGATTTACTTTTGAATGAGACATGTTGCTTTTCTAAAAGTTTTACAAGTTTAGTGCTAGAAAAAGAACACCTTCCATGTTTGTCTAATTATACCTTTTTTCATAACCTTTTGTGCTCTAATTCTTAATTTCCCAATGGACTGTGTGACCTTATAAGGGCAGGAAAGCCAGCACAGGTTATTCATTTTGGTTTGTGCTCTATTTGCTTAGTGATTGGCAGGAAAGAACTGGGACAAGATTTCACTTCAGAGGGCTTGCTTTTTCATTTTACATATGACAATCTTTAGGTTCAGAGAGGATAAGGATGTCTATCATTATTCAGCCAGCAAATGATAGAGCTGAAATTCAAATTTAAGGTTATATGGCACCAAAATATATGCTTTATTAAGTTACATATATGACTTCTAATTTTTATACATCATAAAATTTGGGCAATCTGAAGTTTTCATAGTTAGATCTTTTTTTTTTCTATAAAAAAACCCCAAATATCCTACTAATTATGTTTAATCAATAGTTATCTTTTCCCTTCAAAATAAGAAAGAAAATGACATGGGAAAAGTAGTACCGATCACTGAATAACATTACAGAATATCTGGCCTTTCTGCAGTTATTCAATTTTGCTTTAAGTAGCTGTCTCATATGTAGTTGTCAGACAAGACAGCTGACGTCACTATCACTCTTCAAGGGGACTAGAGCACTCAAACACTGTGGCTGTATCCCCAGTTCTCAAATAAAAGTGGTTCAGAACTCTGAACATGGATTATCTTTCTTTTACCCATCTGTCCGTCCATCCATCCTTTCATCTATCCACCCACCCATCCACCCATCCATCCATCCATCCATCCATCCAGTCCATCAAATTATTGCTTCAGCCTGGTTTACCAACCTCTCTGGATCTTCCCCAGAACAAGTCTTTTGGCTGGCCTCAGGAAAATTCTGTGTCACACAATTTCTTCTATATTTTTAGTTCAGAAACATTCCCACACTTTGAGTTTACTCTTCTACTATTAAAATCATTATCATTATTAATTGTCATGCTTAGTTTTAAGGATGCCAAAGAGCATCTTGATGCCTTTTAGTAAATTGCCTGTTTATTGCCCTCTGTGGTGCCCAAGGGCCCTGGAGGGGTGCATTTATTCATATGCTTGAGATAAATCCCCCTCCAGAAAATAACTCACACAATCTAAAGCAGGCCCATTAACAACTTTCTTTTGTTAGATAGAATTTTATTCTTTTCAACTTCATGTTGAAAACGACTAATTTGTTCCTTCACTTTGTATTACCCCAAAGTCAAACCCATATACCAGCTTCACCCTTGGCAAACAAAATTTAAAAGAATAAAATGCACTCAGCACATTTTATGCCGTGACATTTTCAATTTACTGCAATTTGAACAACAAAGTTTCATCACCAAGGAATGCCTTTCTATAATGTTTTACTGAATTGATAAACTACATTCTTAAGAAAATTTATTTTGTGTCTTTCAACATCCATTCTACTGTAATTAACTTCCCTTTCATCTTCACAACCTTTTTCCTTCCCACTATACCACATGTCTTAAAACCTGATTGCCACAGCTTGTTTCTTCCATAACCCTTTACCACACATCCCGATCCCAAAGTTCTCTCATCAAAGTTCTGAACATCTAGAATTAGCTCACCAGTTTTTAATTCTGAGAGAGTGATGTTTTTCCTCTCTCAAGTACCAAATCCTCTACGTCTCATATTTTGTGCCCCATCCTCTATCCTAATCAATTACTGCCTTAAAGGTAATGATTTCTCTGCTATAAACCCCTTCTCTCATGCTGAACCTCATTCTACTGAACCTTCTTTCTACCTCCATTTCATTTGTCAGCATTCTCTCTCCTCACTTATGATCAGTCTGCTCCCAATGGCATTTTCATTAGTTTATTCCTTCCTTGACTTAATTTACAATCATTTATCCTTGTGTCTTGGACAAAACCTAATCAGACCTTGTCCCTCATCTACTTTATTCCTTTGGTAAGATTCTCTTTTCAAAATTTTTCAGCCAGCTATATCCTATAGGTTGTTTTCAGCCAAGAGGCTTCTTACAACTATAAACTCTTACACTCCACTGTTTTCCCCCAGTCATATATTTAAATTGCCAACACCCTGAACAAAACTCAGCTCTCCTAGAAAGTCTATTGTAATATACTGAATGTTTGTATCTCCCCAAAAGTTCATATATTGAAATTTAATCCCCAAGGTGATGGTATTAGGAAGTGGGGGCCTTTGGAAGGTAATTAGGTTGTGATAGTAGAATCTTCATAAATGGGATTAGTGCCCGTATAATAATGGCCCCAGAGAGCAACTTTACTCCTTCCACCATGTGAGGTTACAGAGAGAAGACTATCATCTATGAACTAGGAAGTGAGCCTGCACCATACATTAAATCTGCCAGTGCCTTGATCTTGGATTTTCCAGCCTCCAGAACTGTGAGAAATTATTTATAAGCCACCAGATCTGTGGTATTTTCTTAGAGCAGACTGAATGGACTAAGATAGCTACATTATTTTTTTTTGTTTGAGTTCACTTCCTTAATTTGGCATGCTTTCAGTACTCTTGTCCTTAGTTAATTCTAACATAATTTACTAATGTCCTTAGTTAATTCTAACATAATTTACTAATGTTGAAATGGTATTTTCATTTTGTCTACACAGGTCTGTTGTTTAAACTAACAAGTGAGGGACTGGGAGTCAAAAATCATATTATTTTGCTGGTTCTCTAAAGCACAGAGTTTAAAAGCTAGAAATGGCTTCATTTCTCATTATCTCTACTCTCTTTCTATAAATGAGGATCCACAGGGATTTTATACAGAGTGCCACAGGATGTGCTCTAGTGCTAAACCCCAAATATCCTGGATCCCACTACAGTGCTCTGCAGAAAGAAAGCGTACAATAAAACTTTTGACAAAATGAGCTATCTCTCTAAATCCATGGGCATAAAAAATGTTATCATCAAACATCACTCTCCTATAATGAATTCATCAGTCATAACTTGCTCCATTTCAATCTAGAATCTGGCATCTGGTATAAGATAGTAATGATAAGAGTGAAGGGAAACTTGAGTACATCTTACAGTGCCATTTTTACCATGATAGCATGCAAATATAAATACATACATGCTTACACACAGCATACTTATCTATAAATTGCCCCCAAATCAGAATTTGGAAGATATTTAAATACCATGACATCAGGCTTTGAATATGATAGGGCTTTGTACTAACGTGAAGATGTGATAGGGTGTTCATGTAGCATTCATGCCTCAAATATATGAACATAGAGTTCTGCCAGGACTATGAAGAAAGAAAACTACAGAGGAGTTTTTTAGGATTAAGGGATGTGCTAGATTGAATTTAGACAGATAAAATAAATAAATAATCTTAAGATAGTGGGGAGAAATGAAAAATAGGACTTTTTGGAGAAAATTATAAGATCTCAAGATAGGAAGTAACTTAATGGCATCTAGTCCACCTAGAGAATAGAAATAGTGGATAGAAAGAGGTCTCTCTATTAGTGAGAGTGATTTTGCAACCTCACTGAGATGGAAATAATCACCACGTTGGATTACTCATCTTTTGACAGACAACTCAGAATTTTAAATGAAGTGTTTAGAACCTGAGAAAAGATTCACTTCCTTAAAACCTCCCCAAATTGGTCTGCAATTCATTCAGAAAATAATCTGTTTACAGTGGCTTTCAACCCTTTCTCAGGTCTATTCTGGGAATCTGATCATAGCAATAAACAGTCTCACACAATAAAAACAAAAAAAAGAAAAAAAGAAAAAAGAAATGCACATACCCACATACGAAATATACATAAATGATTGGATTTGATTTTCAAAAATTTTATAAACTGCCTCCACAGTTTCAGCCCAAGCCCCATAGCCAGAAGCCAGGCAAAAATCTATAGTGTAATTTTTCATTCAGCTTGAGTATGGGTAAGCTTTTTTTTTTTTTTTTAATTATTGTTTTATGCCTACAGCACCTGGTCTTCGTAGGTGTTCTCCCATTCATGTACTAACTAGGCTAACCCTGCTTAGCTTCTGAGATCAGACATCAGGCTTGTTCAGGGTGGCATGGCCATAGACCATGGACTATGGCTCCACTGGGGCACAAACCCAGGACCTTCTGTGTGTAAAAAATACATGCTCACCAGTATACTATGGATCTACATCCCCACTACTTATTTTTGTAAAGTTTTTTACTTGGAAAATTTTACTTGTTTATTATGTATTGTATATTTCTGCTTTTGAGCTATAACAGAGTTGATGGAGTTGTAACAGCAACCATGTGGCCCACAAAGTCTAAAATATTTATTATTGAGTTCTTTGCCAAAAAAAATTGCTAAGCACTGAACTATAGGAAAGACCTTCTATAATTTTAAGGCAAATTACAGTTCAAATTGATTAATACTATATAAAGTTGGATTAACTTTCTCTTGGGCAATTATTGAGAAGTATAAAATAGGGAGGAAATTATAATTGCTCATCATAGAACTCAGGGAGTGATAAGCAACTTGGAAATCAGGGGTTTGACCTGGAAATAAGTGACCTTAGACCAACAAAAAATGAAGAGAGGATCCAAGGATGTGTTCCCAACTCTGGATGCTTACAGACTACTATCTGATTATTTGTTATATTTAAACACTAGAAGATGATAAATTATCATAAGATCCAGTCAAATGTTCTCTTTTCTTGCCTCAATGCACACTTTGCTTTGTACCATTATTACACATGAACTTTCTTATCATTCCCATTAGTATTTTAGCACTTTATATATAGGATGGTGACCCAATTTGCAGAGCATATCTCCCACACATAATATTTAAAATTTTATTGCTATATAATTCAAACATGTTATTTTTAATATGAAACTACTTTCACATATATCTCATTTGATAGTCACATTCTGAAGTTCGTATTATATTGAACTATATGAAGTTATTACTTTGTAGGACTAAAATCATCAAACACTAGCAAGTTAGTACGGTTCATATTCATAGAGTGGATATTGTTGCCAATATTCTATAGCCGAACAACTGATTGGAAGACTGGTTAAGGTCATACATTCTATAGATAAGTGGCACATCCAGGTCTTGAGCCTCATTCTTAAGAATGATTAGATGAGCAGCCCACCAAAAGAGTAATACTGAGTGACATTTGTATTGAATACCAGGAGATATATATATATATATATATATATATATATATATATATATATATATACACACATATATATATATATATATAAAATTTAAAAAAATATAATTTGCCTAAACTGTGTTTTATTATAAATATTCTCTTTAAACTATAGCGAAATAATTTTACATTTTTATTGGCTATCTGTAGTAAAATAGAAAAAAAAAAAGAAGTATGACAGGAAGCTGAGAACTCAAGGACAAACTCTTTGGAGTAGAATATACTGCTCTCCCCATCCCCGCCTTTTGCTAAATTATTTTATATGGTTTCCTCATTTTGAAGAGAACCACATATATTTTCACCCATTCTGGTTCTACTTATTCTAAGTCTTGGTACTGAAGTAGCTTAAATTACAATTTTTAAAATGTACTTCTTTTTATCATAACAGGAGATAAGATTTTGGTGGTATAAAAATTGAAGTAATTACACATTAAAAATTAATTATCTTGCTATTCATGAACAATTTTTATTACCAGATTCATTTTTATGTATTACATCTATGTACTTGATCCTCACAAGTCCCTTCATTTTCTCTGTTATCTTCATTCTATTTCCTTTTGATCATACTTTACCCCTTTTACAAATGGATTTTACAGGGTCTATCTTGTGTATAAAGTTTGCATTACCATGTTTATCTCATTTCTTAACATTTGATATAGCAATTATTTATATCATGCCTATTTTAATAATTTGTTCTGGTCAGTTTTATCCTAAGTAAACTGACTTAAGGGAGGAAATATAGTTTATATAACAAGAAACCACAAACTTTAGAGATTTTTTTTCAGAATGGGATCTGACACATATCAAAGGACAGTACCTAATAGTAATGTCTCCTATTTAATTTATGGCTCATAAAAATTTGTCTATTAAGCAACATATTTGTGGACATCATTGTGAAATGAACTAGGAGAAAAGAGACCCTCTTATCTCTGATTCATCTTCTACTTACTTCCATATATATTTTAGATCACTTATCTGAAAATGTATTGTATATTTACTTGTCTATTGTCAGTTTCTGCCACCAGAATGCAAACTCAATAAGATCAGACTGCCTTATTCACTGCTGTATTTCCAGGGCCTTGAATAGTACCTGGAAGTACTCTATAATGGTTGTGAATAAAGAATGAGAGCATGGGAGATTTCGTGGATTGGAATCTTCCTATGTGTATTTAACTGTATCCCTCCTTTACCCTCCAAAATAATTCCTAATACTTCAATGTTAATTATTGCCTCAGCTCCACTTGAGATATGAGGAAATTATAGTTATGAATGATTAGGAAGTTCTACATTATAGCTTCTTGAAGACAGAAATATATGTATACATCTTGGTATCTCTATAAATAAAAAATGCCTGACATAATAATGGGGCATTTATAAACATTTGTTGGATGAATGAATGAATGAATGAATGGCCATAGTTCACTCAGACTAGCAGGGTTAGCCTACAAATACAGGTTCAACTGACTCTTAAGTCTTTATTCTTTCTGACAGAATCACAGTGACTTCTGTAGGGAGAAAGTGGATATTTTGCAATGGTGAAAGAGCCAGAAAAAAATTTAAAAGCCAAGTACAAGAACAAAGAGACAGGCATACCTGAGAAGCTCCTGAGGATTTTGATGTGATGACATAACCCAGTAAATAAGGTTCCTAATGGTAATCCTGAGTCATTAAGAGAAGTTTACATGGCACACACTATTCTTGACTTAAAAAGACAGTGAAGTAGAACTAACTTTCAGAAATATCTACATTCCAATGTAAAAAGAAAAATAAAATTCTATTTAAAGATTTTATGTTTATCTAGAAAACTCAGCTACTCAAAATGACATATTTACTAAAGTCTCCTTATAGATAAGTTTTGTTTTTACTAAATCATTGTGGCACTTTTTTTTCTTTCTTTCTGATTAGGATCACAACCTGTGTTATAGTACAGTTTCTTTTTTTATAGTTGCTACTGAAGTGGTGGTTGTTGGAGAGAAGAACCTCATTTATTTCAGTTTCTGGCCTTTGTGGCTTCATAGTCTACCATAGTACCAAATACCAAGTGGGTGTCAAGTAAATGCTTGTTGAAGGAAATGTTTGGAAAGTAGAGTAGAAATAACAATATCAATATCTATAGCAGAAACAACAGTTAATATTTCATTGTTTCTATGGACAATGTACTCTGCAATGTGCCTGACATGCAATAATTTTCACAACTTCCTATGTTGTCCCATTTTACAGATGAGAAAACTGAAGCCTAGTGGTAATTTATTTCCTCAAGATCACATGGTAACTGGCAGGATGGGGACTCTGGGGTCTTAAGAATTTGGCTTCAGAGTCCCTAGTCTGTTATTTACAAAGTTAATGACTTCGGGCAAGTTATTCAACCTCTTTAAGGCTCAATTTCCATATCTGTAACTATGAAAAAGAGAATAGTATCTATCTCACATGCAGAGGAAAGGCCTTGGATCCTTAACATAGAAGGTTACTCTACTTCCTCAGCAAGGTGCAGTAGGCATCACACTTTACATCTCAACAAGATCACCTGGCCTGCATTTGGAAAATACAGAGTCCCTGACCCTACCTTCAAGAGGTTCTGTTTCAGATGATTTGAAGTGAGACCCAGGAATTTATACTTTAAAGAAACTGCATGAGAAAACATGGCTTTGGGATTCACTTAAATTTAATACCTTTGGAGTTTTTATCAAAAATAGAGCACCTTGATAAATCTGCATTTTCCCCAAAAAATCCATCCTCAAAAAGGCAAAGTCATGTTCACTAGGATGTCTTTTTATCATTTGAATAAAACAGTGTGGTATAATAATTACAGTTAATATTACATAACACTGAATACATGCTAGGCATTATTCTAAAACAATGTGTGGATATTAGCTCATTTAATCCACTACACAAACCACAATAAATCTCATTTTATAGCTGAGAAAACTGAGGCACAATGAGTGCAAGTAGCTTTCTGAGAGGGCCATACTCAGTAAGTGAAGACAGCAAACCCAGCATGCTGGCTCCAGAGCCTTGGTCTTAACTATTACACTGCACTGACTCCCTCAAGGATGAACAGAGGGTCAAAGCCCTGGCTTGCAGGTGATTGTGGGCAAGTCCCTGCCCCTCTCTGGGATTTGAACTTTTCCTCTATAAAGTGAGGGGGCTGACTCCAGTCATCTCTAAGGCTCTCTGATCCAAAAAGTCTATCATTCATTTTACAGGAGACTTTTGGCCTCGCTATCTGAGGAATGAAGGTCCTAGGACTGCTGACAGTAAGACACACTCTTTTTTCTAGAACTGCCCCATTAATACTTTTTCTTTACCTGCCAATTCAAAAAACTTCCTTCTGAGTCATATGTCTTTTGCCATTTCTTCTTGCTGAGGAAACTAAATGTACTTCACCCTGGAGACGCTAGATCTTGTCTTCACAGATTTCCTTTTAAGCCTTGCTGTTTTCACCTGAGGCTGTTTGAACTTCATTACTCTCTCAAAGAGGCCCACCAGCTTCTTGCTCCGCCTTTTCCACTCTGCTCTTGAGCAATGGCACTCTTCTGACCTAACTCATCCTCAATAATCTCTCTCCAAACTGTTCTCCTTACTGCTCCACTTGTCTGCTACTGTCCCATGCCAGGCTTGACCTCTCTCTCTCAGGCTCCTTGTAGCCTCATATTTCTCAAACCTGGGTACACATTAGAATACCTTGTATGCTTAAAATACAAATGACTCAGCACTTCCCCAAACCAATGAAATCAGAATTTTGAAGAGTAGAATCTGGGCTTGAGTATGATTTAAAAATGTAGGAGTTCCACAAGAGATTCTAACATGTGGCATGGTCAAGAATCATTGTTGTCGAGCTGTGTGATACTCAAGTGGGAAGAATAAGCAAATCAGAATCACCAGGGAAGCTGGATAAAACTCCCAGGGAGAGAAGTCTGGGCATGCAAAGCAAATAAGAAGATATTTCCCAGGTGGTTTGAAGAAGTCCCTTTATGAAACAAAGTTCTAAAGGAATTTCTAAAGCAAGATGGATCATTACACCCTCCTGTCACCCACCTTAGCAGAATAACCCAAGGTTTCTCATAGTGTCCTACACCAAGTTATTATTTCCAACCATGAAGAGCAATTCAGAGGAAAAAGGAATTGACAGTAAGATCCATATTCTTTTTCCGTCTAGACTAACCAGCTAGGTAACTTTAGGGAAATCCCTTTTCTTCTCAAAGCTTCATTTTCCCATACATATAAAAAAAAAGTTTATCAAATTACTATATGATCACTAAGCTTCCTTCCTATTTTATTATTCTATTATTTTAAGGCCCCAAATCTACTGTTCCTCAACTATCACACAAGTAGTCCCAGTTTTTCTGCATTAGCTGCCACCAGACAATACATCTAGGCAAACTTATTCCTTTCTCTTGGCGAAGACTGCCTGTTGCAAGCCAACATCATTGCTGCGAAGACTTCTTCAAGCTTTCTCACTATGCTAAAACTATCATTGTCCAAACTTCAGTTTAGGCCACTGAATCTCCACAAAGATATTCTCTGTCAATGCCCTCTGATAGCAAGCAGCCCCATCTGAAAGCAATCACTTTCTGCATTCTGGGCTTCCCACTTCCTGTAGCAAGGCTGCCTTTCTGAACATGGCTCAAGAGCATTGAGCACTGATTAGAAACATGAATTTTGGAATCCTGGTTTGCCACACTACAAATGTTTAACCTTGAGCAAGTTATGTAAGTCTTCTAAACTTCATTTTTTCTCATTTGGAGAACAAGGATACAAATACCTAATGCATTATGTTGTTGTAGAGTAAAGTATCTAGTGCAGTATCTGGCAGGTACTCAATAAAAGGTAGGTATTTGTTATCACCATTCTAAACTGTGTCTAAAGTTAAATCCCCATCTCCCTGGGAATGAGGAGGCACAGGAGTTACAGCGAGGAACATGTTTCAGTTTCCAGGAGCTTCAGTAGTCAAGGAGACTTAGGGTCAATTCTCAGACAATTTTATAGTCTCTTGATCTTTTTAACTAAAGAAAAACAAACTAATCACTACACAGAAAGTTGTATAATGATAAATCTTGACTATTCCACCCTAAGATTTGCCACGTTTATGCGTAGTGCCCAAATTCTTCACATGACTAACTGCTCTAATTTTTAGCATCAGATTTATATACCATGGTGGCTGGACCCAAAAACACCACAGGGATGGTCCCAGACTCAATACTCATGAACTTATTAAGGGTATAGAGTCATTTCCTGTCAATGGCAGTAAAAAACTGCAATAATCTTTTGCTGACATATACATTCCTAATAGGTTTTTATATTGATCAATGCATTTTCCCTAGAAGAACAAAAGTAGCTCATTCATATGTATCTTCCCTGAGAACTTCTAGCTGACCAGAACATACCCTGTATTTTAAAGTAAAAGCTAACACTGAAAAATAATGCCATAATCACAAAAGAAATACCACAATCAAACTTTATTTCTCATTCACACAAAGTCTTACAAGGGTGTTTTCTTTCAGGTGGCTCTCCTGTGCAGCTTTCCTAAATATAGTGACTCAGAGATCTAGAATCCTTCCGTCTAGTGGCTGGGCTATCCTCTAGCACTCAAAAACTTCATCTGAGTTCTCTCTATACAACCTATAAGTGATGAGAAGAAGAGGTGGGAGGGGTGAGGAAGGAAGAGAACAAGAAAAGAATGTATGACAATTTTAGGAATTCTGGAAGTAGCATATAGCACTCTTGCTGGTAGAGCATTCATTAGAACCAAGCTACCTGGTGACATGGAATTTTAAGAGGAGTTGGAAAATATAGTCAGCTGCACCCAGAAGAAAAACAGTATAGTGAACACACATCAAAAAAACCCTTCTTGGATTTTTTGGGGGGGTGTCGGGTTTGGATTTTTATGTAGCACTTAAACTGCCTGTTATATACATTTATCTGTGTGTGTGTGTGTGTGTGTGTGTAAAATTGACTCGTTAATTCTGAGATGCATGCTGAACAAAATCTTTGGCTTTCTTTTTTTTACCTCTTTCTCTCATACTCCTTCCTAAGCACCAGAGACCTCTCATTTTTTAAGATACAGTACTTTGGATGATCCCAAATCAAGAGGATCCCCAATTAAGAGAAATCTATCAGTCTGAGGTAAACACAAATGAGAGAGAAAAATCTTGAAAGAGAGGTCTTTAAAAAAACAAAAGAAATCACTCAAATAGCACTAAAGTGAACAGAAAGGAAACTTTTCAGGATTTCCAGGCATGACTACAAACACATACCTTATCAAACCTCTGTCAAAACAGGAATTTTTTTTTTGTACTTATCCTTTGAATGTTGATATCTCTGCATTTTTCTCTGGTATATTATGTGGTTTGGGCAATGAGCCTACACTATCCAGAAGGGACCAGACTGAGACCTAATCTTTTTGCATATTCTCTAAGCTTTTAGGACAAGCAGAGCCCCAGGGTTAAAAGAGAACACTGGAAATTATGACCACCTTTCAAAATGTCATGGCAGCAAAGAAATGAGCCTAGAACCTGAACAGAGAACACTTAGAAATTTAACAAAGCCTCTTCCACATTCCAATTTCTGAGTGTTCTGTGTTGTCATATATCACGCATACACAATCCCATTTAGATGGTGTCTTTAATTTGCTCACAGGTAACAACAATATACCACTGAGTATCAATGAATAGCTTATATAAACTGGAGAGTTGGAAATTCAACTTTACCCAAATTGCATTTAGATTTCAGAATTATTAAGCAAAAATAAGAGCTATTAAAAACGCATTTTGGAGAGAATGAAGATAACATTTTAACTGCTCTTTCCATAGTGTACAAAAACTTTTCATTTGATCAAATATTTCCTAATCAGTGATTTTTAATGTCTCTTAAAAGAATTAGAAATTGATTTGTATTTATTATATTATTACTGCCTTGTTATCAATACAATGTGCAAATGTAAATTTTATGAAAGCAACAATTGCAATTGTAAAAAAGGATATAAATTTTTTCATGGAAATAAATACCTGATGTAATATTAGAAAATTAATAATTGGCTCAGACAAATAGTTCTGGATTTGGAATTGTAATTTAATTGTTCAACCGTGGTATTTATAAGTATTTTTTGAAATATATTTTATGACCACTTTCAATTTCTGATTTTTTTTCAAAATTCAACGAGGAAATAAATCACCAAGATATGAGGCTTAACTTTCGGAAGTTTGAATTGATCAATCCATTGAGGGTGGAGCACATTTAAGACTGCCCCCTAATGGTTTGGAATAAGATAAACTTGTTTCTAATGAAGGAGATGCCTCAGGAAAATGAGCTATTTATCCAAGCACTCAAGGACTAAAGGGGAAGTCTCAAAGGCTAGTTTTCTGTCCTGCTCAAAACCAGATTTGCATGTATAGATTGTTCACTCAAGTGCTGGTAACTGGACTCTTCTCCACTTGTTAAAACAAGTTAGTAGTTTTCCTGTTCATTCAGCAAACATTGGCTGAGTACCTATTACTTGCCAGGAAGTGTGTTAAGTGTCAGGAATACAGAGAATAAATTAAATGCTATGAGAGCCTGCAAGAGGGCATGGAGATGGAGTGGCCATTAAACCTATGTTAAGAGCTAAGTTTGTGCATTTCAGTACATACACAACCCTTAAGGCAAATAATCAAGAATTCCAATTCTGACCTATGTCCCTATGCCTCAGTGGTCTGGAGAGTTCTTAGACACACCTAGCTCTTTCTTGGAGCTGTAAGATGTGTCAATGATGAAACTCCTAGCACCCCAGAGTTTATACATAGACCTGACTGTCACTTTACATCTCAGATATCTTCAATGGCTCCTAATCAAGTCTGAAGTTCAAACTCAATGTCATAGCTTTGAAGATACTTGCCGACTGACCCTAATCCCATTTCATGAAAAAATACAATTCATATCCTAGTCTTAATTTCTTAAATAGTTCTTGCATTTTATGGCCTCTCTCTTTGCTTACTTTTTCCTTTAATCAAAAATACATTTTTATATTTGTTTACTAATCAACAACATAGCTAATCTTTACATTTTACCTCAAATATAATTCTTCGGAAATGTTTCTTATCCCTTCTCAGTCAAAATAAATCTGTCTTCCTTCATACTCCCATGGCAAATTGCTAGGTCTTACGGATTTCTACGGGTTGCTTTGTTTTCCTTGTCTGGATTTGGTACTGAAATTCTCTAGAAGAACATAGCCTCAAGTTCTGCCCACCAGCTGGCTATTACTTTTCTTCCAGGGTTCCCGAGACCCTCTTCACATTGATCTTTTATACTCTTGCTCTTCCTCTGTCTATCCACCAACATCCAGACCAACAGCTTCCTATGACAGGATCCATCAATCTACCTCTCTTCCTCTTGTTCTTTATTTAATCCCAGGGATCACAAATTCAAATACCTAAAAGTGCAAGGCATATATCATAAATGCAAGAATCCAGCTAGTGTAAGATAAGATATAGATGGGCCTAATTGGAGACAATATGCCCACATGAAGTTCAATCAGGTTATTATTATTTTTTAATTGCCAGACACACCATACTGTATTATAATGCAGTCATTATGCTACGACTTCAGCATAAAGGCAACACACAATTCTGATAATCTGCTAAACTCATTTATGTAACTTTGTTTACATTTTTTTCCTCCACCAAGTTGTCTCTATCCTTAAAGGCCTGGAGCCAATATTACTTACTCCTTGAAACTTCTCCAGTCCCTCCAATTGGAATTCGTATTTTCCCCCTGTGTTCCCATTGTGCATTTTTAATAATTCTAGTGTACTGCTCATCGAAGTTTTCTTCTTACTTGTCCTATTAACATATATTATTAGCCTTTTCTTATGTGTCATCCTTTACTTAGACAGTGCTCTGTACACATAAATTATCCATATATATTGTTGAGTTAAGTCCACATCCCTTTTATCCATCCCCTGAGCAGTAGTGACTGGGTTTTTGACCCTAAATTCTACAAGGCAGTTTTTTGAAAAGCACTACATCCAAATTATGGATGGGAAAATCTGTTTTAAATGATCAGGGAATGGTCCCTGACTCAACTAGAAAACTAGGGGTAACATCAAGGTCAAAAGACATTGCTGCCAAAACAAGACCCACATCATGTTGCCTTTGACATGGGTACCCTTTTCAATGTGTCTATATAATATTTCAAACTCTCCAAGAGAATCGAGAGGCACTGTAATTGATAAATACATTCCTGATATTGAACTTATTTATACTTTTTGGAGGGGCGGGAGGCAGTTTGGTGAGTGTGCTCTTAAAACTCTAGGAACTTGGCAGCAGCCAGTGTACAGGAATTCCCCCTGTTCCGCATTTTAACACTGCTGTGATTTGTAGACGTCACTTTTTAATGAAGCACACAGCTGTGCAAGAAGAGCAGGAGGCGGAGTTTGGCAATAAAGGACCAGCAGGAAATCTGGCAATCCTTGTCATCTGGAATTTCCCTAACTCACAAGCAGCCCCTCCTTCCTTGGTCTTCCTCTAACTCAACCTTCAGCTACTCTCTGAAACAACCATTTTAATTACATAAATAACCGAGCAGAGAAATTGCAGTATAAGTCTTGCCCTTTAACACATCCTTAGCAAGTATATTTTTGTAAGTCCAGGAAATAGAGTTGGGCAAAGGTGCAAGATAAAATAAGAAATGATCCACATCTTCAGCTAAAACTGTAATGGAAACATTGAGGGAAGCTAAAAAAGAAATCTCTTTGGTTAATATAAATAATTTATTTTAATTAAATTAGCCCTGCCCTTTCCTATTTTAGCTGCAAACAGCAGTTTCCAAAGCAGTATTCTGAAAAACCTTGTGCTATCCTGTAAAGCTGAATTTTGCAGTTGAATTTAAATTCTATTTCAGTAATTTATTCATTATCAGACACGTAGAAGTTATTTGGTCTCTTTGAGTTACATTTTCCTCTCCACAACACAGGAATAATAGTATATACCCAATGGGGTTGTTAGGAAGATTACCTGAGAAAGTGTATTTATAAGATCTGGCACCTAGGAATATTCGGTGGATGTTTTCTGTTTTCCTTTTCTTCCTTACGCCTTGCCTCCAACATATACACAGAGCCCCATGACTTAACAGTATAGTGCAAGTCCAATGACAAATAGACTGCTTTTTGAGACATAATAGATTGAATGCTTGATACCTGTGCTTCTTGCTATTACACCTTTTTGCTATTCTTCACACAACACATTCTTCTTGCTATTACTAAGTAAATGATATGATAACACTGTCTTTATTTCAAGAATTCAAAGCACTTATTGATACATATGTTCATCCATTTCCAAAATATTTCAATGAAGTATAAGCAAGGCCACAGGCACCTATCTTATGGATAGAGAAAATGAGAACAAAGTTTAAATTATATGACCCATATCTTTAAAGGAGAACTACAATCCTTGAGTTACACATTTTCTTTCTATAGCTTTCCCCAAAATACATTGCCTCAAATTCTCCTCTTTGGAGTTATTAATCAAAAATAAGACCATTGATCTACAGAAATATTTACTAAAGACATTGTGAAAAAAACAAACTGTAATTCTTAAACAACAGCAATAACAACAAATCAATGATCTAGTCACTATATTTTCCATTAAGAATAAATAACAGAAAACTTAAGTAAAGACAAATTTAGAATCAAGACAAATTAAAATTTTAACATAATGCCTCAGCTCAGTCCCCATAATGGAAACAAAGGAAAAATAATAAAACAAAGAAATAATGAAAGTGTTAGACAAAAATACAACTGTAAAGTTTGTCAAAGGCTTGTGAAGTAAAGCTACAAGTAATTTATGGGTTAAACTCTTTAGAGGAAAAAAGTCTACTTAGATTAAAAGTAGGAAGACATCACTATAATCTGCTATAAAGCAAATTTAAAACCCTACTAAAAGGAGTGAATAGGAGTTTATTTAATATTATATCTTCCTTGTTTTCAATAAAGCCAAATAATAATTAATGACTTATTCGTGTGATAAATATCCATATGTCAGCTGAATTTTAATTTAAATTACATATAAGATAAATAACACACTATACCATAATTAATTAAAAGTGATATGAAAGAAGAAAGACAAAACAGGGCTGAAAACTAAATAACTACACGGGGTCATGTGACTGCTTGGGGGCATGTAATAACATATATCATAATAACTTACATTTTAGATATGTGAGATAATTGCTTTTTGTAGAAATGTGTGAAAAAATAAGCTGGCACTCTAAAATTTGTTAACAATGGAAAGATTCATAACTCTACTGTTTTTTCAGTATCTCTGAGCCACAGAATGTTTGGTGGGTATAAGAAGCCTTTGAGCAGTAATCATGTTTCAATTACTTTAAAAATTGAAAGTTCTCCTTCCTTTGCATATTCTGTTATTTTCAAGCAGTTTAAGCAATATTCATTATAGGCTAGTAAAAGAATGAATAATAAAAGCCTCAATGAATGATTCAGCATCTCTGAGTGCCAGGTAGTCTTGAGGATTAAAGCCTCTGGCCAGTCTGCGCTAAATACTCTTGTATGTGCTCCTTTTGTAATTCATTCATTTGCAGTCAGCAAACATGCTCTAAGGGACTACTTTACATTAGCTACTTTATTATAGTAAGCATATGCCATCTGAGTGAATCCTCAGAGATTAGTCAATTCCGGTCATATGTTATATGACATAGTCAGAATTTAGATTTTGATATAAAATGTACAAGTGACAGAAGTGGAAATTAGATTCTAGCTAATGAACAAAAGAGGAAACAGAGAACTAGATTGTGATTTCTTTTAGACTTTTGTTTGCAAAACAAGTTGAATTCCTTAAGTGAATATTTCTCATGTCTACTATCCTGACAGAGAAATTGTTTGCTGAAACTGGTTCCGAATTTTAAGTTAAAAGATAGTACATATAGCTATTTTAATTCAATGTTATTAAATCGTTTTTTAAGTTCTATCTATTGTCAAGGCTGCTTTTAAAGTATATTTATCAAACAACTGATCAAAATCATGAAATTAATGTCATGGACTGCATTTGCGTTAAGAAAAAGAGAGACAAATAGAGACACAGAGAGAGGTGGTGGGGCAGACAGGCCAATAGATGACTCTGGAATGAAATAAGTCACAATGGAACATATGGGATATATCAGGTTTTATTGCATATGGTACGGGTAGTACCGTTTTATGAAATTTTGTGGTTCAACTTGTAGATATTTGTGCACCTGTATATGTAAGTGTGCATGCAGAGTGCACATATGCTACATAAACAGCATGTTTTTATTATGGCTAGTGATCAAAAATATTGGAAAGCCACTCTAAAGAACAGTTAAGATCAATTTTTAATTAGCAATAAGTTTCTACTTATATAAACATACCAAATTATTTTAAAAAACTAAATATGGGCCTTAAATTTACCTTACCAGTTTTTAAAAATTTTATCATTTTTATTGAGATATAATTGACATACATGATCATATTAGTTTAGGTGTACAACATGATTCGATATCTGTATATATTGTGAAATGATCACTACCATCATCTAGTTAATATCTGCAACCACATATAGCTAACAAAACTTTTTTCTTGTGATAAAGGCTTTCAAGATCTACTTTCTTAGTAACTTTCAAAAATGCAGTACAGTGTTACTAAGCATATTTTAAATAAATAATACAGTATCATTAACTATAGTTGCTATGTCATACATTACATCTCCATGACTTATTTATTTTATAACTGAAAGTTTGTATCTTTTGACTCTCTTCACCCGTTTTGCCCCCACCACCACTTCCTCTCTGGTAGCCGCACATCTGTTCTCTGTATTTATGAGTTTGGATTTTTTTGTTTTTGTTTTTCTAGATTCCACATATAAGTGAGATTATATGGTATTTATTTTTCTCTTTATGACTTATTTCACTTAACATAATACCCTCAGGATCCATCCATGTCATCACATATGGCAAGCTTTTATTCTTTTTTATGGATAAATTAAATTCCATTGTATCTATAAGAACATGGGAGTGTATACATCTTTTCAGTTAGTGTTTTTATTTTCTTTGGGTAAATACTTAGAAGTAGAATTGCTAGATCATATGGTAGTTCTATTTTTATTTTTTTAAGGAACCTCTATACCATTTTCCATAGTAGCTGCACCAATTCATATTCCCAGCAACAGTGCACGAGGGTTCGCTTTTCTCCACATCCTCACCAACACTTTGTTGATTAATTGATGATAGCCATTCTGACAGGTATGAGGTGATATCTCATTATAGTTTTGATTTGCATTCTGATTTTTAATTTATAACATTAGTAGTTATACTTATAATATTAGTACTAATATTCATAATATTATTATACTTCTTAAAAGTAATAATTTTCCAGGATAATGATCTAAAGTTCCAATTATCAGCATTCTATTTAATAAGTTTTACTGTGATATTTGTAAAGAGCATAAGTTTTAATATGCTATAGCCATAAACATATCCTATATCACAGGAAACCTATGCCTGGAGTTGTTTCTAAAGAAAAAATATTCAAAATAAGGAAATAGTTGAATGTACATAAATGATGACTACATTATTAATAACAGCAAAAAGTATATAACTCACCTAAAATCAGCATAAAGACTGGTTTTTAGTATATGCCGGCAAATTTATTTACAATTACATCCAGTCATTAAAATGATCACTCTGTGGCAAATTCAGAAAAATGCATATATGATACATTTAAGTAAAAATATTTTATTTATGCTGTGATTATAGCTATTCAAATATTATGTAAACATCTAGTTAGATATTGGAAGTGAACCGGAAAATAGTAATGTTTAATTTGCTGAACTGATAAAACAGTAGATTTTTTTTAATTCCATTTTTAGGTAATGTTATCATATAACTATGCTATTAAAAATTGTATCTTAGTATGGTTGTAATCGATCAATGTTGACAACAATTATCAGCAAAGCCAAAATGCTTCGCCCACATATATATCACTAAAATCTTAGTAAAGTGAGCTAGCACGAGAGTGCTTTCAAGGAACCACAATAAAACAAAATGTCATGAGATTTAGTATATACAGTTTGTAGATCTTTTTGCAGGTAGAAAAAAGTTATACTAGATGTGGAGGATTGATTCTCCTAGGTTTGAAGGCCCTTTTTTGGGTTTTCCATTGAAGCAGCAGGGGTCTGGGATCAGTACTACTTCTGCTTTAGGCCATTTTTCAAGCCTTCTCTTTAGTTCTACCTTATCTGTTAAACAAAGCTTGTATAACCTGTATTCCCTAAACTTAGATACCTTTAGCTTTCTCCTGGCTGAATTGTAGGATCTAGGTAATTATGGGTCTGATTTATGGATGTTGGATAGAGGAGAAGTAAGCCATTGTCGGATGTATGGCTGGAAGTCATAAGATCCTGAGGGCTCACAGGCAGAAGAGTCTTTGGGGCATAAAACAAAATTAAGAACTAAGGTCACAGTGACAAGCTGACCTCTCTATTTTCTTTCCAAAATAATGTTTGCCATGATTGTCATCCTGTGTGTCAATTGTTTGTTTTGGGGAAGGGAAGAGCTGAAACTAAGAGAATAATTTTAAAATGTTACAAAGTGATACAGAGATTTTCTCCATATTTAAAAAACACATTTCAGAGCAAGGTGAGAGAATTCCATGCCTTGGTAGACATCATGTCTGGATGGGCAATATAGAATTAATAAATTCTTTCTTAGTTCTGAAAGCCAGGTCATCTTGGCCTTTTCAGGTATTCTAGGCCCTGATATGTCACAGCTACTGTTAAAGGGATGAGAGTATTGTTAATCCACAGTACACGGCCATTTTCTTCCTAATATAAGTGATTTAAAGTAACAAATGATCTCCTTTCAGCTCTACACCAGTGTTCTTTTCTACATTTTGACATTAAAAGAATTTTTCACACACCTGGAGAATCCAACATAGCCCCAAGAGAATTTTCCTTTATTGAGGATCCTGAATGCAATAGGATTTTTTTCAGTTTTTTAAATATAAAATTTTATCTTATATTAACCTATTTTTATAAACTCTACACGCTCTTCAGCCCACTAATGGTTCTGGTTCAATTTGAAGATGAGAGGCATGACCCCTCCAGCACTGCAACTTCCTCACAATGATAATACTGCTTTTGTAGTATTGATATTCCTGTTACAAATTAAGATGTCACCATATGGAATCATTTTATAAAATAGTTCATTATTTGATGTAATATTGATTATTTTAAGATACACACACACACACGCACACACACACACACACACACGCGCGCGCGCACGCACACACACACACACACACACACACACACACACACACACATATATATATATATATATATATATATATATATATACTAACTAGAACTAATGTTTTTAACACTTATTGAGACAGGTGACTTACATCTGGTTGACTTCGTGGTCCCTTTTTTCCTGCCTCAAAGTCCTAAAAAAATAGTTACTTAATGTTTTAACTAATAAAAAAATCTGTTATTATGAAAACATTTTTTTCAAGAAATCAAGATAACTAGAAACTTTTATTTTATTAGCTCAAACTTATTCATCACTTACTACTATATACTGGATGCTGTACATTATTAACCCTTATTACCAATCAACCCTTATTACCCACATAACCCTTATACCAATCCTATGAGGTAGGTGCCATTATTATCCCCACTTTATATATGAGGAAACTGAGGCACAGAGTGGTTAGTTAATTTACCTGAAAGACATACCCAGAAAGTGACAGACCAGAGACCATAACCCATTCCGATAACAAAGTCTAAGCTCTGAGCCTACACTATACAGCTTCCCAGACAGCTTAGGGATGGAAAACCTGGGCTATCAACCACTAAATAAGATTTTTAATGACCACATGTTATATATAAAAACATTATACTAATGTGGACAATAATTCTGAGAAATCATACATGTAAGTAAATGTAAATTTGAAAATCACAATATTTTACAGATATTTGGAACACTAGATTTCTGTGATTTTTTTGTATTTTTCCCTCTAAGAGAAAAAAGTCATTCTTAAAAATTTTTCTAGCTGTCTGGATTGATCAAAATTTATAAAACTTCCATGGAGAAAGGATGTTAGCCTATTTTATTCATTTTACTCTTTTAAAACTTAAAAAAATATATATTAGCATTTTCTAAATGCTAACATTGTACTAAACAAAATTCAATGATAGTACCAGAAGTATGAAATATTCTATATAATACAAACGGACACATACTACTCATTCAATAAATATTTATTAAGTTCCTCTATGCTGAGCACTATACCAAGTTCTAAGGAAACAGCTCTGGACAGAAGAGACCTGTCCCTCTTTAAACTTAAAGCCTAGTGAGGGCAACAGACATCAATCACACACAGTAATTGCTCTTACAAGACTCTTGACAAGTGCATGAAGAAAAGAGGGCACATTGAATGCGTACATTAGGAAGGCATTTCCCTGAGATGGTGACAATTACATTAAGATCTGAACAGTGGATAGATATTATCTAAGTGTTAAGCTGTCTAGAAAGCTGAAGAAACTACTTTATAAGCTGTGGGCAGCTTCATCAGGGAAGTGATGAGAACTAAAGTTTGAAAAGTTAAGTCAGTGTTGCCATATAGAAAGCCAGAAAAAGAACATTATGAAATGAATGAGCCAATACAACCTCACAATTTAATCTTTTAAAAGTCAAAGCAGTACAGAAACCCACACACATGTATTCATACAGTCATATATATATATATACACACACACTCCTACATACTGACCATTTCCTGCTACCACTGTGGTCCTCTTTTCTTCAGCTATTGCACAAAACTAACCTAATGCATAAGTAAAATCTGGTTGATAGTGGAAAAAGGATATGTGTGGCTTTGTTTTCCAAATATAAGTCCAGAGAATTGTTCTCTGGGACAGGTAACAACAAAGTACCTTTAATTCACATTAAAATGTGATTCTATCAAGTCTTTTCCAATGAGTTAATTTTTATTAGGGCTATCCAGTGATTGTGGTTCCTCTGTTAGAGGCTAGGTTAAAGTTGCACATGGCACGGTAGATTGGAGTGCTGGAGACTTGTGTTTAGGCCTTAGCTCTTCCAACAACTGACTTGTGTGCCTCTAGATAAGACACAGCCCATTTATGAGCCTCTGCTTCCTTCTCTTTGGAGAACAAAAACAAGTGGCAGAGATCTAAGTTCTCCTATAGATAATTGATGACCCTGTGACCAAACGACAATGTTGATACACTTCCTGGACTTAGGATTTAAGGAACTGGATTTTGAAAACTACTTTTATTTAAAGCCATAACCACTTTTGCCTTCTGCCTCTTCTTTCAAACTCATCATATGCAAACCCTAGTCAGACTGAAACCTGCCTATTCTTTCCCTTTTCATATAAGCAGACTTTTAGATTGGGCTCCATGAAATGGCAGCCATGAAAGGGGTTAATGAATATGAGGTCTGCTTTGGAGTCAGCCCTCGTTCCTGTTTGGGCTACATCAGTCATCAATTTGCTTGAAGAAAGTACCAAGTCTACTGTTCCTCATCTGCCAAACAAAAATGACAATGGCACTTGCTGTGTAGACTGCAAGAGGATGGAATGTGAAAAATATAGCACCATACATGGCACACAGTGCCTCAGTCAGTGCTCAAAACCTATTCTTAATGATGTGATTTATTAATTTCCTACTATTCTTTATACATACATTATTTCTGATATCAAAAACACTTTGAAATAAAAAAGTTATTTAGTGCACTTTACAAAAGAGAAAGAGAAACAGAGTTCATTGTTTCCCAAGATCACATTTCAAATGACAAAGCTAAGTCTCAAATTCATGTCTGTGCTTTTTCTTCTACTCAATCCTGATTCTTTTACCTAGTTAAAAACAGAATAGCAGCTCTGGAACCCTCCAGCACTGCACAACCTGGGCTCTTTCCTTGTGGCATCTGCCCTACTTAATACACCCTTGGCATTGCACAGGCTGATTGCCTTGATATCCAAGGAGGACAGAAAGCTTTTTGGAATGCATTGTCAGAGTGCTACTTATCTTTGAATGACTAAAGAATTTAAGGCCCTAGGGAAGAGGTGACTTACCAATCAAATCTTCCCCTCAACAAGTCAAGAAACAATGGAGAGATAATCTATGATAGCACTGAAAAAGCTCCCTAATGCTCTAAAGTCCCAGAGAGGCCCCTGGGGGGGTTTAAATCTGAATCATTTTGGCTGAGAAGGAAGTAGGTTTCAAGTGAACTTTTGGTAAATTGAGATTCATTGTCAATAAATCATCCCTACAGTTTCTGTCTGATGTTTCACATTCAGTTAAAACTAATTCCTCTAGGGAAGCTACTAAACCAAGAGACCCTTTGGAAGCTTAGTAATCAACACACTAACACAGCTCCAGAACCAAGGAACCCCCAAAGGCCAATTCAACAGGACTAATCCTCAAGCACGAGTCTCAACTGCTAACTTAAGGAGAATTCTTTGGCCAACCCTATACTGTTATGGATGTCTAAGGCACCACAAAATAATGTACTCACGCTCAGGAATTTCAAAACTACAGAACAGTTACCCACTTACTCAACTTATTATGGGTAAGCCATGTATGTGGTGTTGATCTGCATGGGAAAAGAAGACAAAGAAAGAAACAGCACCAAATCAAAAGATCATATTTAAAGATGCATTCAACTAATATCACTGAACAAGGCTGTGTGCCAGTGTATTGAGCATAAAGAATTGAGGACTTTGGACTTGACATAATGTATTCCATGGGAGCTATGTAAGTAATTTCAGCTTGCATGTAATGGGAACTCCCTTAGGGTGTGACTGGACAGCACTTAGAGGGTGTGACTGGAACACCCTTAGGGTGTGACTTGAAAGCCCCAAATCACCTCCATTGCCATCAATAACCTCCCTGACTGCAGGAGCTAATAAGCATAAGGATTCCACCTTATAAGAACCATAGAAGCAGAATACCTCAGACAAATGATGCTCAAGCCTGACCTGACAGTATCATGAATGGGTGTGCTGATAGTTGAAGACTGACCCATTGAAGCCACTGGTTTGGGACTGAGGCGAAAACATCTTCACTGCCAGACAACAGAGCTTACTTTGGAGACACTAAGGACTTTCATCCCTTCACTGTGCCTTGTAAGACTCTATACTTTCCCTCTCTGTGAGTTGTGTTAACCTTCTGGATACCTGATTGGTTTATCTGAGAAGATTCTACTCAATAAATCTGGCATTGGGGAAAGATACATGTTCAAGGGTGTTACTTCAGTAGCTACTTTCCTTGTTTGCGACAGCCAGAAACTGTCACCCCTACTGGCAAAAGGGAAAAATAAGTATAGAGCCAATGAGCAACCTGTCCAAGGTCACTTGTGTAGTAAATGACAGAAAAGGGATTGGGCTCCATATTGGCAAATTCATGCCTAGACTTCTTTCCACTGGGCCTTGTGAACTTGTGAACCTTTGACAATTAAAAAATTTTTTTTTAATTCTCCATAGAAGTAAATATTATCCAAATAATTACTGGTTGTACATCCCCTGCTCAGCTTAAAAATTATATACGTCCTCATGTGACTGCAAATCAGTTCTCATACACCCTTGTCCCTGGCTTCCTGAAAGGTGTTAACGATATTCAGTTAGATTTTCTTCCAATCTCTCATTCATGTTGAGCATGCCTCGCTTAAATTTCTGTTGTATCCCTTTCCTTAAAAGACTCACCCATTTATTTATTGTGATTTTTTTAGAAATACCAAAAGAGGTAATTTTTTAGCCTTCACATCCTCATTGAAATAGACAAATTCTTGATTTCCTTTGGTCACGTGTCACTCATTAGAGGCAGTTACTGGAGTCCTAGAGTGATCTCCCTGTAATACAAAGGCTTTCTTGGAGTACAATACCAAAATAATGATTATAATAGCAATAACAATAACATATACTGAGACCTTTTTTGTGCTAGACTCTACTTTTATATACATTCACTCATTTAATCTTTACACTAATGATATAAGACAGGCACAATTTATTTTATCTTTTTGACAATTGAGAAAAGTGAGTCTTGGAGAAGTTGAATAGTTTATTCTAAGAAGCTAGTAAGCTGGCAGCAGGAAGGAGCAAGTGGTTTTAAACTAGACTAAACTCTAGAGCCTTTGCCATTTAATCTCCTTTGTTAAACTATGAAAAGATAATAGCTCCGAACTTCATTTTACCATTGTATGTAACACAGTTATGATCTCTAGATTCAAAGTTTATCTTGTTTTAGGAAATTTGGAAGCTAATCTTAAGTGCCCTTTATAAAATCACAAGTCACAGATTTTGGGGGACCTTAATAGTCTGCCTAACCACAATTCGTTGACATCACTTCTGTATGGCGGAACATATTAATATGACCCAAGTTTTCTTATGTTCCTAGAATGGGATAGTATAATTATTATATCACCATAATCATTCCTAAAATTATTACTAGAATATTTGAAGCATATAAAAGAACTCACTATTTAACTGCAAGAAGTGAAGCCAGTGCTACTAGACGATCCTATTTCCAGTTCTCTGTGTATCAACTCTTTTCATTACAGTATGTCAGTATTAAATATAAAAATAGCTTTACCCTGACTACATCAAGGTACACAAGACATGTTATTGTGTCATAGCTGCCCCACCAATAATTTCCATGAATCTCTTATCCTAAATGGCCACATTCGAGCATTTATAACAAGAAAAAAGCCATGTTATTCATTGTTCTTCACTATGTGGGGCTTCCATTTCTCATCTGTAATTTGGGGATAAAAATAAAGCTTAAGCAATAGTCCTGTGGTGAGAATCGAATGAGGCAGAGTACTGAGGAATACCAAACTCTGTCTGATCCAGAGTAAGAGGTTCAGTAAGTGCTTGTTGAAACAGAATTGCGAATGATGGCACCACTTTTTCATAAAATCCCTATTACTTAAAATGGAGACACATTAGAAAACCATCCTGCTTGTTTTTACGTTCAGTACAGTGATATTAATATAGTTGCTGTTTAACAACCTCAACTAGAAAAATTAAAAGGATCGTCTTTAGCCTTTGAGCAGGCATTTAATCTCAAGTTATTGCACAACCTGTTGATCCACCTTTTATTGAAGCTCGCCAGACACTTCAAATGTCCATGCAGATTAAGTTACCGAGACTTCTAAAGGTACAAGGGGATTTATCCACTTATCACTGCAATCAGACGAGTGTTTCCTAGCCACCATACAGCGTCAACATGTACAATTCTTCTTTTTCTAAAACAAGATCCTTCCAAAACTGGGATGACTTGAAAAAAATTCCTTTAGTAGCTAAAATACAAGTTGGTAAAAACATTTGTGTGAGTTATCATACCTCAATCTTAATCAACTACTTAGCATTAAAATATAAAATATAAAATGAGTTTTGCTTTTCCTTTTTCTTTCAGGTCAAGGGATAAAATTCAAATTCTCTACATAGTAATGGAAGTGACTTTCAACAAAATCAATGCTGATTTGCATAAAGCTATGTCCAAATATCTGGATTTATAGTTTTGCAAACTCTAGAATTTTTTTTCACATATATAATAAAACCATTTTTTTTAACACGAAGATATTAAAGCTATATTGATGAAGCACGGCTATGTCCTACTATTCTAATATTTAGTCATTCTAAATTTTTTACATCACTGCTGTGGATAAAACAATGATCAACTGAATGATTAATTGATGGCATTTGCATTCAAACTCAATGTTTTAGACTCACTGGAAGGCAGTCTCCAGCTTCCCTTCCTATCCCAACACAATAGGAAGGATATGTCCAAACTTTGAATTTGGATTTTTTAGTGTTAAAATTTCACATGCATGAAATTAATAAAATATTTTCTAGACAACAAAATAAGAAGTAGAATGTGGAGATTTGTACACAAAGAGCAAAGACTGAATCAGAAATGAGTGACTCTAAATCACTTCTTGATATTGTGACCTGAGGCAAATCTTAACCTATTCTGCCTTAATTTCTTCAGCATTAGGATAATGGTATTTTTTTAAAATTTCAATTATATCTACTGGAGTTACATTGGTTAATAACGCTATATAAGTTTCAGGTACAACTTTATAATACATCTGTATACTCCATTGTGTGCTCACTATGCAATCTCATCTCCTGTTACTATACTATATATTTGACCCCCTTTACCCTCTTCACCCTCCCCTCTCCTGATAACCATCATTCTATATTCTGAGTTTGTTTTGTTTGTTCACTTGTTGCTTTTTATTTTATGTCCCACACATGAGTGAAATTATGTTTCTGGTCCTTTTGTATCTGATTTATTTCACTTAGCATGATATTCTCAATGAATTAAAAGGTAATACATCACAACCAAGTGAAGCTCATTTCAGGAATGCAAAGATGATTCGACACATGCAAATCAATCAGTGTGATACACCACATTAATAAAATAAAAGATAAAAATTATTTGTTATATCAATAGAAGTGGAATAAACATTTGACAAGATACAATATTCATTTATGATCAAAACACTCAATAAAATGGGTATAGAAGGAAAGTATATAAAATAATAAAGGCCATATATGACAAACCCTCAGCCAATTTCATACTGAATTTTTAAAAACTGAAAGGTTTTCCTCTAATATCAGAAACATGACAAAGACATACACTCTCACCACAATTATTCATAGTACTGGGAGTCTTAGCCAGAGCAATCAGATAGGAGAAAGAAATAAAAGAAATACGCACTGAGAACGAAGAAGTAAAACTGTTACTATTGCAGCTGACGGAACCCCTAAAGATGCCATCAGGAACTATTTAAAACAATAAACATAGTGAAGTTACAGGACACAAAACCAATATGCAAAAATCTATTGTATTCCTATATACTAACAATGAAATATCTGAAAAAAAGGAGAAAAATCCCGTATTTAAAGGCAACAACAACAACAAAAAATGATAAAATACCCAGAAATAAACTAAACGAAGGAAGTGAAGGACCTTTTCACTGGAAACTACAGGGCCATGTTGAAAGAAACTGAAGAAGACACAAAGAAAGGGAAAGATATTTCATGTTTATGGATTAGAAGAATTAACATTGTTAAAATGGTAATATTACCTAAAGCAATATATGGATTAAATGCAATTTTCATCAAAATCCCAATGGCATTTTTTACATAACTAGAATAAATAATCTTAAAATTTATATGGAACCACAAAAGACTGAATAGCCAAAGCAATCATGAGATAAAAGAACAAAGCTGGAGGAAACATACTCCCTGACTTTAAACCATACTACACAGCTCCAATAATCAAAGCAATATGGTATTGGCAGAAAAACAGACATACTGACTGGTGGAACAAATCTGAGAGTCCAGAAAAATATGGTTATCAAGAGCAACTTCAGACAGAGGGTCACTATGAGTTAAAATTGGGCAATAAGAATGGAATTCCTGGGGCAGAAGAGGTGCTGTGGTTTGTGAAGGAAAGAATTTATTAATTGAAATAAACAAACAGGAAAATTAGTCTTTTCTATATACTGTAAGCTCTGTGAAAGCAAAAACCATGTTGGCCATTTCACCATCATGTGCCTGAGGCTCTGCATTGGTCAGCACTTAGTAGGTATTCATTAATAGTTTAATTGAATCTACTTGTATTAATATCCATTGTTCCTTTTTATCCCAATAGAATTTCTGTAAGGCAAGTATAATAATTACTATTCTTTATATTGTACACTATCACTTTTTCAACACTATAGTCCTATTTCTAAATTAAACATGATATCAAGTATTCAAATGTTATTTAAAATACTTGAGGAGTAATTTAATAGCATCAAAAAGAGAGAAAATATTTAGTTATAAATATAACAAAATTAGTATAAGATCCTATTTAATAGGATTAATTTAATATAATCTAATTTAATCTTAATATGAAGCAAACTATAAAACCAATGAAAAATCAGGAAAGTTCTAAAAAATTGGAGATATAATCTGTGATCAAGGACTGGAAAACTCATTATTGACAAGATATCGATTCCTCTCAACTTGACCTATGCATTCTACATAATCCCGATCAAAATCATAGCAAGTTATTTTTTAGATGCTGGCAAATGAATTCTGAAGTTTATGTAGAAAAGCAAAAGATAAAATAGTCAACACAGCAGAAAAACAACAAAATTGGTGGTCTCACTCTACCTGATTTCAAGACACACTGTAAAACTACAGTAATCAAAAAAGCAAATAGACAAAAGAATATACATATAGTTCCATGGAACATAATAGAAGGTTAAGATATAGACCCACAGAAACATCATCAACTGATAAAGTAAATAAATGGAAAATTGCTGGGAGTCAGGTTTCTCAGGAAGGATACAGATAAGCAAGGGAAGAAAGCTAGAATGATCATGCAATATTGGATAAAAATTAGAGACATCAGTATAAATTCATATTTAGCTTAATATAGATAGAGTTATATATAAAAATAATTATAGATATGTGCATATATATGCTTTAGTATATACTCATATATAACACCTAGTGTCTAGATCTTATTTTATAATATTATTCTTCAATAAAAAGAACCAGGGATCTTTGGATAGATAGCTGACTCTAAGACTGGAGCAGAAAATACGCAAGAAGATCCTGGACCATACTGTGGAATCACAAATTAAGGAAGAGCTTAAATAAACATTTTGGGAGAATGAGTGAAGGGTTAAAGAAGTACAAATTAATAGTTGATAGTTGGTCATGGGGATGGGGAGCACGGCATAGGGAATGCAGTTAGCATTAGTATGATGGCTAGGTGCGGGGCCAGGGAAAGAAGGGTGCAATTGAGGGAATCGTTTTATGAACTATATAGATATCTAATCAATATTTGAAACTAATTTAAATAAATAAAATTTTAAGAATATTTAGAAAACCAGTAACATGCATGCATAATGAGAGCATGTCAACAAGACATGTGAACTAAGTGAAAGAGTTCCCAATGTCCACAACTGGAGTAATGTAAGGAACAAAATAAACAAAATAATGTTAAATTACAACCCATAGCATAAAATATCTACAGGTCTGTAATGACATAAATAAATGATTAAATAAATAAGTAAATGTGGGAGAAATCTCCCATGCCGAAGAATTCCAAATAATTTATTTAAGTACTCCATGCTCAAGATAGAAAATAACTCCCTACTCCTAAAGCATGTGCTGTACATAGTAACTTCCTTCCAAAGAGTACCATATAGGCAGGGAGATGAATAGCTTTACAGTAGAGAAAACTGATAAACAATACCTCAGTCAGGTGATCAATATTAACATCGACAGAGATTATCAAGTTGATAGTATGTACTCTAAATATGATGTGATAAAAATGTCACTTTACCTCTATGGTCTTTCTTCCCCAAACCCATATCTCCAGTCTTATCATGACAAAAATAAAAATCAGACAAATTCTAATTGAAGGGTATTCCATAAAATATTTGATGAGTATTCCTTAAAAACCATCAAGGTCATCAAAATCCAAAAAAAAATCTAAGAAAAATGCCACAGAAAAGAAAAATCTAAGGTGACATAATGACTAAATATAATGTGGTATTTGATGTGATCCTAGAAGAGAAAGTCATTAAATAAAAACTAGTAAAATCAGAATAAAGTATAGACTTTAGATAAAAGTAGTATATCAGTATTGGTTCATTATTGTGGCAAATGTGTCATAAAAATATAAGATGTTAGTAATAGGGAAAACTGGATATGAGGTATATGGAATCTCCCTGTACTATCTTTGCAATTTTCCAGTAAATCTCATACTATTATAAAATAAAATTATTAAAAATTGCAAAAAAAAGTAATCACAAGAACTGAAGTATTTATTATTATGTTGATTTTATTAAATTCCGTAGCTAATTTGTTTCTCACTTCAATATTCTGGAACAAGTAATATATAAATGTTCCACAGTCCCAAACACTCTGAGATATACCTTTCATAAAGCTCATACAGAGTTTATATAAATAAATATTTAATATATATAAAATACATATGTTCTATATATATAACATATATATATAGCAACTGCAAGCCAATGGGGCTATGTAATAAGGTTAAAACTACAAAGGTGTTGTTTAGGTGTCAAAAATTGTTCTAAATGATTTTCAGATACTCACTCATTGAATCTTCACAACAAACTTGTGAGGCAGGTATGTATTATTATTTTATAAATGAGGCCACCAGGCATAGGGAAGTTAATTAATCTTTCCAAGACTACATGGCCAATGATCAGAGAGCTATCATTTACTCTAGTTTCAGATCCTGTGCTCTTTACCACTACATTGCACTGCTAACCATTTTTCTATGGCTTCATTTATTCAGCAAAACAAAACGAAAAAACTTAATTTCTATGAAAATTCTCCTACCCTTAAATTAGTACTAATTCGAAATAATTGTCTCTAACCAAGTTTCATTCAGTGATTCCTTTTTTGACATACATAGTATTACATGCTTTGTCAAATAATTTGTTAATTAATAATGCAAAAGCATATTTAGTTTTAGCTATAATCATTCCCCAAATAAATGCTTATATTTCAGGTATTTTACCAAGTTTAATTCATACAAAAAACCTGTCAGCCTTATTCTCTTCTCCTTTGGTTTCAGTTAAGGTATACTTTAAGGGAAAGCATTTCCTTGGATGTCCATTCCTGAAAATCCAAAATTGTTCTGGGGATTATGAATGAATTAAAGAGTAACAAATATTTAATGGATTAGTTCAAGTAATTTGAATAGTTAATGGAACACTAAAATGTGTATGCTAGCAGTTTGTTTCCATTTATAGCCTTCATAAAAATCTTGAGTCAGAGAAGCAGCCACCTTATCTATTCCTATTATTTTACCAATGAAGCCATGCAAGTGGATGCTTGAGATAGAGCTATAAGTCAAAGATCGTAATAGGTAACAACTGAAAACAATGATTGTTGTTTTTGTTTGGTTGGTTGGTTGGTTTTTGTTTTGAGGGGGAGGGTAAATTCAGTTATCTTCTTTTGTACACATTTTTTTGATCGCTGGTTTTGAGACCATATTAAATAAATTCTAATACACTTGCTAAAACCTTACTCTGTAATGTTCTAGTACATGTTAGATTTGCCTGACAGAGATGCAAAGGATGAGCCTGAGTTCAGAGACAGGTCAGTTACTCATAGCTTTGATAAGATGTTGCTCTCAAAACCTCAGTATCTTTGCCTCTTGCAGCTCTAGATCTTTTCTGATCCACTGATTCTGTGGTAATCATAAACCTTTTTTCCTGTTGTTCAATTGTCCAAAGTCTCTTTTCGCTCTAAAATTTAGAAAGAAAATACATTTATATATCATTTTATGCTTTTATTGCATATAATTTAAAAATAATATAGAATTTATTTTCATTTATTGAATGAGGGAAGGCTCTATTTATTTATTTATTTATTTTACCATGACCACTGCCTATTTTTAGCCTAATGCACTGTCACATTCCTTTTGGGATGAGGTGTAACCTTTATTAAGAGATGAAAGCATAGAGAGGAAGAAGAAATAAGTAAATAAGGCAAGATGTAAATAAAAAGAAAATAACAAAGACAAGCGAAAAAAAAAAAAAGAAGAAGGGAAGATAGGAAGTAAGAAAGAAATGGAGAAATGGAGGAAGGAAAGAGGGAAAACAAAAAAGAAAGAAAAAAATAGCATATGTTCTAAAAGCAAAATTAAAGTCTTTCAGAAGTGTTTTTACATTTGTTAAAACAAATGTCAAGTCCTTAAGGAAACAACTTTAAAAAACCAAACTCATAGAAACAGACATCAGAGGTTGGGGGTAGGGTGTGGAGGAATTGGGTGAAGGTGGTCAAAAGAAATAAATATTCACTTATAAGATAAATATATGCTATAGATGTAACATACAAAATAATGAGTATAGTTAACAATACTGTTTTATATATTTGAAAGTCGCTAAGAGAGTAGAACTTAAAATTTCTTACCATAAGTTAAAAAAAAATGCTTAATTATATGAGGTGATGGATACTAACTGAACATTGTAGCAATCATTTTGTAATATATACATGTATCAAATCATTATATTTACGCATTAGACTTATGCAATGTTATATGTCAATTATATCTCAATAAAACTGGAAAAAAAGATAATACTACAATATAGAGATGAGTTTGTTAAATATTCAGTTACCTCAGTATCAAATCACAGCTGGTATTTATCAATCAAATAATAAAGGATGCTAAAAATAATGCTCTATGGTAAAATTATAGATGCTTCTGCAGATGACAACCCAAAGAAACAACAAAAAAATTGAATTGTGGCAGAAAGAAAAAGTTAAAAAAAAAACCTGTGTTCCAGTCCTGCTTGGCCTTGAGCAACTCACTTTCCACCCCGTCTCAATTTCACACTAGAACAAGAGGGTCCTGGGCAAGATGATCTACTTGAGTGGTTCTAGCTCTAATGTTCTACATTTCTATTAGTTATTCAATTTAAAAAATGACATTTATATAGTAAATAGCAATAGAAACCCAAAGGATAACAGCAGAACAAAAGAACATCTGGAGCTACAGACACCAGAGGACGGTAATACAGATTCTTAGACTTCTTGAGTGGAAAGTCTTTTCTTTTACAGATGAGAACCCCAAAGCTTACATGGGAAAGGAATCATTTAAAGCAGTGATTATTAACCAGGAATGTTTTGTCCCTCAAGGAACATTTGGAAATATCTGGAGATATTTTTGGCTGTTATAGCTTGTGGAATAGGCATATTATTGGCATCTAGTGGAAAGAGGACAAGGATGTTGTAAACATCCTACAGTGTACAGAAGAGCCCCATGACAATGAATTATCCAGCCCAAAATGTCAATAGTGCCTTTCTGTGTGTCTGGGAGTAAGGAAGGTTATATTACTAAACATACTGGGAATAATTGTTAAAAAGATACCATGAATACTTTAAATCATTTTACATTTTGCTTGTCGTAATAGAACAGAGACTGAAAATTCATAATGGTGCCAACTCTAGTTGATTTTCTATTATATAACAGACTGGATTCAAGAGTCATCAAACAGACATCATCAGGACAAACTTCAAATCTGTGGAACTGTGTTCCAACTCTAGTTGAAAATGTAAGGGATCACGCAGAAGAATGAAATATATCTCTAAAAATAGTTTTATAATTATTAGAAACTACATTAAAGAAGGATTCTGCAAAAATGAATAATATCTACGTTAAGTTAGTCAATGTGGTAGGGAAATGGCAAGACAGAGGAAAGGAGGCAAATATTACCATTACATTAGAGATGAAAAACTCAAGGACTTTCTCTGATAAAAATATGAAGATACAATATATAAAAATTTAGAGAAGAAAACTGCCTCATCTGTTTTCAATATCTATCCTCCTCTTTTTCTAACATAAAGTAGGTAGTAATATCTAAACAAACCATTCACATAAATATTACTTTAATAAGGAGATGAACTATTGGAAAGAGTTTTCTAATAATTCAAGACAGAAGCTCATCCTGTGTATGCATTAAGGTATTCTTTAAAAATCATAACTGCCATGAAGAGCAGGTAATCTAGGACATACTTACCCTTTTGGGGTCATGACTGTTTTGAAAATCTAATGAAAGTTATTGATGCTTGTTATTGATGCTTTCAGAAAAATGCAGACATTTGTAAACAGTTTGACACACTTTCACATACAAACAATTCATGGAAACCCTGGAAGCCCATTGATGGACCTCATACATATATTTTTTTTAACATTAATTAGTTTCAAGTACATAGTACATTGGTTAGACATCGATAATAGTTCATAAAATGATCTTGCCAATTGCTCCCTCCTTCTTTGACCATCCACTTAGCCAACATAACTGTGTGCCTTATGCTGTGCTTCCCATCCCGTGACTAACTATCAACTATTAATTTGGACCTCATATTCTTTAGATGAAAAAAACTTTAGTTTCAGAACAAGCTCTATCACTAAGAAGATGTATGACCTTGAGCAAATTTAATAAATCTCAATGTCTCAGTTTATCCACCTATAAGAAGTTAGATTTGTATGTTGTCCTCTCTGTCATTCTATGTTGCTGATAGATACAGCAGAGTATGGTGGAAGGTATTCCAGGATTCAGAAGACATCTGCCATTGCAGATGTGACTCAGGGAGGTCTACTTCCCCTCTTTGGAGCTTAATCTCTGCAATTGTAGAGTGAGGAATTAATTTAAGATGACCTGTAAAGTACTTTTCAGCTTTAATGTTTTGAGATTCTTAATTCAGGGAAGAGTAATGTGAGGATAGGAAACAGTTTTATCTCCCTAATAAGCATTTACAGCTACATTCACTTGCTGTAAACAGAAACCCTGCCAGAACCAATCAAGCCACCACTTAGATAAGCAAGACATCACACTTGCTCCTGGCTAGATCATAGGGTGTGACAGCTGAGTGGGAATGTTGTAGCAGTGGATAATAGTTTTTGATCAGCTTATTTGCCAAGCTTTGTGACCATAAACCCCTGAAGGATTGAATCCTATCAGTAGCCACATCTTCACTTTGCTAAAGAGCACAGTGATAAGGACTCAATTAGGTTTGGGGAGAGAATGGGTCAGAAAGCAACTTCAGTGCTAGAGGAAACTAAACAGCTGTTTATTGGATATAGAAGCATCGTAGCCAATATTTTTCAGTGTCAGAAGTGTGTGTAAACTACATCCTCTTAAGCAACCAAGCGTCTGTCTGCAATCAAGGAGCTTTCTCCAGGCACAAAATGACAGGAATAAATCTTTCTTATCTTAGGAAAGATCACCCTAAACTCACATTCACTGATAACATTTCTGAAAGTTTGAGACTTGGGGATCAGGAGGCTTGAGTTAAATTACATCCCTTTTCTAGGTTTGAAGTTACTCATCTCTACAGTGGGTCTGGAGGAGGGGGCAAGGCATGTGGAGGATTAGATGAGACTACTTTTAAGGCATTTTACAGTTTCAAGATTTTTAGTATATTTTTCTCAAAACTAAAAGATTTCATTAAATGCAGTCTCCCCACCCTCAATTTTTTAAAAAAGAATCAGACACTGAATTTTATTTCTGGACTTTTTAATATAATCATTGCTTTACTTTGCCTAATAAGATTGTAGAGCTATAATAGATGAAGCAACTTGCAACCTTTCAGACCACAGTGCATTGAGGGATTCTATGAAATGAAAAGGAAATAAAGAGTGATAACACATTTTAATCTTGATAGATATCCTTCCAAAGAGATCTCTAGTTGTTCTTTCATTGAACACACACTTACTGAAGACAAACTATAAATAAATTTCAGAAATAAGCCCCACGTGGATTATTATAGAAGACATTTATGCCTTTACAGAGTACACAGAAAATCATGTTCTATAAGAGAGGTTTGACATAAGCACTAAAGAAATTTAGATTAAAAAAATGACCTAAAAGTAAGAGGTCTCAGCTCTGGAAAGCTTTATCTTGACTGAGCCTTAAAGAATGGAAAAAGCCAGGGTGAAAAGAATAAAGGCAGGAGGAGTGAGAAGAAAGTAACACTGAAGACAAAGAAGGAAACTGCTAGAAGTATTCATAACAAAGTGAGGGAGAGGAGGGAACATAATCGGTGGACAGAAGTGGGAAAGTAAATGGGAGAAAAGATAAAATTGCCAGTCTCTTTGGCTCAGTCTTTACAAACTCGAACTCATCCAAGCCCCTTAAAATCCTCTTCACATCTTTTCCTGCCCTATTGCCACCCCCATGCAATTTCTTTCCCTTTCTGGGGTCCCTTCTCTGCTATGGCAATCTATTGACTGGTTCCCATCTTTGGCTATATTGAAAATAATCTCATATTTTTAGGAAATTCTTAACATTTTCTTGACATTCTATTTGACTCTCCTCATTTCTCATTTGCCTGGGCCTTTCATACTTTCTGGTCTTTTTCTGATTCCCTCTCTCTCTTTCTCTCTCTCTCTCTCTCTCTCTTTCTCTCTCTCTCTCTCTCATATTCATATATATATATATATATATATATATATATATATATATATATATATTACTCTCTCTATATATATGTATATGTATTACTCTGCATTTGTTTTATTGTCTTCATTACATACATAATACATTGTACACCCTCACCATAGAAATTCAAATAATACAAAAGATTATAGAGTAGCGCATGAGACCCCCGTTTGTCCACACTTTTATTTCTCCCCTCGCAGTTCGCATTATTAATAAATATTTATTTTTACCTCTATATTTATATTTCTTTATATATCCATTCTCTGAGAGTAAATAGTTGTGTAATGCCCTAAAATGCACAGATTAAGTCTATATCCTTTAACAGCACCCACAAGGTGGCCCATTATCCTTCTGCCCTAATCTACCCCCGCTTCATGCCATTAGGCTTAGATACACTAAACTACTCACAATTCTCAAAACACAGCCTTATTCATATTTTTATGCCTACTTACACGAAGTTCCCACTTTCTGAAATGGCTTTTCCCATCATTTTTGATTTCCTAAAGTAGAGTTGGTCACTCTGTCTGTATTAGCTTCAAAGCTCCCTGTCTAGCTGTCCACCGCAGCATTTAAAATGTGTATGGCAATTGTTTAATGTACTATTTCTCTTCCCTACAGGACATTATTAGGTTTTTGGAGACAAAGTATACATCCTGCTCAGCTTTGTATTCCTGGCACCTAGCAAAGTACCTGGAACACCATAGGTACCAAATAAATGTTGATTTACTGAATGGGAGAATAAAAAAATAAAAGGAAAGCATTTATTTTGGGCAATATGGCCCTATAGTAATGAAGAATTGTCACAATTCTAGAGGAAGAACACATTATGCTATGAGTTTTCTTTTACCCACTCACACCCTGTATTACAGTCATATAATTTTTCACCAACTGCTTTCTTGCAGTTGTTGAAACTGCAGATGTCTAGGTTGTAATCAAATCTCATTAGTGCTCAAAACTTTGAATATAAAACCTTACTGAACCTATTTTTCATCCTAGGTGACATGTCTGAATTCTGCAGATTTCCTTCTGGTGAGAACATTAGGCGCTTTATCACTTTGAGAGCAGGTGCAGAGTTGTTGTTATTCCAGGTCATGCAAGACAGAGATTCTATAAATTCAGAAGTAGTGAGCAGGGGTACGACCAGCAGCCTACTGCGATGACTTCATGTTCAAGTATAAAGAGGAGACTACGTTCTCAGTGAAAGAACAGGATGAAGTCATCCTCTGCTGTGTTTGGGAACTGAAGTTGTCCAACTGTATGGTGGGATATTCAATATGCTACACATGATAGGGGATGGAACTGATTCATCGGATACTGAAGAAGAAATATAGCCCTTCGTGTTTTAGAAATGGCATTTCTTTTGCTTCCTACTGTGTCTACTGCTCTGGTATCTTGTATTTCAGCAATTGAGTTTTCAAAGAAAGATTTGTCTCTAAAGGAACCAAATAAATTGAGCATGTGTTATAAATTACCAAAGCATTTCACAGAGAGAAGGGCTTTCCAACACATCAAGGGCGATCAATGTGGCTTCATTCTAGCTCTGCTACTCACTAGCCATAAGGCCTTGGACAACTTTTATAACTATCTTGTGTCTATTTTTTCATGTAAAAATGGAGGTAATAATAGTATCTATTTCATGGAGTTGTTGTTAAGCTTAAATGAATAGAGATACATATAAAGCATGTAGTACAATGCCTAGAACATGGTTATCTAATATAAGTTGGATAGGATTATTCTTTTAGGTAATGTCTTTATAATCATTAAAGTTTTGAGCCATAGAATAAGATAACCCTAGGCTTGTATCTCAGCTGCATGGATCTGGCAAGTTAACTAACTGCTAATCCTAGTTTTTTCACCTTTATAATGGAAATGATAAAAGTATCTAAAGCACAAGATTTTTGTGAACATTAAATGAAATATCATATGGAAAGTACCCAGCATGATTCCTAGTGTATTTGAGTGTTCTTTAGCATTATTTATAATATTCTCTATGTGCCATTCCATAACTGAGGCTCCAGGGATTCAAAGATTCATCATCTCTAAGAATCTCAATCTAATGTGAGAAGTGAAAGAATGGAATTGGTGCAGTGGGGTGAGGGGAACCCTGGAAGTAGGCAGAGAGGAACGTAAGGTTACAGAGGCAGGAGTGATGCCTGTGTTACTTTTGCGTAGGAGTTTTCAGAGCCAAACAAAGCAATAGAGGACATTTTATCATTGATTTTTTTTTTTTTTGCTATTGTAAATAACATATCAATGAACAATTTTACACATAGTCTCCATTCAATTTTTTCCTTAAGATTAATTCCCAGAACTAAAACTGCTAAACCAAATGGTGAATGTTCTGAAGACTTTCACAAAATATTGTCCTATTTTCCTGTGAAATGATGCAACAATTTTAAACTAGCGATGTAGGAAGAAGGTATCCACTTTCTAGAAACCTCTATAATACTAGCTATTAAATTTTAAAAAGAAAATAAAAGTGTCAATTTATTCAGCAGAAAATGGTAGTTCATTCTTAATTTGCCTTTTTTTAGTTTCTGGCAACATTGAGCATTTTTCATATATACGTTGGCTATTTGCAGTCTTCCTTTGGGAAATTACCCACTCATGCCCTTTGTTAATTTTCTTTTGGATCTTCTGTTTTCCACTGATATATAAATATAAATTTTAAGGATATCAACACTCTTCAATGTATTGATATATTTCCCTTAGTTTTCCTTTTCAACTTATATAAGGTAATAATATTTCAATGTAGACAATTAGAATTTTGTACAATGAAATTAATTGGCTTTTTTTTTTTTATGGTTTTACCTAAGCTATTCCATTTAGAGAGGATTTCTTCAAATTCTGATAAGTATACAACTATAGGGACTCATTTTTGTTTTGTTCTGTTACCTATTTAATCTTTCTATTTCTCTCATTCTCATGAAAACTAATGATCTCTGATTAATAACACCAATTAACAGGTTCCACTCCTTGGATTTATATTGTTTGATTCCTTTGTCTACTCATACCTCCTTATTTACAATACAGTTCAATACAGTTTTATTATTATATTATTATAATATGTTTTAATGTCTGGTAATGAAAATCTGATCTTTTTTCAATTATTTCTTAGCCATTTACTTCTTCAGATCATTTTGTCAAATTTTAACAACAAAATAAAAGTCACTAGAATTGTGATTGGAATTCTATTGCATATGTACTTTTATTTGGTGGAAAACTGACATGTTTACATTATCAAATATTTTTAGCAAAATATTGCTTTTTCTACATTTATTCAGGTCTACTCTATTTCTCATTGACACTTTGCGGCCTTCCTCACATACATGTGGTGCTTTTCTTGTTATCTCCAAATATTTTATGTTTTTCCTATTGTTCTAAATAAGATATTTTCCCATTAAAATGTTCACATGATTCTGTTGATGTATGGGAAAAGTATTAACATATAAATATTAGAGTATTGTTTTTTTATTCTGCCTCATTACAAACTAAAAATTAAAATTTATACCATTGCTTTTCAAAGGTGCAGAGTTCTTTTTGGTGAGCATGGAAATGGCCACTGAAAGGTTTTTGGCTCCATCGGGAGAAAGGGAAACATGGGGAAAACATACCTATTTTGTTCTTCAGAAGAATTAATTAACAAACCAGATAGGTGTTTTATTTTGTTTTGTTTTGCTTTTTTTGCATTAGAATTAAATTTTTGTCTTCAGCCTCTTAAATGGGGGACACTTAGAAGATCTGAAGACAGAATTAAGTGGCATTACATTTCCAGCCTGTAGTTGATTTCATTTCCTTTGATGCAGCCCACCTAGCTAGTGGTAGGGAGGAGGAATTTTATCATTTAACTTGTTTTGCAAGTCCAGATTAATTCAGGCTACCAGGCAGGTGATGTGGATACATACTGTGTATAGTAATGGAAAAATCCATGAGTTGAGAATATGAGAAATGTTTCTGCCCTCTAAATTAATAATGTAACCTGGATTAAATAGCACTGGCAATCTGGACATTAGAAGAATATGAGGTTAGATTATATTTCTAATCTCTAAATTTCTTTTAAGTTTCCTATATTTTTATAAACTTTTGAAAAATGACATATGGACATAATTTTTCTATATAACAATAGAATATTCTAACTTAATAATTGTGCTTTCAAAATATATTACCTCCTTCCCATCATTATTAGAGTAAACAAAACTTAACCTGTGTTTTCAAACTTGGTATCACAGATAGGTTCTTCAACTAGACGTCATTATCACCTCAGCTCATCTCTGATTTCAGCCCCAGCTACACAAGACTGTTCCTTATCAGTTCTGATCACCACACACTATGAGTCTCATCTCAAACTCATTGTGTCTATTTGAATTCTACTTCAAGGCCTTCTCTGATGCTACATGAATCTGTTCAGTCTAGTGCGAGCACAGCCTGGATAAACTTAGTGTTAGAGAATTTAATGTTCTCCAAAATAATCTTCAGTTAATGAACCTGTGGATGAATAATCTAGCCTTCTTTCTGTTAGTAGAAAATTCTGGGAGGAATTCTATATGTTTCTCAGGACACCCTGGTGGAAACCAGCCCCCAATACTCACAGCAGTAACTTTGATAAATAACTCTGTATTGACTTTAACTGCCTTCCTATCTTATTTCCTCAGTTCCATTGTTCTTGCTTCCTGGGATCATCACCCAAATAAACTACCAGCAATTAAGTCCTTGTCTCAGTTTCTGCTTTTGAGGGAATGTGAATTAAGATGCCTGAGGTCATCATTCCAAAAATAATGGCAATTGTGATTTTGGAGATATGCAAATTTAAGTGGTATGGTACAGGATCTTATGGGCCCCATTAGAAGTCCTAGAACGTGCTATCTCATTTTCTTAGGAAAACAATCTGTCATGTTGACATACGGTTGGGTCACTTGCCCATTCTGTAAATATCTGAGATAAAATAGTACACTGGTGTATTTTTTATCCATACATTGTTTTACAACTTCTTATCTTCAGAATTTATTGGTAAATACAAGGCTAAAGAAGCCTGGTTTTTCTCACTGTTTTGAAAATTAATCTTCATTTATAGTATCAATTATATTTTGCTGGCTTTATTCAAAGCCTTGTCTATGATTTCTTTATTATTAAAGTAATAAACACAAGCATCTCTGTTTGTTATCTTATTAGTCATAATAATTACAATAGCAAAACTATTTCCATTTGCTGAGCTATCACATGCAGGTTCTATGCCAATTACTTTACATATTACATTTGTAATTTTATTAACAACACTTTTGTAAAGTGGATTTAATAATAAAACTGAGTTTAAGCTAAGTTAAGTAAATTGCAGAAGTAAAGAACTGTAGATGATGGAATTTTGGGATTTTTTTTTTAACCCCAGAATGTCAGATACTAAAATATATGATTAAATTTCTCTCATCAATGTTTCAATATAGTTGTCTATCTTTTGTTAAATTTATTCTTAAGTATTTTGTGTTTTTATTGTTATACTATTGTAAATAATATTGTTCATTTTTCAATTGTTTATTACTGATATACAGACAGAAAATGGATTGTTTTTTGCTTTTCTACTGTGCGACCTTGTTAAATTTACTTATTTATTCTAATAGAATATTTTCATAAATTTCTTATAAATTTCTTTGGTTTATTTTATATATTTCTAATCTTTATGATTTATTTTATTTATTTGTTCATTTGTTTAGATGTATCACCATGACTGGAGCCTCCATAATATTGAATGTAATTGGCAAGAGCAAACTTTCCTTTTTCCCTACAGAAGAGGGAACAATTGAATGTTTCATTAAGTGGGATGTTAGCTGTAGGTTTTTTGTAGATGCCCTTTATCGAACTGAGGGAGATCTCTTCCTTCCTAGAGTTATTATAAATTCTGTCAAACATTTATCTGCATCTGTTAAGATGATCATTTTTTCCCCTTTTAATCCTATAATGTAGTGAATTGAATTGATTTTCAAATTTTGAACAAACTTTGAATTTCTGGGATAAAACGATTTAGTCATCATATGTTACTAGTTTATATACTGTTAGATTTGATATGCTAATATTTTTGTTACGCTGTTCATGAGAGATATTGGTATGGAATTTTCTTCCTTTTTTGTAATGTTTTTACCACATCTTTGTAACAGGGATATGCTTCTTATAATGCTTTGGGGGAAGGTTTTTCCTCCTCAATTTATTTAATAATTTAGAGAGTTATTCAATATTTTTTGTTTGTTTGTTTCTCTGTACGTCAATTATGGTACGTCATATTTTTCAAAGAATATGTCAATTTCATCTAAGTTGTTGAATTTATTGGCATAAAGGTACTCATATTATTCCCATATTATCTTTTGGCTATCTTTAGAGTCTCTTGTGATATCACTTCTTTTACTCCTGATATTGGCTTGTGATTTCCCCCCCTTTTTTCTTAATTAGTCTTGGTAGAGATTTTATAAGTTTTAATGATTAAACACAAAGAACCAACTGTTGGCTTCTTTTAATTTCTTGAATGTTGATTTCTGCTTGTATCTTAATTTTTTCTTTCCTCTTACTTTTCAAGCTTCAATTCGTTCTACTTTTTCTATAATCTTAATGTAGAAAAGTCAACATGTATTTTAAACCTTTTTATTACTAACATAGTTATTGAAATCTATAAATTTCCCTCTATACTACTTTACATCCCAATTATTTATCATTTCTAGTGCTCTTTATTATTTTCTTTATATGTGAGTTTTTATTTGGTATAATTTCTTTTCAGCTTAAAGATTTCCCTTAACATTTTTGTTAATACAGGCTTGCTAACCACAAATTCCCCACATTATGTTTTTCTGAAAATGTTTTTCTGTTGTTTTGTTTTATTTTTAGTTATTATTATTATTATTATTTTTTATTTTGCTGTTTAAAAGATACCATTCCATTGCTTTATGGCTTCCATTTTTCTAATTCAAAACCAGCTATGATCTGTATTGTTTCCTGAATATAATTTTTCTACTTTCTCTGGTGGCTTTCAAGATTTTTATTTATTTTTGGATTTTATAAATATATTTATGATAGACATAAGTGTGGGGGTTTTTTGCATTTTTCTGCTTGGCGTTTTCTGGTTTTTTTAAGAATTTGAAGTGAATGTTTTTCATGAAATTTGGGGAAATTTTAGCCATTACTTATTTAAATACTTCTCTCATCCATCCATACCTTTTTCTCTTTCTAGATTTTATTTGAACATTTATAATATCTCCTGATATTGCCTTATATGCCCTCGAGGTGCTGTTAATTTTTCTTCAATCTTTTTCTGTCTTCATACTGGATGATCTTTATTTTTTTGCTTCAAGTCCATTGATATTTTCTTATCTTCAGGTTTCTATGAAACTCATATGGTAGATTCTTAAAATTTCAATTATCGTACATTTTAATTGTAGATTTTACAATTAAATGTTTTCTTTTATTGTTTTTATTTCTCTGCTTAGATTCTTTATCTATCATTAAGACTATATTTTCTTTTTATCCCTTGAGATTATTCATAATAACTCCTTAATTTTTTTCTGTGTTTATTTGTTTGCTAAATCAAACTTCAGGTCTATCTCAATCTGTTGATAATTGATTTTTTTTCTTGTAATGATGATATTTTATACTGGGTGTTTTGGGTGATATGATTTAGATATATTAGATTTTATTATTTTTCCCTGAGGTTATGGATTATTGTTCAAACAAGCAGCTCAGTTACTGACTATTTACTTTGAAATTATATTAGCTTAGTTTTATGCTTTGTTAGAACATACCTGTGCAGTGCCTACAGTGTTTCTGAGGCTCCTCTAACTTGGTGAGATCTAACCTATAAATCATACCTTATGTGGTTATTATCAACAATTAGTTTTAGGTTTTAAAAAATAGGTATGCAGTAGGCCTACTTCAGAACAGGAATCAACAAACTATAGCTTGGGCCAAGTCTAGCCAAGACCTGGTTATTTCGTCATTAAAGCTTGATTAGAACACAGTGACACCCATTCATTTATATAGTCTCTAAGTGCTTTTATATCATAAAAGCATAGTTGAGTAGTTCAACAAAGACCATATGGAACAGAGACCTTTGAAATATTTACTCTCTGGCCTTTAACAGAAAAGTGTTCTGATTCCTGTTCCGGGATATGACCCATTCTCTTAAGGCATACTTTTTCTGATGTCAGCCGAATGCTCAGAATATTAACAAGATCTCTTTATTCTGTCTGGGTTTGGAACATCAATATCTCCCAAAAGTATGCAACCTTCAGTCTCTCTGTCCTGCTCTCACCTCTAGCATTTGCTTGCTTGTAAGCTCCACTTAGTCTCTTCTTGAGTTTAGTAAGCTCAGTCTTTAGCCAGAGACTTGATAGAAACACTTACAGAACTTCTGAAACACCTACTAAGCTCAATTCTCTCCTCTCTGGTGCCTCTCCTACAGATTCTAGCTGTTGCAGCAACTCTTAATTTTGCTCTCTGCTCTAACTTCAGTGGGACCTCTGCGTTCTATTTAGGGTTCAGCTTCCTCTGTCAATTTAGGAAATTGTTCCTAGGCAGAGAGCCAGTATAATCACGGGACACATTTTATGAGCTCTCCCTCTTTCAATGACTGTAGGCTTTCACTATTTGTTATCCAATGCCTGAAAACAGTTTTCTCATATATTTTGTTCAATGTTAGTGTTTACATATGGTCACAAAAATAAGTTCCTCTATTGTTACTTAAAATACCAAATTCACTTTTTTTTTGCAAATGAACATGACTGAGTATACACATCAAAACATTTACCTTTTAATGGACACTGAGCTAATTATAGTTTACCCTCAAATAATATTACTAGAGAACTATCCATAGAGAATAATCTTAAATTTAGGATAATGCATCATTCTAGTCCCTTTATATACTGAAAACAATTTCTCCATCTCCCCTCCAGATCCTTGACATTTCATAAGACATAAAAGCAAAAGATTAAACAATATTGCATTTTCTATTACTATTTTACTCTATTTAACTCTTCCAAATCATTTATTAGTATTCATCATCATCATCTCTCTATCTTCTCCTCAATTTTTCTTTTTCTTTTCACTAAGATATTGGAATTCAGACTTTAAGTTGAATTTGAATAGTTCAAATTTTATTGATTTCGTTAGAGTATTATGATGAGCAGAGAACTCTGTGTCACTCTTCTCTGCTCCTCTGTTGCATAGAAGGAATGACCACCCCACGCCCTGTACTCATTCTTTTTGTACTAGTTCATGTTACTTCTATGTGATAGTTTTTAGGGGGTTTTACGTTAGAATGCTTATTTCTTCCTAATTCAATTAAAATAGGGTTTCTCTGTTAAAGGGTTATATTTTCAATAGTATAATATCAGATCAGTAGATGTTTCTATAACTCTTAGACTTTTCAAGGAATTAGAAGAATGATGTTTTAGTTAAATGCTATTCATTAGCTTATAATTGAAGACATGCTTACTGATAATATATTTGATAAGTATGTTTTGGCTACAAACAACCTCTAAAAATAAGAAAGTCCTAGTAAATGTTTGAATAACTGGATTCTGATGTCACTTTCTTTGCTAAGGAAAACTGTAATTTATTTTAAATAAGATATTATATATTCATCATAGTTATTAGTACTCATAATTATGTGAATACATATTTGGAGTGTTCATACTTTTTAAAAAGTTTCTTTCTGGTTTTGTTTCACATAAAGAACCTAGGTTCAAATAACACTTTCATATACTGGAGGCTATAATTAAGTCAAAGTTGTACTTAAAATTAAAAATAAAAAAGACAAGCCTTTAAAATAGAAGTGCTAATAAGACCTAGAGTGAACTTTCCTGTCTTGGCTGTAGAAATTAGCTGACTTTTATCTATAAAAAGGGTAATTGGTATATTAGTTAGGTTACTTTCTGCTGCAAATAATAGACACCCCAATTAAAAGTGGCTTCAAAATAATGTACTTTTTTACATAACAAGATGTCTGAAGTGTGATTCTAGAATTAATTAATTCTGTGGTTCACTAACATCATCTAGAACCAAAGTTCTCATCTTCCTTCTCTGTCATCCTCAACGTGTTGGCTCTAGCCCCTCACTCATAACCCCTCATAGTTTCAACAAGTTGCAGTGGCTACTAGTATCATATTTACCCCCATCCGCAAGTTGCTAAGACTCAAAGCTACTTGGGATTTTTACACAAAACATACTAAACTGGAACCTGATCTTGTACTAAAGCAGTTTAACATAAACACAAGATTATAATATCAATCAAGGGTTGACTTTGTGGCTAGCAGGGGGCAATCAATATTTGTGACATTCTTCTACTTCCAGTGGTATGCTGATACATGTTTAACAACTGAATATCTTGGGGGAAAAAAACCCTGAACTGTAGTATATGTCAATTTCAGTAGTGTAAGTACTCCCACCGTGGTCACTTTTAAACTATGAAAATAACGTCATTGAATGTAGAGTTGAGAAGAGATGGGTAGCAGCACTCTCTTAAAGGAGTGGTTTTACAATTAGTGTAAACCTAAAGAGCATAATAGTAAACACTATTATAATTAGATAATAGTAAAATAATTAGGTTGATAAATTTTGATTATGTTTTATCTTCATTTGTAATGTTATTTACTTAGTTGTAAGTTTATATCCTTAAAAAAATTGGCCGTGGTTAACAACTGGTTTGTAAAATTCCTGAAAATTTAATAACTAGCTGTTCTTAGCAGGCACGAGCTAGCTCCAGCACACCACTCTCTGTCTACCAGCCATCTCCCTTATACCTTCATTAAAATTATAGCCTTATACCATGTGCACACATAAAAAGTTAAGGATTTTATTAAACATTGCACTAAAATAAATATTATTATTTTGTTCATTATAAAAGTAGGTAAAACTTTATTATGTTTAATATCCAAAGCAGAAAATTAAGCAATAGTCTAACATTAAAATATTTTATGAACTAAAAGTGAACAAAATGGTATAAATAACAAAATATTATTGTCCCATTTTGCTGATATTTAATCATGAGAAAACTAAAAAAATAGCATATTGAATAAACTATTGGGCCAGATGTCTTGAATTCTGAGTTAATGTTTTGGTTCCTTGGTGATCTGCTCAGGGCATACTGCATTGTGAGGCATCATTTTTCTCAGAAAATTGGGAGATAATACCACATAATCTTGAAGGTCTACTCAACAATTTTGATTAAAAAAAATTTGAGTATGACTTTGAGTATAACATTCTAAACTTCATATTTCCAATTTATAAAAAGAATGTGAATAATGGCCTAGACCCTAAAAAAATTATTTGTTGAATTTGTGTTGACTAATATTACTAGGTATTTTATTTTATTTTTTACTGTTTTTGGTTTTGACCTGTCTATTATTGTATTATATACCTAATTTCTCCCCAAAACTCCAAGTTCTTTAAAGGAAAATCTTATGGGGAAGAAGTAAAGAAGGTGAGAAAATACAATATTGGGGGCAGGCAGACCTGAGTCTGAAGGCCAACCTGCAGCTTACTATCTGTATAGGCTTGGTCAAGTAATGTAATCTCTCTGAGTCTCCATGTTGTTAGGTCTTTAAAAAGCTTTGAAAATTACATGGGTACTTAGTATACATTCAAGAAATGGGATATATTTTATATATAATTTCCCCTTTATCCAAAGCACTTAACATAGTGCTTGGTAAGTATTAGAAATTTATCACCTGCTAAATACATAAGTGAATGAAAGAATGAAAACGAAAGAATGAATGAGACATTCAAATTATGAATTAAATATTTTAGTTCATCTTGCTTAGAATTGGCACTGACAGTCTTTTAGATCTGTAGCAGCTCACCTTTATGGACTGTGAGGGATAGTGTAAAAGCTCTAAGTTAAGATCCTTTGGTGTTTCTGTAATGCATTCCTCTGTGTCTTGATTTCCTTCACTGAAATAGAGCTTAAATGACATGGACTCCATGGTTCTTGCCACCTTTGAAGTCTTTCCAGTCCTTCTGTCCTATACTTTTAACTATAATAACTCTTTTATAGAGCTCAAATGGTATGTTAAAAAATCATTTTGGTACTTACCAATATTTGTAAACATTAGCGGTGAACATCATCTTCCAGGTGTCCACAGGTTCAATACCCAAGTTACAGAAATCATCAGGGCAGGAGAATTTTAATCCTTTTAGGCGTAACAGATGCTTTTCAAAATTTGGTCAAAATCATAAACTTGTACCGCAGAAAAATGTCCATTTTACAAAAACTCGTTTTACAAATAATTTCAGGGCCTTATAGAAGCCACAGACTAGATTAAAATCACTTAATCTAGTTAGACCATTTTACACAGGAAAAAAATGAGTCCAAGAAAGAAATCTCTTAGTGGTCAAATTTGGATTACAACTATGTTTCCTCATCTTTACTATTATTCTCTTTAAACTATACAATATATTCACAATGCTTAAGGAAAGAACTATCCTCCATCCCTCAAAAAAGACAAGTTAAAAGTGAAGATAGGAAGTAATATATTTACTTAAAAACAATATTTTTCTTTTTTCTTTTCTTTTAGTGACTTTAGTTTTAGAACAGAGGTACAGAATAAAACTCTGTAACAGAATAATTGCAAAGAGTTACAGATCATTGTCAGTGTTTATTTTGATCACTTGTCTGAGCAATATTTGTTAGATTTTTCCAGTTAGAAGAAGTTATCCTTTTTTTCCCTTTTCCATACTATATTCTTTGGAAGGAAGTCACTATGTGTAGCCTATACTTAAAGAGTGGGGATTTTTGCTCCACCTCTTGAAGGCAGAGTATCCACATAAATTGGTTGGCGTTCCTCTGTTCAGGAGATTTGCCTATTCTCCCACATTTGTCATTCACTCATTTATTCCTATTAGTATGGACTCATGGATATTAATTTAATATTTTTATTACAACCCAGTACTACTTTATCAATTTTGTTACTCAAATTGTTTAGCCTTGGGCTTTGGAAGCTCTTCATTTGGTGTCTTTGTCCCTTTGTTGTACCCCCATCATTGCATTTTGTGGTTTTGATTTTAATATTCACTTTCTAGAACTACAAAATACTCCAAATTTATCTTGTATACTTCTTGCCCCAGTTCAAGAATCAGCCATTTTTCCAAGGAGCTCTAATAATGGAGACAGATATTAGAAAGTTCTGGCTTCTAGGAGTGCTATTTGCTACTAGCATGTCTTTGCTTCTAATTCTTCAGCTGAAAGAGCAAAGAAATACATGGGTATGTACTAACCTTAAATATACGAGTATCATTAAATAGTTTCATATATAACCATCAACATATATGTTAAGCTAAACACACATAAATTTATACCTATGTCCTTAATCTAATCCATATCACATAGGTCATTCTAGTTTCCTCACTGCTTATCTATAAACTTCCACTCCAATGTTGGAAAATCTGTTTCTACTATCCAACATCGATTAACTTTATTTAATTCCAGTAGTCATGCATAGTGTCTTCAGAATTGTTAAACTGTACCTTCATAGGAAACAACTTTATCAACTAGAGTACAATTTTTATGTTCATTTCCTTTACCTTTCACTTTTCAGACTCCATTTATTTCTAAAGTTACTTAGGTCAGCACCTTCCCTCCCATCCCTGCCCCGCCCCCGTCCACTTTCATGAAGAGTTTCATACATTTGTTAAAAAGTGAGATTGTTTTGTCACATTCTGCATTTCACTTGAAAATCTCTTATCTCAAATTATTTTTTTAAATTGTATACATTAAAGTTCATTCTTTGTGCTGTAAAGTTCTATGGGTTTTGATAAGTGCATAGTATTATGTATTCAACATTTCAGTATCATGGGAAGTTTCCACTGTCCTAAAGAATGCCCTATGCTTCCCCTATTCACTAATGACCTCCTTACCCCAAATCCCTAGCAACCACTGATGTTCTTCTTGTCTTGACAGGTTTGCTTTTCCCAGAATGTCATGTAATTGCCATTATATAGTATGTAAGTTTTTTCAGATCATCTTCTTTTTAGTTAGTAATATGAATTTAAGATTAATCAATGTATTTTTTGTATGCTCCATAATCCATTCTTTTCCTTCCTTCTCTCCCTCCTTCCTTCCTTCCTGCCTTCCTTCTTTCCTTCCTTCCTTCCTTCCTTCCTTCCTTCCTTCCTTCCTTCCTTCCTTCCTTCCTTCCTTCCTTCCTTCCTTCTTCCCTCCCTCCCTCCCTCCCTCCCTCCCTCCCTCTTTCTTTCTTTCTTTCTTTCTTTCTTTCTTTCTTTCTTTCTTTCTTTCTTTCTTTCTTTCTTTCTTTTCTTTCTTGGCTGAATAGCATTCTATTATATGGCTATACTACAGCTTATTTATTCAATCACCTAATGAGTGAAATCTTTTGTCTATTTCTTTTTTTAATTCTTAGTTTTGTCATCTGCATTTTGATAATCTATTGTTACATACATACATACACACTTAACATTATTATGCCTTCTTAGAGAATCAATCCCATTATTATTATGTAATGCCCCAGACTTTCTTATTCAGAGGTCTGCCATGTTTCTAATGTATATAAATGTTCCAACTTCTTTTACCTTTTTTCTTTCCTTCCATTTTTGATTTGTGTTAGCATGGCATATCTTTTCCATTCCTTTACTCTTGAATTATCTGAATCTTGATATTTAAAGTGGTTCCTTATAGACCACATATATTTTAATTTTTTTTCACTCCACTCTGACAATCTGTCTTTTAATTGACATGTTTAGACCATTCACATGAAGGTTATTATTGATTTTAATAGGTTAATATCTACCATTTTGGTAACTTTTTTATTCATCGCATTTATTCTTTGCCCCCCACCCACTACTCCTTTTTATGTGTTCTTTGATTTTCATTGAGCATATTATATACTGTTTTATCTCCTCTCTTCATATATCAATTACAATTAAATATTCTTTTAGTACTAGGCCTAGAGATCATAATATGCATTTTTAACTGATCTAAGTTTGCCTTTGAATAACACTATATTACTTCAAATGTAATGTAGTTATCTTATAACAAAAAACTTGCAATTCCTCTTTTTCATCCCTGAATGCTGTTATTCATTTCACTTAGGTGTATGCTTTAATCAACCAACACATTGTTACTATCATTGTATTAATTTTTTTTCTTTTAAATCAGTTAAGAATAATAAAATAAAAATAATAAAATAAAGGTTTTATTTTACCTTAATTTATCCTTTCTTAATCCTCTTCCTTGCTTCATATAGGAAAAATACCTTTGTTCAAGTGTCTTACCTATATTATTTTGCTTCTGCCTTAAGAACTCTTTTTAACATTTCTTGCAAGCTGGTCTAACAGTGATGAATTTCCTTAGATTTTCTTTGCTGAAAAGAATTTTTCATTCACTTTTGAGGAATAATTTTACTGGATGTAGAATTCTAGGGATGCGTGTGTGTGTGTGTGTGTGTGTGTGTGTGTGTGTGTGTTTTAACACTTTCAGTATTTCACTCTACTTCTTGTCTGAATAATTTTTGAGAAGTCTGCTATAATTCTTATCCTTTCTTGTTTCTCTGTTGGTAAGGTGACTCCTTCCCTTCTCCCAAACTCCTCGGCTTCTTTCAAGATTTTCTCTTTGTCTTCGATTTTATACACTTTAACTATTATATTTGTATATGTGTATGTATATGTGTGTGCATCTATGTGCATGTGCATTTTAGTTTTTAATATTTATCCTACTTCTTGTTGTCTGAGCTTCTGGGATCTGTGATTGGTTCTTTGTTTCATTAATTTGGGAAAGTTCTCAGCCATTGTTACTTCAAATACTTCATCTGCTCAGCTCTTTCTTCCTCTGATATGCTAATTCTGATATTGTCTCATAGTTCTGTTCTTTTTATTTATTTTTTTAAAATTATTTTTCTTCCTGCACTTGAGTTTGAGAAAATCCTATTGACCTATCTTTCAGTTTACTGCTTCTTTCCCTTGCTGTGGGCAACCAATGGGTCTACTAATGTGCACATAGAAGGCAATCTTCATTCTGGTTATACTGTTTTTTGTTGTTGTTGTTTGGTTAAGTGTTTTTTTTTTTTTAATTTTTAAGCAATTTTCTTTTAGGTGCACAGCAAAACTGATGAGAAGGTACAGAGATTTTTCCACATATCGTCTACCCTTGCTTATGCACAGCCTCCCTCTCTATCAACCAGAGTGCTACATTTATGACATTTGATTAATCTGTGTTCACACATCATTATCTCCCAAAATCCATAGTTTACATTAGTGTTCACTCTTGATATTTTACAGTCTGTGGATTTGAACAAATATATAATGACATGTATCCATGATTATAGTATGTTTCACTGCCCAGAGTAGTTTCACTGCCCTAAAAATCCTTGATGCTTTGTCTATTCATCCCTCCCTTTCCAATCCCCCACCACCACTGATCCTTTTACTATTTCCATAGTTCTGCCTTTTCCCAAGTGTCGTATAGTTGGAATCATTATGTAGTCTTTTCAGATTGGCTTGTTTCACATAGTAATATAAATTTAAGGTCTTTCTATGTTTTTTTATGGCTTGATAGCTCATTTAAAAAAAAAAAACAACATCAAATAACATTCCATCATCTGAATGTACCACAGTTTATTTATCAATCTACCAACTAAAGTACATCTTGGTTGCTTGTAGCTTTTGACAATTATGAATAAAACTGCTATAAATATTCATGGGCAGATTTTTGTGTGGATGTAACTTTTTGGCTCATTTGAAAAAATACTAAGGAGTCCATTGCTGAATCATGTTGTAAAATTATGTTTATTTTTTTAAGAAACTGCCAGACTGTCCTTTAAAGTGGCTATATCATTTTGCATTCCCATTAGCAATGAATGAGAGTTCATGCTGCTTCACATCCTTGCCAGCATTTTGTGTTGTCAGTGTTTTGGGTTTTAGCCATTCTAATAGATGTATAATAATAACTCATCATTTAATTTGCAATTCCATAATGACACATAATTCACCACCATCTGTATATCATTCTTGGTGAGGTGTCTGTTCAGGTCTTTTGCTGACTTTTTAATTAGGTTGTTCATTTTCTTATTGTTAAGCTTTAAGAACTGTTTGTATATTTTGGATAACAGTCCTTTATCGGATGTGTCTTTTGCAAATATTTTCTATCAGTCTGTAGCTTATTTAGCAATTTGTCATTGTCTTTTACAGAGGGAAAATTTTTAATTTTAATGAAGTCCAGCTTATCAATTATTTCTTTTACGAATTATACCTTTGGTGTCATATCAAAAAAGTCTTTGCCCTTCTCAAGGTCATCTAAATTTTCTCCTGTTATCTTCGAGGAGTTTTACAGTTTTGAGTTTTACATTTAGGTCTATGATACATTTTGAGGTTTTTGTTTGTTTGTTTGTTTTTTGCAAACTCAAAGTCCTGTGTGTCTAGATTACTATTATTATTTTTTGCATGTGGATTTCCACTTGTTCCAGCACCAATTTGTTGAAAAGAATATCTTTGCCCCATTAGTTTCATGAGTTTTTTGGTTGGTTATTTCAGATTTCCTACATAGAAGATTTATTTATTTTTTCTTCTCAATCTGTATACCACTTAGTTCCTTTTCTTGTCTTATCGTATTTGTTATGACCTCAGATACAATATTGAAAAGCAGCAGTAACAGAAATATCCTTGCCTTTTTATGATTTTACAGGAAAGTTTTAGTTTTAGTTTTTCCTCATTAAGTATGATGTTAGCTATAAGTTGTGTGTGTGTGTGTGTGTGTGTGTGTGTGTGTGTGTGTATATATATATATATTATTATTATTATTATTAACTAGAAGAAGGTCCATTTATTCCTAGTTTGTGAGAATTTTTTTCATGAATGGGTTTGAGATTTTGTCAAATACTTTTTCTGCATCTATTGATATAATTGTGATGTTTTTTAGCCTGTTGATGAGACAGAATGTATTGATTCTTGAATGTTGAACAAGTCTTATATAACTGAGATAAATTCTACTTGGTTGTAGTGTTATATTTTTTGCTTCATATGTTTTCTTTAGATTCTTTCTTCAAATTTCCACTTTATCCTTATATTATTCACCTATTTTTACATGTTTTTTACTTTTTCTGCTGGAAACCTTAATATATTATTCTCCTGTTAGATAATTCCACCACCCGTGTCATATTTAAGATGGTTATGATGTTATTTTGTTCTTCATATTTTGACTTTTATACCTTTTGCATGTTTTGGAATTTTATGTTGAAAGCTGAGCATGTAATAGAGTAATAAGAACTGAAGTAAGCTGGCCTTTAGTGTGATGATTTATGTCAATATAGCTAGAAGTCAGGTTATGACTAAAGTTTGCTCTAGATTCAGATGTCAGGCTTCAAATTCCTCTGTTGTTTTTATTGTTTATCTCCTCTTTTGACTTTCAGCTTTCCTCAGTGAGAGTCTGTGTCTTGCAGCCCTTTCAGCTATAATCTACTGCTATTATACTGGAGTCCAGATGGTGTAATGGCAAAATGTTGGAGTAGAGAAAGTTCCATAATACTCTGATTAAATTTCAGTGTTTTAGTGAGTCTGTATCATAGGGTTGGGATCTTCACAAGTGTCTCGCCAATGGTATAACTTTTTTCACTCCAACTTCTACTCTCCTTTCTGACTGCAATACTCCCAATCTATTTCCTTGAAATCCTAACCCCTGTTATTTTTCCTAAACATTAGGCCTGAATGGAGACTAAGTAGGAAGAGTCCCAACAGAAGAGTCTCTGACAAAGTCTTTTCCTCTGGAGAACAAGTCTTTGGTGGTGTTATGAAGAAAAATCTCTGTGTATTTCACAGTGATTCTTTTTTCCTCCTCTTCAATGAGAGATCTTATTCAAATCTTCATTGAGAACCTGTCAGAGTTCCTGATAGAAGCCCAGGAAAATGTGGGTCTCCCCAAGACTGCAGTTCCAGGCATCTTTCATCGTTAAGCTAGTAGATGAAACTTCTAGTAATTCATCAGTATTACCAACGAAGTGTTCTTACCACTTTATAGCTTCTGCTGCAACTAAGCAGATCTCTATTGTATCTCTCTGGATGAACCTACCTCTTCAGGTTTTATGATGCCCATTTGTCCTCCAACCTCATTTCTCAGATGGATATAAGAAAACATTGATATTTCAGTTTGTCCAGCTTTTCCTTGTTGTAAAAGCAGTGACGAACTCTGAACTCCTTACGTGTTAGATGTGCCCCAGAAATCTCTCTAGCAAATTTTTAAAAATTTTATAGAAGCAGATGTCTCAACTTCCATTCACTTGTATCCCTATAGACTAAAAGTAGCTTTAAAAATCACTAATGTTCCTGTCGCTCCCACAAATTCTGTGAGCCCATGAATGGGTCAGCTATGGCATTTCTTTCTAACTGATAGTCAAAGATTGACATCACTACAAAATTCATTTCAGGGTGCTATAGCTGAAAAGCTGTTCCATGACCTTCCCACTCAGGTGTTCTTAGTGGAATGCAAATGCTAAAATTTGGCTTCTCTCCAGTAACCCAATTAAGATAACTTCCAACTCATCAAGCTGAACAGAAATTATATTGAGGGCATGCGACAATGGAAAATAGGAGGACATGGCATGAAAGAGTTGAGCCAAGAAATTTTATGTTGAAATCTGAGTGTTAGGTATCTTTGTACACAGGAGATTTCTAAATAGCTAGGTCATTAAAACAAATATGAAAAGATTTTATAATTTCAACTTATTTATTCTATTGATCATTTCTTTTGGGTATTGTTTTTTTTTTTTTTTTTTTTTGGATAGATATTTTTGTAAAAAGCTGTTACAACATTGCTATACCTGAGAATGCTAGTTTCTTGCAAGTAAAACATTAGTAATATATTTTTTCCCACAAAGATGCAGGTGAATAATATTTTCAAAAACTAATTTATACAAAAATAAAAATATAAACTTCAAAATGTGTGTATTTTGTACCCTTTAATAAATTTCCTAAATAGTAACCTAAGATACTTTTATATTATAATATTGAAGTCAGCAAGCAAAATAACCATGAAATGATTCTAAAATTAAATCAATTTTCTTGTCCTATAGCACATAGAAGGTATAACTTTTCTTCCACATACATTTCAGATTAATAATCTATATTTTCATTTTGTCATGAATGATCACTGTCATTTTTTTTCTTGGCATTATTATTTTTTTAAATTAAAAACTTGGTGTTAACATTCTTTTACTTAAGTAAATATTTACTTCATATGTTTAATGGAATATGGTTTTATGTTTAAAGCATCTTGCTGCCAAATGGGTCTTATGCTTTCCAAACTTTAGCTAATAAGCACAAAGTTGTCTCACAAATAAATGGGGGATTAGGTATATAGCATTTACTATGAATAACATAAACACACATAAAGAGAGGATCTAATCATTATTTGATTCTTTAATCTCTTCAGTCTTAGTGAAGAGTGGGCTGAAATTCAATCATTTCCCTCCCAAGCACAAAGGACCACATGAAAGACTTGAGATGCTTCTTTGTAACACACTCTTTGGGCACTAAAACAACAAAGAATAAGAGTCAGTTTAGATTTAATCCCTTAAAAAATATGAAGGCATAGAAAACTAGAAAAGCATCTTCTTATAAATTAAACATCATTTAGAGCAAAGGCTTTAAGAAAATTAAACACTAAGAGATTTTTGCTTAATATTACAGCTCATGAAAGCTTGAGAAGCTCAAGAATAATCTCTGCAAAAGCTAGAGTGAAATCTGATCAAATTTATTAACATATCTAAAGGAAGAATGTGTTAGTTGAGAGCAGGTAGAATTTGTTGTTCAGTGGTTAGGGCTGAGGAATAAAAAGAGACATACATTCTGACTGTTGTGTCTTTAGCTCTGTCTCAGCACATGTATACTGTGGTCCAAGAACATAAGTTTCCAGTGAGTATATCTTTATGGAGTTACCTATAGGGGGATGAATGCGTCAAGCTATAAAATTATCCATCTACCTTCCATTTTTCTGCTATGCCATATTCATCTAGTAACATGTTGAATCTAATTTGGTATCCCCCAACAATATGTCTAGAAGAAGAATATATTTATCAGCCAACAGAAACTTATTCAAGATAGTTGTGTTTCTCATTGTAAGAGATAATACATCAGCTTTCTTATTCTTCATATATTAATCTCTAATTGGACACAATGCTATATATATATATATATATATATATATATATATATATATATATATATGAAGATATGCCTTACTGTTAAATTTCACACTTGAAAATTACTGGATTTTATTGACCAATGTCACCATAATAAAAATTAATTTTAAAAAATCTCTAATTGCTTAACTAAGAAACTGATTTTGTGCTGACACATCAGGCTTCTAAGCTTTCAAAGTTGAGAGCTAGCTTTAGATTGACATATATTCACTCAAGTAATGCCATGGTGTGAGAACAAGATGTCGTTCTACAAATGATACCTACGCCCAAAATAATGTCCATGACTATAAATTTTAACACTTCTATTTGGTTATCTTTTGAAATATATTCTTGAAACTACCACTTTTTACCACGTTACAAAGCACCATCAAATTTCATTTGGAACAATAGCCCTTAGACTTGGTGTCTATAATTAATTCTGCACACAGTACAGAGCCAAAGTGATTCCTTAAACTATAAGACAAAATAAAATCCCTATGAGAAAAAAGAAAAAAAAAATCCTTCTTTACAACCTTACTCTCTAACAATTGATCTTATCTCCTATCTCCCTGTTCTTGTTCATTCCGTTCCAGCCACTCTGATCTCCTTGCATTCCTTACCTGGAATTCCTTCCCTCTCAAATTCCTTCCTTAGTCTTTTCATATCTCTACTCAAAGGTTACCTCTTCTCAGAGGCCATATTAAATGACCATCCCATTTAATATAGCATTCTTTCCAATCCCGTCATTCTCTCTATAGTCTTTATCTTGCCTCATTTTTGTGCGAAATTTTCACCACTCAACACATCTTATGCTGATTGGTGGACTGAAGATGTAAGGTCTATGAGAGTAGTGGCACATTTTTGCTCACTAGTGCCTGGAATAGATCTTGGTATATAGATGGTATTCAGTACACTTTTTAAATGGACAGTTGTGAGAAATAAATAGTATGTAATAAGAAAAAGCTTATTTGATTAGATTCCCGGAATCAAATTCTTCCTTTGTCCGTAATTAAGCATCTGTGTGACATTCAACAAGTCACTAGCTCTCTACTTTTAGGTTCTTTATCTATAAAATGCAACTAATAATAGTCAAATAATGTATGTGAAAAAGTTTTACAAGATAAAGCCCTGAAGAACTAGGAGGGATTTGAACAACTAAGACGCACAGGCTTACGAACAGGATAGGTGGCAAAGTTTAGTGAGAGGAACATTGAATTCAGAATGTGAAATTCTGGCTGTAAGTCTTAATTCTCCCACTGACCAGCTCTGTGACTTCGATTCAGTTATCTGACCATTTTAAGCCTGATTTCCCTGATAAAACAAAACAAAGCAAATCCAACAAAAATCCTTCTCAATAAACATTTTTACTCATTTTGAAGAAATTGTATCTTGGGCATCAGGAAAAGCAATTTAAGCAAATAAGGATTTTTTTTTTTTATTAACTATTTTTCTAAAATTCATTCAGTCAGCACTTATTTACTGAGCACCCATATGTGCCAAGCTCCATTCTAGGTGTTTGGAATAAATCAGAGCACAAAGTAGCCCTCGTGTTACTTTATTCTCAGTATAGAGAGACAGATAAAAAACAATAAACAAGTAAATGAAATAGTATTTGGAAGGTGGTGTGTGCTAAATGAACAAAAGAGCACAGTAAGGAAGTGGGAATTACAAATAAGTAATATTTACAGGGGATATCAAAACTAATAAGACAGACCCTCCCTTTAGAAATTCTGTAAGTACGTCCTCACACTTTAGTGTGCATCAGAATCCCCTGAAGTGTGTTACAATGAAGAGTGTGCTGGGCCACACTCCAATTCTTTTTGATTCAGTGGGGCTTACATGGGGCTTGAGAATTTGCACTTCTACCACATTCACAGGTGCTGCTATTTCTGTACTCTCAGGATCACACCTAGAGAGCTACTAGGTTAAAGCAATGCTTCTCGAAATTAATATATTTGTGAATCCCTATGAGTTTTTGTTGAAATATAAATTCTTATTTAGTAAGTCTGATGTGGTCCCCCAGATTCTGTGTTATTCCATGCACTTCTCTTTGAGTAGTGAAGATCTAGTAAGTGAACAGAAATTTGTAAGTAAATATACACAAAAAACATTATGAAATAAATAGAAATGAAGGCAATGCTTGAAGAAAGGATTAGGTTTTCTCAGGGGAGATTGTGAGGGTGTGTAGAGGGAACAGAATAAGTGCAATCTGGGAATATAAAAGGAGTGAAGGGATAATAGATTGAGACCAGAAAGGGAAGTAAAGATAGTATGATTTGGGACTAGAATAGCATCAGGTAATGATGAAGCCTAGGACATAGTCATGTGAGTTGGTAACTGCAACATAGTGACATTTGGAGCTCCTGGAGTTGAGAAAGCCCAGAAACAGTGAGACTACATTTTAGAAAGGGCCTCAAAGAAATATTGGCATTCCCAAAAAAGTTGGCAGAAGTAAAGAGCAAAATAGAGCCAAGTTCCAAAGATAATCTCCTAAAGATCAGTACATTGTCATGAAGTTCAGTGAACCACTTTGATGGTAGAGATTTCAGAAGACATGAGATTGTTGAGTGATAGTGGGTAAACAATGATCTGAAAACAGCAGTGTTGTCCAAGAAATAAGTTAGTTTCTTCTCTTGGCCCTCTGAATGAAAAGGAGTATATGCAGAAGGCTTTGTTTCTATTGAAGAACAATGGGCAATATGGGTGTTTTCAGAAAAAGAACAGCTTTCAGTTAAGACAACCAAGCAGAGACTAAAAGGAAAAAAAAGTTAAAGTTTGTTCAAGAAATGGTAGCAAGTTAAAATACCACACTGGAAAAAAAAATCACATCAGCGGAGTGAAAATGGGGAAAAAGTAGGATTGTTCTGAATAGGGTTGAGAGTATGTAGAAAAGCATTCTATCAAAATCTGTAAATTTCAATAACAGAAATTAGGAAATGAGGGATTTGTGAGTTATCAATAGCAGAGGAGCCACAAAAGTAGTAAGAGAGAGAAAAAAAGATAAAGGAGAGTTTTTAAAGTAAGTGGTTCCAAGTTTCCAAATTGAACAGTTTCAATCTTTTGAAGCTGAAACCTTTTGTATAAGGTCCTAGTTATTCTGAATGAAACTCATTTATTTCCAAAGGTAGACTAGATGGCCCTCAAATTTGGCTCTTCGGGGTTGTATTAATGATAAAATGATACTTTGTAACATTTTCCCTCTTTAGAATTAGATTATTTTCCTAGAATGTTAAATGATTATCTTTTAGGGTCTCTTTCATTAGTTTTCTTAATGCTTAAAAATCATTCTTACATAGTATTTACTGAGAGTTAATTTGGGCACTGACCACCAAAAAAAAAAAAAAAAATAGTGTTGCAGAAATCAGGATTCTATTCATCTCCACTATTGTCTTAGCTGTTTTACCCGGGGCAGGTTATATAGCCTCTCCATGCCTCAATTTCTTCATCTATAGAATAGCAATAATTACAGCTATCATCTATACAGTGCTTACTCTGTGACAGAGGCTATCTTAAGCTATTCATAAAATTAACTCATTTAATTCTCAAAGCAACTCAGTAGGTACAATTATTATCATGTTCGTTTAAACATGAGAAAACGGACAAAATCTAACAATTGCAGAGAGAGTTAACCAAGGCACAAAACTACCAAATCTAGTTTCTTAAACATTAGACTACTAACCCTTTGTTAGCAAAAAATAATACTAGTAAATGTATCTCAAGGTGGTTTGAAAATTAAATATAAATATGTAAAGTGCCTATAACAGTTTCTGGCACATAATAAGAATTAAATAAGTAGTAGGTATTTAGCTCGTTTATGTCTCATTCTCGTTTTCTAAAAAATACAGGATCAAAAGTTGAGATCTTTTAAAAGTAGTAATTGTGATTTCTCTAATTATAATTGCAATTGTAGTTTAAAAACATTGCAAATTAAAACCACATGCTGTTTTGCTATTAAATTAGTAAAATTTACAAATAATATCCAAAGCTGGAACTCTGGCAAAATTATTGGCATACCATTTTATACAGTAATGTTTTCCAGAAACTTTAAAACGTATATATCTTTTTATTCGCCAACACTCTTACTTCTCAGGTGGCAGCATATTGTTGGGGGGAAGCCTTTAGATCAGGCAGTCCTGGGTTCAAATTCTGACTTAGGTGAGAACGCATATCCAAAGAGGTCCTTCCCTTTATGGGTTATGTCAGCTTGGTTAAATTTCTCTTAGCATCAGTTTTTTCATCTGCAAACTGGGGATATTACTTAGCTGAAAAATAGTATTATATGATATAATGCAGGTAAGTTGCATGAAACTTTTATGGATTGAACATGTATTAATTTTCTTTCCTTCAATATTTTTTCATGAAATGATTGATTATTCCAAGGAAATCTCAGAAGAAGTTTGGCTATTTCATATTTTTAATTTATGATAAAAATTACAACCAACATAAATGCTTGATAAAGAAAATAATAAATGTATTAAGTTTTATTGATATGATATCATATGTAATTATTTATATATTCATTTATAAATGCAAAAATACATGACAAATGGAAAGTTCTCATGTAATTTATACAATGAATAAGACAGAAATTCTTTTATAATTATAACTTCTATATATAAAAAATTATGAACCCAGAAAATGGCATGAAAAACAATTGTTTTACTAGTTTTTTCTTTGTTGGCTTTCATTATTGTTGAGGCTATGTCATTGGTTTAAGAACTAATCTTTGATATCATTAATATCAAGTCACAAGTATTCTTACCTGAACTTGTTTTATCTGAGATACTAAAGTGTTGTGACATTTATGTTTCTGTCTGAGCTTCAGAGATCTTTCTTTACCTCTCAATTCAGATGATTCTAGAACCAGATTTTTTACAATAAAAACAAGTACTTAAAAACTTTGAATTTTTAAATTTCCTATCATATATCTGACATTTAGTAAATATTTACTAAACATTATTGAATAGTTTTGGTTTATGACAAGATTGAACTGTTTTCAGATATTATCATTTTCCTTTTTCTATTCCCCCTTGTCATCCCAACCATTATTTTTTAAGTTATTTAAATATTAGCTAATTTATAAAACTCCTTTGTGGTGTGCAACTCAGATAAACTAGATAAATATTTTTTTTCTATAAAATCTCAAAGTCATATATTTTGTCAGTTTTGTATGTATGTTTTATTTTTGATATGTTGCTGTCACAATTTCTCACTTTTGTTTGCAAAATGCTCCAAATTTACTTAGCAGAGCAAAGCATGGGCTGGTTTAAAAAAAAAGTGCTTTGTGATATTTTTAGCTTTTTCGGGTATATTCTGTCTTCCCAAGATGCAAAACAAACAGAGCTTCTATGAAAGAAAGACAAAAAGAAAAGAAGGAGAAAAATAGAGAGGAAAAAACAAGTTTTCCATTTTACTGCTTTGAAGGATTCAAAACTTAGAGGTAAAATTGTATATAAATTTTATGTGGGATGATAAGGTGGGACTGCAAATGTCATATAGAAAGGCCAGTAGTGCATTCATACAACACTGAAAGATTTGCTCAGTGAGAAGACATGGCTCTACTTGAGATTCTGTATAAAGTGTATCAGTGCAAATGCAACATTTAGGCTGGCCTATATTCACACCAGTACCAAGTTGAAGGTAAGGCCTTCATTCATATTTCAAGTTTTAGTGAAGAAGTCTCAATAAAAGCCCTATCAGCCTCTGTGGGATACTAAAACATAGCTTTGTGATATTTTTAGATGCAAAGATTTATCCTATTTGATGGTATCAACTAAGATGCTGAAAAAAAAGATCATTTTGACTTGATTACTCATAATTTAGTTTGAAAAAAATGTCAAATAGAAAGTTTTCATTCATTGCCTGAGATAACATATATGTTGAAAAAATAATAAAATGAAAAATACATCTTATTAGCACTTTTTATTTAGAAGAGTTTGAAGCATCATGAAAATGTTGGAAGAAAGTGAGTTTTCTCATTGAATAAATGATTCAATAAATATACTATAATTATGTAGTTAAGAGGTAAATAATAGTATTAAATTCAAGCACAAAAATGAAACTGAGACAAAAAAATAAAGGCTAGTGAAAAGATTTCAAACTAAATATTTAGAGCTTGATATTTTTAAGGAATCTCTAAAAATTGACCACCTTGAGGAAATGTCAGGATATGCTGCAGGAATAAGTTAAATGCGATCAACAATCTTAAGGCATAAGATACTTAACTTTAGAACCAAAAGTCTCTATTGTATTATTACCCCTACCATAAATTTGCACGTAATATATTATTCATTTCAAACTATACCACATCTGTAATAAAGGTTGCATTAAAAATCTACTCTAGGTAACCACATGGCTGATTAAATTATCACATCAGCTTCCAATTTTGCACTTCTTGACTTAAAATGCTTTGTCATTCTCAGTATTATTATGATGTTGGTTTTGCCCTCAATTATGAGAGCTGCCTGGGTTATTAGAAAGTGCTTGCTGTTCAACTTGGCAAATTAAGTTTGCTCATTTGAAACAAAAGAAAAATGTACTGAAAATTTGAAAGTAGCAAGGGTATTTTGAGTCCTTACATTTCTCTTAAGCTTAATGATTTCATTTTGAACATCAAAGAGTCTAATTCATAGTAAAAAGAGAGTCAGATATGTGGAAAATGGAAGGCAAACAACAAGAATAAGAATAGACAATTAATTCTCTCCATCTAAATTATCCACAAATATGGCTTAAGGTAAAACAGAAATGTTAATAACTGTCATTTCCAAAACCTTGACTAACTAATAAATACACGTCACCCCATGTCCATTTCTTATCCTATTTTAAATGGAACAAAGTGACTTTCAGAGGTTGAGAAGTGCATAATTATACAGACCAGAGTCTTTGGACTTTGATCATAATTATAGTGCTCTATCTAGCCATCACTTGTTGCTGGAGGACTATTTCTTGGTGTGTTCTTTAAAGAAGATAGAAACCCTGTCAGGACAAATTTGAGCTGCAAAACAGCTAATCAGGAACTTGGCTCCCTTGACTTGAAACAGATTGAAAATTGCCACTTTAATCTCACAATCCATTTTTGGCTTTTAAGTAAAGTGAGTACACGAAATCTCTCTTTGGGAAAGCATGTCTGTCACTCATATCACTGTTTTATGAGCTTCTATTGGGATATTCGGTCAGTTTGTCTCACTGTGGGTAGCAGTACTCAAAATTAGGTTTGCAAACAAACAAACCATCTAGGGTGCTTGATAAAAATGCTGATTTTGCATTTCTTCCCCTATTGTCAATTTTTCAAAGAGAGGCATCAAAGTCACCATAAACCTAAAATTAACTGGGAACCTTACAGCACTGGAAGGTCTGGAGCTGTTTTTCCAAGAGTGGCCTGAGATGTACATGAATGAAAACTGTTAGTTTTTGTTTACAATGCAATTCCAAAGCTCCATCTAAATTTTTCAAATCATATCTCAGGATATTGATATCACATCTTTCTAAATTCCTGACATAGGAAATGACCATGTATATTACTGTATTTTCCTGAATCTAAATTTTTAAGAGTCAAAAATACCTCCGTGTAAGGCATTTTGAGAAACTTTAACAGATGCTGCTGACAAAAGTCACCTTTCCGATTTGCTGCCTCCAGAGTGGGTGCTTTGCTCTTGCAGTCTCCAGCCAGCATGCCTGGTGTCCTTCTATCTTTCCTTGTACCTCTTTGTATTACTTTTATGCATGTAGTTCTACTCTGGATTCCTTAAGGTCTAGGATTGTATCTTACTCATATCTTCTACCTTTCCCACTCAACACCAAAATAACTAACTAACTAACTAACTAACTAACTAACTAATAAGTTCATGGACTACTTTAAACAAACAAACAAAAACAAAGTTTTAGTTTTCATTCCTATAATTTGGGAATAGAAATTATTTACCTGGTGAATTAGTTTCCTAACGCTGCCATAACAAGTTACCACAGATATGTGGCTTTAATCAATACAAATGTGTTATTTTACTGTTCTGTAGGTCAGATCTTTTCAAGCTTCTAGAGTCCATCAACTTACCTTGGTTCATGATCCTCTCATATCTTCAAAATCTGTAGAGTGTTTTCTCACATTACATCATTCTGACTCTTTCTACCTTCTACTTCCATTTTTAATGACTCTTGTGATTACGTTGAGCCAACATAATCTATCTATTTTAAGTCCAGCTATTTAGCAGCGTTAATTCCATCTGTAATCTTAATTCCCCTTTGAAGGTTCTGGGAATTTGGACATGGCTGTCTTAGAAGACCATTATTCTGCCTACCACAACTGCCCACCTCCCAGGTGGATCAGATACTTAATGTTTTGGAAAACACTTTGTTAATTTTAAAATTCTATACAGATCTAATAAAATGTTATGTCCTATGGTAGAAATAGCAGTGATCTTGAAGTCAAGAGACTTGAATTTCAGCCCTGGTTCTGCTACTATTTCGTTGCATGATTTTGGACAAATTACTTAATCGTTCAGTGATTCACATATCTCAATTCTAAAGTATAAGAATTGAGAGAGACGAGCTAAGATCATCTCAAGACCTGTAATCTAATGATCTTTGTTCTTAATTTAAAGATGATAGAGAGCAAAATGGAGTAAGGCATGCCTAGAGAGCAAAATGGAGTAAGGCATGCCTACACAGGGACACAGTTGTTGCTGGGAAAGAATCCCCAGTCTCCTGGTATACCAGTCAAACAAAAGTAGGACAGAGCAAATACACTAAGGGAATAAATTTCAAAGTTCAGTTGGGTTCATATTTAATTTTCAAAGTCTCATTTGTGAACGGTAGATCAGAGTTTGTTATTCCTACTTACCTTATGAAAAAATTTTGATTTAGATAACTTAAGTGATTTCATGAAGGTTACACAATCATTTTGTGATAGAGTTAAGACTATTATCCAGACAAGTCCTATGTGCACTCAGCTCACACACTTCTCTGCCTCTCTGCCATTTAAATGCACTCACAGCTCAGGAGCAGCATCATACTTTTGGCTGACCACAGTTGGTCATAAAGGTCTTCTAAAACTTATTCTCATGAAAATAAACAGTAAAGCGGTTTTTTTCTTGGTTACTGCTGGTGGATTCATTAGTCCCTGTTGATAAATTTTACCTTCATATTTCTTTGTGAGATAATTTTTCCTGCCCTCTACCTTGCTTCATTTCAAATACTCACGTAAACAACACACACACAGACTACAGCATATTGGCTCCTTCCTTTCAGGTAGCTAGAAAAACTTAGTAATTATGTAGATGACTAAAATTAATAAATTGGCTTACTAAAAACTAGTTTGCTTACTGAGATGGATGGTTACATCCTTTATCTTACAAGAGAAATTATATTATTACATAGCAATTTTGAAAGTCTTCATATGCACATAACACTATGGGCATATTTTTATTTTTGTACTTGCCATGATCCTGGCAGAAAAAAAGAGCACTTGAAAAAAGAGTCATGGAAGAAAGTTTAATGAAGGGATTATTTATCAAATAATAAGGGATTTGTTACGGCTTTTTGGAGTTAGGGATGGCTGGGAATGTTTACCAACCCTAGGCTTGAAGAAAAGGGAGAGTAGGGAGCAGTTACTCGAACTCGAGATACCTGGACCTATGGCAAGGACCTCCAACAGGATCTGCATCCTTTAGAGACCTGGCCAGGAAATATATACACCAAATCCTCCCTCCTTGTATCCTCTGATTTCCTGTCAGAGGTTCCCACTGGTTGAATCCAAGAGGAGACGAGAAGAGAAAGGAATTGTCAGTGCAATATTTAGAAGTCAACTTTCTGGGTACAGAACAAAAAAAGAGAGAGGGATGGAGAGCAGATGTAAAGAGGCAAATAGAGGACATCCAACAAGGAACTACAATTGCTTTTTATGTGATTTTAATGAAATGATCTTCTACTATAAGTTTACTGTCACCGCCCTTCCTTTTGGGATATATTTAGAAAGCACAGTTAAAAAAATTGAACTTTAAGTTAGTAGAGCATGAAATTCACAATCGATATGTAATTTGGGCAGGAAATACATTTTACTCATCCAACTAGTACCTTAGCAGTTTCAGTCTTTTTTTGAAAGTATTTAATCTGTCTTCTGGTATTACTTGGTTAAAAAAAAATCTATTTTAAAAATCAAATGGAAATTCTAAAACTAAAAGAATTCAAGAAGGCCCAAATTATAACCCAAACAATAAATAACAAATATTTTTCTTCTAAAATTATAAATTTTAGATTTATTTTGAGTATTTACCTAATAAAAATAAACAAAAAGAACTCATTGTATAAATATTTTATTTATAAGGGAATGATAACTTAACCATTGGCTCTTATTTATTGATCTTGCATAATTTCATCTACGCTTTGACATTTTTGTTAAAATTAAGTTAGCAATAAAATGACAAGATGTGATTTTGTCCACCTATTTTCTTCTGTGTAATGGTCAGTAACATCAAAGGGGAAATCTAAGCTCACTTGTTTAACTTTTCAGAAAAGTTTTTGCAAAACTAAAATAAATTAACATCAACGCCAGAGAATAACTAAATGTATAATATGTCAATACGTTCAAGCACAGTGGAAAAAAACAGAGGGTTCAATCTCATTTTAACTAAGAGAATGATTATCATAGTTCTTTGAAATGTATATTAAAATTGGCTTTTTGGAAATGACATTAACATTTAGTAATAAATGATAATAGAATCTCTCATTTATTCTGTGATAAAAGGAAATTCATGCATTAAGGTAGCTTAGAGTTAAAAATAACAACATGTCTTCTTTCTTTTTTTGAAAGTTCTCTTTCATGACTTCTTTTTAAATACAAGGTCAGGAAAAAGACAAATTTAACTATGTAGATGACTATGATTATGGAATGATTAAATCTGGTATATCTTAAAATAGATTTTGTAAACTGAGAACTACAAAGGTTGTCTGCTTAGAAAAATAAACAGCTCAAACCCATTCACTCATTAGACATTGAAGAGAATATTGTGGGATTCTTGCTTTGACAATATATGGTATCACAGATTGCTCACAGTGATATTTCACTTATTCATTCATGCCTTTATTCACTAGTATTGACAGGAAAGTAATGTCAGTCTTTAAAATATATGACAGAACAGTTAAAATATTTGAGGAAACTCTATCTGTTATTAAATATATAAATACTATAGTGTTGAATAAATGATCATTAAAGATATATCTTATTCATTTATGTATTTCTAGTGCCTTGCACAGAGTAGATGCTCAGTGACATATATTTTTCTACTTTTTAAATTTATTTGCCAGTTTTCATTACAAATGGGAAGTACATACTCTTGCTTTAAACAACTTATTAAACAAACATTTCTTTACCACCCTGTACTAAAATTGCCCAGCTTCCCACCAGACTTCTCTCCTCTCCTCAAAAGTGACACTCACCATGATTAAAGCTGAGGCCATTCAGCAAAATTTAAAATTATTTTAAAATACTATTATTATTTGAAATTCACTATCTGTCAAAAACTGACATGATATTAGCTCCATGAATTAATAGTTTGTTGGGACAATATGAAAAGCAATATCTTCATTTATTTCTATTTACAGGCCTCATCAATCACTAGAAATGCCTCTAGACTGAGGTGTAAAGGGTTAACGTGTGGGTTGTTAATCAATAGAAAAAGTTTCTTTTAAGGCTGAGGTGAACCCAAGTACCTACTTTCAAAAGGATGCCCTTAAGGGAAGCATTATATGACTAATGTTTCATCAGAACTATGATCTTAGAAATATTATTTCAAAATACTTAATGGAATAGAAAATCTTGAGGCTGAAAAAAATTTTGAGAACTAGAAAATTTTTAGTGTTTTGCTCTTCATCAACCCAAACCCAACTCCCACTAAACCTAAGTTTCAAGTTATCCAAGAACATAAATTCCAGAGCCATTTATTTTTGCTAATATTGTTCATGGCACGTAGCAAGGCAGGAGTCAAACATCATTCACATTTCTCATTTCAACCTGGAAAACCACAAACTTGCTTCCTCTTTCTTTCCTTTTTCTCCCTCTCTTTTCTTTCTTTCTCCACCATTCCATTTACCTTTATGCCTTATTTTTCCTCTTCTGCTTTCTCACACAGCCCACCAGAAACCTCACAAAAAGAGAAGAAAAGCCTACAGAGTCCACATTAGTGTTCTACATGGGGACAAATCATATTAATGGAAAAAAATCACACATCTTCCATAATTGCCTGGGCAATGTGACAGTAACTGAGCTCTGCTCAGAGAGCCCATTCCGCTTCTGGTATGGAACTCCAATACGCACCGGTGGTGAATGACAAGTTAACCCCTTTGGAACTCCATCATTTTCAACACTCAGAGGACCTCGCTCATTAGTCTTATAGAATAAAGAACGAAATTCCAACATCAAATTTCATGCTGTTGAATTAACAACATCACACTGCTACATATGACTTAAATATCTCCCATAACTTTATGACTGGAAAAACACTGTTCGGATTTCATTTACCAGTTTAAAAATAGCAAACTCTAATTTGAAACACATATACAGACACAACGTGCATGCTCACTAATACTCTTTCTTAGGGCTAGGCAAATGTTCCTTCCTATAAACATAAATAAAATTCAGTATAATCTAGTATAATCTTAAATTTTAAAAGTCAGATTTGTCAAAAAATGGTGTTTGTTATGAAACAAATCAAGACGAAAATATTTCTTAGAGCCAAAGTGACAAGCTATAATCACTTTGGTATAACAACAGCTATTTATCTATTTTTAATGTATAAATTGAAATTATTCTGTGTTTATTTTGACTTAGAGATCATCCACTGATGATCCTTGTCCAATGAAATTTCTTCTTCTTGGGTGGGTGAGTGCTGAGCAAGGCAAATAACAGATTTTAAACATCTTAAAATGGTGTGGTTGTTTTTTAAAGAAACCATAGGAAGATTGTCTTCAAACTTTGTCACTTTGTAGACCCAGATATGAACTAAAAGAAAATTAGAAAATATGCCCACAGATCAGTTTAAGTTCACAAAAAGTTCATAATAATAATATCACTGTGCTCATAAACAAGGAGGAGTTGCTCTTTGTACATAGCAGAAACATTTGTAATACACAAGGCACTCCAATTAAGTTTTGATAGAAGTTATGTCACGTTTAAACTCACCGCTGGATGTAAGGGTCAGGACAGTACTGTAGGGTAGCACACCTTGAAGTTTCAAAATTCATTTCCTTCAACTCTCTTTGATATCAACAAATGGAGAATAATTATATGACATATACACATATACCTGTGTATATATAGATATAAAGCCAGGAGGTTAAAAGCAATAGGGTCAAACGCTTTCAGACATAGAAGTTTAGACACTTCCCCCTTCACACACATTTGCAAAGAGGCGGAGCATTTCTTGATCTTAGCCAATGAGATTCATCAATAACTAAAACATCAGAAACAGTCAAATCTTACCAGCTGGGCATCCTCTCTGAAGATGTTCTTCCCCCTCCACCACAGCTTTAGAGTCCTTGATGTATAGTGGCCACACTTGTTGGCAACTTGAAGACATCTCTGAACTTCTGGTCTCTCTGGTGATTGGAGGCTGGCATGAATGGCATCAGAGTTTAATTTCAGCAGCCTGGACCTTTGTAACAGAACTGAGTTGATGATCATCCACCCTGCACCAGCTAATTAACATTTCCTTGTATCTGCATACTGATTTGTTTTGAGGATTTCTGTAACTACTTCTGGAGCTAATTTTTTTTTTCTTTTTTCATCTCCACCTCCTTCCTAACCCCCACCCCCCTTCATTCTCCCTTTCAGCCAACCGCCTGTTGTGGTCACAATCTCAAATAGCAAAGACAGGGAAATTCCTTGATTATATTTAACCTAGAACTCACTCTTCCTCTCCACTAAGAGAGAGAGATATCCATTCATATCCCCTTATATTTGCCTGTCTGAAATCTAAAAAAAAATTAAAAACCTTATGGTGTTTTTGAAATATCCTATCTCAAACACACACATAGACATATACACCATTTTCTTAAAGTGATATTAAAATAGAAAATAATATATTATTTGAGACTATTTTGAAGGTTACAAAATTATTTAAAATTGCCTGTTAATGAAAACATTCTAGTTAATTTCAGTCTCTATCAGTCTGTCTCACTCTCTTATTTATGTCTTATTGTTTTTGCTGGTTTGGTTTTGCTTTGGCTCAACCTACTTGGGAGGAAAACCATTAAATTGTTCATATTTTAAAAATTAACATACTATCAGTAAGTCTACATACAGAAAAACTTATTTACTTTCAACATACAGGCTGTAAACCTATCCTGGTTTTGTGGATTTGGAAATTGAATGAAATATGATTCAGAAGCTAAATTAAAATAGACTCCAACAGAAAAAAAAAAAACAGTTTGTGAGCGCAAGTGTCACTAACATGGCAAGTTCACATCTTCTATTCACCCCCTAATCACAGGTCACCTGTAAACTGGTGACATCAGTAGTTGTCAAAGTTGTGAGACAATCTAAAGTTCTTTTCAGAGAAATTTGACATTTGCGTATAAGAAATTGGAATTCAAAATGTATTTAGTAAAAAATATTTTATTTGTTGCTTCAGCCAGGATGGAAGAGAGAAGCTATTTAAAACTTGACATTCTCTTCCCTTACTTAGCCTGAGAGTGTCTAACATCTGTGAATTGTGAAATTCATAAACATGTCGGCCTGAGCCCCAGCCAAATCAAACAGCTTGTTCTACAAAATGTGAAACTTGAAGGGAAGATCATTTTACTAATTAATTATGAATTTGCCAATTGAATGTAAAGCATTTGGCTTTATTCCTTACTATTGACAAATACAGATGACCGGAATATACAAAGATCTTAAATTGAAAATACTTAATTTCCTTTGACTATGGCCAAGTTGTTCCATCACACAGGGTCTTTGCCTTTCCCGTTTATAAAATGAGAAGTAAAATCATATCTCTAGTGCACTGCTATTCAAATGTTAATGTACCTGTGAGTCACCTGGATATCAGGTTAATGCAGATTCTAGTTTAGTAGGTCTGGGGTGGGGCTTGAGACTGCATTTCTAATGAACTCCCAGGTTCTGCTTCTGGTCCTGTATTACATTTTGAGTAACAAGACCTAGTGCTTTTCTCAGATCTGATATTTATTTATTTCCAGGAAATAAGCAGAACACTTCTAAATATTTTAAATTACCAGCAGAAGCTCTAGACTCCCAAATAAATAATCAATTTGCAAACATTCTTAACACGTTCTTAATTTCAAAAGGTTTAGACCTAATTTATAAAAAGGCTATTTAAAATATATGTCCTGACATTAATTTACTTAGCTAAGGGGGGGAAGATATTAAATTACAAAAATGTTTATATAAATAATTATAAAAAATATTGGTTCCTAGTTCATTGCGAAAATAAATGCGAAGAGTTACCTTGACCAAGAACAAAGAGGCAAACTGTCTAGGATTCAATAGCACACCAACAGCACACAATCATCCACAACCTGGGAAAATAAGTGAAAATTATACTATAATTACCATAATTGCCACTTACATTTATATTACATCCCTCTTCCCCCAGGGGACTCAGGTTAGCGTACAAATGCATAAATTATTTCTTTGGTGTAGAAGTTGGATGTTTTTCCATCATCTTAAATCTTTTAGGCAGAGATTGTAATAAAATATGGTACACAGAAGCCAAGAAGAAGGCAGTTGCCTCTCTGACCATGACCTACATGTTTGAATGATGTTGTTTGTGAAAACTTTTGATTTGTATGAAGAGGAGGAGAAACTGAGTGGCTCAAGGAAACAGCAGAATTTGGGGCCTGGAACTCTGGACATAATGTAAGAGAAAGGAACACTGTCTTTCCCAGCTCCCTAGCAGCCAAGTATGTGCACTCTGCCACACACAAGTATGCAAAACAGAATTTCCATTAAACACTTGACCTTTTAGAATCAACTTTATTGAAGTGTTATTTACATACAATGAAATTCACTAATTCTATAAATGTTCAGTTTAAGGAGTTTTGACACATTGTATGCCATGTAGCCTTCATCACAATCAAGATAGAGAATATTCCATTACTCCAAAAGTTCCCTCATACCTCCTTGCAGTCAATCTTCCCTCGCTGCTGGCCTTAGACAATTGCTCTCTTGCTTTTGTCTTTGTGTATTAGATGTATTTTTTCCAGAACAGTATTATCTACCACAGTAGTCACTAGCCACATGTGGCTAATGCAACTGAGAAACTTAATTTGTTTTTTTTTTTTTATTTAATCTTAATTAACTTAAATTTAAATAGCCACATGTGGCTAGTGGCTGTCATGTTGCATAATCCTGGATTATCATATAAATGGAGGCACATAGTATGTATTCTCCTATGTCTAGATTTTTTCATTGCACATATTTTTGAAATATGTATCTATGTCATTACGTTGTAACTTGTTCCTTTTTATTTTTACAGCCATTGAATTATTCCTTGTTGTTGTTGCTGTTAAGAACAAATTCTGATCTCAGATACTCATTTCTGGCCAGAAGAATAAGTTCGATAAACATTTTAGAGCTCAATAATTACACATCTTACTGGGTCCCTTAGCAATGAGGAGTAGCTCATTCTTTCCCAGGTTGATGCAGCTCTAGATGAGGCAGCAAAGAAACTGTAAAGAAACTGGCTAACCTGCATTTAGTCTAAGTTCCAGTCCCAAATACTCCTTGACCTTAGCTTAGCAATTAGCCTATTCTCTTTGAGCCTTAGACTCTTGATCTTCAAGAAGAAAGGTGCATCAATGAGGATTTTTTTGTTACAAACAATAGAAACTACCTCTGACTAATTAAAAACAAATATATGAAAATATGTAAAAAATGAAAATTCACTGATTGGAAGAGAAAGTTGAAAACAAGTGTTGGGAAAGAGCAGAACCAGGATAGCTTTATGGATCCAAGTAACAGGAATAAATAGAGTGACTTCACAGTGGCATAGGAGTAAGTCAGACTCAATAAGTTTTTTTGAACTTTAGTCATTTATCTTAAGATTCAAATTCTTAGAAGGAAGATGCCATGGCTAGGAGAAATCTGAACACCTCGATTGATAGTCCCACCAAAATTGGGGCAAAGAGAATTTCCAAAAGAAAACAGAGGTTCTAATAACCAAGGATAGAGTAATAGGTATACGGCAACTGATAACAACAGATGCCACCATGAGGGGCTTAAAGTGGATGATCTCGCACATTCCTTAGAGCTCTGGCTGTCTGTGTGGCTCTGTGATTGGAGCAGCTGAATTTCTGTTTTAGGGTAACTGAACTTCAGAGCTTATCTTCTCCAAGTCATCCTGACTTACCCCTCTTTATTAATATGGAGAACAGGAGAGAACATTTTAACATTGGTGGTGATGGAGTAAATTTATGAAGTGTCACTCAAATAGAAGGGACAGAAGAGTTTGGTGATTTTTAGTTTTAAGACACTACTATACATACTTCAGTTCAGCCACATGATCTCTATTGTATAGAAGTGGAAACTGAATTGTTTTGGGAGATCCCACTAACCTTTGCAATTTTGTGCTCTATGAATCTAACATTTGCTGAAGTGGGGCATCTAGAAGGAGTAAAGCTGGGTCTAGAATTTAAGTGTGCTGGACGATGATCAAATGCTTTATATTATATCAATGAAAAAGTAAATACATTACAAGCTTAGCCATGTACTTCTTTTGACTTGACTCCTATGTTTTTATAGGTTACTGAAATTTATCAATCAGAAAAAAAAGATGTATAGTTAAGCTAATATCTCAGAGTCTACTGAGAAGAAAGAAGATGCTTCAGAGGGGGTGTCTAAGGAAAGAGACACTCTCCTATTCAGAGGACATGCAAGTAAACACAGAGGCCAAGTGGGGAGGGAAGAGGTTGGCAGTTTCCCTAACAGACAAACCTGATACCCGCCGAGTCACACCCAGTGTCCAAAAGCAATGTGGGTGGGCTTCTCTTCCAGACATCCCTGAACAGCTGTGTGTGGGCTGCTTCTTACTCCCACCCCTCCTTTACTCAATGCCCACGTGAGTGAGAGATAAATAAGGAGGCATAGGAAGCCCTTATTTGGCACTGTCTAGATTTTTTTTTTCCTGAACCAGTTGTCAGTTGTTGATATGATGCACCTTTACCCTAAATGTTTTGATGTATATTTCCTAATGTGAGGAAATCTCTTATGATCGTAGTTCAATAATTGAACTGAGGAAATTAACATCAATACAATATTATCTGCTCTGCACATCTTTTTCAGATTTGACAGTTATCCCAATAATATCCTTTATAGCAAGATAAAATCCTGCATCAGACATTGTATTCAGTTATCCTGTTTTTTTACTCTCTTTTAATCACAACAGGTTCTCAGTCTTTGTGATTCATGACACAGTTATTTTAGAATAGTCCATGACAGTTATTGTGTAGAATGTATCTTAGTTTAGGTTTGACATATATTCTCTCATGATTAGATTGAGTTATGTATTTTTGACAGAAACATCACAAAAGTGGTCTGTGTCTATCTCAGTTCATCATACCAGGAATTGCTCAGTTTTAAAGCCCAACAAATGGTTTTCCCCAAGCCTCATCTCAGAAGTAGATTTACTGTGAACTGTATACCATATAAGTGTCAAGACCTCTCATTTGCACATTCCCTCTAAGGCCAGGGGAACTACCTTAGCAATATGTTTACGTGGTCATTATGTTTCTGTAAAATATACAAATGTGAGATGTTTAACTATAATTTTCTAACGTTACCATCCCTTTCTATTCCAATTTCTCCTTCATCACCTTTCATGTTACATAGAGTGATGGATGATAGAGTAGTTGTGGGATTTTTAGGATCTAGCCAAGGGTGAATTGAATGGGCAATACTTTTAGTTCGAGTTTGTTTTGTAGTTATGATTCTGTAGAGTTAAATTACTGCTACTCATCCCAGTGTATGAATAGCTTCCAAGAATACTTTTCCTGTCCATGGAGTTACCTCACTGGCATGGTGTCACTGAAGACTCAGGTTGGAGGTTATATATCACAATACGTATATCCCTTACAATAACTGCCATGGGAACTGTGTGAATAGTAGAGGAAAAACAGAGTTTGAAATGCACAGAGCCAGAATCTAATCTGTGGAAAAATTTTTCCTCCCTTTATCAGGCATGCAAAATTATAAGCAGAGGACTCAATATCATCAGTATTTAATCAAAACCCAGGTTCTCTCCTGTTATTTAGCATATACAATTATAAATGCAGCATAAACTATTTGGTCGTTTATGATGGGAGATTCATGAAATAGAGTTTATTCTTATTCTGGTGTTTGTAGGAACACAAATATGTGGCAGTGCTGCAGACAGCAAGTTTGTCTGTCAAGCCTCAGATAGGAGCTGCAGAAGATACGACTGTATATATGATATTAAGATTCTGCCCAACCCTAAGAGCTCATGATTCTATGACTATAAACTTGTAGGATACATTTACATATGATCCATCTATTTATCTATCAACATGAAATCACTTTGTTCAAGAACGATTTGAGATAGCTTGTGAAATACATATACTTGTAAGAAAATAAAAAGTACATATGCAAGGTTTTCCTAGCTGCTGAGAGGAGTTGTTTGATGGGCATAGAGTTTCAGTTTTGCAAGATGAAAAATTTTAGGAGATGTGTTTCATAACAATGTGAATATAACTAACACTACCAAACTACACTTAAAAATGGTCGTAATGGTAAATTTTATATATTTTTCTCACAATTAAAATTTCAAAAAATTAAAAATGTATGTAGGTGAATGAGGAAATCAATAATTAAGTGAAACATTTAAGGTAAGAAAAATAGAAGAAAACCAAGGACAATATTTGTTCATTACATGAAGTTTTACACTCGTGCTAATGGGTTCTGAATTTGTCTGTGGACATCTGTCTAAGCAGCCAGTGTAAGGAGGACTGACATGTAATTATTTTTTTATCCACAATATTAGCTTACACTTTTGCTATACATAACACATTCTGTGTATAAAATACATATCTGTTGAAAAAATAAGAAAAAATGATAATGTATACTGAGTCTTTCAAATATATTGACCTTCAGCTTCTAGTCTTTGAATCTAAGGCATTTGTTTGATTACTTATTACAAACAAGTGATAATGAACTGATGTTTCAATAAGACCTGAATATCTAGTGTTTGCAGTATAGAAATTCTTTCGTAAGATTCTATGGCACTTATTGATTTGATAATTGATTAATAGATTCAACATGCATATTCTTTGAGGATTTTACCTGTGTGTTCATCAACATGCTGGGTGCTGTGAATATTAAGTGGATCAATAAAAACCAGTACCCCCACTCAAATAGTCCCCCAGGAGAGTCAAGAATGATATTCTTTTCCTTTTTGCATTTTAGGCTTCACAAACAAAAGAATGACTATGGCATAGCCATTTCCCTGAGTTATTGATGACTAATTTGCCTGCTGGGTTTTTGGCTTGGGTTATCTGAAGCCCAATTAATACTGATGAGGTAAGAATATGAAGCATGTATGTAAATGGGAGAGAATAGAATGTAGCATTATTATTTACTTTTCTGTGATTTGAGCCCAAGAGAGACAGCTATGGCTAAATCTCTCCTTCAGACACACATTAGCAAAGTTGTGCCTTGGTGGTTAAGTGCTGACCATCAGGAAGTCATAAAAGCCATCCTTTATGGAAAGAAGGGAAGTGGGTGTGACCCTAGAAAACAAAGTTCTACCTCTATATACCAAAGACAAGGTGTAATTATTTCTTAAACCATAGGGTGCCTTTCTGGTATGCAACTTTCTGAAATATACTGTTTACCTATGGAGCACAACTCCCAAAAAAGGGGCTTAAAGACACTTATAAATGCCCCCCCCCCTTTTTAAATTAGCTATACTCAAAGTTGAAAAGAAATTTATTTATTTAGGGAAAAAAAGGTACTAGCAAATGAATGACTTAAAAATAACAAGCTTATGTACAGTGGGATAAGTTTTACAGAATACTATCATAGACAATATGTCATTGGAGCCTCTGAACTGTCAGTAAAGGACTAAGACAAGTGGTGTCCTTACCTCCACTGTATGCATAAGGAAGTGAAGACTCAAGCAGCTTAAGAAATAAGCTCACCATCGCAAAAGCATCAGAGGCAGTGGCCAGTACTACACCCAGCTCTTATTCCCAGATCTAAGTCCACCTGCTCACGAAACATTAATTAAATGCCTGTGGTACTCCTGGTGTTATGCAGGCCTCTGGGAAAATAAAGGTAAATAAAACAGAGCCTCTTTTCTCCTTGTAGTATATCTGCAAACCCAGAATTTTTATGGTGTTTGGTATTTACTAAATATTTTACGTCCATGATCTATGTAGATAACGACTAAAAATCCTCAAAATCAGTCAAGTTAGGTGTGATTATCTCCATTTGATAGAGGAAGAGACAGTTGGGGACTGTATTAATCACTTCACCAGATAGTGGTAGAGCCACAATCTGAATTCAGGAGAACCTAATTCCCTGAAATTATTATCACACTTTTAACTCCTCAAAAGATACAGAGCATACTATATACATGTTTATATCTTGGAGTCCTATGCATGATCTCTAGCACATGTTTCTCAGTGTCTTTCTTCTGGTCCAGTTAGCTTGTGATAACATAAGTGTCATAAATGCCAGCTCCCAAAGGAAGGCATGAGCTCATTACAAGCACCCACATTTGGGCCAGGAGTCAAGAATGTTAACTCTGCTTATTTTGAAATCTGGGTTGTGCACACTGTTTAAGCACATGGGAGTGGATGCACTGATAAAAATGCTTCTGTGGGATGGAAGTGATTCTTACAGGGTATCCTTACAGGGGAATCCACATGGAATGGCCCTTGAATGGGTCTTATTTACAGCAACAGCTCTGTGCCAAGATTCTAAGGAGTAAACCTAAGGTATGACTGTGGAGGAATAACATCAGTCTGAAAACACAACTATTCTTAGCTGCCTTTGGGTAGGTGACATACTAATCTGTCATTAAGCCACTGAACCATTTAAACTGTCTGGTTCCTATTCAATATCTCTTATGTTATACTTCTGAACGGAATAAATAATTTTCCCCATGGACTTAAATGACCATTTAGATTATGATAATGATTGCAAGAAATATATTTTCAATGTAAAAGTCATATTTCCTTTTTAATGTCATGAGACTCTGACTATATATACATAAAAAGAAAAGTATGGAGAGAGTGAGATAGATACAGTGATGATACTTATATACAAATGTATGTATGTGTGTATATATATACATATATATACACACAAATATATGTGCATGTGTGTATATATATTACATATGTGTGTATGCTTATATGATACATGCATATTTATACATACTATTTCTAAAGAATATATTAATATACATACTCAATATTTATGTACAGAGAGCATATTCATTAGCTAATTTTCTCTAATTTGCTTCTTTTCTTCCTAATAATTAAGGCAAAATTATTTTAAAAATTAAATTTAAAAATTCTCTAAGGGAAGAAATAAAACAATCTAGGCAGTATATTCTCATAGTGTGGAAAAATGTTTATGGACACTATCTCAAAGGCAAAACAAAGAAAAGGAAGTTTATAAACTCCTAACAGTAATTATTTCTCAGTAGGGAGGTTATATAGTGCAGAAAGTATTTTCTTGATAATACTTTTCTATAGTTTTCAAATTTTATCCATTGAATATGCACCATTTTTATACTTAAAAAACACACATACACACACAAGAAAGAATCATTAACACTTTCTTGTAAAATTTATCTCTGGAAGGTGTTCATAACAGAGCGATAATACATTATGTCAGGATGAATAGATCTAAAAGAACGTGTCTCAGTTCCCTGAAGGATTTGAATCTACACAGAGAATTTCTACTGAGGAATGGGGATGATTTATGCTAATCCTAATTCTAAATATGCCCAGAAGTACAGTTTTGGAGATCGAATAAAATTCAAAAGTTTCCATGGGTTGGTTGGAGGGGGGTGGAATTGTGTGAACCAGGGTCAGAAGGTCTGGGTGCAATGTCTTACCTTGAGTTCTCTCCATTAAATCCATGCTTAAATGGAAAAAATAATAAATAAATAAATAAATAAATAAATAAATAAATAAATAAATATTAAAAAAATCGAACTGGAGACGCTTGTGGTACCCAGTGTGGCAGCCATGGGATTATATGAGTCAGCTCTCCTGAAGTGAAACAAAATTGTCTCACAGCCACAGCCAGTGCTCCTTCTATCCACGCTGCTTCCTCACTGAGGCCACACTACCTCCAGGCTCCTCCCAGCCAAGGACTAAAAGGCTGAAGAAGCAGGTCAATTCCAGGAACACATAACACCCCTCCAATGGGTGATTTTGATGCAAAAATGCCTCATTAGCCTGACTAAAACTTACTTAAAATTGTATTTCATTCTGAAACTCTTTCTGCTGAATCCCCCTTTCTCCCTCTTCCTATTGGTTTTCAGAGAGAGTATTTATTACCCTCTGAAGTACCTACTTCCTCTTTTACTCTCTTCTTTATCTTCCAAAGGCATTAACCCTCATACGTCTTTTGCTCATCTAATCTCATCTTGGGTTCTGCTTCTCAGAGGACACAAAGTAATACAAGTGGTCCTGAGAGAGGTTTATGAATGAAGATAGATGCTGAGTATTTAGGAATGACTCACTGTCCACTTGTCAAGCAAATGGATGGTGTCTAGAACTATATGGTTGGCTTCTGGTTCAAGATGGGGACCAATCGCTATAAATTCTACTGATGTTGATCTGAGAAAACAACCACTATAGCGGTAAACTCTTACAGGTTCTAAGATTCAGGTTTTTAGGAAGATAAAGGGAGAACAATGCCTATAAGGAAGTAGAGTTGTATGCTTAATACTAGATTGTATTGACACTCTGCAAAGGGATATTGGGAAACTGAAATCTTTTGACAAGCAGTTAAAGGCTAAATATGAGAGCCAGATGGCCTCTTCGGTAGCTTACAAAGAGATGAGCCTCTTTACAAAAAAACAAAACAAAATAAAACAAAACAAAAAAAAATAAAGCTAAGCAGCAGACTGAGAACCTGATTGAGTCACAGAGTTCAAGAGACATTTGAATGCTCAGCCAAGGCTGCTTGGAAATTCCCAAGGGTTCTGTAGATTCTCTGTCTTAGTCAGTTTGGGTTGTCATAACAAAATACTAGACTAGGTGGTTTATAAACAACAGAAATTTAATTCTCACAATTTTGGAGGCTGGGAATTTGAGATCAGGGTCTCAGTGTGGTCGGGGGAAGTCCCTCTTTTGGATTGTAAACTTCTCGTTGTGTCCTCACATGGTGAAAGGAGCTGGAAGGCTCGATGGGGTCTTTTTTTAAGAGAGCACTGAACCCATTCATGAGTGTTCTAGCCTCATGACTTGATTATCTTACTAAGATCCAACCTCCTATTATCATCACATCAGGCACTAGAATATTAACATATCAAAATTTCAGAGGGACATAAACATTCAGACCATAGGATTCCCCTAAACCCTCAGAGTTTATAGAGATGGACCACCCTTTCCTAGTAAGAGCTAGCACTTCCTTTATACTGGACGATGCTTCAGAAGTCTTTCCTGGAAAAGCAACATGTCTTTCACCTCAGGAGTGCCTTTACCTCCTCTTTTGTCTGCAAAGTTCTACATAGGGCTAAATGCCAACAGAGCCCAGCTGGTCATGATAAGGGAAAAATAAATTATATACTAAAGGAAACCAGAATTAGATACTAAGTAGCAGCAAAAGTAGGGAAATGTCCCTGAGACAGAATTTTGAGGGTACTAGTTTGAGCAGGATGGAATATAAGACTACATAGGAAAAGTTTACTGATTTGGGTGCACTTTATCATGAACATGGGATTTAATATCCTGGTAAGAACCAATGTGAATGAGGCAAGCTCACTTGTAAGTAGCTCTTAGAAGTCTGGAAAAAGTGATGAACAAAGCCGAGTGAAGAGAAATTGCATGAGTTTTCGCAGACAGATGGTAGATAAGTTATGAAGAGGCTAAGGGAAATGAATATGCAAGGTGGATATATAATGTGAAGCCAGAAGATCTGCCAAGGGAATATGTTAGATAGACAGGCAAAGAAGACACATGATTTCTCTAAGGCCATCAGAAATGTCCTGGGGAGAACATTGCTAAGAAGTTCAGTGCTGGCTCTCTTCTGCAGCCCAGGGCTGGCAGTAGGTGAGATGGGCTTATTAATATCCAAGGTGATAATTCCCATCTACCCACCAAATAATACAAGCCAGATGGTGGCACTTATCTACCAGATATCAAGAAGTAATAATTGCCTTATAACTAGTAAGGTCAATGGTACAACCAAGAGGGCTTGATACACAGGGAGTCAGTTAATAGAACATGACATATCTAAAGGCAGAATACATGGGCAGTCAACAAGGGTTATACTTAAATCTACAGCCATAAAAAGGAAGAATGGGAGAATGGGAGTCTGAAGGTGTTCACCCAACACAATGTCACAGTTTCTTGCTTGATTTGTTGACCTTAGTGGTTTTTTAGATCTAGAAGCCATTGAATGAAGGGGTAGGTAGCAGGATCCCTAGGAAAAAGAAACCTGTAACATTATGGCAAGTCTATACCATGGCAATTCCTAAGCTCCCCTAAAGAGACTTATAGCAGGGCCAACTTCAGGGATGTGTACTGAACTCGGTATTTAGAAGGTCTCCTCACTTGGTTTAATGCTGTGTTGTTACCTTGAAATTCTTAATTATTTTAAACAAGTGGCCTCACATTTTTTTATACTGGACACTACACATTATATAGGTCAGTCTTGCCTATAGCTATTGACTCAGTCACCTCTGTACACTGGGTACAGAGGGTCTGAGTTGACATTAATATCTAGAGACCTTAAGTGTCATAGTCCTCTGTTAAAGTGAGAGCTCACATCAGGTAACAAATGGAATCCTGGTTAAAATTCAGATCATAGTGTGTCCACTGTGTCAGGAGTCCTACCCACTGTTCATTTTTCCAGTAGCCAAATGTTTAGTTTGCTTTTCTGAAAGACCTACATCAGTACCTGTTTCACTAACCGAAAGACATCAGAAGAGGATTTTCGCTCTTACGGAAAAAAAAAAAGTAAAAACAGCGTTCAACATTTGTTTTTCAGCAAATCGTTTTAGAAGCAGTGCCCATCAAGCAGCAAAAGTGGCACCGCCAAGCTCCTTCCCTGGAAATTACACTCGGCATCTCAGCCTCATGCAACCATAGTTTTGAGCTGTGTCTGTGAGCATCTGTGCTTTATCTCTATTAATTTTGTGCATCCGTTAGCAAGATGTGTCCTAACATATCAGAAAAGCCTAAGAGAGCTCATAACAGTGTTACACTTAGCATAAAACTGGATATAATTAAGCATATTTGGCATAATTTGTTAGGTTATTTTTGGGTGTGGGAACACTCAAAAATGTTTCCATATAATATTTTTTATGTTTTAATTAAATTTATTGGGGTGACATTAATTGATGTAGGTTTCAAGTTTACAACTCAATAATATATCATATATAGATTGCATTGTGTATTCGGTACCCAAAGTCAAATTTCCTTCTGTCTCCATATAAATTAATGGTAATTGCTTCTTTGCTGTTTGTCATTTCAGCTTAGAAAAGATTTCATAGAAACACTACGTTTGGATGATGGGGGAAACCTGTACTTGTCATTTAGCATGATGCCCAATTTGAGTTCTTAGTCTATGGAGTAAGAGGTATGAGAGTGCAAAAGTCAAACATAGACTCTGAAACTGCCCTCTACTCACTTATCAAGGGAGTAAGTAAGTAGTAACATAACATTACAGAAAGGATGGCGATTAGTGCCATTGTTTAACAGCTAAAGGGTATGAAACAGGTGGGGGGAGCATCCCTATTATATCTGTGCTTAATTTTTCAGTGTGGCCCCCACGGAACTCAGATGGATGCTGGAGATGGAGTGTAGACTCTGGAAAGCTCAATAAAATAATAGCTCTGATTGCAACTGCTACACTAGAGGTGATATCTTTACTAGAGCAGATTAACAAGGTCTCAGGTTAATATGTGATATACATCCATTGATTTGGTAAATGCATCCTTGTCCATTCTCATTATAAAGAAGGATCAAGAACAATTTTCATCTGCAAGGGATATGTAACAATATTTATTTATAATTTTGGCTCAGGATTATATTACCTCTTTGCCATGTTGTAGGATAAAAGTATCTGAGCTGTTTGGTCAACCCACAGAATAAGACACTGATGCATTATATCAATAACATGCTGATCAGGCAGGACAAACAAGAGACAGCCTTACTGAAAGCTTTAATAAGACACAAGTGCTCCAGAGGATGGGGGATAAACCCTATAAAAGATTCAGACTCCTGACAATTCAGTGAAGTCTTTAGAGATCCAGTGGTCAGGAGTTTGCCAGAATTGCTTTCCAAAGTAAAAGAATAATTGCTGCATCTTGCATCCTTTACCACAAAGAAGGAAACAGAGAGGTCGATAGTTCTCTTTGAGTTCTGGAAGAAGCATATCCCATGCCTAGAAACAGTGCTTTGGCCCATATACTAGGTGACAGGGAAGACCTCAGGTGTCTGGTGGAAAAAGACTCAGCATGGAGCTTTGGGGAAGCCTCACTTGGAAAATCACAATGCAAACCCCGATATTTTGGAGTAAGTCCACGCCATCCACAGAAGACAAAATAATATGTCTTTTGGTAAAACAGCTCCTGGTGTGTTACTGGGTCTAGGTAGCAACAGAAAACTTAACCATGGGGCACTAAATGACCATATGGCCATAACTGCACATTATTAGCTGGGTTATTTTAATTCTTCCAAATCAGAAAACAGCCCAGCATTAGTTATGCAAAAGATGAAAATGGTCCACCCAGATTGGGTCCAAGCAGGACCAGAGTTGCATAAGCAGGTGATTCAGAATCCATGTCACCTACAGCAGCTGTGCCAGTAATCCTCCTCTATGTTGCACCTAAGACTGCTGAAGGAAGTGGAGAAGTCTGTCAATGCCCTTCAGCAACACACAATCATCTACACCTACAGTCAAACGAGTTAAGCTTATTGTTATAGCAAACAAGAAAGAATGGGTATCTATGGGGCATCTCAGTAAGAAGGTATCAGAAAGAACTTACTATGGAATTTGAGTCTGTGGTAGCGTATCTGGAGGTGGTTCAAAGAATTGAGGCTCTGCTATGTATTGGATGCTCTCAGGGGCAATTCTATGAATTGGTATCTTAATAAAGCTTATCTATAAGATGAAATGAATGAAATGAAGCTAAAACTATAACTGGGTAATTATAGATTTTAGTATTGCATGTTAATTGCTGTCAGAACTCAGAAAAAAAGATCAAACAAGTAAATCAATAAAATTATGTAAGTGTGTTAAGTGTCATTAAAAGAGCTGAAAAAGAAGCTAATATCATAAATCATGGGAGAGACAGGGCAGTAGTCCTGCTGGTAAACCTACTTTAGATTAAATACTTGGGAAAGATCTTTGTGAAGAAGTGATGTTTAAATGAGATCTAGGACACAAGGAGTGAGTCATGTGACATGGGGGAAGAGCATGCCAGGTGGAGGAAACAGCATACATATGGTTTTGAGGTAGAGAAGAATTTGGAGTTTTTAAGAGATTGAAAGAAGGCGGTGAGTTGGCCCTGAGCGAGCAAGAGGCAGGGAGGGGGAGAACAAGAGGAGAGTGACACATTGAGGACCAGATTATATCAGGCCAGGAAAGAGTTTGGGTATTATTCCAAGAGTAATGCAAGTTTTTGGAGAGGTTTTAAACAGAGATGTGACTGATCTAATGTTTTTTAAAGATTCTGTCCTTCCTGTGGAGAATGGACTCAAGGTGGGCAAGAGTGAACCAGGAAGGTTAGTTAGTTGGGGAGGTACTGCAATAATGTACGTGTAGATTAATAATGATCTAAATCACAACAGGCTGTCACCTTACTTTATGAATAGGTTACATTGTCTATCTTTGAGTGGGAAGTACTGTGTAGGTGGATGACACAGCTTCTTTTACAGCTGACATTCCAGTGTCTGAAATTCTAACTCAGTTCCCAAAACACATGTGTTTTTTTTTATATGTATAGTTCAGCAGGATCAACATGAGTATAATATTAAGAGTTTATTCCCTGTGCCATAGCCTCTCAAACATGATCCCCAATATCTTGTCTTACGAAAGCCAACTTCTATGGTTAATTTAGATTAAAAGTATTCCACATGAACCTGTGCCCCTAGTCTTATATGGAAATAAAACAAGGGAACAAAAGTAATGAAGGAAATTAAATCTCTGTGTATATATGTCTGAATACATAGACTTTCTTACAAAGGGCTGAATGCAATTTAAAAAAAGGAAAATAATAAGTTTCTACATAGCTTCGTTGAGCTAGTGAAGTTGCCTGGGGTGCTAGCCATAAGGGGCAACACTTGCCCAAGGAACACAGACTTCTCAAGACCATTTGTTAAGCCTAGGTTTAGTCTGTCAGATTACATTAAAGAAAAAAAAAACTGTTAATGAGCGATAATAGCATACCCACTCTAACAAAACCATTATATTTTGATTCTTGTTACTCTACTAGCTTCAATTCACTGACTACTACTGTTTTTCAAGAGAAAAAAAAAGAGAAGCAGTCACTTGTATAAAGTAGACTTAGGATTTGTTCTATGCTATGTGAAACTCACCTGTTATCCATGTACAGAAAGGAATCTGAAAGGAGTTTTAAAGAAATAAGATTGATCTAAAATGATTTATTATTTATAATTTATGTGTATTTTTCATCAGAAAAGTGCACATAATGGTTATGAACTCAGAAAATGTTAAGAATGCATTGTTAGAATCAGGCTGGCGGTATCTTAAGTTGATAGTAAGAGAAGAGCAAAGAAAAAATTTCACATAAAGCTACAGTATTTTTGTCCCCGAATCTTAAGATTGAAACTAGTTGTTTGTATTCATTCATTAAATCCGTACTTGATGGTTCAAATTTTGGGGAAAAGTATGTTGTATATTGCTGAGAGGCAGGGAGTTTGTGGTGTTTAAAATGTGCTCTTTTGATTTTAATATTGAAGTGTTATGAATATGAGTTTTTTTAAAAAGATATTAAAATATTCTTAACTATAATTCTGACAGAATAATCAGGGCTTACTGTTTGGGTAATAAATTATGACATTGTTGATTGGCATTCTAGCTTCAAGAGAAAAAAAACAGGATAAATTACTTTCAGGGACAATTTATGTAAATAGCTAATAATGTATTTAAACCACATTCTGCCTTAAATTTCTTTGGAAATGAGGTACAAAATTAACCAAGTCGAAGTACATAAACAGCTCAAGAAGGTAAAATATATAATTTTTTTACATCGCCTGCACTCCAGGGTTGTGATCTGTCACGGTCTAACACATTAATCATTGCCTTGTGTCCTCATGCTTCTGATTGTGAAAGAAATCATGACCTCAGTAGCACTTACTTATCACGTGTCCAAGAATTCAAGCCCATGAGCTGACGGGCGAGTCACAAGGAAATTCATTTTTAGTACTTTGATGACAGATGAGCTGGGAGGATGAGCATTAATGAACTGAAGTTCTTAGAATGAAATACCCATTGTTTTAATTCTTTGCAAACTCTCCTCACTGCGTGTGATGTTATACTTAATAAATGTCTTTCTAAAGATTTTTCAGGGGTTTTCAAAAGTATCCACACCATTTTTTTCTGACACACACACGCACACACACACATGCACACGCACACACGCACACACACACACAAACACACACAAACACACACAAACACATACACCCCTCTTTCTTCTCTGCTTTAATTAGAAACCAAAATTTTATGACCTCCATAAATTATTTCATCTAAAAAGTCAGGTTATAGTAGTTAATGAATTAATAACCTAAGAATTTGTGTGAGCAGAGATCTTTATATCGTAAGCAATTCAAGACCTTTCCACCTTTTTATAAGGGCTAATCCTGCCAAGTCCACTGTTCTTTCTTGATATCAAATGAAGTTTTGAGCTATTATTGTTAGCTTTTCATTAAATTTTATGACCAAATAATAGAGTATGAGAATTACAAGTTTTGAGACACTGGATGTGGCATTCAAAGATATTTTAGGTTCATCTTAAATACTTTATAAATACATAAAAATGAAAAACATTGTAATTCTACGATCCGGTTTTTGTTTTAGTGCTTTCTTCTAGACTTTGTTTAAAGGCATAGAAATGTATGCATGTATAAGGCTTTTGAATATATATGTGTATGTATATTAATAATGACACATACATTTTTAATATATATTCTTCCTTTTCACTTAATCTTATACTAGAAAAAAATTTTAATATACATATGATGGTCATAATTATCATTTTAAACTAGTACTTTGTGTCTATGGACTCGAAATGCTTCCACTTTGCCATTTTACTATTATAGAGTTTTGAACTTTTTTTTCAATTTTTCACAATGGGAAAAATTATCTGTAAAAACAGATAAGGTTTCAATGAATACTTTCTCACATATAACTTTCTTTTCTATTGAGTTAAATTTTTTAAAGTATTTTTTTATTTTGAAATAATTTTGATTTATAGAAAAGTTTCAAAGAAAGTAGAGAAATTCTGATATACCCTTCACCCAGTTTTCCCAGATGTGAACACCTTATATAACCACAGTACACTTGTCAAGATTTAAATTAAAAAATTCACATTAATATTAGCTGAACTACAGATTCTAGACAGATTCACCAATTTTTTCCATTAATATCCTTCTTGAAACTTTTGGTTTGTGTCTTTCATCAGTTCTAGAAAATTTCTTTATTAGCAAGTGTGTTTTAAAATATTGACTGTACTACATTCTTCCTTTCTTTTATCTTCTTTTTCACATTTTTCATCTTTGTTTCCCTATGTTGCATTTTGTGTCATTACTTCTAGTTTACCATCAAATTTTAAATTCTCTCATTTTCTGTGTCAATCTGTTGCAAAGCCCATTCCCTGAGCTGGTTTATTTTTTAATTATTGTATTTTTTATTTCTAAAAAGATTCATTTGTTACTTTCCCGAAAATATTTGATTTTTCTTTATAGATTTTTATACTCACATGTATTTTTCATGCTTGTCTTTTATTTCTTTAAATATAGTAATGTATATGTAATCTGTAACATAAGAAATACCCTGCAAATTCAGCAGTTTATAATTACACACATTTATTAATTCCCAGTTTCTATGGGTCAGGAATCCAGGCATAATTTATCTGGGTTCTCTGCTTCAGAGAATCTTTCAAGGTTGTAATCAAGGTATCAGTCAGGGCTGTATTTTAATCTCAAGGTTGGACTCAAGTGGTTGTTTTCTGGATTGAGTTCCTTGCAGGCTACTGGATGAAGGACCTCATTTCCTCACTGGCAGTTGACTGGAGGTCACACTCAGTTCCTTGCCACATGAGCTTCTTAAACATCACAGCTTGCTTCATCAAAGCAAGTAAGTCAAGGAGGCTTGAGAGGGAGAGAGTGCTGGCAAGACAGAAGTCACAGTCACACATAATAAGCAAGGAAGTGACATTTTATGTATTCTTTTCAGCAGAGCAAATCACCACATCCAGCCCTGCCACCCAAGGGGAGAGAATTATGCAAGTATGTGAATATCAAGAGGAAGAAATCATTGAGAGATGTTTAAAACACCTATCTATCACAATTAAACAGCTATTTTATAGATTCTTCCTAATAATTTTAATATTCGAGGTCTCTTCAGGATTAGATCTGCTCTATTGTTTCTTCAACTTCTCACTCATGCCTTATTTCCTTGTGTGTTTTGTTATTTTTGATTGTGAATTGTTTGTTTTAATGTTTTATTTGTGGATTTTTTTTTGAGGTCTAGAATGAAAGTGAATTTCTCTAGGGAGGACTTGCATTTGCTTCTATCAGATGCCTGTAGGAATTACCAGTCAGTATATAATTAAGTTTTTGTCTTGACATATTGGGATCAAAAGGTAATGTGAATTTAGTTTTAAAACTTATATTAGAATTAGCCTAAAATTCAAGATTATGAGAGTAATATTTTCTTTTTCTACTCTGCGTTTAAGTTTGTGACCTTTGATTTCCTTAATGTCATCTGAGTGAGTGGGAATGTGTATTTTTGTTTCAATATTTTGTGTAGAGTCTTTGGTACCCCCAATTGATGTCAGAAGATGTCTTTATAGACTCCTTACATTGGGTAGATATTTTATCTTCTGTTCTTTATGCCCTTTGAAATAATAAAAACTAAAACTCAAGTTCACTCTGGTTAATAAATACCTTCAGAGTGAAATTATCCTTTGATATTCTATCACACATCTGGGGTACTACTCTCACTTACTGCTTTATCTAGAGGATTTTTTTCCTACTTCTCCTCTAGCTCATTGATGCATTTAATTTATTTTTTTCTAAGATACTTAATTGTTTTAGAAAAAGATTTGAAGTTTCCTAATGTTTCTTCATTTTATTGCACACATATTTATTGATCAGATAGATATTAGGTATCAGTATCTATACTGGACTTTGGAAGATCAGACATCATTTTGTCTTCAAGGACCTCACCATTTAGTATGGAGACAGTTATTCAAATTTTGACATAATACAATGTAAATTCCCTAGTTGAGGCAAACGTATTACTATTGGGGCACAGAGGTAAGCACAGATAGTTCAGTCAGAACAGTACTCCATGGTGTGTATCTGGCTTTCATATTTTGAAAGATAACTTAGATATTCTTGCATATTCTCAAAATAGTAGTGACAAATTTTTGACAAAAAAATACTCTGATAAAATATTTACTAATAATATAAAACTTCTTGTCAAAGTTAGATAAAAGAGTATATTTACTTTGATTGAGCAGTGGCCTAACATTAGAAGCCTGATTTTCCTTATCGGCATTCCTATCAGTAGGCAAGGCAGGCATCTTTGTTTTCATTTCATTTGTAAAAAAAAATGAGTCCCCAGAAGACCATATGCCTTTTTCTTTCCTCTGTGTGTTGTTTCAGTGAGAACAAGTGATACCACTAGAAGAGAAACAAGCTATCAGAAAGCTCTGAGTTCCTGAGAGTCAATGGGGAAAGAATACAACGCTAGAGCCTGGTCTTGAATGAATATGATTCAGTAGAAAAATAGGACATTAGGAAAAGTGTCTTCAAGGAAAACCCTTCCACTTGCTTCTTGGGTGACTTAGACAAAATGACTTATTCTCTTTGCTTCACAGGTAAATAAAACTTGTAAAGTGAACTTCTGACCTATTTGAATCCTAGGATTTTTAGAGACTCAAATAAGATAATTAATGTGAAAGCTTTATAAACAGCTTTACAAAATATAAAGATGGTTTTCTCAGTTTCGTTTTATATATATATATATATATATATATATATATATATATATATATATATATATAT
>CM053507.1:116894310-116939386 GCA_028627145.1 Eidolon dupreanum
TCTCTCTCTCTCTCTCTCTCTCTCTCTCTCTCTCTCTCTCTCTCTCTCTCTCTTTTCCTGATAGGAGAGTGAAAAGGAAAGCATCTTCTTTTTCAGGTGAGGGCTGAAGTCCTGTTCATTGAGTGTTACATACACTTTTGTTATAGTAGAGAAAAGTAGATTTAAAGGAAAAAATATGTAGGTGAAATGCCTAAGTAAATCAGAAGACAGGAGGAAAAATTCTGGGACTTCAGGAGTGTTTGTCTTTTGTTCATGAAGGCAATAACAACTACAGTAGAATATGACCCTCAAAAGTAACTACCTGTTGTTCACATGGGTTGTCCAACAGTTCCTGGCAAAAAAAAAAAAAAAAGTAAAACTCAGTGTGAGCCATTAATCTCTCATCTCCTTTGAAAAACAAAACAAAGAAAGAAACTCTCAAAGGAAGAAATACTTCTACTTACCCTTGCTGCTCTCAAGAAAAAACAGAATGAGTATATTTACAATAAAGGAAATAGGTCATATGGTAAACTCAGAGGGAAAAATGGAAGAAACATAACCTAAAAGGCCCACAGTAATCATGTAGTCCAACTTTTATACCTTATCGATGAGAAAAGAAAGGACAAGAGAAAGGCAGTGACTGGGCTGGCAATATCCAGGGAGTTAGAACCTGAGTTGGAATTAGCACTACAGCCATCTGCGTCCAGCCCAGTGCTGGTTTCACTGTTGCATTATTGCTTATGTAGAAGAGAGAAACTTACAGTTAGCATTTTAAGAATCAGCACGTGTGACTGTCCTATATAACTGGTTTGCAACCTTCTTATAGTTCTACCGACTGAGCTCTAGGTAAAGAGACTCTTCTTTTACATCAGATATTTATTCTTCAGAGCTTATTATTAGTGCAACTGAAAAGCATATAAATGAATTTTTAACCCAGGAGGGTATCTATTGCAACACAATAGCTGTGTGCCATTAAAGAGAAGCATGTGCCTCTATTTTAACAATAAAATGTTCATTATTAAATAGCAGACTTTAAAAGCAATATAATTGAATACAAAGTACTCCAGAGTTTGTGAACAGAATTTCTGGTACAAAAAGAGAGTGTGTGAAATCAGTGTCATGGTGCAACAGCCATTCCTTGCAGCCCAAAGAGACTGAAAAGCACAGTTAAAGAGAATTAATATTTTCTGGCACAGATGCATCACTGGCTGCACAAGGTGATTTTAGTGTGCATTATACTTTAATTATAACTGCGCTGTTGCCATCTGCTTCATTTCATTCCCTAATTATAGATGCAAAAAGCATTTCACAACTCCCACCCATATTAAAAAAAAAAAAAAAGATCTGAGGGATTTCATGGCAGACTTGCTTTGAGTACCTCCCTTTTTTCTTGGCCTGTGGACTCTCTCTTCAACGGTACATTTAAGTAGATGAAGAAAATGTTCGTGATGCACTGATCATCTCAGCAGAGCTGGGGTGTCTGAGCTTGTTCTATCCATTAATAATTTTTTTCTACTGTTATGATAACACACTTTAGCTAACTCTATCTATCCATAACCATATATGACTTCCTGTTCACATATCTTTTTCTATATCTACTTTCCTCTCCCTCAAAAAAAACATTTAAAAATTAGTCATTTTATTTTATTTTATTTATTTTATTGATATTCAGTACTATCATTTCAAGCACCTCCTGAACTCCTGAGAACCAACCTACCAAGAAAACAGTTATTGTCCTCCTTTTTAATAGAGAAGAGAGATTTAGAGAGTTTAAAGGTTTTCTTTAAGGTAACACAGCTGGTCAGTGGCAGAATAATTTGAAACCACATCTTCAGATATCAATTCCCACTCTTTCACTCTCCTTACTGTCATGCATCATTTAAAAGTGGCATTTAAATTTCCATTGAGATAGCAGGGGTGCAATAGAGCCAGTTTGCAGTGTCTCACAATGGCAAATTTTAGGTTAACTCTTTCCAATCTCTTGCTCAGTGACATGTTGGTAGCTTGAAGTTGGTCATGATGGAAGTCATGGTTGATACACAGTGCAAATTAGAGATCCTTCTGCTTCTCTGAGAGTCAGGTGTTAATCATTTACCAGAATGTCACTGAATATGGGAAATTGATTTATGTAGTTTCAGAAAAACAACATAATTTGGACCACAGTGCCCTCTCCATTTCTAAACTTGAATAATACCCATATGAACACTACTTGTGAATGAAGAAAAGTTAAGCTATTCAGCCAAACTTCCTCTCTTTACTCAGTATTCTAAAGATAGGATAGTCACTGATAAAATGAGAGCTCTTACTCAAGGTGATAAATTCAGAATTTTTAATGACCCCTTTGGTTTTAAAAGTTTTCATGGTTTTAAAAGCAATCAGTAAGTGTCCACGAAGGCTCAGGGTGATACACAGCAGTCCCAGTGCAGGAGGCTCCAGGAAAACCAAGGATTCTTAGCATCTGAGTTCACGCCAGTCAGGCACATGAGGGAATGCTTTTTGGAAGCCAGATTTGGGCATTTCTGAAGAAAAGTAAAGCATGTGGCTTTTTCTAGTGGGCTAAAAGAGAAACAGTTTAGAAATTCCCAGTTTCCCTCTCACAAAAAATTCTTGGACTTTCACAAAAGCATAAACTCTAGCTATTCACAAGATTGCAGTTCAAATCCAAGAGCAGAGTCATTAAAAAGAAGGGTTTAAAACATCAACTATGGGACCAAAAATAAGTACTGACTTTCTAAGGCAAAAAATGAAGCGTAAGCATTTTACTAAACATTTAGTGCAAATCTCAAATCACAAAGTAATAGAAACACAACACTAAAATTCAGCACGTGCTATACTGATTAGCGATTCAATTAGATTCTCTATATAGCAGACAGCTGCATCAGAGGGTATATATGCTTCCTAATGGACATTTGAATTTATATACATGCTGATCTCAAAAAATTTATTTGTGGTGACCTCAAAAGTATTTAGTCAAAGCTGATAGGAAGATTAAGCACTAACATGTAATTGCCAGATTCTGCAGATGTGTTTTTGCAACTCTACTGGATCTACCTTTGGAAAGTCCCTAAAAGGCAAGTTTATTCAGTTGCTAGAGTACTGTCCTGACAGTCAGGGTTTTCAGTAGTCCTAGGTTTGACATTAATTAGAATAAAAGCCACAGAGCACATCTGAAGCAAGGGAAAGCAGTATTAAGAGGTGAAAGAGTATAGTAACTAAAAGAATGGACTGAAGAGCTGGACTCCCTGATGTGTCCCGCTACTAGCCGTCAGAACTAGGGCAAATTATTTAAACTTCACATGCCTTTGTGTCCTTGGTTGCTAAATAAGTACAATTACAAGATTACATTCCTCTTAGAATTATTGTAATAAAGAATTATACACATAGAATGGTATCCAGGATGTAATAGTTTCTAATAAATGTTAACTTTTAACCTAGTCCACTTCCTTATTGTACAATATAAGAAACTGAACCCTAGAGAGATTAAACACATTATTCAAAGTCACATGGCAAATTAGAGGTAGAATTGGGATTGGGATTAGAAACTATGACCCCTCTTCCATTTTTCTACCACCTCCTCCAATAGTACTAAATAGATTATTTGTATTTATTTAATTAAACAAGTATTAATAAACTCTTTTGGAGCTTGGGGCTCTCTAAACACTTTATCCAATGCAAAAGCAAGTGACAAATTTAATTCTTGAAAAAGGTCTTATGCCTCCAAATGAATTGTTTTCATATGCTACTACTTCTCAATTATGTGTTTTCAGAATGGTGTCTTATTTATTTGTTAGTGAACCAGAAAAAAAAATCCTATTTCAACAGAAAAGATCCCAAAAAGCTTATGTATGCAAATAATGCAAAAGAGTTTAAATAATTTTTGAGGGAAATAAATCCATTTAAAAGACAAAGAAGAGGAAAGAATGAAGTACAAAGTTAGTTAAACACTTTTCAAATAGTGTTTTACCCAGACAACGACAAAGCCAACTACCAAAGAGAATGAATGACATGGGGGGCTGCTCTATGTCCCTAGAGACAGGAACCGCTCCTGAAAGAGCTATAAAGCAGGAATTAGCACCACAGAACCTATTAATGGTTTGGCTTTGGCAAAGTCCTTAATCTGCAACTCTGAAAACAGCTCCTAAGGAAGAAGCTGCCAGATTTCATTGAACATTACCGTCAATACTGCTGTTATTGTTCCTGTGCCTGTTATTGTTTCGGTTTCCCATCATTATTTACGTTAGATGTTTTTCCACTTCTGAAAGAAAGATTATTAATTCATTATTTTCTCAGAATACTCCAGTTTGAAAATGAGGATAATAGTTGATGAGAACAGAGAGGACCTCTGAGAAGTCTGGCTGTGGTTGTAAGTTCGCTGTCCTGGTAAATTATGGAAATTGATGGATCCAGAAAGTTTATGGAGTCTGAATTTCAAGATTACTGATTACGTTTCTAGGCCTAGATGGATACAGTAAGAGATGGAAGCTGTAAAGTGGCTGGTACAGCAAAAAATCGGTCAAAAGTTAAATATGTAGGCAAATTCTAAGAACAAAGACTAGGGAAATGGAATCTGAACAACAAGATGTGTATGCATGCAAAGATTGAAGTAAAAGTAGGGAGAGAGACTGAGATCTGGGGAACTGAATATAATGTTGAAGCAAGTTCCAAATTTGAAGACTAGACAGATGAAAGAAGGTCAGTGAGCTGGAGGGACTCAGAGATATGCTTGAATATTATCCAAACCTGTTTGAGCTTTAGTTTCTGCTTTGCTTTGGTCTAGGTTATGGTACCCACACAACGCCTTTGCAGTTATGCCTCAAAACCTTGGAAGGATCTTCCTTCTGCTTTGTGTCTCCCAAGAGTTAGCTCAGGTGGGGACTTCCAGATTCCATCCCATAGATGCAGGAAGCTCTATTAGTCTGGTTTCTGCCTCTGTCTAGACTATTCAGATGGATGCCTTATTTCTGAATATGGTCTTTCAGACTCCTTTGACTTTATACACCTCAGACCACAGGTCAGGCTGGATCAGCACTCTCCATGGGCTCTGGGATTCTAGTTTAGATTCAGCTTTCTGCTTCTCACTGAACAAGGTTCAGGCATCATGGTGGATTGCTTCTGGTATTGTTACAGCTTTTTATTAGCCAGGCTCACATCCCAGTCTCAAGGTGCTATGTAATGTTTTATAGTGTTGAAATAGACTTATGTACTATAAGACCTGTGCTTACTCCTACTCCTGTGTAAATTAGATATTCCTCTTTGATTTTATATGGCTTGAGGTTCATAGAGCTTATTGAATCTGTGATTTCACCTATTTTGAAAAATAGCCAAAATTTATTCCAGTATTGTTTGTTTCTCTCTCTCTCTCTCACTCTCTCTCTCTCTCTCTCTCTCTCTCTCTCTCTCTCTCTCTCTCTCTCTTTCTCTTCTTCCTCTCTTCTGTGTTCCTGTGTTTCAATTATATTTTTAATATTTTTTAAAATTGTATGTCATACACATAATTTGTTAGATGATTTTTTTGATCCTTTGATCTGTATGTTTTCTACCAACCTATCATTCAGTTCACTATCTTCTGTTGTTTTGTTTCTAATCTACCAATTCTATCTATTAAATTTGTAAGTTCAGTTTAATATTTTATACTTCTACAATTCCCATTTGACTTTTTATAAATTTTAAGTTTCTGGTGAAATTATTTATCTTTTCTTCTATTTTTTTTTTACATATTAATTTTAGTTATTTATAAGTATTTGATAACTACATTATGGCTCTGTTTCAATTATCTACTTTTTCTCTAAAGTTTTGGTCATATAGTTCTGTTTTTACCATGTTTTGTAATTTTTAATTTGATTTCAAATATTTAGGATGAAACATTTAGATATTTTGAATGATGTTATCTTCTTTCAAAGAGGATTAAGATTCCCTCAAATAGGCAGATAAAATATCTGAATATCACCTTAATACTGTCAAGAACTGGTTTTGGACTTTGTTAGGTAAGGTCTATTTCAGCTTTTCCCATACTTTGAAGGTATAGCCCTTACTCTTAATGCACAGTCCTTTCTCCTAGTGATGGTCTTTTCTTGGGTCTCAAATAAAAATCTGAACATTTATCAATGTTCTTCCACATTGCTGGGATCTGAGCTCCAACCTCTGTGTTCCCAACAGTTCATGGTTATTTCGATCTTTGAGCATTTCATTAGCCTCCAAACTACTACTTTCTTCTGGATTTCTAGTTCTGTCTGTACTCAGCTTTAGAGTTGGCTTATACCTCCAACAAAATATTTATATTATATTCTGGAGTTTATTTGTAGTGTGTCCACTTCTCTGTGATTTTTTACATTAAACCCTAGCCATTTTGGTAGTCACAAACTCTAACCTCTAAATCCTTTACCTGGTGAGACTACTGCTTTCTGTTTGTGTTTATCACTACCCACCCCCAGCTGCCCTACCATGAAAATTAGAAATTTTGTTCAGGGAAAATGCCAGGTTAATTTGAAGCTTCATATTTATGCTTTTATTCTTTCAAGGTTTATAACCCTCAGATCATGACTGCATTATTTGCTTAAATGCCTTCAAATATGTGTTCTAAATAGAAACATAAAAAAATACATAATTTTAATGATTATATTTGTCTTTAGTATAGTACAAACTATTTTATCATGGCTGAAAGCCAAAGTTTATCAGACAACTTTAAATATGTAAACAAATGTTTATTTTATAATCCATATAGTCTTTGATTATTTTGAATTTTAATTAGATTTTGAGATGTCTTAAAAAAAAAGGCCACTTGTGAAATTTGCTTACTAAATAGAAATTTAAAAATCAGTATCAAGCAAACATGAAGTAAGCAAACATACAAACCAGAAGGTTTCATGTGGTTCTATGAATGCGCATCATAGTTAGATCTGAATTTCCCAGCAGCCTAGCAAAAAAGAGAAACATTATCCAATACATAAATCTCATTGTCAAAAAGAGTAAAACCTATATGCAACTTAAACAGAAAAATATAACTTTTCATAATATAAAAATTTAAATAAAATATTTTTTGTGAGCCTTTCTATAAAAGTTTTATTTAAAACACTGAAGCAGTTTTGTAAGACCTACTTTAAAAGCCAAGATGAGGTCATTACATAACAGAATAAATACATATTTACTTGCATTGACACCAGATGACAATAAGCAGACATTTGCCTAAACCTAAAGGATAACATAAGCTTCTGCCATCTTTTTCTTTTGTTATATTTTTCTTCTTATACCTTTAGAAATATCAATCAAGTATAAATAATAAATGGAAAGACATATTTATTTTATTATAAATTTAATTTTTAACAATAGTATCTAAAGGCATTGAGGACATTTTACTCTCTCTCTCTCTCTCTCTACATATGTACACACACACACACACACACACACAAAACATTAGTCTGATAACATTAGAAACAAATATGTAGGTAGACTGTCATCAAGAAATCAAAGTATTGCTAACCAAAATTATTTAGAAGAGGTTGGGTCAAACTTATTATATGCAATTGTAAGACTGTCCTGCCTGTTAGTGGATGCAGCTGAGTTTCTAACCTAAGTATGCTTGTGCTTATTTAATGGATGGGTGGGTGGATGGATGGATAGATGGATGGATGAATGAATAAATAAATAAATAAGTGAATGGATTTTGGCCCCAGGCTTGAGAACAGTGCTCACCTCACAGTTGAAATTAAATGACCCCAGCTGTGAGATTTGGAGAGCTTGATGGGTGATGAAACAGGCATCTCAGTACTTTACTTGCCAATTTTATTGGCATCTTTTATAAGCCATCTATAACATTACAGTGATACCTCAATTAACAAAGTCTTTGGAACAAAACTCCTTTATAATCAAGTTGGCAGCATTGATTATAGCTCATAAACATGCAAAGCATGCTACCATGTGTCATTCAGCTCAGTGACAATGTTCCAATTAAGTTGTGTGTATGCGCATGGCAAAATACTGTGTGCACAGCTACCATTGGCACACACACTCAAGAGAACTGATCCCAGTATTCCTGTGGTTTTGTTTAGTTTGTCCTCTCCTCTTAGCTTTGCCCCCACCTAACCTCTTCCACATTTAATGGTCACATCTCCTTCCCACTCAAGTGTCTACTGTTCTTCTATTTTTTGGTTACCTATTCTGACTCTATCATAATAATAATTTTTTTTTAAAGAGGAGATCTGGTGGACAGCAATTCTACTTGTGGCTTGCCTGATTGATCTCAGCTACTTCTTGCATTTATGCAGTAGGTAGTATGCATTCTATAACCACATCTGCCAATGGTGCTGGGCTTGGAGAACAAATGTTTCAGAAAGAGCACTGGAGAGAGCATTGCATGATGTATGTCATGAATGCTCCATTGCTGACTCCCGTGCTCGTCAGCAGTCAGTCATTTTTGCTGAGCCTTGTTTTTCACACTTACAAAATGAGAAGATTGATGACCTATAAGGACCCTTCCAGATCTAACTTTCTAGTATTCAAAACTAGTAACTGAAAAATGTATGGAGAAAATTAACTGTCTCTCTCCCATATCTGAGAGTTGGGAGTTGAGAAAATGTAAATTCTGGCTGAAGCTGTTTTATGGTTCTGAGTCACAAGAGAAAACAGATTTCTTTCATAATATTTCTCTTGAAATAGAAACAATATTCACTCCGGGGTACTTAGTAATTAATCCTTTAGGGGGGAAAAAAAACAGAATTAAAAATTTAGTGGCGTGAGAACACTGCTATCTTCCCAGAATCTGGACAGAAGTTTCAAGAATCAGAACATGATTCGCCATGTTCTTTTCCCCCAGCAGTTAGTCTTTGCCTCCACAGTTATGGAAGAATATATCAAAATGTAGCCTCCATCAGTCTTTATTCCTGAGTGTCTGTGAGGAGCATAGCTCTCATGCTCACTCACTTCAAACACATAATGAGTTAGAGAAAGATATTGTAGCATCACACTACTGAAAAACCAACCAACTGTGAAATGTTGTGAAGTGTCAAACCCAGCTTTCGCCCACTCTAGTTCTCTTGCCACTCCACCAGCCCCAGGTGTTTATGAAGGAGTAACAGGAAATTTAATACATTATTTGGTATTAGCAGAACAGTCCTATTGGTAGGGCAAAGCTGAATATTTTGCCTGTAATGCTTCAGAGAGAATAATATATCAGAGGCTGTTTTTGAGCTTAGAATTTTGCTACCATGATGGTGAGGAGCTTATTTTTCCATTCTGAAACTTTTTCATTGATATTTTCATTGTTGATAAAATATATATAAGTAGTCTCTCTTCCTTTCTAGTTATTCTGTCTTTACAGAGTTCTAGAATCTCAGATTGATAAGAACCTTATAGGAAATGTTATCATTTTTTTTTTCTGATGCAGAATCTGTCATACCCCTTTGCAGTGAAATCTAGCTTTTGCCTGATCATTTTCTTTGATAGGGAGCTTACCTCTTCATAAGGCAGACAGATCCATTTACACAAAGTATTGAGTCTAACAGAGTTATGTTAAAGTGTAATATGCATCGCTGCAATTTCTACCTAATAAAATCCTTAATCCTACCTCTTGGAACAACATTTTAATCCTTACCCTTGATAGCCCTTAAAATATTTTAAGATAGCAAACAAATTCCCTAAAATGAGATTCCTTGACATTTTCTCCCAAAGAAGAAACTTGAGTCACAAAATTGATTTAGAGAGGAAATGATAATTACGAGATGTAAAATAATTTTTAGATGGTCACAACATTGTTATTATCATTAGTGCAGTGGGGTGAATAATAGATAGCAGGGAAAAACTAAAACTAAAAAAAAAAACTAAAACCTTCAAGTTCTCATATCTAAAATGAGTTGATGAATCATACTTATTCATCAAAAACAGTAAGAACCAAAAAGCATTTGGACAGATCTCTATTTTGGCAGGGTCAAATCTCGATTTTCTGTTTCCCCTTTTTACTCCCTTACTTCTTTTGTTACTAATTGTCTAAAATGAAAATTCTGCAAGCTCACTAATGACTAAAAATAGAAGAGAGAAAAACTGGTTAAGTTTCAAAGTTACTAAGGATAAGTTCAGAGATAAAGAAAGAATGGCATAGAGGATGACACATTCAGGGCACAAAGAAGTATTTCCCAGGCAGGAAAACAAGCTACATCTAATACTTCAAAACTTCCAAGGGACAACCAAACTGCTCTGTATTTGGGTCATACACAGTGATGCAAAAACAAAAGGGAGGGCAATGTGATTAACAGGAGCACAGGTAAAAGATTTAGGGCTTTTTTTTTTTTTTTTTTTTTGACAGAATTTTGCAGTCACTAAAAAAAGAAATAGTACAAATGTAGGCTACATTCATTGTAGCATGTTTTTGAACAGAGGAAGTATAGCACACTGTGGTCACACTATACCAACAGTATGGTTCTAGCTACTATGGCTTTCAAGAAAAGCAAACATTCTGGAAAGTGTTAGAAGGAATTTAGTAGGTGTATGAGGTGACACAACCATACCTTAAAAAATAAAAGTGAAGGCTTTTTGAAGATGTTCAAGTTGTATCAGAAAGAGCTCATGGAGAAATGAAAATGGCACTTCTAGCAAAGAGGAATTAAAACTAATATTACGGGGAAAAATTTTCAGGAAGGAAAAATAAGGTTTAATATGGGAAGCACTTTATAAACAATAGGAACCATCTAACAGTATAATAGGAAACATTAGAAAAATCGAAGCTAAGAGTCCATAGCTGTGAATGCATTAGGGGTCATTTAGGCATTTGATGAACTTTGCAGCTCAGCTGGTCCTTTAAATATAAATCTTGACCTCAGAACAAGATGGTAGCTTGAGATGTGGATTCATTGTCTTAAGACAAGGCTCTGCTAAGAAGGAGGAAGGGTCTTAGATCAGTTTTAGATTGTGCTTTTCATAGTTTTATGACTAAGTAAATTACTTTTCCTCTCTGGGCTTGTTTTCCTTTCCACTTAAATCAGTGGTTTTGAAACAAAATATTACTCAGAAGTATAAATAATTAAAAATAAGTTAATTTTCAAAAAACATACTTGACTTGCAGTAAGGATGTATCTCTATTCTCCCCAAGGCTTCTCAAGACAGCCTCCAAAGAGGCTCCTCACAATTCCTTAGATCCTCTAAGCAGCATGGATTGCAAATCATCTCCCCACTGACCTCTGACCTATGTGTGATCCAGGGTTTCCTATGTCAGAAAACCAGGAAAAGGATTAAGGGCTTTAAAAGCTATTTGGAAAGTGACTTCAGGAATTGAGATATTTAGTATGCATTCAGACACAATCACCTGAACATTCTCTGTATCTTACTATTTCTGAGCTTTTGTCTTTTTTTTTTTTTTTTACCCAGGTCTGGAATATGCTCCCCCCCCCCTTTTTTTTGCACTGGCCCAAATCATATATGCTCTTCAAACCCTATCTCAGATTTCCTCCAGAAAGACTTCTTGAACCAGCCCTGCTCTCCCCACTGCTTTGCACTTTCTTGGACCACTACATTATATATGTTTGTTTTGTCATCCCAAAGGATCTATGAATTGCTTAAGGTGGTATGGTGAGTAGAAAGTGCTTGAGGTCAAGAATCACAGCATCTCTACTTGCTACTTGTGCAACCTTGGGTAAGTGACTGAGTTTCTTCGAGGTTATTTCTTTATCTGTAAAATGGAAAAGGATGCATCTACTTAAAGAGTTTTTGTGAGGATCAAGTGAAATAATACACACAAAACACCTGGCACAAAGAAAAAACCTGGTAAGTTATTAATTCCATCCAACACTTTCTTTGCCACAGAGGAAAGAAAATTTAAGCATTTCTCAAGGGAAAGTTCTTTTTATTTTATTTTTATTATTTGTGACTTAGATATCTCTACTTCCTTTCTTCCTTTGACTCAGTCATCATTCAATATTTGTAAACAGTGAAAAAAGTAGAAAAGTAATTGGCTAAGTAAGGAAGAGAGAGTAATTTCTTTCATTAGCCATACTTTCTAGATTCCTATTTACATATCTGATATAATTTGATCCTCACACCACCAGCCTGTGGTAGATATTATTCTTTCATTTACAGCTGAGAAAATGGAGGCTAAGAATTAAGTGACTCACCCAAAGTTACTTCCTAGTTAAAAAGAAACTAAAATTCAAATTTGGTCCTTTCTTATTCCAAAACTCACCGTATTTTCACTTTGTTTTGCTGTTTAAATGGACCCTTGTTGGTTTGCTCACTGGGAAAGACTTGATACTTTCTCTCAGTGTGGGTGTTGGAGAAGAGGAGGTGAGATCTCACGCTAGGTCAGAGAGGAGGAAGAGCTGCCTCACCTTACAAGAAACAGCTGATCTTCTTTGTCTCAGCTGCGGGAATCATTCCTGGTAAAGCTGCCCTGGGACATCCAGATTTATAACCTTACCCCATGGAAACAACCATGTTAATCCCTCGCTCTGAAAGCCTGTGCCCGAGGAGTTAAACTCTTCTCTAGGAGAGTTCTTTATTTATTTTGACCTTGCCTTTACTTGTCTCTAGATTGATCCACAGCTCACTCTTCACCTCTATACCCTGGATTTTGCAATCACCCTTAGGTCTTTTGAAGAAGAGTCATGTTCCCTCATTGGGTTGTCCCCAAAGTTTATTAAGGGTTGTTTCCCCTGATTCGGCAGTTATCATGTCCCCTAAGCCCTTGGCCAAGACCTGCAGATCCAGACCAATCATTGAAATAAGCCCAAGCAATCTAACAGCTCCAAATTTGGGAGGTCTGAGTATAGGAAAACCCATAAAACTCTTGATGCAACCATTGCTGACAGATTTCACCTACCTCCCTTTACTATACACTCAGCTGCCCACATCTCACCCTGATAAACAGTGCAAAAGAGTCAGACACATGCTCCTGAAGGAAGAACTTGGCAACAGCACTTTGTTCCCCAGGACATGGCTGAGGATTACATATAACCAATAATTAACTGCTAAAGGCATGCTGCATGAAGGCAGCCATTTCAGGCAAGGACAGGTTTCTTTACCCCAGCTAAATTCATGACATAAGAACAGACTTCTGTTCTCCCTCTGGCTTTAACTGCTGGCATATGCTGGCCTTTATTCCTCTGTGTGTAAGATAGAAATATGCTCAGGAGCTTTCAAAAGTGGATCGCCATTAGCTTCTCTTTTGTTTTAATTTAGAGAAGAAATGGAAACCTAAATTAGGATTGAGACAAATATATAGACTTTGTAGGAGCCACTCCCTTTTTAAAAAGCTCAGAGAACTGCATATCGATGAAGAAATTTTAGACAGAGTGTGACAGAAGCATCAAGCACAGCTCTTTCTGCCTGTCCAACAATATGAAAAAGTTGCAAAGAATGAAAACCTCATGAGGAGTGTTAGAGGGCTTGCCCTCTAATAAAAAGGGGGTTCAGGAGCATTTTCCTTGTATGCTGTGAGGCAACATGGAAACTAGGATTGACTGCCTGGATACCTACTATTTGCCAGGCATTATGTAAGCGGCTTATACATTTGCCTCATTTCATCCTTACAACAATGTGCGAAGACGGTATTATAATGACCATTTTTAGGTGAGGAAATTGAGGCTCAGAATGCCAGAAAGTCAGTAAGGACGAGAGTCTGGATTCAAATCCTACTCCATTTGACAATAGAGATTCTTCAACTATCCCATGCTGATTAAGTAGCAATCGCATTCTGGCTCTCTAGTCCTTGCTAATCTATTGCATTTCAGGTCTTTCAGGAATTATCGTAGTGAGTTTATAATGAGTACATATTGAGCTCCAATAACATACCCTGCCCTTGAGAATATACTAGAAGTAAAAGGCAGCTGAGACCCTCTCCTTGAGAATTTTCAGAACTAATGACAGAGAATCCTATGCAAGAAATGTATAAGCAGGTTCAAAATGTGTGGTGAGATGCAGATTGAACCTAAATGCCAAGGGAACACTGAATGAGGGGAAGATGACCATAGGCCCTAGGAAGTCTTCATAGAAGAACTGCTCTCTAAGAGAATGAAGCTTATCTTAGGCAGAGCACTAGGCCTAAAGCCTAAGGAAGATTATATATCACTTGACTATTTTTTCCCTAACTGTAATCACAAAAATGGTTTTACAGGGCACATCCACATGTTTCAACACAATAGGGTCATCCACTCTCTGGGTCTTACTCTAGAGACCATGCTATGGTAGACAGATTACCAGAGGATAAATTGAGCCTCTCGTCCAGGCTCAGCTGTGTGACCATAGCAAATGCTTTTCTTCACTGGTCCTTGGTTTCTCAAACAATAAAATGAGGCTACTGAATGGGTGGTCTGTGAGGTTGCTTCTAGTGCTAGCATGCCATTGGTTCTCTCTCAGAAAGCTCATGTTTTGAAGTATAGTGAAATGGAATGCCAGTCAGGAGTTAGTGGTCCCAGTCCCTAACTAGGTCTGTGATCTTGGATAACTGCTTTTCACTCTTTGGGTTTCAGTTTTCTCATCTACAAAATATCCAGGCTGGAGGAGCTCTGTAAAGTCCCCTCTCACTATGACATTTAATGAATCTAAGTATCCTATCTTAAATTATTCCTAAAAAAGGTATCTATTTGGATAAAAAAAGAAAGAAAAGAAAATAGACCTCCTGAAGGCACCAAATTGACTATTTGATGTTGTTCAACTAAATTGGTTTTGACTGGAATGTAGTATCTTTTGCACAAACAATGACTCAGAAAATTAATTAGCCTCTGCTTTAATTAAATAATTCTGTTTAATGCCAATTAAAATACCACATCTGAGTCAATTCGCTGCAGCAAGGTGTGTTTAATGCAAGAAACATTCTCCTTTGCCATATAGAACTGAATTGATGACAGAGGCACCAGGGCTCTTGATTACCAGATAGGTGCCCAGGGCCTTGAACCATAGGATGAAAATTCCCAGAGGCCAAGGGTGCAGCCCACTCTGATGAAATCTTGCATACCTTAGCTTTCTTCATCAGATTAGTTTGCTCGTCTTATTATTAGGATTAAAGAAAGAACAAATCTAATAATAGTGCTGAATTGTCCAGATGCATTTCCAGAAGCCAAACTACTTTGCCCAGTGCAGCATCATTCCAGAAAACTCCAGTTACGGCTGGGCTAAAGAGACTTTTTGACTTCTCCAAACTTTAGTATAATATCACCCATTAGGTTCCTGCATTGTTGAAATAGTGGAATCATTGAATAACAATAAAACTTCCCCTGCCATTACAACCAGGTGCAATCTTTCTCTCCTTTGAAACAATATGACTTCAGTTTATGATAGTTTAACGCAGCTACTGTATCCCATATTAGATTAGTGTGTGTATGGTGTGTGTGGTGTGTGTGTGTGTGTGTGTATGTGGTTGTATCATATCCTACTTTGTGTCTTATTTTCTTCACTAAATAGCTACATTAATAAAGTCTGCTTTTTAACAAGTAGTTTATAATACATAAGATCATCCCATGAATTAATAATACTTTTGAAGCCTAAAAAGAATTTTTGAACTTTAGGCAGGTATATCTGTATAAAGGACTCTAGACCAGTCATCCGCCAGTTAAACACTATCAAATGACTGTAGTTAATGCCATGTGGAGCAGAAATATTGTTTAGCTGAACACATTCCAGGATTCCTGACCCACAAAATCATGAGATATAATATAAAATCATTGGAACATCAAATTATAAAAAAATAGAAAAATGCAAACTAAAATACCATGTAATATGCTGTTCGTTTCTCTGGTGACATTAGAAACTAAAATTTACAAGTCATGATGGCAACTTAACTACTACTCATAAAGTCCAGAAATCAAATGCATTGCCAAAGTCCGGACCCCTTTTTTTTCTCTCTTTATAAATTCAGTAAATCTGCTGGGTATCAAATGCTAGACTCTGTACTAGCTAGTAAAATCGAGCTTAAAGCCTCCTATAACACAAAAATGTATAAATTAATATTTACAGTAGAAATAATTGACACTATGGTTAGGTACATGAACTCTGAAGTTGGACTAGTGGGATTGAAACTATTGCTGCAGTGAATAATCTTGGGCAAATTTTCAGCCTCTGATAGCTTCAGTTACCTCATCTCGAACTGGAAAACTATCAAGAACTATCTTACAGATTTATTCTAAGGATTAAATAAGATAATTATATAACAATTATTAACTATTAGCTGTGTGGTAGGCATTGACAAGTGATGCAAAAATATTCCCACTTTGTGTACAACCTTATATGTCCAGTCCATACTCTAAATCCATACCCTAGATCTCTTTTTTCCAATATTCTTGACCAGACAACTAGGTCATTAGCCACTACTCAGGGATCTATGTATTTGTTCATTGGGTCACATCCCCTTCCATATAAAATGTATAATCAGATTCATTGCTCAACTCCATGCACTGGGAATCTTTTTTTTCCTCAACTCTCCTTCAGGGCTACCACTAAATATGGTTTTAGTGAAGCACCATCTTTTGGCTTTTTTGTGTGTGTACTCCAAAACCAAGCTGATTAATTTGTAATCTAAGCATGGGGTTTTCCCCCTCATTCAGGATCCCCCAAATGATCATAAGTACAAGTGAGAAAAGGGTAACTGCTCAGGCTGAATTCCACATGTATCATTTCCAATTTCTAATGATGACTGCTAGGCCTACCTGATTCTATTGTTTGGTGGTGTCTGAGAACCCAGCTCATAACGGACAGTTCCAAATTCATGATAACTTGGTAACCCATGGTCAAACATTCTTTCTCTACCAAGGACCAGTAACATGCCAAGAGCTTTTTTTCAAAGGATGTGTAATTCTCAACTATTGATGGCACAGCCTTGTTTCAGAATCCAAAGGGCCTATGGTACAATCTCAAAGTGAAATTGCTATAAGCTCCATACTATATTTTTTCCTATCACTGACACCTTCATCATCATAAAGTCCACTGGGTCATTTACCCTAAGTGGCAAAACTGATTCTACTGTGGTCTAAATCTGCTACAGATCCCTTTCCTGCTCTAGGCCCTTCTCAAAGCTGACAGACTTCCATATCATTCAGTATATGAGCCAGAGTAGTATTGCTAGGTGTATAATGTTTTGTCTTCAGATTCCAAAGAAGCCTATCATGTGCTGTGCTTCTTTCAATATGGTGTGGGTTATAAGACAAAGCATGTTTTTTTTTTCTTTTACTTTGGAGGGGATATCTTGCATAATTCAAATCAACCTCAGATGAAGGTGAGAGAGAAGGAAGGAAGAAAAGTTAGGTGGGTCTGAGGATATAATGTATAACATAATGACTATAGCTGATAGCTCTGCACTGTATAATTGAAATTTGTTAGGAGAGTAACATTTTCTCACCTAATATATATAGCAATAGATGTGTTAACTAGATGGGAAGAATCCTTTTACAATGTATGCATTATATCAAATCACAATGATAAACACTTTAAATAGCTCATAATTTTATCAATTATACTATAAAACTTTATCAATTATAATAGAAGAAAAAAAAGGAAAAAAAGAGTTATAAATTATAAGTAAAGTTCAACAAGACTGTCAGGAATCCTTGAGGAAAAGTTGCTCATCAAGGAGCCCTCATCTGGGCATGGACCTGCCTCAGTGTCCCTGCAAAGTACAAACTTGCAAATGCTAGAATGCATGTTAGAGCACAACAGCCAAGGCCTTGCTCATTGATGCTCTCTACAGCCAAAAATCAGAAACAAATATGTCTCTTGTTGCACTGATCCAAATTGAATTGAATTCAAAAATGGATACTAAGTCACATTAACACACTAGGATTGAAAGTAACTCTTCAAGCAGTAATTGTTTCTATATTTGTGAAAGAAATCTCCCCAATTCCCCAAGATTGTTTCAACCAACTCTACACCCTACCAAACTTTATTGGTTTTTTGTCTCTGTTAGACAAGTAAAGGAAATATCTTATGGAAATTTCAGTCTAAAAGGAAAGATAGTACTTCTCACTACTTCCAAGTTTATCACTTGAAAACCATTCCTAGAAGCAGCCTATGAACAGACTTTGTATCATAGTACAAAACTTAGCAAACGTTCTATAGAGGTTCAAATAGTGAATATTCTTGGTGTCAAGGCCATATGTTTCCTGTTGCATCTCTGCCATTGTAGCATAAAATCAGCTATAGACAATAAACAAATGGCCATGGCTGTGTTCTAGTAAAACTTCATGTACAAAAACAAGAGGCTGGCCAGATTTGGGCCATGGGACAAAGTTTGCCCATCTTTACTATCACGGAAAAGGATCAAAATTTGAAGCTCACTCTTCCTGGTTCTAACTCTTCTAATCAACCAAATGTCATCCTGGAAAGGTTATGTTTTTCCTTCGTTTCCCCATATGTAGCCTATCCCTGTGTTCATAGTGCCCAGCACGGTGTCTGTTATATGGTAAACAATAAAGTTTGCTGAGTCAGTAAATGTATAACTACATACTTGACTGTGGCTGGATGGCTGCTACTTTTCTTCCAAGTCTAATACTCTCTGAAAATGTCATTTAACCTAAGTAGGTAAATTTATTTCCAGATCTCTACAAATCATGCATTTTGCATGTCCTCATCTAATGAGATTAAACAAAAATGCAAAGGGTTCTAGTCATCTAAATTAAGTATGTGTGGGCCCACATTCAAGAGCATTGTTGAAGAGTTTGAGATGTCTCTTTAAGCTTGCCAGTCATTCTGATGGAAAGGAATGTCAAAGGGGAAAAAAATGTCCATTTTGGAAATCAACAAGATATTATTCATGTAGCGCTTGACTTCACATCTGTAATCCTGTGTCTGGTGATACAGACTTTAGCTTCTTTGCTATGAGCTACTAAGCAAGTCCAACTCCATTTTTCTCCTTCATAAAAAAAAAGAGCTCTAATACCAATATTTTACTCATGTCACAAGCAAGACATAATAAGTGAAACATCAAATGAATTTTAAGAATATTTTCCTAGAGTTAGGAGAATAAAATCCTAGAATGTGAAAATGATAGGAATTTTATATATCATCTAATCCTCATTTTGAATTGGAAAACAATTCAGAGAAACCTTACACAAGAGTGTACATCAGATTAAGCCACTTCTCTGTTTAAAGCCCTTTAATGACTTCCTAATCACTCATTCACTCAAGAGATATTTAACTAGCTAGCATCTGGGCTATACAACTGGAGATTTTGTTACGCCCAAAACATAGTTTTCCTTCTCTTGTGGAACTTTCATTCTTGTAGGAAAGAAAGGCATTAAACAAATTATTATAAAATATAGTCATAAATTTATAAGAAAGTGCTACAAATGAAGATTGTTATATAAAAAGGGTGGACCACAATTCAGATATTTAAGCTATGATCTGAAGGATAAGCAGTGAATCTAGGTAAGGGCTGAGGTAAAAGCACTTGTATTAGGAGGAATAAAAACATATGAGAAGGTCTTCAGAAGAAAAAGGAATTGATTTCCTTCTAGTAACCAAGTATAGTATGTCAGAGTGAACAGAAAAGTAGTATAAAATGTTAGTGAATTATAGTGGTGCTAGATCATGCAAGATCTGAAGATCTTATTAAGGATGGGAATCCAAAGAAAGGTTTTTGCATAAGAGTGCTATCATCATGTTTGCATTAAAAATGGTCTTCTACTCTGGCTATTTTGTGGAAGCCTGTTGGAAAGAGGTAAGATGAGAAGCAGGGTGATGAATTAGGAAGCTATTGAAGTAACTCAAGACAAGATGATAGCTTGATTGGGTCATGGCAGAGGAGATGGATATCGTTTAGAGATCTGGGATATATTCTGAATCAACAGGGTTTAGCGAATCATCGCAAATGATGGTTTGTGCTGTATATTACCGTATCTCCATAATATCACACAAGGAAAGCACTTAGGAACAATTCGTTGACTCAGTGATTAAGACTCAGAAAGGTAAAGTGAGTTCACTTGGTCAAGAAAGATCATAATCTGGAACCTAGGTTTCTTACCCCTCATTCAAGAGCTTTTTTCAGTGTATTGTTCTACCTCTGCTTCATCAGCAAAGCTTTAGCATAATGGTTCTAAACAAATGAAAATTTGTATAATTTTATATCAACTGGACCTAAGCTTGAATTCGGTCTCCTTGACTTGTTACTCAAGGAATTTTTTAAAGCTCTCAATAAATTTCCTTATATAAGAATCATGATAACTTATTAAACAAAAATTTGCAAGTAAGTATTAATTGTCAGATATGATTCTAATACTAAGAAAACAATAAGGAAGAAAACTGTCTAAATTAGTTTAATCACAAAGTTTACTTTTTTATTGGGGAAGAATAAATGTGCAAGTTATTGTCTTTGCTCCATCTCTTCCCCTTTTAAGTAACACAGGGGACTAAAAGCCAGCATTTCTCTTATTGCCTTGCCAGCTGACATATGGCTAGATTCTGTAAATGAGAAGCATTTCTTGGAAGATTGGAAAGCTAAGGGCAGAAAAAGATCCTTTTACCTTGTCTTTAGAAGTACCTCATGTAGTAGCAACAGCAATGGCAACAAGTGTGTGTTTTTGGATTTACGGTTAGGTAGCAGTCTCTAATGCACTATATCAACAAGAGTTCATTCAGGAAATTAGGAGCCACTATACATATTTCCAACTGAGAAAATTTATTACAAGGATTTGGTTATAAAAACATCAAAATAGCCGGAAGATTAAAAGAGGAAGAGAAAGTTCATCCAGAGGTTAGAAATTACTATCTCAAGGATTAGAAGAGTGAAAAGGAAACTGTTGTTACCCAGAGTAAATGTACCACCGATGTTAGCTGTGTCAGTGAGGCTGCTGGAGCCCCCACTGTTGGTGACACTCTGGTTGACACTTCTGCCCCTGCTGCTTTGCAGGAAGCTAAGGGCCCCTACTCCAGCTGATACAGTAGGTGCCCCAAGCACAAAGTCTATTGCCATTGTTGCCCCTAGCATTCCAAGAGCGCTATGCCACCAATGCTTCTGGTGCTGCCATTGCTGCTTCTGTTGGAATCACACCAGCTTGGGAGGTATCCTAATCCACGGTGACTGCCGTGGCTGCTGTCACTACTTGAGGTACAGCTAGACACAAAATAAAATGGTTTCTGTTTTCCTTCTGTCCTCCAATCTCTGGACTTCCCCTCTCAATGATAGAATATATCCAGAAGTGGGTGGTAAGGAAATTTTGGAAATATAGTTTGTAAGCTTCCAGACTTCTGCCAGTTAAAGGAACAAGGAAGGGCAGGAATAGAGTGGTGAGCCAATAGACACATACCAATCTAATAAAATACATAAGTAAATTTTATACAATGTTAGAAGGTAATAAGTGCTATGGAAAAATAAAGAAGGAAAAGAAGATAAAAATTACCATGGTGGAGGGCGAGGGAGCAGTTTTAAATAACTTAAATTGGGCTTAATTGAGAAGTGACATTTGGACCAAGACAGTTTCGTGTGAATGATATCCACAATGCAGGAAGAGGAAGGAGAAGATTTTGGCAACAGAGACCGGAAAGAGAACATTTCTTTCCCTTTCTCCCTCTCCTCCTCTTCTTCCTCCTTCTCCTCCTCTCCCTTCTCCCCTTCTCTGTTTTGTTTTCCTCCAGAACAAAAAATAGAGTCTTTAGAAAACTGTGATAGAATCTGGCTTATAGGAATCAGAAAAAAAGTCAGGCCTGGCCAAGAATGGCTCTAGGTAAAATGTTAAGAGAGTCAGAATCTGAAGAAGATCAAATTGCAAATTTAGCTGTGGCCGTGGACACATCCAACATCATCTCCATGCACATTTACTACAATTGACACTATTAGTGGCCACCTATTGATCTTTTTCGCTTTCTCCAAGTTAATGTTAGATACTTGGACATAGGAATCTATCTGCAAACATACGAAGGAAGCATAGTGGCAAAGAGCATAGACTTTCTCTTCAGAATAGCCTCTCATTTATCCCATTAGTTGATATTTACATTACCATATGCCTAGGAGAGTGGTCAGGACTCTACTTAAATGTTAGAGGCAGTAGCTAAGTCACTGTCTTGATTCAAAGCGACAATTAGAAGAAGAATGTAGATAGTTAACTTATCCAGGGAATCATAATGTGTAACTATTGGGCCTTTCAATTAGCTTTCAACAATCCAGTGAGAATCAAAGGATTGTGAAACCACTTGCACTTTAGAGTCTAGATTCTTTATCATCTCATCTTCACATTTCAGCCAGTAACTATGAGTGGTCCTTACCAGCTGGACACTTTATAAACCACACAGGTTTCTAAATTTTACACTGTTCATTAACTTTACTGTTTCCTATAGAAAAGAGAAATTGAAAAAGGAAGGCAAACGGAGCAAAGGACATACATGTCACAAAAGAGTTACATAAAGTTTTGAAAATATTTCTCAAAATTTAGCCCGCTTCAGAATCATCTGTAGGGCTTGTTAAAATGCAGATTCTGAGTTCCACCAACAGCTTTTTATTCAGTAAGTATGGATGGAACCCGAGAATTTGTATTTTTAATAAGGTACCAAATGATACTGATGTCACTAGTCTAGTACCAAACATCGAGAAGCACTGCTTCAGAGTATTGACCTTCAAAGAGTTTGAAATATGTCTCAGTATAGTTTTTGGAAAATTATCTACCTTTCTTCACAGTTTTAAATTTACATTAAACATATATTGTAAGTTGGAAATGTAATACTTTTCTGAGTATTGTAAACATTGACATTATAAATAAAACTATTACTTTTAAACAAAACTTTTAAATGAGTCCAATAGAATATAAATAGCATAGTGATTTCATACACAAACTCGTCTTTCAAAAAATACATGAGCAAGCACTTCCTTAATATTTAGAAATAATATATCATTCCACTTTTACCTTTCAATTATATATTCATTCCACTGTTCTCGTACTCTTTTTTTTTTTTTTTTTTTTTTTTTTTACGGCAAGGCGAGCCTTGGTTAACCTCACAGATTTCAAGGAACTTGTTAGCTTACAATCTTTATTTTTTATTTCTTACGCCTGTAGTACCTGGTCTTCCTAGGTGGTCTCCCATCCAAGTACTAATCAAACCCGACCCTGCTTTGCTTCCAAGATCAGACGGGATCGAGATTGTTCAGGGTGGCATGGCCGTAGATGTTGTTCTCATAGAATTTTATCTTCCTGCTTCCTTGAAAGTCGTTTATATGAGCACCCAGTCCTACTTCTCTGTCAAAATATTAATTCTGGATTAAGTTATCATAAAAATTAATGTTAAAAATCAATCAAAGCAATTAATTAAAGTAGACTTCCCGATATCAATATTTTAAATTATATCTTTGCTTTAAGATCCCTGAGGATTTTTATATCTTTGGGCAATTCACCATAGGAAAATGGGGGAGAGGTTGTCTTTCATCATTTTTAGTGAGAGAAAAGTAAGAATGTAAGGGCTAGCATGATGAATAAACTGCCTGCAATTCTCAACTCTTGGACTTTTCTTATAGAGAAAGAACGAAAGTGGACATTGAGAATCTAGAAATTGATTTGCTTAAAATTCTTAGTTCTTTATGTTCCTTATATTGCTTCGTGTACCCTTAAGGGTATTTGAACTCCAGATTGATTAAACATTGCTGCTCTAAAGAAGTTGTCAGTTTTTACTTTTTACTTCTCACTGACATGAAACTGCACATTATTTTGAAATGGCACTTGTTCTCTCTCTCTCTCTCTCTCTCCCTCTCTCTTTATAATAATAGTGGCAACTAACATGTATAATTCATTTTTTTATTCATGTCACTTTAATATATATTACTTAATTTTTATCCTCACAAACTTGTAAATATATAGGTAAAATAGATATCATTTCACAAGTAGGGAAATTGTCCTTATTTCACAAATAGAGAAATAATTTTCAGGAGAAAAGGTGAATTCTCAGTGCCACACAGAGACTAGTTTCATATCATCTCTAACTCTAATTCCTTGAATGTTAATTTCATTGCATCAAAGCCAGGGTTCACTTGGAAGATGACAGGATTTAATAATGCCAGTTCTCTTCCTGCTTAGATTTTTGAGTGAAGGCCTTGATTTCAGTGAATGAAGGAGAGTTAAGCCTGAGAAAATAACTGTGAAGCTAACAAAGTCTGGAGAGTAGCACTAGAAACAGAGCAGGGCCGTGACCCATCATCCCAGGGGAAGAGCTTGCCACCCTATCCTTTGCTGATGATCCTTAAAGTTTAATCTTATAAACATTCCAACTTTCCCCAAAAGTGGCAGTGCACAGAGAGATGAGGGGCACACTGAGCACAGTCGAGAAGTAATAATGACAAGGCTGTCACACCAGGAGTTAGGTTTTGATACTATAAAGTTTTACATTAATATTCCCTGACCTCTCCCAAACAAAGCAACTGTTAAGGACTGAATGTGCCCCCTATTCATATGCTGAAGCAAATATGGTGATATTTGAAGATGGGGCCCTTGGGAAGTAAAGTTAGATGAGGTTATAAGTGTGGGAACCTCATGATGGGGTTATAATGAAAGATACTGGAGACCTTAATCAATCTCTCTCTCTTTCCACTAGCACTACCTTTTAGCTTCCAGAACTGTGAGAAAATAAACTTCTGTTGTTTAAACTACTCAGTTTGTGGTATGTAGTAATGACATCTCTAGCAGCCTATGACAGATTTGTAACTATTGAGTATGGAGTGGGAGCATTGCATTAACACAATCTATTACAATGTGAAATTTCTAAGAGCTATCTTAGATCTTATACAGAAAGATGTATTATTGGGACAACTTTTAGTACTTCTGTAATATAGCTTTATTGCCTTTATCATGCTGTGTAATCAGCTTCCAAAAATAAACACATCAGCTTCTCCAAGTAAACTTTGGTGAGCCTCTATTATGACTACAGGGAGACTACTCTAATGGTGGTGTGAGGATGAACATGGGTGCCATTTAAGATGAAAGTTATCACAAAGTCAAGGAGAGAGATGATAAAGGACTAGATGGTGTACGATGCCACAGATGTGGAAAGAAGTAACTGATTGTAGATGGCATTATGCAGTTAGAATTCACAGACCTTCACTATTAAAAGGATGTAGGATAGTTCCATGCGAGGTGTAGAGATGGTGATTGAATTGAACGAAAGTTTGAATTGGACTTGAAGTTGCCTCCTTGACTTGAGGAGTTTACTTCTTGCCAGATGACTGAGAAGCTATTTTCACATTTGTATTTTTAGGTGACTCTGTCTAACTGAAGCAACTGTGTATACTCCTCCTGATCTGAGATGCTGGGAAGAATAGTAAAAACTTATACTCTAAGCACATAACATTCGTCAGAGAGTAGAAACACATTTGTAGCACAGTATAATGCAGCACTGGTCTTGTATCAGAAAACTTTGTTTTGTGTCTTAATACCACTATTTACCAAATGCTATGGCAACCAAAGTTCACAAAATATTGGTGAGGGTGAAATAAGATAACGAAGAATAAAACTATTTACAAGATGTTATATACTGGACAAATATTACTAATTTTTGGAACTCATGGTTTGTTTAATTTTTTTTTTTTAATTTAGAAAGCAATACAAATTATTGACTTGAACAGGACAAATGAACAACAAAACCCTAGGTTTGGATTCATCAAGAATCATTAAAATGGAAGTAGATTTTTATTCTTGAATGAGCCTTGACAAGTCACCTTATCTACTCAGTAGACCCTTAATAGCTAACACCAGTAAGCTATATGCTTTCTGATTTAGGTTCCTTCCAGGGAGGTTTACTAAGAATTGTAACATGATAAAATCACAGTACTGCTTTGAACGAAGCTGACAGTGTCGCTGCTGGCTCCAAATGAAAGGCTGCCATGGCCAAGTACTCTTTGCCGTTTCTTTTTCTCAGGGTGCTTTTCTTTGCCTCCCATGATTCAAAACAGTGCTGAGAAGCTGACATCAACATTAGTGACAGTAGGTATTCCAATACAGCTCATTGATTGATGGATGGGCAATGAAGAACAGAAAGCCATGCTTCCTTTTTGAAGCCATTCAGATTTGGGCAACAGAGGCCAAATTGTGCACCCCTTTTCCAAATATGCAAGCAATGATCAAAACCACTGCCCACCAGGAATCACTTACATTCATAAGTGTCAAAGTAATTCCAACATCAGACAGTTCCTTTTCCACGTGCTCAGATGGCGCAAGTCCCAGTTGATAAATGACACTAAAAAGAACATGGGTATGTGAATTCTAGCTAATGAAAATCATAGCAAAATTTCACACCTGTATAGTAATTTCTCTTTATCCTATTGTAAGCACTATTTCTGGTGGCTACAGAATGTACCCTTATGATAACACAATCTAAAATTTCATTTTATTATATGTGGAAAAGGCTGAAGCCTTAATGGGGAAGGTCCCTTGGCAAATTATCGCCAGAAACATGGCTAATTTTGGTTACCATTCTCAAAATCCAGTGTTCTTTTTGTTGAGCCACTATATCGGAAAAGGTCCCAGTAGGATACACATGCCCCACTCAAAGTAAGATAATTCAAAGTGAGTTTATCTTTTAAAAGGATATATATAAAGGTGTAGGTGTAATTTAGAGGAAACACAAGAAATAGTGCTGAAAGTGAGAGTCGGAACTGTGGCAGTGTTCCAATCTAAGACCAAAGGAGTCAAGAGGTGGAAGAAATTCACCTGGAAAAAGAAAAGCCTGCAGAGCAGCTGCTTTAAAATGAGCAAGTGACCTTCTGTGGAGGGGCATAGCCAGCCTGAGTAAACTTTGCAGGATGTGGTCATCAGAGAAATAAAGAACCTCACTTCACTCTCTTTCCCACTTCTGACTCCCTTCTGGGGCTACCTACTAGTTGAACCCAACTGGAAAGTAGAAGACATGTTGTAGTTCATGGAGTCAGCCTCCTGGGGCAAAGAGCTGATGGAGAGCAGATATAGAAGGGGAAATGGATGGAGTCCGGCACAAAAGCATACATTATCATTTCACAATATATATGAGAGCAAGAAAAGTCACACAGGAAAAGATAACTGAAAAGAAGTATAGCTATCGAAGGCAGGCTAAAAAAAAACGCTATGTGGGGGACTTCGGGGAGTTTCCCATTGACCACCTGCTCCTAACTGTGTATGGGGGAAATTCTAAGAGGCTTTAGGATGCAGGGGCTAGAAACAAAAACAACTTTTAAAATTGCAGCTGCAGTTTATTTTTATTTGAGCAACTCAACACACATATTTCAACTCATGGGAGGGCTTGCTGGCCAGGACAGAGAGGGCTGCAGAAAACTTTCTAAAATAAACAATATTGTGGTGCTGTTAGAGTATGAGTTGACATCTACTTTAGAGACTCAGAGACTTCTCATATCATAAAGAGAAAAGTAATTTTTTAGAGTAATATGAAGTTTCATTTAAATAAAATTTTATGATATCTAAAGTGTTCCACTATTTGTCATCTCCCAACAGTCCTATGAGACAACTGAACCAGGCATTTTTATTCCCATTTGATAGAGTGGAAAATCCCAGACAAAACAAATGGTAATCTGCAGCCACGCAGCTAGGGAGTGGCCTCAAGCCCAAGCCTTCTCATCACAGTTTCCATTCTTTGCACTCTACTCCACAACTTCCCACCTGCCCATATTCACAGCTTCAGGAGGTGTGATTTGATTTTCACAGCTTCACGAGGTGTGATTTGATTTTCGCAAACTCTGTCTCTGACATAGTCAAGTGTTAAGCATAGACAAAGCTAGATATGCTTGACCACTCTCTCCAGTGATCCTAGCAAGGAAGCTGGGAGTTCCAGCTAACGACCTGCAGATTAGAGGCAGCCATTTGGAAACTCACGAGAAGGTATTTGGTTGTCACAATGACTAAGGTTTATCACCAGCATTTAGTAGTGGCAGCCAGGGAATCCAATCATTTTCCAATGCATAGTCAATATTGCACATGAAGAACTGTCCTGCCCAAATAAATAACCAAAAGCTCTCTTCATGAGAAACACTTCAATTTAGATAGCCCTTCTACAGTTAGCCAAAACTCTATCTAGAAAAGCAGTTAATAATTTTACTATACATAGTTTTCCTAAAGCCTGTATAGAATATGCAGATTACTTCTTCTCACCTCTAAAGATGCTGATACAATATGTGGGGAGTGGCCAGTATCTACATTTTAAAATGCATACTTCCTTACTCAGTCTGAAAATAGTGCTGTGTGAAACACTGACCCAAGTTATCAAGAAGGAGCACACCCTAAAGGTTATGATCAAAATGTTAGATTTTTATCTCACAGTCCTCTAACCTCTTCTTACCCATCTATCCATCCGTCCATCTGTCTGTCCATCCATCCATCATCTTTCCATTTGTTCCTCAAATCCACATTTCTATTTAGTACTGATGCCTAGAACCTGTTTCTTGGTGACAGTTTTCCTGATTACCTCTTCTATCTTCTGTCCTTTGATGTTTTGACACCACCACTTAAATTAGAATATCTGCAGATATGTCCCAGAGATCAGAAATCAATTTTTCTTAAAACATTCCAGCTAATTTCAATGTACATTGAAGTTAGAGTACCAGGAGTTTAGACCTTTTTTGCTCAAAACATGTTCTGCAGACCGGAAGTATATAAATCTGAGGATCTTGTATAATTAAGATTTGAATTTCTTAAGTCTAGAGTGGGGCAGAGAGTGATGCCAGGTGAGTCTCTGAGACTCCTTCCTCAGTGTCTACCCCTGAACCCTGCACCTGGGTTTTGATCTTACTCTCATGAACTTTGAGTGGACCAGGCCTCCAGGTCTCAGACTCAAGAATGTTGGCTATAAAAATCCTCCCATCTGACCTCAGCCCTGTAGAGGACTTTTCCAAGCACTGTGTGAGATGAAGATGTTTATAATTAATTAATTGAAAGTCACTACAGATTATCAAGCAGTCATAACTCTGATCTGCTCTTAATGCTTTCTAAATTCAAGCTGCCACCACTGTTAACTGTCTAGCCCACTCTCCAAACATTTATTTTTTATATTTCAAACTAGTATTAATCTGATGATTGTCATACCTCTGGCTGCAGGTGGAAGGGTCATGAATGAAAGGAAAATGGAGAGCTCTCCAGTTAGTTTTCAATATCTCAGCCTTCCAATCTCAATAAACCCTACCCTTCATCTCCACTTCTTGAAAAGCTCTTGTGACCTCTACCCTCAAACAAACTGGGGGTAAGTTCCCTTTCCAGTGCTGTTTCCTTTATGTGGAATACCCTTCTCTATGAGCATCTACTCATCCTTTAAAGGCTGATTTAATTTGACTTTCTCTGTCTTTTCCTGACTCATCTCCACCAAGTAGAATTAACCACTTGATGGAATTTATACTGTTACTACAGTGCTTATCATATATTCAACAAGGTGTCTGTTAAGTCTGGAGACATAGATGATATTATGTTATTAGTTTTGTATATTGAAGAAATGCTTGACATTGTGATTAGATCATTAAACATATACATGTATGTTTCCAGACTTTATGAACACTCCAGATTCATTCACACGTTTCTTGTGGACTCTATCTTAGAGTTGACCTCTAGTTTTCATCTAATCATTTTTCTATCACCAGTATCTAGCACAGCCCCTGACCTTTTTTTGAAATTTTGTATAAGTTGTCAAATTGAAATGTAAGTTAATTTCTCTAAATGATGCCTTTGTCAATAGATTCAATTGAAGAAATGATGGAGAGACTGTTTGTAGTATTGGACACAGATACTACTAAATATCACTTCACACTGAGAGGTAGAACGAGCCTCCAAATGTCTTAAATAGCAAACTCCATATAGTCTCTTAATTCCCAAAGATTATTTTGTTGGGCCTTTCATGGTACATGAATAGAGGTATCTTCAGGATAATCTTAAAAAATAGAAGTATAGGGATTGTTTAAATATAAGATGTCCTGTAGTCAAAATCCCACTCCGAGGTCAGAAGCCTGAGGCTTTTTGCCCAGAGATGCCAAAGGGTAAAAACACAGGAGGTCAGGCTACCTCAATTCTTGTAAGTGAGAGAGTGTGGTCTCCATCTCTGTCATTCACAACCTTTCACTTGGGCTGGAAAAGCATCTGTTAGCATGGTAAAATAAAACACCCCCAAGGGTACCCGGTCACAGCAGAAATGCCTAAGGGTAACCATACTCAGAGTAGCATTCCCAGTAAAATGATTCAGTAAAATGAGTCAGTCTCTCTTCTCATTTCCACACCAAAGCAAAGCGCAGAAGAGCGCAGCCACCCGCCGGCTACTTAAGTCAGAGCAGCATTTGCATAACCAGAAAAAGTGCAAACACAAGGAATTCTCCTTCCAGGAGAGCCTCCTTTGGTCATACTTACCCTGCTGAGCTGCTTCTAAATGCATCTCTAAGCAAAACAGCTGCAATTACAAAGAATCTGAACACGAACAAGTCCTCCAATCACCTGGTTATAAAAACTCATGAAGTGCTGAAAGTGTAGAGATGAGTTTTTAAATACTATTATACAAGTAATGCATGCTCAGTGCAGAACAATTAAATCTTCATAAGCAAAAATAAATAAATAATTAAATAAACCTTCCAAAGTAAAAGCTTAGTTAACATATTTTCGTATATCCTTCAAAATATTATTGTGTATATATGTGTGTGCATATAATATATATTTATGTCAAAAGTGAGGTAATACTGTATATAGTTTCAAAATCTGCTATTTTTCAACCAAGATATTATATATTATTAAAGTCATTCCATGACAGGTGTTAATATTTCATTACATAATTTTTGTGTTTGCTTAGCAGTGTATATGTATATAAATAATTTAGCCAATTCATTCTTGTTAGACATATAAATTATTCAAAATATTATAAAAACAGTTTATATTTAGTTATTAAATATATGTCTATTTATATATGCATATAATACATACATCATTATAAATAAAATTGTGACAAATAATCTCTTAGATATATCTTTCCACATATCCTTAAACATGACCTTAGTTTGAATTACTAGAAGTGAAACTGTGAGGTCAAGAAACATGGAGAACACTGCCAAAGAGCTCTCCAGAAGTGTCAATTGCTTCTGTCAAGAGTCTTTGAGAGAGTACTTGAGAGTCCCTTTCTTTCCCTATATCACCTTCTCCAAGATTATCATTTAAAACTATTCAAATTAAAAAATGAATGTGATATCTTATTTTAAAATTTATTGTTATTATTGGTGAGATAGTTATTGTATTTTATTGGCCATTTATTGTGAAATTTCTCTTCCTAACCTTTGCCTGTTTTTCCCCCACCAGAGTATCATCTTTTTCTTATAGATATATAAAAACTATTTATAGATTAAAGCTACTAACTCTGAAATATTCATTGCATATATTTTCCTAAATTATCATTAGGTTTTTCACTTTGTGAGTGATGTTTCTTATACTACCAGAGCATTGCTTTTTAATGCAGCAAATCTATCCATCTGTTCATCTAGTGTCTGCATTTGGTGTTTAATTTATTTAACAGATACCTGTTGAAGCTGAAAAAAATAACTCTAGAAAAACTGTCATTTTAAAAATTAAGTACTGCTTTGTTTTGAAAAAATTACTCCAGGGGACTGATTAGTTATGGAAATAGGAATAAAATACTCTTATTCATGGTTTACATTTCATGGATAGGCAATTCCCATTGGAGGAAAGTGAAGTGGCATCTGTAACCAAATGACTGGAAGGGGCTCAAGACTAAGATACTCAGGAAGAAAATTTCTGCATAGGGTCTGGGTTTATGAACTGTGAAAGTAGCCTAGTGATAGACTGCTAAATCTTTGGCAGTCGGCTCTCTGGGAAAAATCAATGTATATTTCTGTGTACTTAATTTTGTTATAAATTTTAATGATATAAGGTTTATATAGCACAAAATTTATAACTAATAATAAATGTACATGTATATTTTCATTGGTTTTTGCTAGTCTTATATAGTCAACTCTCATTTGCAATTGATGAATGAATATGGTTTCAATATGAATGTCAGTTGATATTTTTGTTTTTGTTAAGTGTGGGACAAAAGTGACATAATAAAAACATCCCTCACAAGTTAGGTTTGTCGATGACCAAAGCAATTTATATGCTGAACCAGATAACAGCTTTCAAACACTGGAATAATATTTCCTCATTTTGTGTGTGTGTGTGTGCTATTCACAACATAATGACTAAAATCATGATATCATTTTAATTTCATCCAAATTATTAACACTTTTAAATCATTTCCTTAACCATTGACAAGATAATAAATCAAGTCTTGATTGGTAGTATCTGCTGATTTTAGTGTTGGAAATACTCCCACCATGGCCAATTTCAAACTATGAACATAATGTCACTGAATATGGAGCTGGGAAGAGATGTAAAATTCAAGAGCACAGATAATAGTAAATATAGTAACGTAAGAAATGATGAGTTTTGAATATTCATTATCTTTGTTGTCAATATAATTTAATTATTAAAGTATATAATTTAATTTTTAATAACAGCTGGTTCTTGCCACTAGTTTATAAAATTGTTGAACATTTAAAATTGGCTTCCAAGGGACAGTAGAAGCCAGCTCAGCACTCTATTGATAGTAATCACGTATTCATTTTCTAGATTTTTGTTTCATGATTTATGTCAATTGTCTTGAAGCCTTCAGGAAAGTCTTCTTGTTAACCAAAGGAAACTGAAGGAAGTCTCTTGTGACCAAATTTGGAGTTAACTAATAGCGTAAGCCATAATTGCCTAACATTGCTGGTTTTGAGACATCGAGAGGTCACCTGCAGAGGAAGAGAGTAACGATTTTAATTTTTTTGTGTAATAATTCTATCATCTGTTCCACTTCTTGGTCAGTTTTGATTGATTTTCTTTTCTTTATGGGTTATATTTTCTTGCTTCTTCGCTTGCCTGGTAATTTTTTTATTGTAAATATTACCTTTTGGGGTACTGGGTACTTTTGTATTCCTAAAAATGTATTTTAGCTTTGTTGTGGTACACAGTTAAGTTACTGGGAAACAATTTCATCTTTTTGGTTCTCACTATTAAGCTTGTTAGGTGAGACCAATGCAGAATTTAGTCTAAAGTTAATTCCCCACCACCACCACCCCCCACCCCCACTCCCCTCTACTGAGGCAAGACCCTTCTTAGTATTCTTATATCCCTCAGAATTATAAGGATTTCCATTCTGCTACTGGGAACAGGCACTATTTCTCTGTGTAAGCTCTAATTACTTTTCCCTGTAGTTTGAGACGTTTTTCCCCTGGCTTCAAAAAGTTTCTTCACATACATATGTTAATCAGTGTTTTGCTGAATGCTTGAGGGGACCAAACCATCTGCACAGCCCCAAAGTTCTCTTTCTATGCAGCCCTCTCCTCTCTGGCATGCCGCCCTGTGATCTCTAGCTCCCTTGGCTTCCTCAGACTCCATCTGTTCAACTCAGGGAGATCTCTGAGCTCTATTTGGATTTCCTTTACTGAAATCCAGCTTGAAAACTCTCAAGACAGTAAGCTAGGGTAATTATAGGGCTCACCTCATCAACTTTCTGTCTCAGGGATCACTGCCCTTCATTTCTTGTTTTATATATTTTTTTTCTGTTTTGTTGTTGTTGTTTCAGGTGGGATGAGAAATTTAAACTGTTCCTCTATTTTGACTAGAGGCAAAAGCCGAGAAATATTAATTTTAATGTCATTTAAAATTTTTTCTACTCTCCCTTCTTTTTTTCAGTGGGATGATGTTGTTGGTTCATTTTACTTTCTGTCATTACTGGCAAATGTTTCAAGTGCACAGAAAAGTAGGGGTATAATATAAGAAATATCCATCTACCTTCTATCCAGAATTCATAAATGTTAAGATTTTCTCATATTTATTTCAAATATTTCTTTAGCTCTCAATTTTATTTAAAAATAAAATAATATGGATTCATTTAAAATCAATCTTTCCTTTCTCTCCTCTGCAAAAAACAAAAACAAAAACAAAAACAAAACTGTACTTAAGTTAGTATATATTCTTTCAGTCTGTATCCTCTCTTTATTAAATGTGTGCACCTATAGTCATTTTAGTGTAGTTTTATGTGTTTAAGTATTTACATAAGTGGTAACCTATTATATGAATCATTCTGCAAATATGCTCTGAACTGGTATATCCCGGTTTTTGCTCACCTTAACTTAGAATTCTCTTTTTCCATGTTTGCTTATCCACACTATCTCCATTCTTCAGGAGCAAGTTGAAATGTCATTTTCTTCACTAAGTCACCTTGGATCGTCTAAGCCATAAAAACTCTTCTCCGTATTCCATGTGGTTGAATATCATACAATGTTAATAATAAACTATTTCTGGATTTGATGTTCAGCTCTGCCTGTAATTACCTTGTAATTTCAGTTAATCCGATAACTTTGGGACTCCACTATCATATGTATGGGAAAATAATTCCTAATCACAAAGTGTTATATTGGATCAAAATAACTAATATGAGATTGGAGAGACTGAAGTAAATAGGAGACCCAGCAGGGTCCATGAATACACTCATTAATTTGAGAAGGCACACAGAAAGATAAAGTTCATGAGATGACCATAAAATGAAAGACATACCTCTGCTATTCCTTTGGTCAGCTTCAGTTACCAGGTGCCCTGGATTTTATAATTATCTCACTGAGCTGCATGTGAAAGTTATGTTTTAAGTTTGCAGATATTTAGTGCCTAAATGCAATTAACTACTTCATCAATCATTCAATTAAAGAAACAACAATCTTTTCCAGTGCTGGATAAAAAAATTGAATACACTGGATCTATTGAGATATAGAAACTTAGCCTCTAATCTTACATGACTTTAAAGCAGAGGTGCCCAGCCCCCGGGCCAAGGATTTGTACCAATCCATGGCCTGTTAGGAGCTGAGCCACAGAGAAGGAGATTAGCAGCAAGCAGAGGAGCCAGCAAAGCTACATCTATATTTGTAGCTGCTCTCCACCTCTCTCTCATGTAGCTAGTAGCACCAACTCTATCTCAGATCATCAACGATTAGATTTTCATGGGAGCACTGTTCCCTGCTGCTAAAAAGATTGGGGGCCACTGCTTTAAAAGATAAGCTTTGACTGGACATTTTTAGACTTTAGAATAAAATCTCTGCCTTAAAGCGCCCTATCTCTGTCCTGAGTGAGTTACTAAATGTGGAGAGAAAAATGAGTCTTGAATCTTCTATTATCTAGCTTGAGTAGCTGGATAGCTAATGGTATAGTTATTAAAGATAAGAAATAAATGAAGAGGAGAAGGTTTTAATGATGTATTAATAAGAAACAGAAACGGACTCTTGGATACCTCTAGGTTCTCTGCCTGGCAACAGTTTTCTTGGAACTAACATCAAAGTGATGTCATTAAGCTATAACCACTTATATTTTTCAGTTTCTCCATTCAGATTTCAAGAGTCTGGAAAACAGAAAGTAATTGGTCCAACCGAAACTTACCAACTTTTTTCATTGAGGCAAGAGGAAACATCATGGACCAGGCAGTCACTCCAATTTACATCTACTTTAGGGGAGAGGATAATTCAGTTTTCAGACATGATGTTCATGGGGTATTTGCTTATATGGGCCTGAAGTTAAAGAAAAATCAGAGCCAAAACAGATATTGAAGTTGATAGCATATAGAAATCATGGGGAAGTTTAAATTTTATGCAGACTAAGAAAAGGGCCACAGACAGAACCCTTGAGAACATTCTGAGAAACAAGTACAGGAAGAGGAAGAAGATGCTCAGGGAGACCAAGAACAATGTGAGAGCAAAGAACAAGGACCACGTGAGGGCAAGAGTCCTTATAGAAATGCAATAGGGACCCAGAAATTCCTCCAAAACAAATATTTCAGTTGAAAAAAATCACTGGCTGTATTCCAGGAAATTATATCTAAAGAGCAATCTTAGAAGTGTCATTCTTAAGGGCACAGAATAAAAGATGATGGAAAACCCAGGTTTTATTTTTTTTTCTGTTTCCTCAGATCCTAGGCAGCCATGGGCATTCTTATGCTATCACTTCTGGATTTTTGTCTTTTGTCAAATAATTGCAGTAGAAAATCAGAATAAATAAAAAGGTACTGATACGGAATATGAAGCTGAAATGTTTTATTTATAGCATTGGTGAGCATCTTTAACAAGGAATGGGAATCTGGGAGAGCATAAGATTCTCCAGTGAAAATCTTTGAGAATTCATGTAGATATGAAATAAAATGTCTCATAAATTTAAAATACCTTGGGTTTATTTTTCTCTGTGGCTATAGAGGAGGAGAGTGATGTGTCTGCTCTTGTGGAAGGGATTTTGATGACATTTTACACATAAGGGAAGGGCAGTAACAATTCTGACCTAAAACATGTTTTCCTATAGAAAGTCATAGGCATTTAAGAACATAGTCTGTTTTTTGTCACAAATCTGGGAAGAAAGAGAAGTTAAAGTTCAATCAATGTATCAGTTTTTATAAGTAACTAGCCAACTATTTGAATATAACCACTTTCATACTTTCGTTCTTCATACAGGCTTGCTTACATATGTCAACACAGTTAAGTCAACAGGAGAAAATCTGACATGATTAAAATATTCACATGAGATGAAAAGAAAACTATAAAAGCTTAAGCAATCCAAAATACCAAAACACAGTATTTATAGTTGAAAAAAAGATGAAATATTAATATTCACTTTTAAATTCTAGATGAATGTGGGATGTGTAAAAAACCTGACTACACCTACAAAGTACTCTGATACAAACAGCAATTTTTTGAAAAAAACATTTTTCTTTTTAGTTCGTGTAACCTTTTTTTATTTGTTTAAGAGTTAAATATACTTGCAGACTTATTTCTTATCTTGTTGGATGAGTTCAAACCTTGTCAAAAGTTTAAATTTTACCTTAGAATCTCCTATAGGAAGTTAGGATGTTTTGGAAAGTCTCTTTTAACCTATAACCTATGAACAAAATGTATTCATACTGGAGCACTATCATGTTACTTTTTATGTTTGCTAAGTAAAGAATTATTGGTATTTACCTTACTGATACCAAAATAACTTTTGAAAACAATAGACTTTGAAAACTCACTGTTAACCATTAGCTGATATTTTCAGTAGATATTTACTGATATTTATTGATATTTATTGTGTGTCCTCTATCAATTGTGAGTTTGATTTTAGGGGATGAATCCCTGAAAAAAGGCATTTAGTTTACTTCTGTTCTTTGCTATATGCAAATAAAACTATTAACCTTTCCCTATTGTCTTGCAAATCCCTTGGTGCAGAGCCAGAGATTATGGGAAACTCTCCAGAAATTCAGGCCATACTTGGAAAATAATAAGTTTATAATAATCAAATGGTGGGTATGTAACACATTCTTTGCATAAGATAAACTTCCATAGGTGAAGGAAGATAGCCAATAAAGGAGAGAGCTGGGACTCAACTTCTTGACCAAGTGAAATGTTTCCATTCAATTATATCGTTCTTTTACTCAGCGATTGGCATCTGGTATTGGCTTATCCCAGATTAGCATGGTAGAATGGATAACAGCAAAACAGCATAGATTCCAAAGTCAGAAGAACCTGGATGTGAATCATGGTTCTGTCATGTATTAGTGATTTGACTTGAGCAAATTATTTACATTCTCTGTATCTCAGCTCCTCAGTTATAAAGTTCTTAATTTTAAATAATAATACTTATAACACTGCTGTTAGAATTGAAATAATTCATATAGTGCTTTGTACAATAACCAGCACAGAGTAGGCCCTCAGCAAATACTAGTTCTTTCTCTCTCTCTCTTTCAAAACAAAAGCAAAAACAAAATATTGTTCCTTATTCAAGAAACTTGATTGCTAATAACAGAAACCCAACACAAATCAAATAAGATAAAAGAAGCATGTATTGCTTATACAAACTGTGGGAGAAGCGGGCAGCCTTAGAGATTATTGGAACCAAGGACCTGAGAACTGCCGGTACTCTCTTCATCTTGCCTCTCACTTCTTTCTGATTGCTGTCCTGTTCACTCGGATTATGTCACTCTTCCACTTTGTTAGGTTACATCTACTTGCTTTGATACCATAGAGGCACTGAATCTATTGCTCTGGTCTCAAATTGTACATCTGATTCCAATTAGTCATTCTACTCCTGTACTAACCAGCTGAGGGATGGGAAGCAGCATTCCATTATTATTTCAGCTTGGGTATTGTGCACCTCCCCAAACCTTGAGTAAAAAATGAGTTTATATTGAAGTACCCACTATGAAAATACCACCAATCAAATGTTAGTTAAAAGAGGAGGTTGCAAACAGACACAGAAAATGTGACATCAAGTATCTACACTTTAAAATCACAAAATAATACTTTCCTATTACTGTCTATTATTAAGGACAAGTATAAGGACAAAATATGTATGGGAATGGCACATACCAAATTCAGACAGTGGATTGTTCTTCTGGAAAGAAAGATAAAGAGGAGGATGGAAGAAGGAGAAATCTACATATGTTTTTAAAGATTTAGTTAGAAAGAAAAGAACGGACTGAATGTAGGAAAAGGAAAGAAGGTAAGAAAGAAGGAAGAGGGAGAGGCGGAGAGAGAAAGAGACATCTGAACAAACCGTAACATTGTTTTTAAATTAAGCTTGTCTCAAACTTACACTGAGGGGAAAGAAGAAAATGTTATTGTATCTTTTTTTTTTTTGTACAAACTTAAAAGCATTTTCAGAAGTAGTGAAAAAAATGTTGGTCAATCACTAGATATCCACTGTATTTCAGTTTTCATTTATTTTCTACAAGCTTGTATGGTTTCTTAAATACAACACAGGTTTGGAACAGGATGACCTTGTCATTCCTGGCTTAAAGCTATTATAGACTCTCATTGATACAATCATACTTGGTCAACAAAGAAGTTCAGCTTTTAAAATTATACAAAGTACTCTGCTGGATATTGAAATAAAGGCTGACTTGTTGAAAAGATGTTAAAATAATCAGTAATCTCTTGAGACAACAAAAAATAAGACTCTTGGTCATCAATTTCTAAAGAATAACAGGTAAGTCTACAGCCATGCTACCCTGAACAAGCCTGATCCTGTCTGATCTTGAAAGCTCAGCAGGGTCGGGCCTGGTTAGTACTTGGATGGGAGACCACCTAGGAAGACCAGGTGCTATAGGTGTAAAAAATTAAAAAATAAGGGATTGTAAACTGACAAGATCCTTACAATCTGTGGGGTCAACCAAGGGTTGCCTTTTCTAAAAAAATAAAATAAAATAAAATAAAATAAAAAAGAATAATAGATAATCTTTCTTTGTGCAAAGATCTGAAGCCAGGTAAATATAAGAACAGATACAGCCCTTAAATTATTATTTTTTTTAAAGTTTACTGTTCTCTGCCAAAAGAGGGAGAAAACAAACAAAGCCCTTGCTTTATCATAAAAGAAAACAATGGGAAGTAGGAAGGAGGCTTTTATATGAGTGATATATCTACATTGTTTACATGATTTAACGAAAAGTTAGAGGGGTAATAAGAGAATAAATTTTGCGCTTACAATTTGCATAAAAAACTAGTGCTCTCCATTTTAAGCAAATATGACATAAAATTAAATACAAACTAGTGAAAGAAATATTTGTACTTTTAAAAAATTTGTGTTATAGAAAGACCTAAAGTAAGATTATTTCTAAAAAGGACTTTTTAAATGTAATGAGCATGACTTAAGAAACAATTTGTCCAGCTCCCTGGACACATACATACTTTATGTTCTCACCTTTAACTGGAGGCAAATTTAAAATATAAGAAACATTAGATCCAAACAGAGAGTTAACACTCTGAGGACTCTGGGATTGGGACAGATAGAGAGGATTTCGAATGACTACATACTAGGGATCCAGCGGGAGCACAGGCAACAATGTGGAACGAGCGTGGTAGTTGTTCAAAAGCTTATTAAAATGTAACTTGATTTATAAGAATTTGACCACTAATATATTGACCACTAAATATATTGATTTTGTCTAGTATATCTTTAAATATGATGGAAGGATTAAAATTGGGTATAATGAGCAACTAATTCTTCCCATGTTGTTTACTCCATGCCTTTGTGTGTGTGTGGTGGGGTGTGGGGAGGGCTGGATGGGGTGTCACAATCCTTTAGAAAATAACATTTTTCTGCCTCGGTCAAGGAGATGATTGCTGGTCTGCAGTACCAGTTTTAGAGATATATTCCAATGAAACCCATGATAGATCTTATCCTGCATTGCATATCATCAGCCTTGGATATACTGTTCTCACCTGATGAGCTTCCCCAGGGTGGTCAGAATGAAGAGATGGTCATCTGAGTGCAGCTCAAATATGCTTTTTTTTTTCTCTCTCTCTCTTTCATAGTCTAGCACAGTGCCAGGCTCATGGTAAATATAAGTCAAGTTTATTAAATTAATTAATTGATTGATTGATGCATGAAGCAAGAAGAAACAGGAATGATTTTTCAAATATCCTATTGAAAAAGATCTTTCCTTGGCATCTATTATGCACCAATTCAAAAGGATTTCATTAATGGACATTACCACATAGCAAAGCATTTTGTAATCTGATAAGGGGACTTTTGTCTCTAAGACACCTGCTTGGATCCATCCCAAGAAGATAGGAGCTGGACATTATTGCTGCTGACATGAAGGGAGCTTGTAATGGATTAGTGTTTAGATCCCAAGGAACAGGTGTCCTTGCCATAAAATTAGCTATAGTTATGAACCATTAAGGTTAAAAGCTAAAAGAGCCTATAAACAAAACTTGGATGTAATCTAGGCAAGTCCTGGATGAAGTTCATGGTCCCAAAGTAGTGGCTAAAAATGATGGATGGAAGATCATTAGAAAACTAGAGTTGTTAGATCCAAATCTATTCCTGATTTTGGTGTGGCATGGCCTTTTTGTTATGAAAAATGTTTCAGGTTCATCTTCCATATTTTCTACCACAGACTTAAATTACCCTTTTCTCCAAAAATTCCTGCTTTCTTTTAGTGAGAAATGGCACTTCAGCATCACAATCTGGGTACTAGTAATGTTCTGTGCTACTTCACTGGGCTTTGTTTCTATGCCTCTTTAATGGAAATAACTAAGAAATATACATGTATTTAAAGCAAATTACCTTATAAGATTATACTGATAATTGCAATTTAAATTCAGGACTACAGAGTTTTTACTTACCCTCTTCTATGTTATGTTAGTATCTCCTTTCTTCCAAAAGGAGATTCCTGGTTTTCAATTACATAGGAGCTGATAGAAATAGCATATTCCACAATTATTCATCTCCTTTCCCATCACATATACATAGTAGTCTCAGAATATCAATATTAATGTTACCATCACCAATATAATTACTGAGGACAAGTAAACATGTTTTGCCTTATTCTCCCTATTCTTTCTTATTCTTTATGGTTGTGCCATACATATCTCCTCCGTCTGAATATATGACTATTACCTACTGTATGCTCTCATTTTCATTTAGCCTTAATTCTCCTACTAACTATTTATTTAATAGTCACCCACAGATTTTTTGACAATGTCTTTTAAATCATTTTGACTTTCTGAAGCTTGTTCTCTAGCATTTCCTCAGAACTGGTTCATGTAAAAAACATCCCCTGAGTTCTAAAATGTCAATAACCTTGCCTTTGCTTTCTCTACATAAAAATTAATTGTGCAAGATATGAAATCCTTGGATTACTTATTCTCGAATATCTTTAATATGTTACTCAATTTTCTTTTAGCATAAAGCACTGCTGTAAAAATGTTTGATGCTGGTCAGATTTTCCATTGCTCTCTTGTAGTGTTTAAAAATATTATTGGCTTGCTTTCTGAGATTTAAAAATATTATTGGTTCTGATTCTCTCCCCCCATTTATCTGTCTCTTCTTATTCCATTGTCTCTACTGTCTCTATCTTGCTTATTCTACTGAAAAAGATCTTCCCTTGTCACCTTCCCTGGCTTAACTTTGATTGTCATTACTATCTTGCTAATTCTCTATCCTGAAAAGGAATCCTGGCTGTGTCACAATTTCATAGAGGCTAGGCTGCTCCAGCTCCTTCTGACCTTACCACAGTCATTCTTGCATTCACCACTTAAAGGAGAGCATACACACATCTTTGACCATTTCTTAATTAAAAGAAGCAATGCCAAAAGAGTTCAGTTTCATAAAAAGACTAAGTCAATAAATATAAGCCCAAAAGACAAAAGGCACTATTGAGAATTCAGAAAGTATTGACTGCAGCTAGATTCCAATTAAACCTTTTATGCAGCCACTGTACTCTTTCTACCGAGTTGCTTTTAATAGGAAATCTTCATATCCTGGGGTAAACTCGAAATCTAAAAGAAGTCAATTCCCTCCTTTCCTCATCACTGATGATGTCAAGACTCTTCAGATGACATTCAACCTGTATGCCAGCAGGAAGTTGCCTCCTTTTCAAGTGGAATGCCTCCATGGCCTCTTGCCTTGTTTGGGCACCAGTTTTATATCAAACAGTGGTGGAAAGCAAACAAAACTATTTCTCATAGATCTTGGCTTCATTTTACTAAAGTGAACTTGAAGCATGCTATCCTATTACAGCTCTTTAAAAAATAAAAGGCAGGCTAAATCAAATCAATGCTGACCCACACAACTTCCTCAAACTATAACACACAGTTAACACAATCCCAAGGTGACTGAGTGGTTTAACCACAAATATCCTGGAGGCCTGTGATTTGGCTCTTAGATTACACAGCTTAAATGCAACTACTGGGGCCCCTGGTAAGTACAGGGAGCAAAGATCTCGAACAATCGGGTGTCCATTGAGTCAAAAGTGGTCAAGTCTTCCTTTAGGTAGATACAGTTGCCCGGGGGCCGGGCGGGGAGGAGGGGCGGGGAGGGTGTGCCTAAGCAAAGAAAAATAGCCCAAGAAAACAACAGGAAAAATGATTAATTCAGTAAATATCTAGTACATACCAGAAATTTCTATATTGGGTGGGGGTAATAAACAGAAAGGAAATACAAAGATGAATAAGATATAAATGTTATCTTCTAGGCTACACATGACACAAAGTAAAATCTGCTAAGTGCAAGAAGAAAAAGAAAAAAACCTTATATAAAAAAGCATATACTGGGTGCTAATGCATTATCAGTAAATATATGACAGAAGGAAGGAAGGAAACAAATGAGGACAAGTAAATGTTCTTTATTCTGGTTTTGGAAGAAAAAATATCAGAGAATTTTACACTGAGAAATAAAAAGAATACTATATTAGATATCCTAAACTGATAAAAAGGAAACTAAATGAGCTTGGGTACAGTCAATTTGTTTGAAATCAATTATCTTGGCTTTGTGTCACACTGGGTAAAATGTCTTATCCCACTACAAGAAGAAGACAGACACACATATATGAGTGACTCTGTCACTCAGAAGCCAGCAGAACTTGATTTGTTTTAAGCAACAGCTCTCCTTAACTCAAAAGTGAGGTTGGCTCCTAACTTGCTAAAAATCTAGCCCCAAGTTAGGCCATCACAGTCACCTTTCTGAAACATGCCCTACATTTGCTTGTTTTGTGACCGTTTACCATACATCATAACTGCGGAGGCTCCAATGCTACCATCTCTGTACATCCAAATCCTACTCATCCTTTAAAACTTGACACATGCTCACATGCTTTTGGAAGCCTCTATGACAACCTAACAGGAAGTAATTATTACCTATTCAAAATTCCCTTGTATCTGTTTTAAAGGCCCTTAATACATAATGCCCGGTTTCATAGTTTTTGGTACATGCCCTGCCTTCTTTATAAAGACCAAGAGAGCAAAGCACCTATTTTATTCATTTTTATCCACCTAACAACAATCATGACAAAAAAGAATCCCATAGAAGTTCAACAGATTTGGCAACAAATAAATAACTTTACTGATGACTCAGAGTGAGTGACTCTGCTTATTATATAATCAGGATAAGCTAGGTTATGCTGATGTACAAATAATTCCAAAATTTGGTGACTTAAAACAGCAAAAGTTTATTTCTCATGCATAATAAAAGTCCACTTTGGATCTATTGGAGATTCTTCTCTATATCCTTCTGACTCAGGTATGCAAGCTGATAGAGCATTCGTTGCCTAGAACATTAGTTACCACGGCAAGCAGAAAGAAACATGATGAGTTCAAGTGCCATTTTTTAAAGGCTTTTGCCTGAAAATGACATATAATATGATCATATTCCATTGGCCAAAGCTAGTCAAAAAGACATATCTTATTTCAAGAGGATAAGGAAATGCAATTATATTATGTACCTAGAATATTCAGTGAACAGCTCTGATGATTGCTAAAATGATCACAAGAAATTAACTTTCAGTCTCCAAGATTGACTTTCTCATTCAATAGATTTGGAAAGATGGACAAAAACAAATTCTAAAACAATTTACCTAGACCCCTGGAATGGAAATCATAGAATTTCATCTTAACCATGTTTTATATTATAGATAGAGAAATCGGTAGATAGATAAATATACAGATAAATATAAAAATATTTTTAATAAAAGGGACCTAAGAATCCATTAAATTTCGTATATATTTAAGGCAGTATGCTACCACTAGAAATTGAGGAATTGCTGTTCTTAGGGAGTGAAACACCAACTCAAGAACTAATTCTTCTACAATTCACACAAGAAGGGAGAAAAATGGAATATCTTGAGAAGTTCTCAGAGTTACTGTATTTGCTTACAATATTTTTAGCTACACCCATCAACCATTGTCTTTATCTGTGTGTCTCCTTGAGAAGCCTCAGAGTCTGGTGTAGTTTTCTCTGAAGAACCTGGTCCCCTTTTAGAACTCATCCTCATCCCCTCCCTCACCATTTTAGCTTTTTGATATACTGGAAGTTCTCTGAAGATTAGTTTTGTAAAAAAGTTTCTGTACCCTAAAAAGTATTAGCACTGTTGTTCTAAAATGTTACTTAAGGCAAACCAATTTCTTGGCTAAGAATGATCATAAGGAAGATATAGAAGCAAGATATATAATAAAGTAAGCTGGAGAGTTTAGACAAAGAAGCTGTCTCTACTTTCTTCTTTTCTGTTAGACTGAGTTTCAAGTATAGGCCTTTTAAGACCAATAATAGTACAAAGAAGGGCCATAGGCTTTCTAAATGGACCCAGTGCCATGCTGCTTTAATGCAGTGGTTCTAAGACTTTGTGATTTTGTGAACCATAATAAATAATTCTACTACCACTATTACTACTACTA
>CM053507.1:116939886-116999105 GCA_028627145.1 Eidolon dupreanum
TGATATCTGTATCTATATCTATATGTACATCTACATCTATCTATCTATCTATCTATCTATCTATCTATCTATCTATTATCTATCTATCTATCTATCTATCTATTTATCTATCCATTCTTCTATTTTTTAGCTAGTTAGCCCTATATTTTACTACATTTCAGGTTTTTCCAAGGTTCTAGTGATGCTTCTGCTTACCCATTTTGGTAGAGAAATGGCTTCAGGTTTGTTTGGATTCACAGAATGCTAAGCCCCAGAGTTCTACTCATACCCCTCAGGACTAGAAATCTTGTCTACTTTCCTCAGTCACTGTAATGCATTCAGCCCACCAGTGTTATGCAGAAAATTTAAATACAGTCTTTAATTTAGCAGATCCACCCACAAGGTTCCAGAAGCTTAAGTCAGCATGAGTCTTTGGGAAAATATCACTGTGGAAAAAATAGTACATGTGAGAAAAATACTGTGAATTTAGAAGCATTTGTTTTACAAACTACAGATGCAGAGTGAAAGAAAATGACATCTCACTTTGATATTAAGCATTCCTCCATAACACATCCATCTGCAACATGTTCTGCAGTCACTTACCCGCTAAACCTCACAGCACACAGATTTGCACGTGAGGTACAATACAGCTGACCCCGTTTTACAGATGGAGAGAATAGAAACACAGAGAGATTAAATGAATTTCTCAAAGTTCCAAATCAGTTTTCAGACATCTGCCATAGAGATGAGTAAAGTAAGTCATACAAGTCCTTCATTAAAGTTAAAAAAAATAAATGAAAGAGTGTTCCAGATTTTCTCTTTAGGAGGGGCTTTTTGAGGTTAAACAAGAGACTTACCCATTTTTTGTGTAGTGAAATCAGTCTTTAATAGGTTGTTTGTTTATTTGAGGTAGTTTTTGGGGGAAAGCCCTGACTTGGTACTGCCAGTGACCTAAAACCAATATGAATAATCTAAACATAATGGCCATTCAGAAGAAGGAAGCAGTTTTATAATGAAGGAAACTTTGAAATAAGAAATGAAAAACTCAGCTTTTAGTCATTGCCCTGTCTTCTCAGACAAGTTTCCTTATTACTCTGAGTTTCAGTGACCTCATCTTTAAAATAAGAGACTGGACTAGATCAGTGGTTCTCACAGTATATATGGTTCTCAGGCCAGCAGCATAGGCCTCAATTGGGAACTTGTTAGAAATGCAAAGTCTCAGGCCTCACCCTTTACCAACTGAATCAGAAATGCTGGGAGTAAGGCCTGAAGTGTAATTTTTGAAGCTCTTCAAGTGATTCTGATGCCTGTTATAATTTGAGATGACTGGATGGATCAAAACTTCTCTGAAGGCCTTCCAACCCTAAGTTTCTAAATCCATTATGTTACTAACATGATGAATTGTATCTTTCAGATAATTTAAAAAATATTTTGGACTTTTCAAAACATATTAATTTTCAAGCTATGTAAATAATGCAAGTGTTAATCTTCTCTATTTTGGTGGCAGAGAAATTAAGGTACAAGCTTCCAGAAACTATAGGAATCAAGATGTGAAGAAGCACCATGTAATATCTCTTGTCCCCCAAAGAAAATGTTCTTATCTTTTTTTTTCTGCAACTCAAATTTTGGAACAACAGTTGACCAAAGAGAGAATCAGCAGACATGGAACTCAGGGCTATTCTCCCATTTACTTAATGATCTTGGTAAGATACTACCTCATTACACCTTGCAACCCCCAGGTAAAATATGGCATAATACTTGTTGCTGATTTCTACCTCCCTAGAATGTTAGAAAGATAAACGAAATAATACACATCAAAGTTTTTATATTTCCTGAGCAGCAAGATATAATTTAGAAACATTTCATATGTACAGGTCTTATAGTGAGGAGTTCGAAATTAGGGTCTTTGAAATTTCTTAATTTGTTTAAGTATATAGCATGACATGTAGTAGGTGATGGGAAAACGCTTAAATTAGATTGGTCTGTGAAGATTTCTGTGGAATATATAAAGAAAAACAGTGGCAAATTGAACCGTGAACTGAGTAATTGAACTCGAAAATACTCCAAACTTAGTCAGAAGAGAAACACTAAAAGAAATAGCAGATGTTAAATCCAAAGACTAAACGATATTGGTGAAACAAGATGGACACCCTTAAACAGCTGAAGAGCTGAAGGTCTTCCATTTAGAAAAAGAATATAGAATAAGGACACAAATAACAAGAAGAAAAATTTCTTAGTCTTCTGCAATAGGGAGTTTTCTGTCACCAACGTTTGAGTACACTAAGCAGATTTGGGAGAGAGACGCAGTAGAAGTAACTGAAAATGTTGAAAAGATATTGCTGGCAGTTGAGTTAGAAGAGGGAAGAATATGAGATATTGGTTATATGCCATTACACTTTGTTTTCTGCTCCTGTGCTTAATTCATTCTCTGCAATTCTCAGCCCCATTCTGTGCCCTGGGGAATTGACCTCTCCAGACTTTATTATCTGGACATAGTCGCCTTTCAAGTTCAAGTAAAAATTTGGAAGAAGAGAACACATTATGTATTTATCCCATTCCCACTACTACCTCCTTATATTCATGAGAGTCAGACAGGTTGGTAAACTCTTTTCAGTTATTATGTGGGAGTACCATCTGATGAGCTGGTTGGTCACCTCAGAGAAGGGTTCTGAACCTTTAACCTGCATCAGAATCATCGGGAGTGCTTGTTAAATTACAGATCACTAGCCCTCACCCCCAAAATTTCTGATTCACTGGGTCTGGGATGGGGGCCCAAAATTTTTATTTCTAACGAGTTCCTAGGTTATGGCGATGTTGCTGTTTCCAGGACCACATTTGGGGAATAATTGCCTGAATGTGATTCCTAAATGTGGCCACAGATCTACTACAGAATCTGAAAGATTGGAGTCCTGCAATGTGTATTTCCTACATTTTCTCAAATGATTATGATGAAGTTGGATTATTTCTCCAAGAAGCTTCCAACTCTGAAATAAGAAGAAAGTGAGACGTTGCTTATTCCGTGCCTTTTGGCTTGAAGGTATTGGGAAGGCTCTGACCCTCCTGAGAAAGGAAGTAGAAGCTTCTTTCTCCTCTTCCTCCAAGATCCAGTTCAGCAGCTTTAACTTTGGAAAGAAGTGGCCTCTCTGAATACTGTAAGGAGGTGTGATGACCTCATTCTCTTCTGTTTCACAGCAGTACCTGGCACATACCTTGCAAGTGTGTGAACCCATCGCAGTGCATCTGCATCATTGGCTCTTGCATCAGATTCTCATAGAAGACAGTGAGCTCCTTGAGGACAGGGATTGAACCATACCAATTTTGAATGACCAGCCTTTAGCACTTAGCACATCTTTGCACTATAACTGAGCACCTGGCCTGGCACAGAGTTAAGTGCCAGGGGTTGGGTGGGAGAAAAGCCTGTTGAGTAAATGAATGAAATAATGGAATGAATGAATAGATGTTGTTTTTTCTCATCTTTTTTATCATGTCAATACAAAATAATACTAACCTTTTAATTTTGTGCCCAGATGCTGATTTTAACAATTTGCTAAAACAGAGAGACTTAAAGTGAGTTGGATGGCCTCATAGATCCTTTCTGTCTCAACTCTTAGTTCAACAAGTAATTGAAAGGAATCAATCTCCCACTGACTGACAGTTTTGACAACTGCTGTTCTCGAGATGTCAGTGTATAATCTGTTATTCTCTTTACCAAGTTAAAACTGAACAGAGACATATGCACTGTCAATCTCATTCCTCTGAACTTACTCCTGGTTCCCAGTTTCCCCTTCCTGCCCTGTTTTATTCTTTCCTGGTTTTATGTCAGTGAAGTGCCTTTAAATTCTAGCCCCAAGCTAGAAGCTGGATTAGAGCTCATCTTCTCTCAGTATTATTACAGCACGTTTACAGTGGAGTCTCCAGCTTTGCCAACTAATAGGGTATCATAAATGTGAAGCTGTTCAAATAATAAACGAATTTTTTCTCTATGCTTAGCCAAGGGAGGTGGATATTAAAATGAATAAGAGTAATAATAAAAAGCGAGCTAGCAGCATGGGTATAATTAAAGCGAATAGCTCACACACAAAAATAAAGCTCTGAACACTGATTTCCTCTGGGACACACCCCAGTACACCCAGGCCTCACCTCAGAAAGGTATGCACCGCTTGTCATCCTAATGCAAAGCAAACACCTGCACTCAACCTCCTGTCTACAATCGGGAGATGAATTTGGCTTCCTGAGTCAAAAAGTCTTCCAGCTTTTGGAAGAAAAGAACTATTTTTCCTATCCTCAGTATTCAGGAAATGAAAATGCCATTCCTTGACCACTGGTCCTTAGAATGAGGACCTGATGAGGGGTATCTGATTTACATTCAGTGTTATAAGTTCGTTTTCATCTGTGACAGAAACAGTAGCCAGCAGCATGACGGGGACATTTTGACAAAGCTGTTCTGCAAATCACCTGGGGGGCCCTTTCTTCTAGAGAATTCACTGGGAAGTGTAAGCTCTGAGGGAGCTCAGACACTATGGGTGGGGCTGCTGCCACCTGCGCTTTCTTCCCTGGAGTCATTTAAAACCCCATGAAGAACCAGTCACCCAGACTAGTCTACGTCTACCTTCATTTCTCAAGTCCTATGATCAAAATTAGGAAGTATTTCCTCATTATCCTTGGCAAGGTGAGCTTGTGAGAACACAGTCTCTAGGTTATTTATCATTTGTAAACTTCGTGCATTCACATAGCCCTTTTCCTCCAAAGGGGCTATTTACAGGTTATTTAGAGGTTAAAGAAACGTCTTCTAGAATTCTTTCATTTTAAGGAAACAACATATTCACCATAAAATTAATATGTGTATAATGCATATAATTTTTTAAACCTCAGTAGCTTTTCTTGTTCTTTATTTTGCTTTCCTGCACTTTTGAGACTCACATATCTTCTATCTGGAGAAGCGAAGTATAAAAGCCTACACATTTCCATGGATCTGAGAGCTTAAATCTCTGTTTCCCAATTGCCTTCTTTCCCAGCCATTTTCAAGCTGCCTCCCCCCGCCAAAAAAAAAGAAAAAAAAAAAAAGCCTCTGAGGTGGACCATGGCATAATAAGGACTTCTCCCTCCAACTATTCCATAACCACATCAATTACTTGGTTTTCAAGCTAGTAGTTCCACGTGATAGAAGATCTTTCAGAAAAAGACAGAAACTTAAAATTCCCCATTTGACCGTCAATAGTGTTGATGAGCAGAGATAGGAAGAGATTTGTCTGATATCACTAAGAAAGCTTACGTCACATTACTTCAACTTTCATTAGAAGTTTTCTCTTTTTCTCTTGTGTTCTACATGGTATTTACAATGTTAACTATATTTATCATGGAATTCTAAAAATATTAAGCCTAAATTAAGCAAAAATAACTGCTCATAGTATTATGTGAATCCTTTTTACTATGTGAGTGATCTTGAAAATGCATTTGCGTGCTCTAGGTCTATGTGTCCCCATTAACAGTAGTGTGGGAGCGGTGATATTGAATGTGCCTTCAAGGTTTAATGTTCTCTACCATTATATCCTCAATGACTGATAATTATGAAGGTGATTGTTGCGTCTAGTAGTATGGCTAAACAAGAATTTAAAAGTTAAACATGATGGGAGATCATCTTTTACAGTTAAACAAGTTAAACAAGTATATTCGTGCACTCAGTATTAGAACAGATGTATTATGTATATAAGATGATCCCTAAAAGCACATTGACACTATTGCTTTAACCTGTAATTAATTTTAAATTAAGGTGTCTTTTATTACATGTAGGGTGAAATAAGTAGAAATTCTAGACTTAGAATTTTGAGTTCTGGCTTTTTACCTCAGCTTTACTATTTAATTTTACTGTATGACTGTGGGCAAGTCATATAACTTCAGCCAGCCTCAATGACTAAATCTATGAAATGGAAGGAGATTGGTAGGATATGGAAAACGACAAGATATTTTCCCAATTTTTTCTCAGAGTTCTCATTCTATCATTCAGTGAGATAGGAATCTGACATAACTCTCTAAATACACATAGTTTTGTATATGGAAATATCTAGATTGTTTGGGGATAAAGGGTAAAGAATGGGGATAAAATGAGGCAGAGATGATGGCGACAAATGTAAAAGATCCAGGGGGTTCCCACCTTTTTTGGTGAAGTCGTGTGTTTGTTGGGAGCAGGAGAATAGCATGTATAGAAAGCAATAAGAAGCTAAGTGTTAATGTGAATCCTCTCTTTTTGGGAATTTTCCCTTCACTCTTTCTGTGCTTTAAATTTGGTTCCCTTTAAAATTGAACAGTTCCTGGATAGCCATAGTTGATGTTTCTTATATAAACACAGTTATAGTCTTAGAAAGCCATATTCTTACATGGTCTAGCAATACCTTACAAACTCTCCATTTAAACCTTACAAACTCTTAATTTAAACAAAATTAGTTTACATTACATTAATAGTAAATTTAGCTAAATGATTTACTGATTTTTTTTAATAAAGGAAAAAATCAGAAGGTAACATACAAGAATTTACATCTAGACAATGAGTTATGGTTTTACAGTGTTCAAATAAATTAATTAATAGAAAATCATTAAAATACATTGGAAAAGTAGAAGTCATTACCAAAAAATGACTTTTTTTGTGAATATTGCATAGAAGCCGCTACAAAAAAATTAAAATGTATACTGGTTTCTGGCTCCAAATACAACATACACCAATACGCTACAAGCTCTTGGGCACAAGGTAAGCATTAGCATAAACTAGTTTGCTTTGAAAATTGCCACAGTCTTAACAGTTTGTGGCACATGATATACCTACCTGAACTATCAAGAAGTGAGTACTGAAGAATTTTCATCACCAGGCCATACTAAAGATCAATCAATTAAAATATGCAGGCATGCTCTTCACCACTGAAAAAAGTCACCTTTCCGGTATAAAAGACACATATGGTCAGGAGATGTCCTTTAGACAGAAAGGAGATGTTCTTTATACAGAAGCATAGTCTACTTCTCCACTATTTTTTCTCTTCCCTCAGCTATAGTCACACTCCGTATGACAAAATGACACATTCTGATTTGGTGCAGAGAGCAATGGAATTCAGGACCCTGTGTTTTGGGACCTAACTACTATAGATTACCTGATTACTATATAACTAGTCTGAAATTATTTAGATAATAACAGAGCATAATGAGCTATGCTTAGGTGTTTTAATCAACCACAAGGCAACATGTGTGATCCAAAGACAATCTATTTGCCTAATGACCTTGAGAAGGTTACTTCTTCTTTCAGGGTCTCAAAGGGATTGAACCAGATGGGTGATGTTGCACCTTGGCAACATATTATAAACCCCAGGGTACCTTTGAAAACTATTGATGCCCAAGCCCTGGCCCCATACTACTGGCCATTAGAATCTCTGGTAGGGGGCCTGTGCATTGGTATTTGTGGAAAGTTCCCCAGGAGATTCTGAAATGCAGCTGAGGCTGAGAAACACAGGGTCCTTCTGAAAGCAAGTAGGGGATGGCATATATGACAGGCAGGAATTGACCTTGCGGACTTTGGAGTTGAACTTGAAGCTCTAGAATATAAAAGAGAAGAATATTTGGAAGGGAACGCACATGGGCCATGCCCCACAATCTTACCACTGTGCAGATGACAAATTAAAAAACTCAAAAACTAAATAAAATCTTATAAGATTACTCAACTTGTTTGAAGAAAACCAAGATTGCTACTTTCTGTGGTAATATTCAGATTCTGAAGTTTTTTAGTTTTCCATGAGTGAGATTGTTTGAGAAATAATATACCATACAGCAAAATAGCACCCCAAATGTGCTATTGCTTCATTCTGGCAACAAAAACTGTTTTCCCTTAGGCCTTGCTTCATAGGCTGGAGTTGCCATGGGAAGCAAGGCTTTATTGGGATGCCAGAATAAACAGGCTCTGAAACTACCCCAGCATAACTTATAGAGCTACCTATAAATCAAAGAGAGCCCCTAGGGTCAAAGCCACTTAGACATACACACACACACTCTCTCTCACACACACATACTCCCAAAAAATATTACAAAGGAGAAGGTGTGTCAGGGAAATCCAACTAAAATTACTGCACATAAGTAATAATAACTGAAATTTATGTGCCCTTTCATCCACAGTTCTCAAAAGACACATAAGGTACTAAAGATTACTTGTCTTTTGAAAATTTTCCAGTGTTAAGAGGGATAAAAGAGGAGGGATTCTCTATAAAATCAGGCAGGTGGAAGTGGCTGTGAGGGGTCATCTATTCCATTCTGCTGGTTTCAGGCATAGTTACAATGAAACCAAGCCACTTCTCTCCTTCCCATTGGCAAAGTCAATTCCACACCCTTCCAGAGTATCATTTTCCATCCACTCTATTTCTCTCTAGGGGACTTTCTAGCAGAGATCATTCTGCTGGAACATGATTTTAAAGCAGTCTCTTCCATCATAACATTCAACTGCCAGTGTAGAACTTTAAGCAGATTAACTGCTATTAAACTGGCTACTTCTTCCCCTCATGCTCCTCAGCTATTTGGTTTTGTTTTTTGTTTGTTTGTTTGTTTGTTTGTTTGTTTTTTAATCAAAAATGCCCATTTTCCCACTGAGTGAACTCCTTTGACTCAGGAGAACAGCATCATGTGATCCTTAGAAACTTAGAAGTATCCAGAAAAACTTGAGAGCCGGTCACTATTCCCAGCTAGAAGGAGCTCAGTAGATATTAGTTCTCTCCACTTATTTTCTTCCTGCAGTTCCACTTTTTAATTTTAGCAATGCTAAATTGAAATTTAAGACAAAATTTGGAATCCTTAAAAAAAGTTTTAAAAAAAGAATTCCACTTTTCCATTTACTGAAGGATTATTTTGTTGTTTAAAAGACAAAGACATTTGCAGGAAGGAAGATGTCCCACTACTTGTGTGGTATCTCACTTGTATATGTGCCCCTCCTGTCACCAGCTTCTGCAATACCCAACCCTACTTACAAAGTACGGATTCAGCCTTGCTCAGAGCTCTGGCATTAGTCTAGCCTCTAGCCATGTGGTTGATTTAGGTCTAGTTCAACACCCTGTAGTATTACCTAAAGAGACACTCATTCCCCGGTTATCACTGACATTGTGCCCTTGTGTTAATAACTTACTTTTTGTCTCATCTTTGACACCCAATAACTTAAGTCCCTACCAGAGTGCTCGAACCTGATTCACTTCTTTTGTAACTTGTTTAGCATACTAGTCTCCTCAGGACTCTGTCTTCTTTTGTCATTACCCAATTTCAACATCTTCTAAATAATGTAGAGACCATGTAGAGTTAGTCACCACAGAGGAGGAAGTGAATGGATGGGAAGCAAAATTGGAATAATTCCTGAGTCAAGACTCGTGCATATGCTTTTATTCTGTTCTCATCATGCCTGGATTTTGATTGGATATTGGTAAATATGGAGCTCAACTAGAATGTTAACTCTTGAGATCAGCATACTTTAAAAGAAATGTTTTACTTTATATCATCCATGACTAGACTTGTGTCTCCTTTTCCTATTTGTTCTAACTCAATTTCTCCAACTCAAGAATTGAGGCAGCTGTGGTATAGTGAAAGATACTCTGCACTTCTTGCCTGAATGAGTTCCATTTTCTCTATTCATCAGCAGAGAGTTCTTGGGCAAGTTACTTTACCTCTCTGAGATTTTCATTTACTTATGAGGTTTTTATGTGGATCAAATGAGTTGTTAATCTGCGTAGCACTCTAAATATGTATGCTGTTTTCTCCTTTCTTCTTGATGTTATGAGAACAGAGTGATAATGCATGTGGAATCTTTTTAAGTACTTCCTCGGAAAAAAATTTAGAACAATTTTGGGAGTCCTTTATCGTTAAGTCTTTTACTGTCAAGGAAGGTTTATTTTGGTCCCAGTCACTAAACCACAATTTTACAATTACTCGTACAGTGCAAAGTTTTGGTATCTGCATTTATTTCTCTAATGTGCATTTTCCCCAGGTCTTTGACCCTGCATTTTAGCTAAAAATGAAACTTCAAAGAAGTCTTAAACTAGTGGGAGAACTTCAAAGGCTTCCTGCAAGGTCAATTAGCACCTATAAAATTTATCTCTGTTGTCACTAATGGCTATTAAACTAAAGGGAGTTCTAATGAGGACTGATAACTACCACCTCCTGAGATTGTTGTTAGTTAAGTGGAAAATAACCCTTAACTCTCTACATTGAATATCCAATGTGTGATTGGTTTAAAATATTCATTAACTATTGTAGGTTTGAGGTTCTTTTTATGATTCTTTCTGAGAAGGAGCTTTGCTGTGTATCAGGTAACCAACATAGTTTAGGGACCTGTCTGGCCATTAAAATAAGTTAGCAAGACTTCCTGATAAAATGAGAACTGATCTCCTTCCCAATTGTATGTGAGTTCTGAAGGCTTCTAAAAATCAAGTGGACACTTCAGCACTGGGTGGTATAGCATGCTCTCTAAGTCATGAAGCAAGACTGAGATCAAATCTTAACTTCTGCCATTTTGTAGTTTCTTGATGTTGGACAGGTTCATTAGCACATCTGTGCCTTTGTTTCCTCACTTGTAAGATGAGGCTAATGAAAATACCGATCTTTAGGAGCTATAGTGAGTGAAAAGGATGAATATGAAATACTTAGTGGTCACTAGCATTTGGTGACTATGGGAACGAATGTTTATTAACAAAGGCAAATAATAATTAAAAGTAATAGTGACATTTTTTAAAAGTCTGAATTGCTATTGTTTAAAATATCTTTTCATATACAAATATCTCTCAAATTATCGTGTAATAATAGGCATATTTTTCTATATAATGTAACTAAAATGGTTCAATATGCAGATTTTTGCTTTGTATCATATTCATGTCTTCTAATTACAAAATTAGCACATTCTAAATCTGTTTTGGAAGAACCAAAAAATATAAAGGAACAGAAAAAAAAAATTCACCTATATACAATTACTCAAAGACATCTGTTATTTTGTCACATTCTCTTTTAAACAATTTTTACCATCAGGAATATCTAGTGAAATACAAATAAACACAAGTATTTTGAGTTTATATAGATGTTTTTGGTATATATAAAATTTCTGATAAATATAAGAAAAGTATTGGTTATTTTGCTCATAAATATTTGGCTCTTTTTATTATAATTTCCACTTTCTTTTTCTTTTTCTTTTCCTTTTTCTTTTCTCTTTTCTTTCTTTCTTTCTTTCTTTCTTTCTTTCTTTCTTTCTTTCTTTCTTTCTTTCTTTCTTTCTTTCTTTCTTTCTTTCTTTCTTTCTTTCTTCTTTTTAGAGCACTATTCTCAACCTTGGTTGCACATTAAAATTCACCTGGGGAACTCTAGAAACATACTGAAGGCCAGGTTTCACCCCTGACAAATTACAAGAGGAGCTGGGATAGGGCTGGTCATTTGTATTTTTTAAATCTTTCCAGATGATTCAGACTTACAGCTAAGACTAGAAAGCACTGCTTCAGTGGGACTGAATTCTTCCCTGGGCTCACAAAAGGAGACCCCTTTTCTATCTGAGAACAGAGATGACAAACCTTCCTTCAAAGCTGCTGTCCTGACAAACTAATTTCTCCTTAGTGTCAAAACTCCTGGAAAAACCATCAAAACTATCATCATAGGCTCCTGTACTGGCCTCCTGTATTATTCTTCCAACTTTATCACTCTTCTTTGGAAGGTCACAGATTATCACCTATTAGTATATTCAGTGATTTAAAAACAATCAATCTTCAAACTCCTTTCTTCCTTCATATTTTCTTGTCAAGTTCTCTACCCCCAAATTCTCATTCCTCATTTGGCTCCCTTAACACTGCTCTCTCTTGATTTACTAAGCAGATTAATGTATGAAAAAAAAAAAGTGTTCTAGAACAAGATGGTAGTGAGTTTGGATCTCACCACCACCACCTATTTCGTGATGCGAGGACTGACTGAGTTCCACAATGTAAGCCTTTGTGGCTCTGCCTAGCACATCTTAGGAGGAAATTTTGTTGCTGCCCATTCTCCCCATCTCTCTTCCCTTTTTTCTTTCTTTCTTTCTTTCTTTCTTTCTTTCTTTCTTTCTTTCTTTCTTTCTTTCTTTCTTTCTTTCTTTCTTTCTTTCTTTCTTTTTACCTCTCTTTCTGCTCCTTTCTAAGAGAAGCTGAATACTTTTATTCACCAGAGTACCATGGTAATGTTTCCTGGAGAGAAATTCATGCTCCAGAGGCAGAAGCTGACTAGACTCTCTGCCCACTCTTACGGTAAGGATGAGCCACACTATAAAACGAAGGGGGAAATGGAAGAGAACATTTATGAAAATGTCAGTGTGGAAATTTCTCTATGGCCCCTTCAAGAGAACATACTCTAAAAATACACGAGTTTTTAAGAGTTCTTAAGTTGAATTTTTGGTTTAGTTAGTTTGTTGGCTGGTTTCAGGGTTTGGGGAAATATGTAGATGGGCAGAAATGACCCTCAGAGCAGCCAAACCATATTTTCTTCTCTCCTAAAATCAAAAGTGTTACTATTTACTGAGGGCTTACTATGTGCTGTTCTAGATTGGTAAACCTCTAAACAGGACTCTGAAGAAGGATATATGCTTTACCAGAAGAAAACTACTTGTGTTTCCTATGTATGTACCATCATCTCCCACCCCAAAGTTCTTGCTTATGCTTCTTTTGGAAAAAACACCTCTTCATCATTTCCCCAACTCCAAATTCCAAAAAGACTTCAAGCCTGAGTGAAAATATACATTCCTTTTCTGAATGCTCATAACCATTGACCTATAGCTCTCTTCTGATTTTTTTTTAAATTTTAATTTGTAATGTCTAATATCTAATTCCATTAAAATGCCTAATAATGTTTGATAAGTTTCTGTTAGACTATAAACTTCATGATGTGCTTTCACAGTAGTGCTTAACACAGTGCCTGGCAGAGAGTAGACACTCAATAAATATTGTTCGAATTAATCAATAAATTTATTCCCAGTAGCCTTCGATTGCCTTTTTCTTGTTTCTTCTTTCTTTCTTTTTTCTTTAATGAGGATTATAAATATATGGATGAGTATATTTATATAGTGTGTAGACATTAGTGTTCTCTGATAATAATGCTTATTATTACTCTAATTTTTATTATTTGATATTGAACAACAGTTTTTATATAGTATTTTTTGAAAGTTATGAAATTAAAAACGTTCCTCTTAACTTTGGCTAAACCATGTGGGAAGATTAGGGGATCATGAGAGGAAAGCTCCTGATAATCCCTAAAATTGGTGTCTGCTATTGTTGTATAAATAAAGAATAAATATGCCAAAAAAAACCCAAAAAACAAAACAAAAAAACCAGCAACTTGGAATTAATTTGGAGGGAAATAAAATTCCAACTTTCATCTCTTTTGGTATTTAATATTGATGAGACGTGACTAAAAACAAGACATTTCAGAATTGATAATCATATTTAATAATGATTCTTAATACTGACAGAGTTCTTAATGCTAACAAATCACTTTGCACTCATGGGTAAATAACTTGGTTTAGCTTGAAAGTCATACTTTTTCTAGCAACTAGCAGACCTTGGTGATTGATAAGGAGCTGATCGAGACCAAATTAACATCCTAGATCCTTTTCATTGTCTAGATGGGCAAAGTAGAATAACGCTTTAATCACAGCATAATCTTAGCATATGTGTAACAAGAAGTATACACGTACAGTAATTAGGCTGTGGGAAATGGGTAATGGCGGTTGTTCTGTCATTAAGCGGGTCTGAAACTCTGTACAATTAGACTGATTAAAGGAAATTAGAATGTTTAGTCAGTCTCTGTATACTCAGTGTGTTTTAATTAGGTCTTTGAACCATTAAGTATAACTGCAAAGGATTAATCTAGTACTGATGCATGAGTACTATAGGGCAAAAATGGGAGAAATAACACTTATTGAGCACCTATTGTATACTTCGATTGTAGCATGTAGTTTCTGAGAGACAGAGTCTTCAAAAAATAGCATAAGCTGCTTTAAAAGATAATGGGTTGCCTTTTACTGGAGGCATGAAAAACAAATTCATGTTCAAGTTCTATTTCTTTCAATAAGCCTTCTGGTTACTCCCATTCCCTGAATCCTAGATTTTGAGTGATCTTGAATCACTTAGTTTTTATTCTCCAACTTATCTTTCTGCTTCTATTCTTGCCCCCTATTGCAGTTACACTAGTAATTTTAAAATGTGAAATACACTGTACCTCTACTCGTAATACCTTAATGACTTTGAAATATATTTGGAATAAAAAAGCAAACTCTTTACCATGTTCTTCATGGCCCACCTGTCTGATCTCATTCCTTCTACTTTCCTCCATGTTCCCCATGCTCCTGACCTTAGGCTGTCCCTCTGTTCTTTGAATAGGCCATGCTCATGCCGTCTTCAGCCCCTTTACATATGCCATGTCTTCCGTCAGTGATATTCTCCCCTGAGAACAATGCTAGCTCCATTTCATCATTCAGATGGCCAGCAAAATGTTTTCTCTTCAGAGACAACAGTTCCAACCACACTTTCTAAAATATAAAAGCCCTTAACTTGCAACCACGAATTTTAAATCCACATTCCCACTGTATTCTCTTCATGGCCCCTCTATTAAAATCTTTGTTTATTGGGTTACCTGTTACTGTCTTTTTTTTTTTTTTTCCCACACCAGAATCAGTGCTTCATGACAACAGAAGCCTTGTTTATTTTTTCACAACTACATGCTTAGTACTTAGGGTGTTGTCTGGATGCAAAAAAGGAAAAAAAAAAGGAAGTAAGGAAAGAAGGAAAGAAGGAAGGAAGGAAGGAAGGAAGGAAGGAAGGAAGGAAGGAAGGAAGGAAGGAAGAGAGGGAGGGAGGGAGGGAGGGAAGAAGGGAGGGAGGGAGGAAGGAAGGAAGGAAAGAAAGAAGTAAGGAAGACAGAGGAGTTAAAAGGTTTTAAACTACCTGCTTAAAGCATGTTACAGTACATGTTTACCAAGTATAAATCATACATTTCAGTTTTTTAAAGGTTTTGTGCAAATTTTCAAGATAAATAAACTAACACATCATCCAATTCAGGTCCCTTTATGTCCAACCAAATTGTCTTGTTTAATTACTCTGTTTTAGAAATGGAGAAATTAAAAATCTGTGCGTTTGACTTGCCCAAGGTCATGTGGCAAGTCAAGCTCTTTCCACTGGATCACCATGGAATTTCTTAAATGCTCCAATCAGACTTACACCTTTTCTCTAAAGAAGGCAAGAGAGTTCAGAGTCCTTATTTTTAAACCTGCATTAAATGGAAACCTTTGGAAGAGCAGGTGGTGGTAATGCTATGAATCTGGCTCAGCAAGAGAACACTGAGGTCATGATATTTTTCATACTTAGTAACTTCAAAAATATAGAGATGATGTAAACTTCCTAAGACTTGTTGCCAACCTAGTGATACTGGTAACTTTGGGCAGGAGCTTTTCTCATTGGTCAGGGCAGGGACATGTGTGACCAATGAGCTCTCTCTAGTTAAGAGAGATGCTCTGGTAATGCTTTCAGATGGCAGTCTTGGATTCACATCCTGATTACAGTAACACTAGCAAGGCTGCTTAAATTTCCTATTAGATACATGGCAAAAATATCCTATGATGTGAAGAAGTTGCTAAGACCAAATAGTACCTACTTCATAGAGTTGAAAGATTTAATGAGTAAACACATTTAGTGTGCTTTGCAAACATGCTGGCACTTAGTAAGTGCTCACTAAATCTCATTAAAAAAAACATGTTGGAATGAGAGTGAATTTGAATGTTTGGTTTTCTGTATTAAATTGAGCTACCCACAATTCAGCCTATCCTGACCTCTGCTTAAAGTAACACATTCTCAATGAAAGAATCATGCAATCATACAATCATAGGTCAGACCCAAAAGGGATGTTCATAGTGATCACCTGGTTGCAAATGAGGTAACTGAAGCAAACGAATACCATCAGCACCACCACTGGACAGAGAGGCTTAACCCAGGGCAGCAACAGACTAAAATTTGGACCCAGATCTCTTCTCCCCAGTCCATCACCTCCTTCTCTGTCTCAGACAACAATGTCTATTGTACTTTGTATTTGGCCTATTTTTAAAACTTTCTTCTACGTTAAATATTCTTAGTCCCTGAGGATAAGATATATGGCTTCACCTTTAGACTAGATGCCCCTAGTAAGTTTGCATTCATTCTACCTATCCAACTGGAAGATCTCACGACTATATATATACACACACATATAGATATAGATAGAAATATGTGTGTAAGTGTGTGCGCGTGTGTGTGTGTGTGTATATATATATGTGTGTATTTCATCACATGGGGATCATGAACAGTGGATACTTCTGCACCTAAAATTCTGTGATTCTGCAGTCATAATGATGACTTCAACCCTGTTATTCTGGATTGGTCTCCAAATATACTGTTAAGGATGGCAGGATAATAGGGAAAATGGTTAACATCCAAAATGGTTGTTAAATAATACTTAAAAAATAAATATCAATAATTTAGAATTGGATTCTATACAATATCTTGTTCCCAAGCCCCCCCAAAAATGAGTTATTATAAAGGACATAGGATTTTAACCTTAAAGATGTTTTAATAATAGTTCTGTTGCGAATGCACTTCAAATTTAGGGAAATTAACATTTTCTATTCATGGAGAATTATCCTTGGACTAATTCTAATTGGTAGCCCGTAGTTCATCTTTTTAAAACAAATTCCTATGAATTTATAATCAAAGCTAAAAAAACTAAAAATTATTTTGCTTGAATTTACTCCAGCAATGTGCCCCTGTAAGTTTGTATGTGTTTTTATCATAAATCAAATAATTTTTACTATTAATTTATATATAAAGTACAGAATGTTTTGGCTCCTTTTGATTGACCTTCAACTGGTATTTATGCTTTAACAGGAAAGCTAAACAATTCATTTCATCATGCAAGCAGAAGTAGGTAAACGAAATTAATGCTCATTGCCTGGCTATTAGTGATGTCTGCTTGCATTCTCAGCAATTTATCACATCAAGAGAGTAAAAAGAAGAATGCAACGGACTAAGAATGAAAAACATGGGTTTGAATCCTGGCTCACTGCTTTGCTTACTCTTTGATTCTTAGATAGGTCACTTCTAGTTTCTGAGTTCAGTTTCTTGATCTGTAAAATGAGGGTGGAATCTACTAGATGATTCAACTCCCTCTTCCAGTAAGTCAAGGATCTGTCAAGAAACACCAAAAGGTTTAGGAGATGGCACAATTAAATTCCTTCAACACTCCCACGTATCTGTGAATGACTTAGCAGCAGAAAATAGCCATGTTCCTCTCAATGTGGATTTAGCTTCTTCCAACTCCAAGCAGCTGGGCAAGTAAGCAGATGTATTTGTGCAACTGCAGAATAAAATACCAACTTTCCTGTACTTCTCTATGCTTTGCTGAGAGATAATTTGCAATTTTCACTTGCACATTCTAGTAGTCATTAAACCCTGCACATTTGCATGTGCATTATATTCATGTGGGGGTCCATTTCCTTTTACTCACAGCCAATGCAAAGTTCAAATCCTCAGTCTCTCTGACCTGAATCACTACAATATTCTTCTAATCTATGCTTAGCTTACTTCTCCCTCCATCTACTCCCTGTCTCAGGCTGATCACCCTAGAACAAAAATCTGACCACAGCCAAGACCTACTTAAAAAGTTGATGGCTCCTGATTGCCTTCAGAAAAATATCTAAACTAATTTACTTTATGTTCACATGATTTGGTCCCAATCTATCATTTAAATCTGTTCTTTCTCCACTCTCATCCACTTACCTTATACTCTATCTACCTCAAGAAAACATGTGTCCCCTAGAATAACATCAGATTATATTTAGTGAGCATTCTCAAAGTGCAAAGTGTTTTTATGCACATTATCTCATTTAATCAAAGAATACACTTCAAAATAGTATTATTATCTTAGTTTCAAGAGAGGTTAAGTAACTTGCCTGAGATTTCGCAGCTATCAGAGATAGAGTAGGGCTCAAACACAGTTCTGTATCTCCATGCTTTTTCTTCCTGCACATGCTGCCTTATCAAAGACACCTGGTATTTTGACTTCTTCACACATGCTCTTTCTCCATTCTGGAATGTTCTTTCCATTTCTACCTGTTTGAACCCCACTCATTCCTTAGATTCATTTAAAATGTCATAGCCTCTGTGAATATTTTCTCGTATTCTTCTAATGAAGAAATATTCTCTTCTTTGTGCTCCATTATTTTGTTGACAGGCACATATAACATTATGGATAACAGTAGATATTTGTGTGCATGCCTTAGACTCCTATGAAAAATGTAAGTTCCTAGAGGTAAAAGGCCATGTTAATTCCACACCTGGTAGTTAATATCATGCCTGGAATTTGGTATGTATTCATTAATTATCTTTTGGAATGAATGAATACATAAATAAGTAAATAAAATATTCTATTTTATCTTTATTATGCTCATTTCTAAATTTAGATCTGATGGATATAGAGCAAAATTAATCACTAAACTCTATACAGTATTAGGGGTTGGCACAGAAAGAAACTTATAAAAGAGCATAGCTCAAACTTAGAAAATAACTAATTTATACTCAGAAATGTTATACTACTTATGATAAAACTGATTACTCCTAAAATAAACTGTAACCATTTTCTTGTAAATTACTAAAAAAAAAAAATCCCATTTCTACTGATACTTTGGTTAAAAATAGACGTTTTGTCTAAATTGCTCAAACATTATTTGGCTTCCAGTTTTGGAGCAAAATAAACTTCCAGTTTTTCTGTGGGGTTAGGTGGTGATGTTTTCTCATATAAACTCACAGCTAAGCAGAGGGTTGGGTGTGCTCCAGAGTGAGTGCCACATTTTTAGTTTATTACAACAATGATGACAATTACCAAGACACAAGCACATGGCCCAGTCTAAGGCTTTTGTGGAAAGCATTTCTACAGTCATACAACAAAACTTTCCAGATTTAGTCAGACATGCATCTTTACCCACTGAGGGGGAAAAATGTCTCAGCAATCTAACATGCCAAAAAGATAACATTTGCACAAAACCTGCTAACTGTTTCAGAGAAGGTAAATACAGGCAAATCAATGCCAGCAAACTGTGTTTTCCCATTTCTGAGACGGCATTAGCGAAAGAGAAAGTTTTCTTTTGGTAGCATTTCTTAAACACATAAAGATGCACATGCCTCAGTTCCTCTCTACAATGTCACACATCTCTATGGCCCTCCTATCTCTTCCTACTTGAGAGAGAACCACTACCACTGTAACCTTCTTCTTTCTTTGTCTCTTTGGGAACAAAATAACATTTCTAAAACAAAGGTTGTATCATACTACAAGTTTTCACTTGAATCTAAAATATCCCCATTACTTAGAATAATTTAACAAGGCATTCAAGCCCTGCCTCATTTCAAGCTGAACTGCCCTCCACCATCCCATAAAACTCTTACAATCCTACATTTTTCAAGGTGCAGCTCAACTATCATTTTCTCAAAGATACATTCCAGGTTTAATTCAGATGAAATCTTTCTCTGAATAGCCATAGCTATTTTTTTCTTTGCTTTGTATTGAGTTTTTTGCTTATAAAATATAAATGCCTCAAGAGCAGAAACGATGCCTTATTTTTTATCTTATAAAGCATTATGAAGTGGTTAATCAAACACGTTTTTATGTTTACCAAATAAATAACTGAAAAACAAATAGTTTTTTTGCAGTTAAACATAAAAAAATTTAGGCATGACTTCCTTTTCCTCATAGAAAAATTCCTGATCTGTATAATCTCAATAAAGGAAATTAGAGTCAGTTTGTAGAGAAATACCATAAAGCTGCAAACATTAAGAAGAAAGAAATTACATCATAGCAATGATCAGTGGACCACTTTCATGGTTCCAAATATGCTTTTGTACTCTGCTGGTTCTTGGTGTCCTATTCAAATCTAATTCAAATCCTATTCTAATCTAAATTCAGCAGTCAAGGCTTGTAAATATTTTTTTTAAAGATATGAAGAAAGATGGACTTCTTGGGTAGTAAAATCATTTGGTTGCTGGTAAATGTGTTTCAAAATGGTACTTTCTCTTTCAAAGTCTTTTGGAAGCATAACATCCTCAGTGTTTCATGGTACAGTTGAAGAAACAGGTGTAGAGAGATTAGCTCAACTAAGTCCATGGGGCAGTAAGTGGTAGAGACATATATGAAAGCAGGAGTTTGACAGTGGAGTTTGACATTGGACTCATTTTGTGATGACTTGACTAAGCTATTCTTTCAGCTGCCTCCTGTATGAAATAAGACGATTCATCTTTTTTTTTTCTTTGCTCCTCAGAGAAGTAATCTAAAGGGAAGCTAAGACCTTTCCCCGAACTTAAAGCCTGTGCAAGGTCTTATAATGCTGGAATATATTCTTGAGATTTTGAGATATATCCTTCATATATTTGAGATCTGAATTATCCCAGATGTATTTTAATTTAGGATAAAAGTTTTAAGTTGAAATAACACCCTAATTTTGCAATGGCTCATTTATTTATTTTCCATCAAATGAATTGTATATTTATGGATTATTAAAATTGTCACTGATATGGAGTGAAGGACGAGAAGCCAGGAATTAGGACTAACTAGGGATATTCCCCCAAGATAGTCATCAGTGGGGCTGGAAGAAGAATTCACATTGTCCAAGACCGAAGACCTTAAGTTAATAGAGGAACGTTACCAACTTTGTTTACTAACTCTATTGTTTTTCTATTTTTTAATTCGTGGTTTTTTATTTCATCTTTATTTCATTCTTCCTACTTTCTTTTTCAAGTTAATTTTATTAATGTCTTTCTAACTTTTTATCTTTTATGTTTGGTTACTTTCTTGATCTGTAATCAAGCATTAAAATCAAGCAGTCTGCCTTTGACTGTAGTTTTGGCTCTGAATCATGAACAAATTATTACAGTTCTTATCATATATGAATTAATGATGAAATAGCTATATGATATAATATTTTGCAACACCTAAAACTCTTCTAAATAATTGTTATCACATGAAAAGAAAAAGTTCTAAAATATTTTATAGAGTATTATCCCTATTTTAATGTATTTTTTATATTTAAAATACTTCACAGACACTCATTGTTACTTAGCTCTAAATGGTGATATTGTAGCTGAATCCTATTTTCTTCCTTGTGCCTTTTATTTTTCAATTTTTAAAAGCATGATTAACAGTTGTAATCACTTAAGAAAAACTGTCTAGTCAATCTTCTCTCATTTTTCTAAGAGATGACTAAGATGATATAAGTTAAAAAACACTATTCAATGTGTACTATAATCTTAATCCTGGAAAATTTAATTACACAGAAATAAAATTAGAAGTAAATAGACAAAAATATTTTCCTAATTGGGGAGTTGTACATTAATTTTATATTCTTAAGTACTTTTCTAACTTTCTACGAAGAGATAAAATGGACTTTTATGAGAAGAACAAAAGATAGATGTTATTCATTGTAAAGACTTGCCCCACAAGGATTTTTTAATACACACAAGACCTCTAAACTGTTCAAAGAAAATTCCAACTGCTCTCCTTGCCTCTTTCCTTGTACATCTCCCATTTTATTCTCCATGCTGCTTATAGGTTCTTAAAAATCACTTTCCATCACTACCTATGAAATGGTGTTTGAAATTTTTGACATCAGCAAACAAGCTTTCCATTTCTATCCCCTTAGTGTATGTCTATACTTTACACTCTCTCTCTCTCTCTCTCTCTCTCTCTCTCTCTCTCTCTCTCTCGTCTTTTCTATAAACAAATTCTATATTCAGGTCAAACTGAACACCAAATTCAACTCCTTGCTTGTAAGGACTTGAGTCTTTACAAAAATAATACTTTTTTTTTAATAATATAATTCCCCACTCACCATGTAATTTCCCAAATCCTTCCTGATTAAGGTAAAAAACAGTATTAAATATGTGTTATAATTGTAACCCTGGAAAATTTAATTACACAGAAAAAATAGAAGTAAATAGACAACAATATAAACTATTATTTTCCTAATTAGGGAGTTGTGGACTAATTTTATTTTCTTAAATACTTTTACAACTTTGTTTTACATGCCCACATGATCTCTATGCTTTTTAAAAAATTCCAAATAATTTTCAGCTAGAATAAGCTATTGGTACATATTAGATGTCCATGTAAATAATTTTGAACATAATTCAGCATATGTATATGTCCCTATTAGTACTCTTCAAAGTCCTGTGTCTTATCCAGCTCTATGGTGAGAGTTTGCATATAGTAGGTGCTTAGTGAGAGAGAGTGAAAGGAACTATTAAATGATCCTTTTCTTTTCTAAATCATATCGATCTAATATACCAGAAATCTAAGTTATTCTGTGTTTGTTTTGGGATCAGCAAATAGTTACAAACTTAAAAATCCAAACACCAGAAGTATATAATACTCCTTTTCCTATTTGAGGGCTGTGAGGGATTGGGTTCATTCCATGAAGCCAAAACTGATAGAAAAAACTGATGTCTAACTCAGAACTATGGGTGATCGCAGTGGTGGAGATTGATTGTGTATTTGGGGCAAGTGTATGTCTATCTAGTGAGGCACTCTGAGCAAGTTTGTATTACATGGACAGAGGACATGGTTTGTTGGTAGAGACTACAGAGAAATGGGCAGCAGAAGACTCTGGCAAGTTAGAGAAGTACAATCCTCAGCAAATGCCCAAGAGAAGTACTATCGCCCATGGCTGCCTTTCACATGCTCCCATGGCACAATGTGAGAGAGAGTTAGTAACACTTATAAGGCTAATAACAATGTAGTCTCTCCACATTTATTTACCTCTTTTTTTTTTTTTTTTTGCGTATTAATAATGACAAGTTTGTAGCTTTAAAGATTAGGGGAACAGTTTTCAGTATTTAGTAAGTCACCTGGTTGAATTAAAGCTGGTCTGTTTTTGGTATTCAGATATGTCTTATAAAATCTTGAAATCTTGGAGTAAGTATGAGACATAAATTACAAGGGTGTTTAGTTCAAAATATCAGATATCAAAATAGAAAGGGGTGGCTAAGTAGCACACTACTTCAGTCATGGTTATTCTCACCTATCCCCACAGACAGTGACCGCAAACAGACACTGAAGAAACAGAGTTTTCTAAAACTCCCGGAGACACTGTGGCACCTCCTCAGAGCTAATACCAAAAAAAAAATAGTAAGAGAGGGAATTCCCCCTTCTGCACTGAAGCCAACATGAATTTAGTACAAGAGAACTCCAGAACACTTGAGCCCCTTGAGACCTACAGTACATAGGTGATGACAGTGGGAAAGATGGATCCCAGGACAACCCAACAGGTCTCCAGAGACTGAGAAAAAGAATACGTTAGCAGCTTCACAGATAGCCCTCAACAATGCTAGAGCAGGAAAGAAAAGCAGTGACTGGTATGCTGTGATGAAGGCAACCCAAGTTCATCAACATGAATGAGAGATAATAATGGGGAGAACTTTGGAGAGATTTAGGTCCCATATATTGGACATAGCAAGAGTCAGTGATCAACAGTGGTATCACTAGGCATCTGTTAAGGATTAAGAATTTGGAACCAAAGAACCTGGCTCTGAAGATTGCTTCTTAGCCAAGTGGTAGTAGGCAAGATATTTTTCCTTACTATTACTAAGCTGTGGTTTCCTCCTCTGTAACACAGGGAAAGGGACACATATATGACTTTCTATTCTCTGTGCTTACTAATTTGCCTTGACCTGTAGTAAGGGAAGCTCCACTTTCTCCCTTATATCACAGTCCTCTGTCTGACCTCATTGGATACTTCCTAGGGAGCAGAAATTGTTAATCTAATTGATTACAGAACCTGAGAGGGTCATTTGGCAGAATAGCCTTGTCTTAAACTCAGATTTCATGACCTTTTTCTCCACTCTTGGCATCCCTTTAGGAGGCTGACCACACTCTGTGGTTTGTTCTAGCTTCTATTCAAGCTGAAGACTGAATGAGTAGATATTGGGTGTGCTTCTCCCAAGCCTCGGGCTTAAGCTGTGTTCTTCAATCCTATTTCATAAGAGGTTTCCTTTGTGGGCTTTCCTAGACATTAATAAAATCAGCACTTTCTTTCCCATTTGGCTGCTGTTTCCTTGGTGAATATGCTCTTTGGCTGGGAACTTTGGAGAAGGGGAGGGATGAATGGTAAGATTTGGGCATCAAACCAGCCGCACCCTAAACCACACCCAGAATGCATCATTGTACCTTTTCATAGGATTTTGGAAGGATTAAATAAGAAAGTGCATGTAAAGTGCTAAGTGCAGTCCCTGGCATACAGTGCCCACTCAATAAATGTTAATTATTGTTAATAATACACATGGATCCCAAATATTTGCCACTGGTTATCTATACTTCTAGTTATGCACGTAAGTTCCCACTCTTTGGTCTTTGAGTAACCAATACTATTGAAGGGGTATGAATACAAATTCCTCAGACCTGCCTTGACAGATTTTGCATAATGAATCATGAAAGTGAGGGGTGAGATGTATCTTCTCAAAGATTTTTTTCTTTCTACATTAAAACTTTCTTTTAAGTTTTCTCTTGAAGGACTGACTGAAGACTAGAATTGAGGGTAAAAGACTGATACTCAGGAAAAGGATCTAGTAGATAGAGCTCCAAAGAGTAGGTCTTAGCAGTATGGTAGAAGGCCAGGAGCTAAAGAGGGACACAGGCAGCCATAGCTGCCTTCTGATGTGATTTGGCAGGTAGGTTCCAGGAAACGTTGTTGTTTAATACTCAATATTTAGTTTTCCCATTCAGGCTTTGCAATTATCTGTTGCTATTTTTATGTCTTTGATAAATGTTTTTGAACCTGTGCTCAATGCTTGGGGAACAGCAGAATAAGCATATCCATGATTAAGGGAATCAGCAAATAGAGAGAACAAGTAGTCTATCAAAGTGGCTGTGAGACTGCAGAGGTGAACCAAAGAGCTGACTTTAGCCACCATCTGGATAACTAGAACACACAAACATTTCAAAAAAATGCTCAGAGGTACTTCTAGATGGGGAGACTTCTTCAGCAAGGTAGATTAAGATATCCTTTATTATCTTCAGATATAATAGAAAAGGGTGATTCAAAAGAATAGATAACTTGAGCATTACAGTAGAAACCCAGAATTGAGCAGTATAACTGAGTCTTTGGAGAAACAATCCTGTTCCTACATCTTACTCTTTCTGACCTTTCAGATGTCCTCTTCACTCTCTAAACTTCGGTGTCCTCTTCAGTAAAATGAAGGTAGAGTACATTACCTTTAGATAGCTTTGATTCTCAGTAGCATTGACTACCTTATTTTATATGCAACCACAATATACTCAGGTACTAGAAAGCACAAGAATGAGTAAGATATGGTCCCTAAACTACAGGATTTTGAGTCTAATGCATAAGTAGATGATTTAAATACAGTGTAAATGTGTGCACAGGGTGCTGTGAGAACATACAGAGAGGATAGAGGCAACCACAGATCAAGGATGTTAGATGTAGTTTCCAAGACATGACACACAAACTGATTCTCAAAGCTACCTCAGATTTTCCATTTAATTTGTGCACTTCCTTTCCTCGATTTCATGGAATATAATGAGTACAAGAGAGAGTTCTTTTTGCTAGTAGCCTCTCTGGCACAAATACAAATTAGGAAAGAACAGATTGCTAAGCAGTAGGAGCTATAGAAATATATCTGTGGAGTCTGAGACAGTATAGTGGAAGGCAATGGGCTAGTTTTCAGTAGACTTGAGTTCTAATTCTGACAGCCACTTACTTTGTCATGTAACCTTGGGCAATTCAGGAGGCCTCTCTGAACCTCATTTTCTTCATCAGTGAAATGAAAATAATACCCTTGCTTGCCTCCTTCAGAAGTCTGTCATGAAAAGCAAACGAAGTACTGGACATGACGGTGCTTTATAAGATATAAGGGAATTTTCTCATGTGTAGGAAATATACTCTGAAGAGTCTGGCCATCCTTTAAAAGCACAAAGAGAATGGTCGGTACAGGGTGGGTCACTTGCACAGAAGCAAGCAGTGTTTTACTGAAATGAGAGTTCCTACCAATCACCTGAACAAATGACAGCTTGCAGTCCTAGGGCAAGGATTGTAGAGAATAATTTTCCTTCAAGAAGTTCCGTAGACCAATATGCCATTCGTGTGTGTATGTGGAACAGGGGCAGCAGTGAGTGAAAGAAAAGAAAGAAGAACAGTGTCAGCAAAGGTCAGAGGGGTGTCATACATCAGTCATTGTGACAGCTGCCAGGACTCAGAGGGCTACAGAGGATAATGAGGACGGCCACTAGATTGAATTCGGACACATTCCCGAGGCTTTGCATCACACACCCAGGATGGTGGTCTTTGCTCATCTAAGCTTATTCTCTTCCTGAGCCTACCAAACGTGTGCTTTCCAGGCTGCTGGATCTGCTTTCCTCCCAGAAAGGATTACTCATCTCTACTCGCACAGTCATGTGTTAAAACCGGAGAAAGCTTCTGCCTCCTTGCTGGGCCAGAGGATCTTCAGAATCACAGGTTATGAAACAGAGAAACTCCACAGGCAAATTCCCTGGAAAGTAGACAGGTCTTGTGTGCCATGTTCCTCACATCCCCAGTGTACCTAATACTTTATTGCTTGTTTGCTTATATTTAGAGAAGGAAAAGAACATACTAGAAAGGGTGCTAGACTTTGAACCACTCACCTAACATCCCCTGAAGGAAAGGTATAGTGACTCATCTTGTAACTACGAGTTGCTAGGTGGTATGCTAGGATTGCTCCCAGATCTTTAAAATTTACCCTCAGAGCCATGCTTTGAGGTGAATATTTTTAACAATGAAGTTCAAATTAAAGAACTGGGGCATTGAGAGGCTAGGGAACTTGCCCAAGGTCACCCAGTGACTAAATGTTAAACTAGAACTTCAACCCAAATCAGGGCCACTACAAAGTGCATGCTCTTGGCCTCACCCTCATCTAGATAAGGAGAGTGGCAATAGTTTCTGGGGTTCCTTCTACTTCTAAAATTCTATGATCATTTTCAGCCATGTGCTCTGGGTGTAAATTATTTTATTTTTAAATGAAATATTTACATCTTATTATCTGATGTGTCCTCTCTTCCTGGGATACATTAAATGCTTAAAAATATTAGTGTAATTGAATTGAACTGAATTTTCAAAAAGTCATTTTTCTTCATCTCTAAAGTGATGATAATGGTCTTTGAATCACCAGTCCCAAAAGGTTGTTATAAGGCTCAAATGAAATCCTGTGCTTGGAAGCACCTTTTTGAAATACATTATTAGAGCATTGTATGGAATATATTATTGTATTATTGTATCTAATGCACATGCATCCAAATAAGTATATGTATCATAACTATACTCAATGACTATAACAAAATGAACACTCAGCATCTAGAACAAGAGTTCCAGAGGTATCATTGTTCTTTCTTTCAGTCATTATCTCCTTATCCCACAATTAACCACTATCCTGACAGTAAAGGTAAACATTCTCTGTTTTTGTAATATACTTAAATGGAATATAACATATGCCTTCTTGTGTCTGGCTTCTTTCACTTAACAACTTGTTTGTGAGATTCACTCATATTTTTGGATGTAATTTTAGATCATTCTTTCTCATTGATATATAATATTCAATTGTGGGATTATGCCATAATTTATTTACACAGTCTACTGATAGGCATGTTCAATTTTTAGTATTTGACCATTACTATAGTGCCCCTATGCTCATTCTGCTACATGTCTTTTACGAATGTATGGATGCATTTCAATTAAGTATATGTCTAGAAATAAACAAACAAACAAACATGTATATGTGTTTACCTTTAATAGATACTGTACCAAACAATTTTCCAAAGTACTTGTTTTTTGGAAGTTTTTATAAACTATCAATTTATAGTTCCACTAGAACTTTGAAAATTAAACTATATTAAAATTAAGAACATTTATTTGTCAAAAGACACCACAAGGAGAATGAGAAGGCTCTTTATGGAAGGGAGAAAATATCACAAATAAATATATTTGACAAAGAACTTATATCCAAAATACATAAAGAACTCCTGCAATTCAATAAGCAAAAGACAAAAAGTCATGTAGAAAAATGAGCAAATGTTAAAACAGATGTCAAGAAGATAACATCTAAAAGGCCAATAAATAGGTAAAAAGATAGTTAATAATATTAGTCATCAGGAAAATGAGATAATATTACACATCCATCAAAACAGTGAATCTTGAAGCACTCTTAAAATAGTAAATCTAAATTATCTGACTTTAGAGAGCCATAGTTGCTCCTAGACATTAAGTCCCACATATAGGAGAACTGTAACCGTACATAAGGCTAGAATTGCAATGCGGCAAGATGGATGAAAATATACAAACGTTGGACATATTAATTCCTTATATGAGACCCCATGTTAAGCAAAAGCAATGTAAATAAATAAGTTAGGGCCTTTTTTACAATTCAGGCACCCCAAGAAGTGAAGTCTGAGAAAGAGATGTTTTTTTTTCTTCTTTTTTTGAGATGGCTATTTACAGCACAAAGCTCTTGGGAACAACACTTGTAGAGGAGCAAAGAAAGCAGTATTGGGCAGAAGGGGAGTTGAGGAGGGTCTAGTCATAGTAAACTAAAGGCTTCGGTCAGGCCTACGGGAAGCTTTGGACCTGGACTGACACTTCAAAGTACCCTAAATGAGAGTAGGCAGCTAGATATTTATGCCTTCACTTTGAATAGTTATTTGATGATATCTCCTTCAGGAAAGAGGAATGAGGACTTTGGGCAAGACATTTCTAGTTACACAGCTTCAGTCCCAGGAGAGGATCTGAGCTGGGAGCACTTAGCTGCCCACACCCTCAGAACCTGGGAGAATGAGTGCTATACTCCTGAAGGGTGGTGGAAGGGTACAGTGAGATACATCACAGTGTTTGTGACAACTGTCAACTTTGATATATGAAGAAATGAGTCTTCCAAAGTAAGCTCACAAATGGTTTTATCACTTGAAATATCTGAAACTCAATTAGAAACGTCAAACTTGTATCAGGTCCCTTAATGACCACAACTGATGTCTTCAGCAAGTTCACTGCAGGTAGCTTTAACCACACCTCACTGACACTTAAGGAACAATTAAAAGATTCAGTAAAAAGAAATGACAAAAACAAGCTCCCAGAACAATAGTCACAGTGACTTTCTTTAAAAATAGACATCTTCCCTCCCACCCACACACACACACACAGCCTTCTTCCCTGATAGCTTTGTTAAGGTAGACCAAATTTTCAGAAAAACCAGGGGGTCATACGTACCAGGATTGATTTTGAAATAGTAGGAATCCGTTCAACCAAAATTTAAAAATTTTATCTACAATAAAGCAAGAACTGTTTTTTTTTAAAAATTGATAAATTATTTCAGCTCTTGCCTATTTCCATTGCCTTTAGTCATGTCTTAAATCTGAGAAGGAATTTAATTCAGTCCCTGCATTGAAGGTTGTTCCTTCATTCTTATTTTTGATAAGGGTACTAATTTTATGATATCATTGAAAATAAGATCTAGAAAGAACCTTAAATGTTTCAAATTCCATCCCCCCATTGTGCAGATGAGGAAATTGTGACCTGTAAGAAGAGTGGCTAGCCAATTCTAGTCCCTGGGTTGGAAGTTGAATGTAGGCTATCTTTTCTACCTGGCAATGAATAGCCTCAGTTTTTGTTTGTCTACATTTGAAGCATAATTTCTCCAGATACAGATTTCTAGGTTTTTTTTTTTCTTTCAAAACTAAAAATATAATTTCAATCTCTTTTAGCTTGAATAGGTTTCTGATGACAAGTCTGCTATAATTCTTATCCCTGTTCCTTGATAGAGAAAGTTTCCCCCTACCCTGGATTATTTCAAGGTTTTCTCTTTTTCTTTATTTTTCTGAATTTGAATGTGATGTGCTTAGATGTATGTTTGGAAATATGTTTGTTAATTTTTTATCCTGTTTAGGATTCTCTGAAGTTTTTGCATTTGTACTTTTGTGTGCCTGTCATTATTTTTGTAAGTTCTCAGTCGTTATTACATAACATTTTTTCCCCCTTTTCTATCTTCTTTTTCTCTGGTATTCCAGATAGTATACCATAGTTCTTGATTTTTCTCTTCCTCCCTTCCTTCTTTCCTCCTTTCCTTCCTTCTTTCCTTCCTTCTCTTTGAATTTCAGATTGGAAAATTGCTTTGCCTGCCTTGAGGTTCACTGATTCTTGAGCAATGCCAAGTTTACAATGTCAAAAGCATTCTTAATTTCTGGTACAGTGCTATTTTTGTTTGTTTGTTTGTTTTGTTTTAGCTATTCCTTTATATTCTTAGTATGTTCTTACCCATCTACCCTTGCATGTCATCTACTTTTTACCTTAGAGCCATAAACACATTAATCAATTATTTTATATTCCTTATGTGATAATTTCAATATCTTTATCATATCTGAAGATGGTTCTAAAAATGATTTGTCTCTCCAGACTGTGTTTTTTCTTGTCTTTTGGCATGCTTTAAAAGATAGACGTATTTTATTGAGTAATAGAGACTGAGATAAATAGGCCTTTAGAGCAAAGATTTACAGTAATCTGTCTAGGAGTTGGGCTGTGTTTAATGTTTGCTGTGTCTATAAGTGCCAAAAGATTCAAATTCCTTTAGTGTCCTTATTTTTGTCTCCTTTCTTGCTGTTGGGTTTCCTTAAGTACTACTCTTAAAAGAGAGTCTATATCTTACAGCTTTTAAAGTTGTAATCTGCTGTTATTATACTGGAAGCCTCTTGGTGTAGTGATAAGGTATGTGGGAGTGGGGAGTGTTTGATAATCCTCTAGTTAAAATCTTAGTCTTTTAGTGGACATGTGTTTTAGGACTGTGACTTTCACAAATGTTTCCCCAATGGGGAATTTTCTTGATTTTTGAACTTTCCCCCCCGTTCATTGATTTTTTTTTCTTCTTTATATCTAAATAGCTATTATAATTTTCAACTCTATAATTTGAGTTTGACTTTTTATTCTTACGTTTATTTCCTCATTGGGCTCATGTTTTTGTTTTATAAATTTTTGAACACATATATAACAGAGGTTTTAAGATATTCATCTAATATATCCACCATCTCTGTCATTTGGGGGTCTTTTTTATTAATTGAATACTTCTCTGCTTCTTTGTGTCTGTTAATTTCTGCTTGAATCTTAAACATTGTAAATATTATGTTTTTGAATATTTGAATTTTATTATCCCTAAAGAGTGTTAAAGTTTGTTTTGGAATGCAGCTAAATTACTTGTGAATCAGCTTGATCATTTCAAGAATAATTTTAAAGCTTTGTTAGGAAAATCCTGAGGTAACCTTTATTCTAGTGCTAGTATACTAAGGTATGACCTTTTTGTGCTTTCTGATAAATGGCCAAAGTATTCAATTAGTCCTTCCCACCTTGAGTTTTTTCAGTAATATTTTATTAAAAATTTTCAGGAGGTTTTTTCCTACAAATATAAAACAACAGATTCAAGAGGATTCTCATGAATATTTTTAGAGAGAGCTTTTACTATGTACATCTATTCTACATAGTACTCTGATCCACACATTTTAGATAAATTGATTTCCCAGAATGCCAATGTTTTTATCCTCAACTCAGCAAGACTGTGCTTTGCTTAGTTCTTTCCTCCCTGCTCCATGGTCTACCTTGGCTTCCTATATATATTTTTTTCTTTCTCTCAGGGTCACACTACTGTGCTTTCTGAGGTCTAATATCTAAACATAGTTACTCATTTATTTTGTTTGGTTTTAGTTGCTTATGGAAGAAGGGCAAATATATCAGTTACTTCCTGGAAACTTGAAAAGGAAGTATCTGAAATAAAATTTTGAAATAAGACAATAGTCATACATTCAGATTTATTTAGAGAAAATATTTGCATTTTCAAGATTAATTTAACTCTACCAAACTTCAGGACTAGGTTCAGATAATTTTTTTTCTATACTGTCGGTAAAGTAACCTTTGTGCCTATGTCATGAAACTTGATGTCCTGTTTAGAGAACAGATATTAGAGGAAGGAGAAAATCTATTAACAGAGGAATTTTGAGAAGAACAAAGGAGATAGCAGAAGAGGTATGAAGTCAAGTACCAATGTTCCTGTTTTTCTACTTTACTTTCAGAACCTGCAACTTAGTATCAATCATTAGAAGTTTTAGACACACTCCACTAGGATGGAGAAGCCTAAGAATATAGAAGCTTCTGGCACGTGGCTTCAAAGAACATGGGGATGGTAAGGACCCCTAAAAGAAATCAAGCCTTGAGCTAAGCACCACCTTCAGTGTTGTATGTATAAGTATAGAAGCAATGACATAAAGGTGATGTTCAAAATTTTAAAGAAAGAAGAGCCTGAGCAATGCTCTTGCTTTTTTTGGTTTCTGTGGAAAGAATTTGCTAATTTGGGAATGAGACCCAGCAATATCAGGAGAAAATGAAATGGATAGAGACCTGAAACTCAGACACTAGCATGCTTCCTCATTGAAAAACAAAACAGACGGGACAAGTTATACTTCAGTTTTGACCAATCCAAGGAGTAGCACAAACCATCTGACTTCACTGACCATATCAAAAATACAGAAGATGCCACATAAAATTGTATTTATCTTAGAGCCACAAAATTAACTTAAACTACTTTTTCCCCACTGCACATCTAAATGTCATTTAGAAGAGAAGCCAGGTGAGTTGCAGACAAGAAATCTGAAAAACTGAGTATAGTCCCCAGTCCTTCTGGCAGATACTGAATAATCTAGAGAGAATGCTAAAATGGTTAAGTCTGTTTGAAACTGTGTGATTGAAATTGAAACAATATTTTATTTTTAAACATCAATAAACATAGTCAATGTAATATAATTAATGATGTGAAAATACGATAAAAGTTTTGATAACAGTTAACAGTAGATGCTATGAAAACACAGAAGAAATATAAATTAAATCTCAGCCAGAACACAAAAAAATCTCCATGAAGTGAATAATACCTAAAATGGGTCTTTAAAAAGTGAAAATAGTTTCAGTTAAATAAAAAGAAAGAGTGGTTGAAACAACCACACACACAGTCAATAAATAGAAAAATATTTGAGAAATAACAAATAATTTAGTATGTTTAAAGCTCAAAGTGTTAGAAAATGAATCCATTAAAATATATGGGAGTTAGATGGAATAGTCTTAAGTGACATACTAAGAATTTTTAATTTCGTTATTAGTAATAATTAAAAAATTATTTTTATGAGTATTTCTTCAAGTGCTAAGCTATATTGGTTATCTATTATTGCATAACAAACTACCGCAAACTTAGTAACTTAAAAAAAAGGACACATTTATTTTCTCATAGTTTCTGTAAGTAATGGCTTAGCTGGGGTTTTACAAAGGTGAATTCAAGATGTAGACTGGATAGTGTTCTCAACGGAAGGCTCTACTAGAAAAGAATATACTTCCAATATCACTCAGGTAGTTGGCAGAATTCATTTTCTTTCAGTTGTAGGGCTGAGGATCCCATGTTTTGTTGGCTAGAGAAAGGAGAAAGCCTATGGCTGCTAGAGGTTACTCACAGCTCCAGTATGGCTGCTTACATTATCAAACCAACAAAAAGAGTCTCCTGATAAAGTCTGCAAGCAATATAAAGATTTATATAACATAATGGAACCATGCAAGTGACATCTTTTCACCTTTGCTATATTTCTTTAGTTGGAAGTAAAAGTCACTGATCTTATTCACACTCAAGGAAATGGAATCACCTAAGGGTATGAATATCAGAATCAAGGAGCATGGGAGATGTATTAGAGACTCAGATCAGTCACTCAAATACATTGCTAAGAATCTTAAACATTATTTCAATCAATCCTCACAACAAACTATAATAAGCAGAAAGTGAGAATTGTACTAAAACTAAAACTGTGATATGTTTCATGCATAGGCATTATCAATCATGTAAGACACATTATAGCTTTACATTTTAACTTAGTATTCTTAATAATTTGATTAATTTGATATTAAGTTTAGTTATTTCCGTGCTGGTGAAGATATGCATGTATTGTCTAGCTTTTCTACAGTGTGATACACTGAGATAAAAAGTCTAGGTATTTTGTTTTACTTATAACTCTGATCATATATCTTCATTAATTAGAATATTATTATTATTTTAATGCTGAAGAAGTTGACATACAAAGAAATTAAGTAATTTTCTCAAGGTCATTCAGTTAGTAAATGGTGGAGTTGAAAGCCAAATCCAAGTCTATCTGTTTTCAATCATTGTGCACACTGCATCTCTAAATACTATATTTTTCAGTGAGATAGGATAATACAACTACACTCTTTAGGAAGATTAACCCCAGGAAGGTGTTAAAAAGGCATTGGATATATGGAAGACATATACGAGCTATGAGTTTCACAAAGGCAGAAATCATGAAAGTTTCACTTATCACTGACTCCTAGGTGCAATGTGTAGTGTAGGACAGTTTTCAATAAATATATATTAAAGAAAGTAAGGAAAGAAGAAAAAAAATAAAGCAGAAGAGAAAAGGTAGGCATTATCTGTTGTAGTAAGACTTGTTTACTAAGACATATTATATAGCTCTTTTGACCAATTCTGGGAGTTGGTCTAAGTTCAGCCAAATCTAAAATCCTAGTTTTTATTACCAAAAATGCACAATTTCTTACTTTACTCCAGCCCAGGTCCTTACTTTGCCCTGAACCTCATCCCATCTCTGATTATTACCTTAAGTATAATGATCAGAAAGGGAATAAGTCTGAAGTATAGAGGCAAAAGGTAATGGCGACAACTAGCTACATTTTTAACATATACTTTTTTTTTTCTTAACTAATAGAATCCTTATGTCACTGGGACCAATAATATACATAACCAAAAGACCAAATGTCCTAATTTCCATAACAGCTTTAGTGGCTGTATAAATAAGTTTTAGTCAATGAGCTATAACTAAAAGTTTTGGGGATTTATTGGAAGTTTCCATAAAGGAAATAAAGGAAATAGGACAGATATTTGAGAAAAGCTCCAATTATTCCTTTTTTTTTCTTTTTTTTTTTTTTCATCTTATAATGAGGATTGAAGGTAGAAAATCTAGTGGCCATATCAAACCATGAGATAGACTTGAGGACAGATATCATGCCAAAGGAGTCTGGATTCCTAATGAAGGTAGACATAGCATACCGGCTATGAACTTAATTCCAAGCTCAATTCCAAACTTCTTCAAATAAATGAATGAGTGAAATATACATCTACTTTGTTTAGAACCAGTGTTATTTTGTGGTGGTTGTTATTTATACTTGAATCTAATTCAAACTTATTTAACATAAAACTCACAGATGAGTTGAGAGTTATGAATAGCCTAGGGATACCTATTTCAAAATATACTTGCCAATTTTTAAAATGTTTACTATTTTTAAGGCAGTCAGATATCTCTGCATCATAGTAGATAAATCAAAGTGGCCATAGCAAATCTAGGTACTTGAAACATTCCTTTCCTTTTTCTACTAACCACGTAGCTATATCATATTTTTTCATCCACCTTTGCAATTAATGTGGCCATATGACTGAGTTTTGGATAATGGGTAGAAATGATGTGTACTGCTTCCAGGCTGGCCTGTAACTTTCAACAGATAAATTCAACCCTCTTTCTTTTTCTCTATTTTAGTTGAAAGGAGAAGACTTTGGGGACATGAAGACTGATAGAGGCAAAATGGAAGAAACCTAGGTTCCCAAATGAAGACCTTGAATTTTTATATAAAGAGAAATAAGCTTCTATTTTGTTAATCCCTTAATATTTTGGTGGTGTTATTATAGTAGTTCACCTACATTGACTAATTCAGCTGAGTTCAAACAATATGTCAGAGTCAAACTACTGTGTAACAGAAGTGTGCCCATTGCTGTAGTGGAAAGTCTGAGCTCTGAAACAAAGTAACAGATAATGTAGGGGAAATAACTTAATCTCTTATTTTTAGTTTCATCATTGTCAAAATGGGGAAAATATCATCTCCACTAGAGGGTTATTGAGAAGACTAATTTATATACTTTTTATGCAAACCTTAAGCAATTATAGAAAGATTAGCTACTAACAGTATAAAGGAAAGGAAACTAGACTCTGAGCATAGTGCAGTAGTCCAGGGAATGGAAAAGAGGAAGTGCACAGAAAACTCATTGCAAAGGGAGGCTGTCCTATTAAACTACCCTGAAGCAACTTGTTCATGGGTTCATTCTGCTTAAATTATTGCTTTAAAAAATATTTTCTGGCAGACAGCCTTATTTTTCTGGCTTTCTCTTAAAGAAATTTATGAATAATTAAAAATAATCTTGCATAAAGTGACTATTCTAGGAAATGCTGCAGATTGCAAGCACCAAAACATCTTTTGGCATATGCATGCTCAGGTATAGACGCTACAGCCTAAAATGGATGTGCACGGGCACTGATTCTGTGGTAACTATGGCAAAGCCAATTCTGTTTGCTAAATATTACCAATTGCCAAGGAAATAAATGAGAAGAGTCACCAAATCCAGACTACTGTCTCTTGTCTTTGGTGATATCCTGCTGCAAATAATGCACCATTGCCCTCAGAATGGTGGCCCAGAGAGACATTTTAAGCAAGATTTTGATTAAAACAAAAGACGCTGGGTAGTGAAAGTAGGTAGAAAAGTATATAATTTTCAACTCTATAGAAGAACAAAAAGGGTGGTATATTAGTCAGGTTTGTATTAGTATTGTGTTGTATTTGTATTAGTCAATAGAAATAAAACTAATAGGATACATAAATATACATATACATGTGTGTGTGTGTGTGTGTGTGTGTGTGTGTGCGCGCGCGCGCGTGTATGTAGAGAGAGAGAGATTCAGTCTGAGTCTGAAGGCCTGAGAACCAGGAGAGACAATGCTGTAAGTCCTAGGCTGAGGGTAGAACACTCATGTCTCAGCTCAAGCAGTCAAGCAGAGTAGGGGCATTTCTCTCTTTTTCTGCTTTGTGTTCTACTCATAACTTCAGCAGATTGGACGATGCCCACTCATACTAGACAGGGCAATCTGCTTTACCAAGACAGTGCGTTCAAATGTTCCTCTCATCTGGAAGCATCCTCACAGACACACCCAGAAATAATGCTTAGGCAAACATCTGTGCACGTCTTGACTCAGTCAAGCTGACACATAAAATTAACTATTATAGGAGACTTATGACTTCCGATGATAAAGACTTTTATTGTAGCACTTGCTTATTACCTTGGTCATGGGTATAAGCCCCAGGCCCTGAACTCTTGATATTCTACTCTGAATTCACGTCTTCTTACCGAGCTGTGTTATATTCCATCAAAACACAAACTCAGTATACCTAAAAGTGAACTCATGCTTCCTATATTATTTGGGTTGTACACAAGAAAAGAAAAAAGTCTAATCCAAATTCTATTGAGACAAAAAGAGAAATAATAGACTAATGTACCTGGAAGTCCTAAGTGAAATATTAGAAGAGGCTTGACATATGGGTTAACATAATTAGAACTTGGTTTTTGTCTGTTTCTCATTTTTATATTGTCTTCATTCTAGGGCAGACTATATGATTGTGAAAAAAATGATAGGCAGCAACTCTAGGCCTTTATACCATTCCTCAGTAATGTCAACCACAAAGTAACACTTTAAAAAAGTCAAATAATAAAATAAAATAAAATAAATAAAATAGAATAAAATAAGTCAAATAATTACTATAATACAAATATAATGAAATTAGAAAATATCAGAGACAGTAAACTCCCCACATATTATTAAAGTAATAAACACAATTCAAAATCAATTATGGATCAAATAGTAATCTCATAAGTGTTAAAAGTGAATGACATACTCTGCTTCTGGTTAAGATATATAAAGTCAAAATTCCCTAAAAATAAAACAAGCTATATATACTAGAAATCAGTTTTTGAAACTTATCAAAAGCTTGAGGGTATAAAAATGCCTCCCCCCCACCACCAAAAAAAAAAATGAAAATCCTTTCTAAGATAAAAGAAAACCACTCCTATTTCTATGCCTGATAAAGTGGATGGAGGTGAAGATTCTTCCATAGTTGAGAGTAAATATACTTTGCGTTTTTTATGATTTATTTATATATACGCTGTAAAACCCACAATATATTATTCATTTTGTCTTAATTTATTTTTGTCTTAAGATAAATGTTTTGCTTAATTTTTAAAATTAAGATATCTTAAAATTTAAAAATAAATGTTGATATAATAAAAATAATAAAGATATTTTATCTTTACTTAGACATTTAGCTGTCTGATGCATTTAATTCTTTCCTCGAGAACCATTCTTCTATCTGGCATAATTTCTCTTTTTCATAAAGAATTTATTTTTATCATTTTGTGTAGTGCCAAAATAATAGTATTATATTATAGGTTTTATAGTACATACTTTAATTCTCCTAAAAGAAGGTATAGAAAGATTGAGAGATAATTAAGAATAAATAATCAAGATAATAAATTTAAACACAACCATATTGACAATTACATTAAATATGAAGAGACTAAACAATTAAAAGACATTGTCAGATTGAATTTAAAACATGAGAGCAAACTGTTTGCTGTTTTCAACATTGTAAATCTATTCATTTATTCCAAATGTAAAAAAAAAAAATACAAATCTAACAAAATTCCCAAAGGAAAAAAATTACTAAAACATAACAAGTTGATACTAAAAGTCATACAAAAGAATAAAGATTCTTAAAAAGCTGTGACAGTTTGGGATAAGAAAAAAATATGAAGGACCTACTGTGCTTTTTTCTAGATTATTTCTAGATTATGTTAGTATTGACTAGTTAACACAGTTCTGAGAAAAAGAAAGTACAAAAGGATAAGTCTTTATGGAGTAGACTGAAGTAGAGATTAGAGACCTTTTCTGACAGAAAAGAATAGATCCAAGAGGAAAATATGTGAGCCACCTTTCCATCTTTCCCTTTTTCTATTAAACATTTAAGTGACATAGTGGCAATCATCTTACAGCCATAGGGTGATAAGCATGAGGAAGAAAAGACAACATATTTGGATAATGCAACAGAAAGATGGCTGAACCTAATTTTCTTGATTGCATTAATGCTATGCAAAACCAATGCTAGCAATACTTAACTCCACACTTCTAATGAGAAAAATAAACCTCAATTATGTAATCACTGTTATCAAAAATTCTTTTGATTGCCATCATACCTATTTCTAACTATTCTAACTTCTAAAAAGAGAACTACAAATTAAACAACAGTAACTTTCAATTTCCCTACCATCATATTGACAAAATTAACAATTTGATAATGTCAAAAAGTAAAGTGGAGAGGACAAAGTGATTCTCATGCTGCAGAAGTTGGTTTGCAAATTGGCAAAACCACTTTGGAGAACAATTTAACAACATTTTATAAACTTTAGAGTTATGTATGTTCTACAGCACAGAAGTTAGTCCTCAGTTTTCTAAAAAAACACTCTCATATTTATGCAAGGAGATATGCAAAATATGTTTTTTGCAGCAATTCTCACAAGTGTGAATAATTGGAAGTCTTCTATATATCCACAAAAAAATGTTTTAGTAAATTGTGGCATAATCCTATGGTATGATAGTATTCAACAGTTAAAATAAATGAACTAAATCTATATGTATAAGCATAGGTAAATCTTGAAAATATAATTTTGAGTTACAAAAAATTAATATGCAGAAGGATACCCACAGAAAGATACCATTCGTGTAAATTCTTAGAGCACATGCACACAATCATCGTATAGTGTTTATGGACACACAGATTGCATTGAATTGCTAGTTTTTCCCCTAAATTTATTCTCCTTTTTCATACCAAATAATAATGATAATAATAATAATGATAATAAAGTTTTAGGTGGATATGGCCACCAAATAGACAGCTTTTTTTTTTACCTTTACAATTTAGAACCTCAAAGAGCTTTTACTTATGTTGAAATATCTGTTAATATTTATAATATTCAAAATTAAAATCGAGACATTGAAATACATTTATTTTATTAAAAACATAATAAATCTTTATATTAACATATTATTTTGTAAAAAATAACTTAAAAAATAAATTTAGTAAAAGGCTGTAGCTCTCACATTCTCAAAAAATTTTTTTAATGATTGACTATTCAAGACAAGTAGAATCATATCTGTGTTTGCATTCAATCTATAGTAATGTTTTTATTGACATACATGAAGAAAATTTGGCCTTCCACAGATAAATAGTTGGAAAAAAGAGGAGGTTATGGACACCTTAAAAGAATTCCAGGAACACTGGGAGCCCTCAGATTGCACTTTGAAAACTGCTGCCTTAAGAAATAGTGAGACAACAAAATCTCATGAATCAAAGCAGACTGCCTACCCTAGATCCTCCACCTCCCTATCCACTGCTGCATGAGAGGGAAATAAACTCCAGTTTCATTCGAGCCACTGTGTTTTAGGGTCTCTTAATTAGAGAAGCTTAGTACCCTATGTAATACACAGAGAAATAAGTAAAGTATAAAATGTGATCTGGAAATATATATATCTCCCACAAAACATGATTTAGAAAGTGTACAAAGGGACTTCAAATGTATCTGCAATATTTTATTTATCTAAATTTGTACTTAACTGCATTTGCCATTACGCTTTCAAATGGCAGAAGTGAAAGTCTCAAAATTTTTCTTTATAAACATAAGTTCATTGAGCCTTATTAAATAATATAACTCTAAAATTACACATGGATTTTGAGAGAAATTAAACAAGGTAATGAAAAGAAATACATATACATAAATAAATACATGGCAAGTCTTTTATACACTATTATATTTACCTTAAGTTTCTTTAAGTAAGAAGCCTATTTTCCAGGGCTAGCACAGGAAGTATCTGTGATACCATGAGAGAATATCTGTTTTAATCTAAAGATTTCAAAATAATTTACAATTAAAAGTAATCACTTAATATTCTAAGCATTTACAGTTTGGAAATGTTAACGTCTATAATTTTATAATATTAACAGTAATTCTGTTAATTAGGGCAAGAATGATTAATACAATGGTGAAACTGAAACCTAGAAGGATAATAAAACGACATACTCAGATCACATAGCGAGTGTTTTTCTCCATGTAGATGTCAAATTATTTTTTCATATTAACATTAATTTTCAAGCTCTTTTACTTGAAATTCCCTAATACATTTTCCCTCACTCGCCATTAGCCAGAACAAGGTTGCATAGCACTCTACCAATCACTGGCAAAAGAGAAAACACTGGCAAAAGCTTTAGCCTTAATATCAAGGCTATCCTCTGGGATTATTGCAGGTTGGGAATCACCTTTCTTGAGCTTGTTGCTACCACAAACCAAAAACAAAACAAATTCTGTTAACAAAAAAATAAATGGAAATGGTTGCTGAGTGGGCAATCTAACAGGTCTTCCACAACAATCATAGCGTACTTTTATTTAAACCCTTTCTTTGTGTTAGATGATGTGAGATAGGAAAAGAGTCCATGATGCAGTTGTTGTCCTTTCAATATGTGAATGAGGAGGAGAGGACATCCCCTGTTTCCTCAACTGTTTGAACTGTGTCCAACTTTCTTTAGCTCCTTGGAGAATACAAACCAGTTTGTATTATAAACATACTAGTGTGGTTAGGATTTCGCATAAAAGTAAAAGACATTACGCTCATTTAGCTCAGTTAAATGCTATCCTCTGATTGTAAGTTCTTTGCAGGCAGAAATTCAGTCAAATTTTTTTAACCATTTCATTTCTGAGGTCTTAGCCAGTGCCTTGCATATAATATGTGCTCAACATGTCCTCTAAACTGTTAAATTTTATTTTATACCATTTTCATCCTTAATTAGTCCCCCTTCTTGTATCCCCTAAAACTTTCTCCTTTAGACAGAAAGTTTTTTTCTTTCACAAAATGTCAAAATAATAACCAACACTTATCTAGCATTAATGTTGTGCCAAACATTCTTCTATTTTATTTATACTGTATGTATATTTTCCCTAGTTAAATTAATCAGAATTATCACCTCAAAAGCCGCAGCTATGTCCAAGCTGGAAGTCATGTAATCACTATATTCTGTGCATCCTAAATGCATCCTAAAACTTGGAGCTAACAATCACAGAGAGAACAAAACAAAACACCCTACGAAAAAGTCCTGCACATATGTTATCATAGTGAACAGATAGTACAGAAGAGAGACAAATGTTATAGACAAAGTTACTCTTTACACCTCAGTCCATAAGCCCTGGAACCTACCACCCCTTCAAACAGAGATTTGTGTCCAGAGAACTCAGTAGGCCAGACAGGGTTACTTCACACCAGACACAGGACACCCATGGCTGTGGAAAGTCCCCTGAAGTCACTGGAACATACATAGGAGTGTGTGTCTATGGATATAAATATAAAATGCTTCATTCACTCTAGCCCCCAAATCTGACCTCATTTGTCAGTGCTACCTTGGCTGGGTCTGGAGGGCAAGGACAGAACATCTTGACCAGCTAATGTTTTGACAGATGCAGAAGTGTGTGTGCTCGAGAAATGGTGGGAGCTGGCATGCTGCACCTGCATCTTTACCTTGCTGCTCTCAGAGTGTGGTGGGCAAATGAAGCCTTACTTGCTCATGGGGCCTCTTGCTCCAGGAGAGTGTTCGAAGCACTTTCTGTTCTTGTCTTATTCTCTAGCATAATTGTTCCTTGTAAAAATAACAGGATCTCAATTTTTAAAATGGAAACTGGAGAAAAAAAATCATAATCTCCACCACTTAGCACAATAATTTTTGCACTTCAAAAAAAAAAAATTCTTCCGAGTCTTCTTATGCTTTTAAATTGGGTTGTATTTTTCTCTATCCTTTTTTCTAGACATTAAATATCAATATGGAAAAATGCTTATGCTGTATCTAAGATAATCATATAATGAGTTCAATAAAGGACAACTTTGAGAATAAAAGGGGAGATAACATTAATTATATAGCACGTTGAAATTCTAATTTATTGACCAATAACTTGGTTATATGACATTGATGTAAATGATATTGATGTAAAAATAGTACTCTTTAATTTAAAACCTATTCTCAAAAATGATTCATTTATAATATTTAAGTAAAATATATCCGTCTACAGTAAAGCATTTAAAGTTACATTTGAAGTTTTTTAAAAAAAATTCTTTTTATTAATTATCTGAACTCAGCAACCTAACTGAATAATTATTATTTGTATAACTTCACAAACTTTATTAATATTTTTACTTGTATCTATTTCTAATATCATGACACTGTTGTTTTTGAAGAAAGTATTTTTTCAACATAATATTACTTTAATTTTTTCAGATAATTTGAAATATTTCTTCAAAGTTGTATTTTACATTTAATACATTTAAAATTATTGACATTTTTAATCGAATCTTCTCTATAGACATATTTTTATTGAGAACATACCCTCTTTATAGCAGTTGAAATATTTGATAAACTGCAAAATTTGTAAAAGGTAGGCTATTTTCTATTCTAATATATTTTACATAAAAATGAGTAAATAGTTCTGCTCAAATATCTGCAAAGATACTGTATTTTGCCTCTATTTCAAATCTTTCTTTAATAAATATTTTTATATGTCCAAACTCATTAAGCAACAAGTCATCTCTTTTTTATTTATTTGAAAGTTTCTCCAAACATAGACACTACAAAATAAAAAGACTTCTCCATTTTATCTCATTCTAAAGCATTATTAAAAATTGCTTTACACAAGTTTACATATTCCAAAACAAAACTAAATTTTAACATTAAATTTTTTACAAAGTGAACTTTCATTAATCTGTTTTGTTCCTCTTTTGTTTTTAAAGGAAAATTTCAACTCTTCTTGTTTGTAAACTTTATTATCAATAATTACATTTATCTAAAAGTTTCAAAGCTTAAGTTTTTTATTGCTTAATTTACTAAATACTTAAATTAAAAATTTCCAACTTTTTAGATTTAGAAAGAAATGAGAACATAATGTATAGGTCTCATTTACAAGAAGTTCAATGTCATTGCAGGACATTTAGGTTTATTTGCAAACTAGATCGTAAAAACTCAAATATTTCAAAAATCAACGAAAGAGAAGCAGTGTAAAAAAGAAAATGTGCAGCGTGGTAATTTGAGCATTCTCTTTATATATATTCAATGTTAGCTTCCTCACAAAATTCTATATCAAAAGAGGGTACTTCAATTTATAGTCATTTTATTATTATTATTAGACGTGGAAGTCATTTGAACCTTGTTGCCATTGTCATCAATAGTGTAATGGACAGATTTGCGTTACCCTTGGCACATTTACCTCCTGGGCCAGCTCATCATCATTGCTTGCACAGTCTTGAAGGTGGCACTAGCCTGAAGGCTGGAGTTCTTTAGTGCTTTAGGCTCCAGCATGCTTACAATATGAAAGCAGACCATTGTCCTGATTGTCTTTGGGTTTCCTTAAACTTAGTTGGGTTTTTCCACAGTAATCCCACTTGTCTCTACACATCAATAGAGTTGGTCCTCAGGATGGGGATGTGAAATCTGGTACCTGGTCTTCTTGATTTCTCTTTCCCTTCCACAATCACTGAGACTGGCAAGAATGAGCTGTCCCCTCTTTCTCGTTCTACATGACCAGTATCCTCTTTAAACAAAAAGCTACGGTCAAGTCTTTCTGGCTTTAGAGTAGGAGATGGAAAGTTCAGGAAAAACTTTCTCTTTCTTAATAAGCTTTACTTTAAATCTCATTATAATCCTGTGGACATAAAATTCCTATGTTGGTTGCCATTAACTGAATATCAACTTTTTCTCTCTGCATTCCTGTTATACCAATCCTAATTACTTTTTGTACTTCCCCATTCTGCATCTCCATAAATAGTAAATGAGTACTTCAGGCTCACAGGTGAAAGTCGAGTACATGAGAATGCAAAAATGTATATGAGATATGCATATTCATATATTTAAAAAATGGTCACCCCCCTCTTACTAAAGAAATAATTAGTGGGTCAAAAGTATGTAAAAACACTGTCATCTGATAATATTGAAAGTTGAATTACAAAAGAATTTCCTATTGCTGCAAGCTATATATGAAAGCATTTGTTTCACATATCCTTATAAGGATTATCATTTTGAAATTTTTTGCTAACTTAATAATCAAAAAATAATCAAGGACTAATATTTAGATAGTCCTAGTTTTATTTCTTACTCTAACTTCTCTAATTCTACAAGCAAGTAAGCTTGATCTCATGAGAGAGGCCTTTTAATAACTTGATCTAAGAATGTCAAACAGTGAGGTACTGTGCAAAAGCAAGACTGAGATTTTTGTTACTGAGATCAACAGTTTTTTAATTTTACTTTCATTTGAAAGCAGGATTTGGTTACTTGGGTTACTAGTCTGGCTATTTAGTAATTCAATAATCTTTAAGATTTGCTTAGTTCTTTCAGACTTCTAAAGTTGTTGCTGTTTTACATAGGTGATTTTAATTTTCCATGAATGCTACGAAGTAGTATTAATTCCATTTTACAGCCAAATCGAGACCTACAAATCTTCAGTGATTTGCTCAAAGTGGATGGAAAGAGCAGAGTGGTGTAGAAGAAAGTCAGTATATTGGAATTCTGATTCTACCACTGACTAGTTCTGTTATTTTGGAGAATGTCTTGAAATCCCCAAGCTGCTTTCCTATCTGCCAATCAAAATTTGCAAAGTTCAATCCAGGGATATAATAAAAAATTTATATCTTGATATACTTATAAATAATTTTTAGTTTAGAGCTTGGAAGGTAACATCCAGTTGATGATTACTCTCATTGATCAACAGTGCAATGCTCTTTCTCTTATATTCTACTGCTTTTTTTAAAAAAAATAAATCTTTGTAAATTTAGAAGAATGACTGACTGCTTTGCATTTTGTTATGTCAAGGATCACCAGAGGTAAAGAGGAAGAAATTGAATTAACAGGTATTTTACATTTAAATTTACTTTACAAAATTACAGAATCACAAAAAGCAAGAACTGTAAAAACAATAAATATTAACCCCTCTAACCTTCTACAGAAACAGGTATGGAAGGAGAAAGGACTGGCCCAGAGTTTTATGGGGAGTCAATTGCAGTTCTGCATTTCTTTTAGAACCCTGGTCTCTGAAATCAGATCCAGGGCTTTCAACACAATGTGTGTTCTATCCTTCTCAAACTGGGCTAGAAGAGCCATAGATTTAACCAATGAAAAATTAACAGGCCTGCCAAAATTCCAGCCAACCCTGCACACTTACTGGGCATCTACTGAGTGCCAGGGCCTGTGCCAAGTGCTCTGGGGGTTAGAGTTGAGTAAGGCATGGTCATTGCTCTCTGATCAAGTGGCGGAAGTAAGCACACACACAAGTAACTTGATTCCAAAGCAGACTGTGATAAGTGTTATCTTAGATCAGAGGAGGAGACAGGTCACACGACTGGAATAGCATGAAGTCAGGCCTGAAGCTGAGGGCATGTTGTTATTTAAGAACTCTATCAGGTTCATCTAGCAGCTTGGCAATCATCCAGAAACCCTGTAGCTTTTTGTCCTGGGTGTGCTGGGTCATAGGATGTTTCTACCTCTCCTAAAGTCTACTGTTAAGGCCCCTGGAGTTTGAGAGGGCACAAAAGCAGGTGGAAAGAGAGATTTGTTTTACTTTTTAAAATAAATGATCCTAGAATGCCAGGAATTATGCAAAATGTCCTGTTTCAATGTTACCTCTTTTCTCTCCCAGCATGTTGGGAGGTACTAAACATCAGAACCTTCAGTTTTCTATCCATTAAGGAAGTAAACAAAACCCAAACTTATCAAATCTGTTTATTTTTTAGGGCAGTTCTTATCTTATTCAGTTTTGCCTTAGCTGTTTGCATATCTGTCTCCCCAACTGGAATTGTTAGGTGCTAGAGGACAGGGTCCCTCTGACTCATTTCACCTCCCATAGCACTTAGGGAAAGCTTCATTGTATTAAATACTCAATCAAATTCAGTTGAATTGAATTGAACCTTCCGTTATTCCTTAAGCTCTTCCTCATTTCCCAACTTGCTGGCAACTTTTCCAAAATACTCTCAAACTCAGAATTAAAATCGAAAAGGAAGAAATGAGACCTTTCAGCTAAATATTGCATTATGTTAAATAGGGAAAGAAAAAAAAAAAACAAGGATGAGGAGAGGAATTAACTTGAAAGAAAAAAGGAAAGAGTACTTAACTGGCCCAGAGGTCTGAACTCTACCCCTGGCTCTGTCTGACCTCAGGCAAGCTGTTCCCATCTCTGAGCCTCAGTCTCCTTGACTGACAAACAAGAAGACTGAATAAATTTATTAACAAGGCTTTGCTTATTGTGAGTGATCTGTCATTTTAATTGTGGTTATTTTTTATACTATCTGTAACAATAATAATGGTATAATTTACAATTTACAAAGCATTTATAAATACATTATTCCCATATCTATCTATCTATCTATCTATCTATCTATCTATCTATCTATCTATCTATCTGTCTGTCTATCTATCTATCTATCTATCTATCTATCTATCTATCTATATACACACAAAACTGTGCTTTCAGCATTGCAATTCTATAATTAGAATCTGACTATATGGAAGAGGGCAAGGTGAGCTGAGAAGTAATGCACTCCATGCTCTCTCTGAAGCAGAGATGATCTCTAGAGCTTAGTCTGGCAGAGATCATATTCCTGTGGTCATAGTCTGATCCAAACCAACTGCTGAGGCTTTGGAATGGCCTGGTCACTGCCGTAACTGTACCCAAGGAACCCACAAATCTGTGCTTCTACATATGCTGGCCAGACCCACCAACCACAGCTCAAGGCAGTCTTTAGGTAGAAGGGCTTCCCTTTTCTGTCTCCTTTACTCAATCTTCATTGCCTACCTCTCATGCACATGTCTGGTTTCAATCACTACCTTATGCTGATAATTACCAACTCAAAAATTCTAACCTGAGCTAGGATTTCAAGTCCGAACCCACTTTTCTAACTAATTAATGTCTGAGTTGTGTCCTTGAAGTTCAATGTGATCCACTCTGCGTTTATTGCTTTCCATCATAGGAGCACTCTTTCTGACCTCTGGGCTCTGCCAACATTTGCCTTTTAACTTGGCTCAAATTCAGCTCTGATTTCTTTTCTTGGAATTCTATTGTTAATCGCTGGCTGAATCCAACAGATTTTCCCCTTATAATATCTACTCCTATAACACTTAGGCCTTATCATTGTTTACTTAGACAAATATTTAACTTTTTAAAGTATTCTGAGCTATTTCACCACGTGCATGCTCCTTTCTGATCACGCTATATTTCTAAGCAGAAACACTCAGAGGCTCTCCATTGCCTACCATATAGAAGACATTTTTTAATGCTTATGTCCAAGGCCTTCCATGATCTGGCACAATCAGCTATCCTTGCCATATGTCCTGCCACTAAGTGAACAGTACACTATACTCTGTGCCTCCCCATCCCACCCACCCTGTGATACACATAACTTTGTAACATTATTCACTTATCCAGTATGTCCTGTCCTAATAATGTAGGGAGGAGGCAAGAGAATTAAAAAAATGAATCAAGCCCTGTTCAGAGACTGCAATGTTCTGATCAGCCCTGCAGCCAGGCCAGGAAGACTCCCTCAGAACAAAGGAAGATTTCTGTTGGATTACTAAGGAGAAACAGGACCCAGAGTCATTCCCGATGGCTAAAACCATGGGGAAATTATGGATTAAAGGCTAGGAACTGCCAGCATGCCTTTCACTCTACATATTCTTGCCTTTTCACAGCTACATACCCTTCCCCTTCCTCAGTGAATGTCCATATCAAAGCAAATGGGTTGACAAAGTCTTTTAACCAATAACTCACAAGAACTAAAGAATGGTATATAAACTGAATTCCCTGAACACTCATCCCCCTACTATCTCTCCAAGCTTCTGTTGGTCTCTCTCTGTCTCTGAGAGAAGACTGCACTCTGTCTGTGGAGTGTTATCCCTTTTCTAATAAACTTTCCTTTTGACTCTAACTTTGGCGAGTGTGTTGAATTCTTCACTTTCTGCCAAAGGACTCTCTTCTTCTCTCGGTACAAGGCTTGGTCTCTTTGTCACCTGAAGAAATGTGCCCTATCCTTTATCACTACTTCGCTGAACCACTCTTATTAAAACATGATACCATTCTCCAAAGTGCAGCTTAAATGGCCCCTCTAGTACTATATTTTTCTCAGGCCACATCTCTGTTCTTCACCTTCTGAACCTCACAATCATTTTTGACTTTTATCTTGTAAGAAAAGGCACCAATTTTATTCTGCCTCATTATTTGGTCATTTATGTACGTAATTGTCCTTGCTCTTCTATTAGACTCTCAGTAACCAGAAAGCAAAGTCTGCACTTCACTCACCAGTGTACGTACTCCATGGTGAATGAGACTAAATTGGGATGGACCAGAAGCAGATCTACGTGAATGCCATATAGTCAAGCAGAAAAAAACTGTTATTCCAGGTTTCATTTCAGTGCATCACTGGGGAACTTGACACAGCAAGGAGCTCAATACAGTTTAGATTAAATGGGGTTATAGTGAGGAATCAAAAAGAAAAGGAATAAGAAGGAAAGGAAAAGAATCTAGGGCAATTATGGTCTTTTATCTGACTTATTCTATGGTTTCAGCTGGGAGGATATAATTATAACATGGCTACTTTACAGTGATTTCCACAGAAATTCTGTTTTTATGACAACCAGAAAGTGTCAGAACAGGGTGGAGCTTAAGAAAAAAATGAAAATTGGTGCAAGGGAATAATACCCCAAATAACAACCTTCAGTCAGAGACCATTTATCCTGATATCTAGGGTAAACTATATCTACTATGATTCCTTTAGCTATCTTTTTACCAACTTAACTACACAAGAATGCAGAAGGCCAGGGTGCCTATATTTAATCAGTATTAATCTTGGAGCGATTGGGTGGCTGATTGGAACTCCAAAGTTTACCCCACGGTCTCCATTTACTGTTGTCAAATTGTATGCAACTTAGCTGTTGGTACGTCTGTCTCCCAGGTTAGGAGCTGGAAGGTTCTGGAGGACGGAGCCTCTCTGACTCACTTGTTTATCTCATAGCACCTAGAAAGTGCTTTGTCTTGTTAAAGATCTGATCAATGGTCAATTGAACTGATATAACCTTGTGCTATTCCATTGCTCTTTCCTAAGTCCCAGCTTTTATTATATTCACTAAAGGGTCTCCGACTTGAACTTGCCAGGTAAAATTCTTCTTTCAAAGTAATTAATTTGCTCCATGCATTCCTAACAGTCGTTCAACCCCGCAACACAAGAATCTGGCTCCTCAACCCTAAAACTTTGGCTGTTAGACGTGAAGTAAGGACGTTGTGCCTAGCTAGCCCTCTGCACAGGGACAGTATGTGCTCTGGGCCAGGGCCTGGCCTTCTACCCCAGCAGCTGCACCCTGAGCCAGAGGACCAGGAGTATGGCCACCTGGTGCTGATCCTCTCGTTCCACCTGACAGGAAAATGGTTTAAACTTTCTCTTGCACAATGCATGGGAGGAGGAGGAGGAAGGCAGACAAAAAGAACTGGTCGGGTTGATTTCATCAGCTGTAGCAGCAACTCCTCAATATTTCTTTGAGAAAAGATGTTGGCAGCTTAAGCATAGCATGCTCAGGCAGATTCCATTTAACAGGACATATGAGCAGTCTTCAGTCTCCTCTTTCCCTCTTTTCACCTTTCCTTTCTCTCTTGGCCCAAGGCAAGAAATTTTTTTCTTTTTTGGAAGGGTAAATTGGATGTTAACAGAGAGAGTCCACAAATTTAATTTCAATTAAAATGCACTTTTCTTCAATACTTAGTAGTTCTTTAGAAATAATATACAATGCATTCCCCCTTCCCTTTAAAAAATGTTTCTCTAGACACAAAGTAATATGCTCATTGTAGAAATTTTAGAGATTTTATTCTATATGTGCATATACGTATGTATATATATGTGTGTGTATATATATAAATATACCTAAATTTAATGGATCATTTGATATAAGTAATCTTTAACTTTTTACTAAAATATATATTAAAAATATTTTTTCATGCTAGTTAATTTTCTTTCACAGCATGATTATTTGATCACATAGCACTACATTGTAGAGCTATAACAAAATTTGTTTAATTCTACAGTTGGATATTAGGGTATATTTATTGGTTACTATATACAACATAGTGATAAATACCATATACGAAATATGCTGTGTATAACCTTGTTGATTTTCTTAGAATATGTTCTCTTTATACTTTGTGAAAAATGGCACCAATCTAAATTCTCTACATCAGCCAACAGATCCAAGATTGGACTATGGAAGGTTTGGGGAGCACATGGAAAATAAAAAAAGTAAAGAACTGAAACTACGATTGCCGGTTCTCTGGGATCATTACAGCCCACAGTTTTTCATTGCCAAAATTCCCTCTTATTAAACAATCTGCCCAAGACTCTCTCAGACTTTAATTGATCCATAGTTTCACTCATCCCTTTAATTACAGTTGTAAAGCACACAGAGACCCGTGTGCATTAGTACATGAGAGGTGTCAAGTTCAACTAACATAGTTCCCCAGGGGAAAGTAATGAAAAGGATTTCATTCGTTACTTTTATTCATATGTAGACTTTAAAAGGGGTCCAAATAACCAATCCGTAGCAACACAACAAACTTTCAGCCACTTTTAGGCTCTTCATTATGTAGATCAACTTAATCTCCTTCTCAGTAATAAGAATCTTTTCTCACTAGAAGAGTAAAATGGGAAGGGAAAAAGAGGATTCTGTTTGGTGGGCTGGGATAAAGAAATGGATGTTAGAAAGTTTGTCTGTTACATCATCATTCCTCAAGTATTTACTGAAACTAGACAATCCAGACACTGTGCTAGTTCCTTTAGGGAATATGACTGGAAGAAGAAAATCTTTACTATTAAAGAAGTAGAACTAGTTGAGGAATCTCTCAATTAGTGAACTATCTGACAAGAGGGATTGTTCTTCCATTATAGAAAGACAGAGATGATGGGTTACTGGTGCCTTGATTGAAATAGGGAGGGGAACATGTCTCAGATCTTTGTTATAAACGTTAACTTATTTAATAAATATGAACAAGGAAATCCCTATGGGAGTGCAAACACATCTGACATCTAAACCTAAACTTCAGGAATTTACAATCTAGTTAAATAAATGATAGACTTATACATGAAATGGTAAACAGGCAGTTATTGAAAGAATTATATAAGCGACAAGAGTCAACCTTTTAAAATAGAAAGGTAACATTTCTTGTGGGGATAGTCAGGGAGGATTTCAGGAAAGGAAATGGGAGGAAACGATACCTGCAAGGATTTTTCCTTCCCTGTAGTTCAAGTTCAGCTGCTAGGGGATATAGAATTGGAATTGCAAGGAAAATTTTGAGGTAATAACACCACATTATACAATGAACTTGGACTCCACTTGGTCTTCTTATGCCATAAATATTTGGTATCTATGATGAGTAAGAAAATATGTCAAATCCTAATAATATGAAGATTCATAAGACATGGAACTCTATCCAAGTTACTATGAGGGGAAGACAACTACATTTTTATTCTACTTTATAGTTTGTAAAATTTATTCATACATATTATTTCAAACTTAATAAAAAATTGGTAGGATTGTTATTACTATCACTAACTTACCCATAAAAACAAAACAAACCACGTCAAAAAAATACTCCCAGAAAAATGAATCAGGGTTTGTTACTTGCTCTAGACAAAGAATTTTATTTATCTTATAGTATAGCTATTGCTGCAGAATGCTTTGTACAAATAAATTAACTTTAGAACTTTGATCTCCCATGATTAATTATTCAGTTTAGTAATTGCACTGATCATTTTCATAGTTTATATCTTAGATATTTATCTTTTTCATATTTTACAAATTCATTATTCCAACAGTAAAGTAACAGAGATCTCAGCATCTGGAAATAAAATTGTCTGCTTTCTATGACATTTACTAAGAGCCAAGGAGTTGGCTTAGCACATTAGTCAGCTCTGCATAATTTTCCATGTATTCTCGTTAAATTTTATACTGAAACATTCATTTTAATTTTTTCAACATTTTATAACTTTAAATAAGTTTTAATTTATTAGTTTGATATTATTAAAATACATTAATATATTTTATTTAATATATATTAAAGATACTATTATATAGTATATATTAATATATTGTTAATAATAATAATATGTTTGTTATAATGTGTACTATGAGTAATTTTCTTTTAAAAATAAACTTTTATTAATGTCTCATAGAAATTAAATGACTATAAATATATTTTTTATATTTATATTAAAAACAAGATCTATGATTTCCAAAGATCATACAATTGCTATAAAATTTAAAACAGCCACACAACTTTTAAAAAACATTTTTGGAGAAACCATTGTATATCAAGTATTGTAATAGACACTTTGCACACCTTGTTGCATGTAATTCTTAAAACAAGTCTCTAAGTTTGAAGTACTGGTCTCTATTATTTTACAATAGAGGAAATGCTCTCAGAAATATTTATAAGCTCAGCCAAGGTCATGTCTGGTAAGTGGGGGAAATAGGATGTGTCCAAATGAATGAGTTTTATATCAGAATTGGGAAGTGGGAAGAGGAGGCATCTATGACATTATTTTCTTGTGTTGCTTAAGTTGATCACTATGACCTATCTAATACTGAATAAAATATTAGCAAATCCAACACCCTCTCTGCTTATTTGCTAATAGAACTCAGTTTTGGGACTGCATATGGAAAAAGCATAGTCCATTGCCACTTTAACAAACTTCATATTTCTTCCTTATGGTTTTGCTTTAATTCTGCAACTGATTTCAGCTGTTCTTATGCAAATGTGTAGTCTTATCTAGCTCCATCATCTGGGCTACCAGTAATCCTCTCCTCTTACCCTCACGATTTCCACCCCCATAATGTACTTATTTTCAGTAAAAACAATTGGCCTAACAGAAGGTACTTGTGAAAATTCCATGTCAAATAATACTGCCACTTGAAAAAAAGGACATAGTTCTTCTGGTGAACATAAAGGATTCTTGCAAATATTATTAATAACAACATGACCCCACACAATACTAGGACATAAACTGGAGGACATGATATCTTACATATAGTGAGGATACCCTGTACATTTCAAGCAATTCTCTTTTAATCTTCGCTGTTGATTATCACCAAAAAGACAAGGAAAGGAAATAGTCTGAAGTTATAAGTAACTCATCCAAAGTCATGCAACTAAATTAGTGGTAGAACCAGTTGCAATGTCTTATCCAAGTACTATTAATAAGAGCTTAAGGTATTGCTTGATTTTTCCAAATTTCAAGTTTCTTACCTTTAAATAAGGGCTGTTAATAGCTGTCCTGTCTACTCCACAGTCAGTTTGAAGAGATCAAAGAAGTTAATTGATGAGAATGAGAATACTTTGCAAGAAGTATCAAACTATAGAAATGCAAGGTTTTGTCAGTCTGTCTAATGAATCTCTCTCTTTTTATTGAATAGATATTTATTAAGAACTTATTTAGAATAAGAATGTTCTAGACTTTGGGACCATGCTCAAATATAATCAAATATATAATTCTCTGTATAACACACACAGAAAATTTGAAATCTTTAAAAATTAACATTGGAGAAGTAAGATTGTAGTCTAATACAGTTATGGAGATTTGGCTCGGAAAATCTATTCCAGTTTTCTTCTGGTGTGACTTCTCTTTACTGTGGAGAGCAGAGAGTCAAAACAAAAATTTCTCCAATTCATTTTCAGCTGATGATCCAAGTTTGATTCAAGTCATATGACAGTAGATGCAATTATATGGGACTTGGAATTTGAACTGAGATGAAGGGGATATTGCATATGTATTTTATCAATGTGGATTATAGCATATGTGGCATGGTTCTGGAGACAAAGTCACTGAGGCTTGCTAATTTAGCAGAAATGGCTTCTTGATAGTAGAAAAGGTATGATGTGGGACCCTGAAGCCACAGTGACAGCTTCTGGATTTTGCATCATGGTTTCTTGATAGGAAGGAGTGATATGTTCCAGAACCAGTAACTATAGCTAACTCAGCAGCTCAGACTAAGGCAGTCCTATGTTTATATACATAATACAGGATGCCTGTTGATTTGACAATCAGTCCTCATAATAGCAGGAGAAGCAGCTCCTTTAGCAGCCTGGTTCTGTAGTACAGACTTGAGAATAGATTCTGGAATGTATTCCTACAAGTTTTTATTTAACTGTCTTAATAATTCTGACATGTTGTAATAAATCCTTTCATTCAAATTTTCTGAAGTGAAATCTGTTCTCTGCATAAGAATCTTGATCAATACAAAACACATAAAAGGATCATTTTAAAGGCTATTTTTAAAAGCAAATCAAGTAATTGATTTGAATAATAATTGACCCCAATAGTAGGTCTCCTACTGCTATAGTTCTGTTTTTCACTCCCAGTTTCTTTCTGCTTCCTTTTGCCTGTTCCTCGTGTGTTGTTTTGTCATTCAGAGGAAAAAAATAAATTGTACATTCAGCTATAACATCTGAGAGGAAATGTTCTTTTGAAATGCAATGTCATCTTCCTAATTTGCTTTGTTTGATTCCTCTTCAATATGGTGCAATGATCTTTAGGCAAGTCAAACTTATTTTTCCCTTTATCCTCAAATGTACATTCTTTTTTTTTACTTAAAAAATAATTTTTACTGGACCTGGTTCCATAGTGTAGCAGTTAGCACGTCTGCTTTACACGCAGAAGGTTCTGGGTGCATGCCCCAGGGGAGTCACAGTCCATAGTCTATGGCCATACCACCCTGAACAAGCCCGATGTCTGATCTCAGAAGCTAAACAAGGTCGGGCCTGGTGAGTACTTGGATGAGATACCACCTAGAAAGACCAGGTGCTGTAGGCATAAATAATAATAAATAATAAAAAAAAATTGATTAGAGGCTTTAATGAGCAGAAGCCTTATTTTTCTTTGATACAGTCACCTATCTTTCAAAACAGAATTTGGACTATAGATTTGTTTCAAGCTCAGATTAAGGGCAAAAAGCAATGCATAGTCTTTGGTGTGTCTTACAGACTTGTCCCATCCCATACACCATGGCTATTTTGAATGAGGTGGTTACATTGCTCCAGACTAAGGACGTTCAGTGTTTCCCAAAACTTAATTTAACTATGTACAGTTAATCTCACTGTCATAGGAAATAGTGTTTTAGAAAAATATTTCTTATATAATTTAAAAATGATAAGGTGGCTTGGACTATTACAACATACTCTGTGAGAGTCCAAACTTAATTCTTTATATGGCTTTGCTACTAACGAGTTGTATGAATGGGCTTGTCATCTTTCTGGGACTCATTTTTCACATCAATAAAATGAGAAGTTTGGATTGGATAATTCATATATTTTGTTATTTAATCACCATTTGTTGAAACCTACCAAATGCTAAGTCATATGCTTATAGTTGATGTTGTACATATGGATGAGACTATGATCCCAGTTTTAAGGATTACAACATCTGTTGGGAGAGACAGATATAAACCAATAATAATAACTCAATGTGATGATTTCTAATGACTTTTCCAGTTATGAGTCAAATGAATATGTTTCTTTTTTCCTCATAATATGTGCATGTATGCATTGTGTGCTCATGCACACACACGCACATCCTCAGGAGCAAATTAATTGCAGAAAAGTTCATGCAGAGACAGACTCCATAGAGATTATTGTTAATTAAAGGAGGGCTATGACAGAAGATATAAGAATAATAATCTTTACTCATTGGATTTCATTTATAGTTACTTTGTCCTTTTGGAAAGAGGTTAACTGTGAGAGGCTTATAAAAGCCTTGATGAAATTGAATAAATCATAGAAAAAAAATGTTTCTACTTAGTTTCATAATTATTAGGTCATTTCTGAAGTCCACTATTTTCTCATACAGAGCTCTACTCAGGGACATCTCCCACTATCAGAGCACCCCAAGAGATGACTTTCTTTGATGATTGTTTCCCTGGCTCACAGGAGGAAATGTGAAAATTATCTGAAAACAATCACATAGGAGGATGTCAAGTACCAGAACTCAGACTCAGAATCTCTAATCTTCGTATTGTCTCTGTTACTTCCTAAATATATGTGTGCTCTAAAAAAATGACCCTAGTTAAGTCACTTGATCCCTCTGGGCAAGTTTGTTCATTTATTTATTCAATTGAATAATGGTGATCACTTTTGTCTACCTCATAAAAGAACTGGGAAATTCAAAAGGTTTGCAGTATTTAAAGAGGGTCACAATGTTAGATTGAAGTATATATTTTGGGAGGTAGTATGGGAAAGAGTGGTAAGTGTTGGGAATGGAATGTTATAATAAATAAAATAGCCATATTGTTCAGAGATATATATAGGTGCCTTAGAAATGACTTAGTTCCATATTCTCACTTTACATATGACAAAGTCCATTCGAAGAAGTACTAAGACCTGTGGCATATTACACTTGCACATATTTCTGCCAAGAAATTAGATATTTCATGAGTTCAGAAATGTTCCGGACTGTGACGGTTTTGATGAGTTTTGTTTTGCTTTGTGTTTTAATATTTCTATTACGAGTACTTACATACTCAATTAATTTACTAGGCAATTCTAGATTTCTGGATTTAGTTTTCTGCTCTAAAAGTATACTCTTTCAGAGAAAACTAGCTCTCAGGGCAATGAGGCATAACATTAAATCTTTTTTTAAAAAAATTTAAAACTGTAAATATGTTTTGGAGATATCTAGGCTTCTGAATTCCAATAACTGTAGATTTCTTCCAGTCTCCTTTAAGCTTTTGCCCTTAGAAGATAGATATCTTGGCTCTGTTTAGAAAAAGAGCCTTCCTCTAAACCAAATGACGCATTTCCAACCTGCCCTCGCTTGCTCTATTCATTCACAGACAATTTCAAGATAGAAAATTTGCAGTGGTTGTTAGGAGACAATTATCCATGGGTCTCCCCCATTTCTATACTTCCTCTGAGAGGAGGTACTAACTACCCTCATTCCAGAATGTATTTTCAAGGATGTTTAGGTGGTGAAGAGCCTTGGAAGATTATGATAATGTTTCTTTTTCAACTAAGGGATTGCAGGTTTACAAACCATTATAAAATATCCAGATCCCCTAAATTCAGGATTGCTTTCCTATAATGTATCCAAGTGTTTGCAGGTGGCACCTGTCACTCTTTTTGCTGCCCTTTGGGCATTGAACCTTAGAGAATCAGTGCAAAATTACTGACGCTCATACTGCTTCTCTTTGTTGTTGACCTAATAGTCTTGTGTCTTCCACTAGCACTCATGCACTGTGGCAAGATAATCTGTTATCTTGCAAGTAAAATCTCAGACACTTCCCAGCTCTTGACAGTAGTTACAGTGGCTTATTTACCAACATGCCTTCCATCAAAGAGAATTGATTTAGTACCACTCCTATTTGATAAAGTTTAGTTTACAAATATGATATGATGCCAAACTCGCCAAGGCAATGTGAGGGGAAATATTGGAGAAGGCTTCCTAGATCTTTATAAATCAAAGAGGAAGAGAAGCTAATGTGATCCTTGGAAACATTTCAGCTACTTTGCTTCAACCATGGCAATGACAAAAACACACATGAAAAAATGTGGGAACAAAACTATAGAGAAAAAGAACCAGTCCTGACTTGAGCTACAGCCAAGCCACCTAACTGCTACTATGTCAGAGAATGTATTTCCTTATTGTTTAAGGCAATTTATTTCAAGTTCTTTTGTTTACTTTTATCCAACTGCACCCTGCTGATACTATAGCCTGAGCAATGTCTCTTACTGACTCATCATACATTCCCTCTTTGACCCATTACAATGAGATATCTGCTTCTACAACTACACTAATATAGTTATAAAATACACTACACTAATATAGTATAAAATAACTACTTATTTTATTTAGTTTTAATTTTTTTAATGATATACACATAAGAGAGAGCATAAAACTCATAAGTACAATTTAAAAATTAAAAATAAAGCAAACCCAAATCAGCACCTATGTTAAGTAGTAAATTATTGATAGCATCCCACACAGGGACCTCTTTATAGCCATGACCCCTCCTTGTCCCCTAAAGATAATCTCCATTCAGAATTTTGTTAAAACATTTTCCTGTGTTTTTGATAGCTTCATATCCCTGAAACATTCATCCCTAAGGAATAAAG
>CM053507.1:116999605-117043361 GCA_028627145.1 Eidolon dupreanum
TTTATTCCATATGCGGTGGTAAAACTCTGAGAAGAGCAGACAAAAGGTCCAGAACTCCTGCCCCACCTGCCTTTCTGCAAAAAACGACCCCTGGCAATAAAGCTTGTTCTCTTGCTTGGAAGCCTGGAAAATGAGAACTAATATTTTGTGAATGTTTGCTAGGAATTGAGAATTCTGTTAAGCACATGCACAGTATTTGGTCTCCAGCATCAGTCTACTCAGGGTAGTCTGCCAGCTTTCAGTGGGTTTGAAAGGACTTGAAGGTAAAGTAGGAGACTACAGAATAGACTTCCTGTCTGCCACAAACTGAGATCTCTTGGCCAAGTGCTTCTCAAACTTTAGTGGACATCAGGGTTACATAGGAGACTTGTAAATCACCATATAGAAAGTCATAGTGATAAGTTTAATAAGTTTTGATTACTTAATAAGTAATCAAAAGGAAAATGGTAAACAATAAAACATAAAATTGTAGAAATGGAAAAATGCAAATTAAATACAGACTCTTGAGTCTCACTTCAGAATTCCTGATTCAGTTGGTCTGTGAAGGGGCTCTGTAATTTGCATTTTGAACAAGTTCTCAGGTAAGACTAATGCTACTGGTTTGTGGACCACACTTTGAGACCCACTCTTCTAGGGCACTTGTATAATCCTCTAGTTGGGTTATCAAGGACAAGATATGTATGCTCCCAAATCTATGATTCTCTTCTTTTTAGTCAGTTCAATTAAATATTAGGTAACTAACAAAATACAAAAGTGAAAAAGTTTTTTCTGTCTTTTTCTAAAAGCAAAGTAGAATATTTTGGATATACCCCACTATAAAGAGTGTTGCTTTTTAAAAAATAAAAAAAAAAAGGTGTTGTGAAGTTAGCTGCCTGTCAGATGAGAAAGCTAAAAGATTGGGAATGGAGGGTGAGGAGAATTACAAAACTCTTTACTTCTGTATTCAGGGTGCTTCATGGTGTTTTATACCTTTTTTTGCTTTACTTTAAAGGTATTGAAACTTGAAAAGGCCTTGGAAATACATTAAAATATCATTAATTCAATATGTATATACATAATTTAAATTTTTATAAAGTTTCTTAAAAACTTCTGAAAAGTATTTTATCCTCTTCTTTATACATATATTTCCCCATTTTTATTTATGTATATTTAATTCATAAATTAGCTGACCAGTTATTGATGCCTGTAATACTAAACTTACATCACACTAATTTTTTTGCCCACATAGGAATTAGGAGATATCTTTTCATTTTAGGGACTTGCAAATAGAAAAATGAATTAACTTGGGAGATATGAAAATATTCTGCAGAAGAAAGGAAAAGGAATCTTATTCTGAGGACATGGAAGAAAAGAAATACACACACACACACACACACACACACACACACACACCTGTGGCATATCTTTATATCTCTGGCTACATTACACATATTGTTACATAGGATTTTTTAAAATAAACTGCTTCTTTCTCCTTTCCTCAATATTTAATTAGATGTGCTTTTAAAAAACATTTCTACATGCTATCATCTTATATTTGTTTAGCATAATAAGTTGCTCTATTATTATTATTATTATTATTATTATTATTAAATGACCCTTGAATACTTTAGAAAGCATTTTTCTTATATTTAAAGTTGGATATATATCTAATAATGCTGCCTAATCAATTGTATTGTGTTACTTTTTGGATAGCTTGCTGTATTATAGACTTATAATGTGATGTTAAAGTCTTTCATTACAATTATGTCCTGTTTTCCCTGAAAAACTCCTGGTAGTTCTTAAGGCACCAAGTAAGACATTTTCTTTTCCTTGAGCCCCTCTACTAGAAATTCTAGTTTAGTATTAATTTATGTTATATTGCAACATATATATTATATATTTGGTTTATCATAAGCTATATACCAATTTATATTGCATATATTGGTATATAGCTTATGATAAACCAAATCTTATATCTTATTTTGGTAAACTTTTTCCTAATGTTCATTTAGAAGAAAAAAAATCAAGGATAGTTATTAAAAACAATGGATAATTAGATTGAGAGAAGGGAAAACTCTACTAGTTATTGGAACATGTTATAAATTCACAATGTGATATTATCACAAGAATAAATATTTCAGTGGAACAGAATAGGTTATCCAGATATAGATACCCCCCATTATAAATAGAAATATTTTATGAAAAAAAAAGAAGTATTGAAAATCAAAAGTAAGGATGGTATTATTAATCAATGTATAGAATGGAAAATAATGGTTGTCATTTGGATAAAAATAATTTAGAATATTTTCTCATACTGTACATTTATTTTTTTACTTTTCCACTCATATGAACCATTAAAAAATTTGTAAAGACTAGAATGTAATTATGGTCAAATATATAGAATGTATTTTGTGAATTTACAAAGAGAAATAGTAGATAGATATTAAACCATTTAATTTTCTTGATAGACTCTTTTTCTATGGTTAAAATAAAAAACAACAGCAAATAAGAATAAAACAACTTGGAAAAAAACAGTTTCTGAAAATTTGAAAGAAACAAAAATTTGTTGATAAAGACCAATTAAAATTAATATAAAAAAATACGTGCCTTAAAATAAATGGGGAAAAATAAACATAACAAAAAGAAAACAGCTCACAAACATGGAGATATGTTAATCTCACTAGTAATCAAAAAGGTAAATTAAGATGAGATATAATTTTCAACTACTAAATTAAAAAATTTAGTAATACATAAAATCACCCAGTGTCCAGTGAAATAGGCATTTCCATCAATTACTGTTTGAACTCTTTGGAAAGCAAATTACAATTACGTATAAAAATATTCATTCATAGTGCTTTATATTTTGGAAAAATCATCTTAAATAATTTAGTACTAAATGTGGATTTATAAAGAGAAAACCAGCTGTACACACAGTTCATGTTTCTTCTTCACAAGCAGAGTTTTTACTGGGAAGTGACTTCCCAGCCCATTTTACAGTTAGATGAAATCATACATCTAAGTCCCAGTGAATAGGAATGAGGGTAGAATTAATCCAAGCTGCTCCCAGTGCTGGACAGACTCTCTAGGTTCTAAGCTTAGATTTCTATTACCGGTGCACAATCTTAAACACGTTATCTTTCAGCCTCAGTTTCCTCATCTGTAAAAATGGTTTTATAATAGTGCCGACCTAATAGATTTTAGAGTTAAAAACAATTAGTACATACTAAATTCATAGACCAGTGTCAGGAGACCAGTAGTTCAGAGAAGTATAAGCATAACCAAATCCATCAAGAAAACCTGTAGAAGGTTTCGCCCCAGGGCAGATGTCTGCCCTTAGTCCATCGGGCGGGGGCAGAGGTGGGGAGCATGGGTCCCAAAGTGAAGGAGACTCAGCCTTCCCGGGGTATGCGCTCCCTGATCCTGGGAAGTCAGGAAAGCAGTGTTGCCATCATTAGGCAGTGTTCACAGTGGCATGGGACCTGAGCTATGATCCTGCAGACCCTCTCAAGGCCATCTGGTTACCATGGATCTGGGAAGACCAATCACCTTGTCCCATCCAGAGAACGAAAAAAAAAAAAAAAAAAAAAGAGGCCATCTGTTCATAGCTTTCCAGACTTTGGGTATTAATCCATGTAAGGTCCCTGAAGGTGAGATGTTATTTATATAAATAAAGGCTTGTGGCTAAAAATTGAGATAAGAATACAGATAAAATAGAACCTCGAGAAAACACTCTTATTGTCCAGAACATATATTAGCCATGAAGTAACCATTCATTATCTGAAAAAATATATATATATATTAAAACCATTTATACAACGCTTAGTACTCAAAAAGCATTGCTCTAAAAATGCTACATGTAACAAACCAGTGAGGGTTACTCTGTTATTACCCACATTTTACTGATGAGTTTAAGTACCTTGTCTAAGGTCATTCAGGTAGTAAGTACTAAAACCATAATTCAAACCCAGACAATATGATTCCCCAGTCTGTTCTCTGAGTTGCTAAACTCTCCTGTCTCTCTCACCATTCCAAGGGAGAGATGCTCATTAATGCTATTTTTAATACCACTTTATATTAGTATAGCATAATTTTAAATTTACATAAAGCAGTTACAGTGATTAGCTAAAAATTTTCACCATAGTCCCAGGAAGCAGATAAAACTGTTATTAATTCTCATTTTACATAGGAAAAAATTGAAGCACAGAAAATCAAAGTAACATTTAGAGGAACACATATCTGAAATTCAGATCCTAGTTTTTTGACTACTGATCCATTATTCTTTTCTTCACTCCACCTCACACTAATTTTCTCAATTCTCTATTTTCCCTTAGGGAGAATTTAAAATAAGATAGATTTATTTTTTTTCTATTTCCTACAATGTTGGCAGAGTGATTAAATCAAAGAGATGAACTTTTATTTTTTTTAAACCCAGAACGTTAAGCAATTCTCAGAATTACTAGGAATGTTTGATTTCAATCTTTTTAGATAATCCAGTTACTTATTAAGAGTCAGGAGGGCTTTTGAAGCTTGACACATTGTACAGGGTGACTGGGTAGAACATGGCAGTCCCTTTCTCCCTTCATCTTCAGCCAGGACATTGGATTGCTCTTTTGCCAGCTAGTGAGGCAGGCCTGTTGGGAAATGTTGAGGCAGGAAATGAAAGTTTGGTAGAGGAAACTCTGGGGTTTCAAGATGGAGACCTAGGTTCAAGCCCCATAAGAACTCAGGACTCACTGAGAGACCCTCAACAAATCACTTGTGCCTTTAGGCCTCAATATTCTCATCTGTTGAATATGAGTTTTGGACTAAATAACTCCTAAAGTGCCTTCAAATCTCCTGACACCTTTAAGGGTCTGGGCTCTTTTCATGTGATTTTGGAAATGTTGGACTTCATTTGCCTCATCTATAAACTAAGAGTAATGATATTTATCATGATTATCTTTCTTCATGGATGAATTCATCAAAGAGGACTCTAAGCACAAAGGCCTTTAAATACAAAATATACTTTAGAACAAGCAAATACTACCATTAACTAAATAGGAAAAAAGTTAATATTTCAGCAAATAAAAGCATTGCTACGGATCTTCATAAAGCCCTTAGTGGGTTAAATACTTGGACATCTGGTGAAATACTAGCCTCAGCTGTTTAAGTGACATCTTCTTGGGTCAAATTTCTCTCCTCTCTCCAGTCCATCTGCTCACAGCTTGTCATGATAAACACTTCTGAGTTACAAAGCAAAGAGTACACAGCAACAAGAGAGGGATAACATCTTGGATCTTTACTAGACAGTATTATCAGAGCAAAAACAGCACCCAGTTGTCTACTTATCATTCTCCCAACCCCACCCACATGACCTATCTACCTTTGCCCCCATCTTTCTTTGCTTCACTGTCTTACAGCCATTTGTCAGGCTAAAGGTAGGAAATCAAATCCATCAGCGAGTAACTAAGAAGAGACACACTTAATGGGTAAGAATAATGCCAGGTGGAAACTTTAGGTGTCACTTGCCTCTGGTACAATGAAATACAAAGTGATATGTGATTGATACTCCCTAAAATAGAATTATCTCAATATGGTGTTCTGGGGATCAGGGCGCTTCACTTTTCTAGGCACCATGGTAATTTATTCTTGAGACTTTGGCAGAATTGCCAAATATTCAGCCTATTTCCTCATTTGTAAAATCAAGTGATATTTGGTGGTATCAATAAATAACATCACTGCTGTTATTAGGTTTAAATAAAAAAAAGTTTCTGACAGAGGTTGGCATGTAGTGAGTAGTAAACATTTTTTATTGACTCAGAATCAGGTATTCTGGAACAAGTACTACACTAAGGAGTTCTTGCATGTTCAGCTAAGTACTTTGATCTTTCAACTCCTTAGAAGCAATCTGAAATTTCAGAGCAAGTGAATGCAATCATCAGAGTTGGGATTCATATTCCTAGCTCTGTTTCTTCTTATAGAAAATGAAGAAATTATTTAAATGTTCTATAAAGTCTCTCCATGCTGCTGCCTTGCATGTCCTATTACTTTTAAAACTAAAGAGGATGTGTCATTACATATGTATTCTGTGTGAATAAGCATACTCCCAAAGCACACTTCTCCAATATATTTGCAATAACATAAAAATGACTTTGTAACAATTAAATAGATTTGGATGCATTCATGCAATGCTAATAATGGTTATTTCATAATGGAGCAATTTTAGATAATTTTTTAAAAATTATTCTTGACTTTAGTTTCTTATTCATTTCTTATGAATATGCAATCCTTACGTACTAACTTATCTAAATAAAAGAGAAAGGGAGAATGCTGTCCAAGCCAGGAGGAAAGAGAGTGATGTTAGCAAGAGTCAGAGCATAAACTGGAAATTGACTCAGCGCTTATCCTGTTAGGTGCAAAAAACATAATTTGGCCTACGAATGCATTCTTTAGCAATAAGGTTATCTATCTCCTCCCACTGGAAGAAAAAAATGCGTGTTTTATAATAATCCCTAAAAGAATCTGCATTTTCTTTCTCTGAATTTGCTTTAGCATCTAAGCTCCTCTCTCATTCATCTGTACTTAATATTACAATGTGCCAAATGTGCTATGGACTTAGGACACACAAATGAATTAGACGGTTTCTGCTTTCAAGGATATGATGTAATGAACATTGTCATACACTGCTGGTGGGAGGATAAATTGGAAATCCATTTTGGAAAAGCAGTTTGATTAGTTGTTACACTTAAAGACATGATTGCATTTTCAGGACCTGGCATTTTCACACTAGACAAAGTTCTTAAATATATGCAAGTATTGCATATGTGTGACTAGCACTCATACACAAGCATGTTCATAGTAGCATTATTTGTAATAGAAATGAAAAAAAAAAAAAACAGAAATGATCTAAACATACATGTGAATAAATTACAGCTGCTTCGATCAATATTAATGAAATTCAAAGATGTAACATTGAACAGGAAATAGATTACAGAAGACCATGTATAATATGGTTTCATTTATACAAAGATCAAGAGTCAAAACTAAACAATATGTTATTGGGAACACATATATCCGTGATCAACTACAAAAGAAGACAGAAAATTAAAAAAATTAATTAAAATTCAGTGTAGTGGTTACCTCTAAGAGTTGGGGAACAAGATTATTTAATAGGTAAAGAGCACTGGGGAAATTTGAAAGATATTAGGACTATAATGGATACATGAGTAATAATTATATTGTTATTCTTTAAGCTATATAATGTATATAGTCTTTCTACATATAATCTAATTTTAATTAAAAAAATAAAATGCACAAAAATGGGACAAAATATTCCCCACACCCCCCAAAATCTATCTTGTCTTCAAAGCTCAAATTATTTCTTGCTACATGGAGTCTCCAGATCTCACTGCTGTTTTCCCTCCCTGTTTTGATTGTTCTTTACATTTTTTAAATTAAACTTGACTTCCTATAACTTTTAATTTCTACTTTATGCAAGCATAGTTCAGGTAACAAGCTTATCTGCTGGAGACTGTAAACATTTTGAGTGTAGGATCTGTGTCTCTTTATCTCCACACACTCATAGCAACTATCTTGGGAAATATCAGTGTGGTGTAGTTAAGGGACATTGGGATTTGCCCTCAAGAGTTTTGACTTTAAATGTCGGGTTTATGACGTAAAACATATGAGATACTGACATCAGTTTCCAATTCTATGAAATGCTGATAATGTGTACCTATTGGCATCACAAATTCAGAATTTTTCTGAGAATTTATTGAGATAATGTTTGCTACATTGCATTATGAAGCATTAGATAAATGTTTATTTGGAGATCTTGAACACAGAAAGTTTTCAACAAATATTTGTTAAATGACTTTGAAACTGTCTTACTTTATCATGTTTCAGAGTCCTAATCAATATACGGGGAAGAAACACGTCTTAGAAAGGGTCAAATGACTTGTTCAAGGAAAGGAAGGCATTGAGTCGCTCAGAAATGACCCACCTCAGAATAATGACTACATTAAAAAGAACTGAGTGTAAATTTTTCAACATTGTACCTTCTGAGCTAGAAGAAGCTGTCAACTAATTTGCTTCCAAATCCTTTATGAGAGAGGAGCTGTCAAAGGCAACAGCACTTTGGTGATTTGTGTCAGTGTAAAGCATACTCTAAAACATAAAGAAGAATAGCTATAAAGCTGATTTATGATAGATATTGTTCACAATTAAAATAACAAAAACTGCTTTTACCTTAAAATGAAGTCATTAGTTGTCGATACTTTTCTTAAAATATAAAATTGAACTTTTTTAGACTCATTGTTCTGGACAGTGTTAGAGAAATTTAAAAATCGCCTACAAGTTTATTGAAGATATTTAAAAATTTGTTTTAAAGTTGTTTATTAATGTTTTTTTTCTGAAACACAAAAATTTTAAAGAGAATAAATGAGGACAAGTTGGATTTACTTTATTTTGGATCTATGCATATTAAAATGTCTACTTTGCTTAACATTATCTTATTTCCAAAATGCTTTAAGGCAAAATTATTTTATTTAAAATCTTTGAAGAGAGTATTATAAATCCCATTTGACACAAGACAGTTCTGAGATGTGGCTAGTAAGTAATAGAGCCAGTTTCAAAACTGAGATTACCGACTCTAGATCCCAGACATTTTCCACACCACTATATTTGCCAGCCATTTATGCTCAGCATTTACCTGGGTGGATCACCTTTTGTCTTTAACACACAGATATCTCTTTCAAATGTAAAAACTATGCCTAGCACATAGTATGTATGCACTACATAATTATTGAATAAATAAACTTATTTTTTACTCAACATCTTCAAAGACCTACTACATCTACAACATTGTGCTGGACACCAAAGTAGTATCACAGACTAGTATTTTTTTTTTATGACAAACTCAAAATAGTAAGAAAAATGCAGAAATATGGGAGATTTTGATATGTTTCTGGACTTTGAGTCTTAGAAATGGATGGATCAAAGCAGACAAAGCCTCTGACCACTTCCAAGACAGTTTTCCTGGAAGAAGTTAGAAAGTTCAAGGTCAGAAGATTCAGAGATTAGAACTCCCTTATCAACTACTTTGAGTGTGAATTTCAGCCAAAAATTGGGAGCAGTTTCCCTAAGGAAATGAATACCTAAAATAGCTAAGGCCTCTAATTAACCCTAGTTAACCCAGAATAGGTCCTATTTTTTCTTACTTTTGAAAATTCTTAGCTAAATGGCTCACTTCTGGTTGACAACCTGAATGTAAAGATTAGTAATTTATAAACTTTGTCAAGTGCACTGAACATTTTTTCAGCCTTCCATTCAGAGAGAAGCTGAGCAGGAAAAGATCCCAGATTCACAAAAGCAGAATTCAACACACCTGAATAACCAATAGAATCCTAACTGAATTTTTCATAGTTATCTATGAATGAAATAAAATTGTATAAGACCTATGGAAAACACCATCAAATAAAAGACAAAGGTGAACAAAGGATAACTAACTCCAAAAACACAAAACTGACACAGGAAATAGGTATGATTTTACATTGCAACTATATCATCAGAGAGATTTGAGAAGATATTTTATGTATGAAATAGAATGAAGGCAAAAAATAAATTAGCAATCAAAAATTTAAAAAAACTTGTTGGAGATTAAAAATAAATTCATGGGAATCAAAGCTTAATAAAAGTATTGGAAGAATAGTTTGAAAAAAATTTTCAAAGAAATAGAGATAGAAAATATGAAAGAAAATACAAATGATGCAGCAAAACAATTGGGAAGTGTGATATCCAAGGAAGTTTCAGAAAAAGAAAATAGAGCAAAGTATCAAATAAATAATAATTATAATTTTAAAGTTGAGGGGGAATATTATTTTAACATTTACATAGAATTCTATATCTTGAGAAGTTGTTAGTCTAGTGTTGCTACAAAATAGAGATAGATTTTTCAATGTTTAATTTGTGTCATGTAATATTTAAACTGAAGCAAAATATAAAAAATAATTAACACATATGCATATAATTACCACCGGGATTTTTATGTTGTTTATTTTTTGCCCTTTGGGCTTCAGAATTGTAAAAAATGAAAAAATATTTTTGCAGACAAGAGATAACAAATGCTGGCATGCATGTGGAGAAAAGGGAACCCTTGTGCCCTATTGATAGGACTGTTAATTGGTGCAGTAACTATAGAAAAACAATTTGGAGGATCCTCAAAAAATTAAAAATACAACTACTATATGATCCAACGATTCCACTTCTGGGAATATATCCCAAGGTGACTCAAAAAGGCATCTGTAACCCATGTTCATAGCAGCCTTTACAATAGCCAATCATAGAAACAACCTAAATTTCCATTAATGGGTGAATGGTTAAAGAAGTTGTGGTATATATATGTTATGGAATATTATTCAGCCATAAAAAATGAAGAAATCCTATTTTTTGAGACAACATGGATGGACATTGCAGACCTTATGTTAAGCAAAATATGTTAGAGAAAGACAAATACTGTATGATCTCAATTATATGTGAAATCTTACTCTAAAAAGCTTTAAAATCTTAAAGAAAAGCTCATAGATAAAGTTCAGAGGTGGGGGAGGAAGAAGAGAGAATTGGAACAAAGTGGTCAAAAGGTACAAATTTCTAGTTATAAGATAAGCGAGTATTGGGGATGTAATGTATAACGTGATTATAGCTAACACTTTTGTATGATAAATAGAAAAGTTGTTAAGAGAGTAGATCCTAAGAATTCTCTTCACACACACAAAAATATTTTTTGCTTTATTTTGTTTTTTCATTCTTTCCTTTTTATTGTCTCTGTATGAGAAGATAGATGTTAGCTAAATCCATTGTGGTAATTGTTTCACAATATATATCAATCAAACCATCATGCTGCATGCCTTAAACTTATACAGTGCTGTACGTCAATTATTTTTCAATAAAACTGGAAAAAAACACATTTTGGGGACAAAAAGTATAATCATTCTTTAAGAACTAAAACATGTTTTTAAAAACATAAAAATACTGAAAAATAAAAATTTTATGCTACAAATTTATCCTATATCTACCTAAAATGCTACTACTTTTATTTCTCCCCAAAGATCATGTCTGTTCTGCTGGTAATATATATCCCTCCTATAATATGCTTTATAAGTTTAATATATAAATAAGCATTTACGAATAGTATCTGGTACCAATTATTTAAACATTTTTTAAATGGTACTATATTGTATATATCCAATTATGTATATATTTACCTTTACATTATGTTTCTGATATTTATTTACCTTGATACATGAAGATTTTCATTTATTTTAATTACTCCTATAATTTCACTGTTTATATATCTATTCTCCTATTATGAATGTTTAAATTATCCCAACTTTAGTCTTACAAATTCTGTTATAATGATTATTCTTAAACATATCTCTTCATCTAGATATGTGAGAGTTTCTGCAGGAAATACTTCTAGAAATAGATTTCTCAGTCATAGGGTATGTCATTTTCAAATTTACTTGATAATGTCAAATTGTGCTCTTAAGTGGTTTTCCCAATCTACTCTCCCACTAGAAGTATGTGAAATTCCTTTTACCACATCCTCATCAATCTTTAATATGTTCCAAGTTTTTAATTTGCTAGTCTGATGCTTGTGATTTTAATATTTTTTTGATTGCTAGAAGAGTTTTTATATTTATTAGCCTCTCTGATTTCCCTTTCTTCAAAATTCCCATGTTTAACATCTATTTACAATGCTGTCGGGTTATCTGACACTTTCTCATTAATTTTAGGAGTTCTTCACAAATTCTGTACACATATTTTTTATCATTCATTATTATTCATTTGAGTTGCAAAACTCTTCAGTTTCTTACTTGCTCTTAAGTTCTCAGTCTCTTGTCATAAAAGGGTATTATACTAAATAAAATAAGGCAGACAAATACTGTATGAGCTCACATATGTATGGGAACTCAAAAAACAAAACAAATGAACGACAACAACAACAACAACAACAAACCTCATGGACATGGGGAATACAGTGGTTATTAAGGAACTGGGCAAAATGGGTAAAGGGCGTTAGGAGGTACAAACTTCCAAATGTGAAATGAATAGGTCATGGGGATATGATGAGAAGCATGGTGAATATAATCAATGATATTATAGTGCATATTTAAAGGTTTTTGGGAAAGTAGATCTTAAAAGTTCTCATTACAAGAAAAAAATTTTTGTAGTTTTTTTTATAGTGATAGTGATTAGACTTATTGTGGTGATCATTTGCAGTATATACATGTGTAGAATCATTTTGCTGTACACCTGAAACTAATATGTTGTATGTCAATTATACCTCAGTTTTAAAAAATGTTATGTAGTCAAAATTATTAATATTATTTTTCATGGTTTGTGCTTTTGGGGGTTTATAAAATCCTTCCTAATTTCTATATCACTAATATCTTCTGTTTCTTTTAAATTTTTTAAAATTCTGAGTTTCATATTTGAATATTTATAATAAACATATTTATTTATTACTTCTATATTTAATACCATTTTTAAAGAGACATAAAAGTGAAAAACATCCATAATTTTAGCCCTCAGAAACCAAGTTCTGTTAACATTTATTCTATTTAATTCTAGTTTTGTTTCTGTATAGAAATCTTTTTGTTATATAAGTGAAATAACATATTACCTATATTTTTTACAAGTTTTTATTGAATAGCACTTAATATTTGAAAAAATCTATGGCAATTCACAAAAAAAAAAAAGTGTTGAGACTGAAGAATCCAGAGACGCAAGGTTAGAGAAAGAACATGCATGAAAATATCACTTTACAGTATGAATTTGGGATACATGCAACCGAAAACAAGTATGCTAATTAGAAATTTTGGTTTCATATAGTCTATAAGTCTCTCTATTTTTAGAAACTTACATAATCTTCCTAGCAATTATTTTTTATATCTCTGCCTCTTCTACTAAATTATATGTCCCTTTAGGTCAGGGACAGATCTCGTTCATCTTTGTATTACTAATTGGACCAAGTAACTAATGAGTGCTCAAGAAATGTGGAAGGGAGGTGATGAAGTGAATAAAGAGATCTATATTCTAGTTCAATAAATAGTGTCTTTGGACAAATTTCTTCAAAGACTCAATCTCTTACTCTGCAAATAGAGGGAAAGAAACTAGATGACTTAAAAGTTTCCTACCTCCTCTGACATTCTAGACTCAGATTCTTAAAAAAAATGTATTGATAAGGTCCATAAATATTCTTTTAAATATTTATATTTCATGATCTTATTATATAGTGCAGTCTTTCAACAACCTATGATATCTAATACTAACTGGTGTTTACTTAAACACAGATGGAAACTGTAGTCCCTTAAGACTGCCAATTTTCAGTAGAGATGTCCTTGCAGGTTTGGATGGATGAGCTGTTTTCTGGTAAGCAGCCATCAGAATACCAGAGAGTGAGCTTAATGTAAGATACCCATTGGTGATCTCTTACCACTGAGATTTCTGGCAGGATGTAAGTCCATGTCATTTCCTGGCTCCTTTGCCTTTCCATCTGCCCCATGAACTCCAACCTACTACAGGGACTTTGTGATTACATCTCCCTCTAGTGACTAAAACCTTTGTATAATACAAAGTCTCTTGTGGCACAAGAGAAAGAATATTTGGCTAGAAAGATATAAATTTTAAAAAAGGTACTATATTAGTCCTGTGATAGTTCAAGAAAAAGTCTCTCACCATCGCTCTATAGGCAGAGCAAAGTTCATCATGTAATCTACTTTGCATTGAGAGAACTAACACTCAGGAGAAAGTTTTCTGAGTGTGTCTGAGAATCAAACACTCAGGAATTTGCCCCATTAATATAATACACTAGACCAATGATAAACCAAAGTCTTATATAAACATATGATAGGATAATCTCCAGTGCAAATATACGAGAAAAAATTCCTCTTCCATTCATTCTGTGTATGTTGCCCACAGAAGTCCTTCTGGTTGAAACAGCTTTGAGTATTTTTTTAACTAAAGAAATAAAAATATCAGAAATATAAATTTTCAACCCAATAACATACACTTATCGGAAAAATTGATAATAATAGTTAGTCAAGTTTAACTCCAAATAAATAGTTTGAGAGGTAAGGTAGGCAGTGAGAAGGCAATCCACCTTCTAGAACTATGAGTTCAACCTAAAACCCTGGTAGAAATGGCACAATCCATTCTGTAATAATTCCATGCAGTTCAAGGGAAAATATTAGGCAAACAAATAGCCATTTTTTTTCTTCTTATTTTGTTTGTGATAAGTATTGCTGTGATGACAAACAAAATAAGGAGAAAATCTCTGTATTGGCACAGAATTTGCTTGAAGTCTCATAAGAGTCCAAATCAGTGATAGCAACTCCAGGCTCTAACCTCAGGACATCTCACCTTTCACATCAAATACCCTAATCCCTCTATTCAGTATAAATTCAGGTCAAGGGATTAGAATGTCCTGAACCTTAAAGAAAGTATTTGTCATCACAAGCAGGTTCATTTCAGGAGCCCACTTTTTATTAAAACTGTTATATCTGAAATGGAAGTTAGAAACTGGCTCTGGGGAAGAAGGGATTTTCACCAGCTCACTGGGAAGTCCCTCTGGTTTCTAAGTTCCATTTCTCAGTTCATTTTAAGAAGATCTTAATACAGCTGGCCCTGTCATTTTAAACTATCACAGTCAGTTTTTCATCATTGACCTTGCAGTTGGACAATTGAAGAAGTCAAGTCTGCAATTTCAATACAATTGTAGTCATTAGATGGGTCCAGACTTTAGATCTTAATCTGTTAAGCTTCTCAATTTTACAGCACAGAAGACAAAGGCCTTGACTGGGTAAAAGAGTTCCTAAAATCACAGAGAGAGTGTGGGACTAGAAACAGTCTCAAGATTCCAAGGACGGTGTGTTTTGTACCATGCCATACTTACTGCTTTTATTTTTCCCAAACAGACCAGAGATCACATATGTAAATAAACGTAAATTAATTTTTGTCAATTCAAAATAGTCTTAGATGTTTTCAGATGTTTCGACAATGTTATAATTATTCAAAACACATTTAGGAATTGTCTCTGGGCATTATACCTAACTATGGCACGTTATTAGTGATTTTCTTAGCTATCAGACTGTTAGCTCATTTAAAGGCCCAGTTTGTATAATTTTGCCTGTATCTCCAACACTCAGCATATTTGGTACATGGTAGGTCATCACAAGATTTTTTGAATAAAATTAGCCAATATTTATCTTCTAATGGAAGATTTCACTATTGGAAATATCCAGTATTACAAGGAAAAATATCAAGTTCATAAAGTCACTAATTTGGTTTTATATTCTGCATCATATGATTCAGAGTCCCTGACTCTCCCACAGGCCCAGAGTAAGTTGAGCACAGAGACCATGTCTTATTTATCTCAGAATTTCACAGCACTAGTCCCAGTTCTTGTACAGAACTCTCATATATATTCAATAAATGTTTGATGACTAATGGAGCAGTAGGTAGGAATTAGGATGAAGGCAGAGAGCTCTTGTTTACAGGTTACTGAAGCAAGAACATAATGGTAATATTTCTTCATTGGAAAATAAAAATTAACATGGGTTATTGCCAAAGTTCTAACCTCAACTAGCCACTTTGGACAATGACCTTGGATGAAAAAGCACTGTATAGACAATAGATTGTACCAGGAGCTGACAGCCAAATATCTTTTGCTGTCAACATTCTGATCTCAGAATGTTGTTAAAAACACAAAGTTTTCTCTTTTGTAAAGATCTCATCTTACTCCTTTCAGGATACAGTATATATTCATCACCAGCAGGACTTATACATTAAATAAGTACTGTGACTATAGTTAAGTTCTCTGATATTTGTTGGTGCTTGTTATGCTTGGTGTTTGAAATTACAAATATTTATGTTTACCTGAGATGACAAGTTATTAACATATGCTATTTGGGAATATTGCATCATGGGATATTTTATGAAAAAGAAAAAAGAAAAAAAAAAACAACAATAACACACAGAGACACACACTTAGTAATGAAAAGCTGTTTAATAAATGTGTTTGGGCAAAATCGTGAGACCTAACTACCCAGAGATGTCCCTTTTAAAATCAAGGTTGAACGATGCATTTCAGGCTCCTATTTCCACCCAATCCATATTCCTTTAAAAATAAAACTTAATAAACCTTACCTTTTATCCCATATTGTACTGGGTAGAGGTAGAAATGAATTAGTCCTGAGGGCAAATAAACTTCAGAGTTTTGAGATGCCATTAAGCTTAATTAAAAATATGAAAAATAATTTCAACTTGGGTGTAAGTACCAGGGTAGTTGGGTGTTTCCTCACCATCCAAAATGATTTTTCTTTGTGGAGGAATATATTTGTGATATTATGTTTTTTTCTATAGGGGGATCTCCCTTATTTGGGATTCTTAATATATTCTAGTTTAACAAGCAAGATGTATTTTTGACAAGGTGTGTTTTATTACTGAACTGGTTTGTGGAGAAGATGAAGAGCTGGTTGTGTTCAGTCCTACCTATCTATACAAACATGGGAGTGTTTGGCTGGGGAGGAAAGGAACTTTGTCTTCCACACTGTTTTTTTCCCTCTAGTTGTGCTGACCTAACTCTCCACCTAGATTGCTTATATATTTTCTTGCACATTAAAATGAGTGTTTGTACATGGAACAAGTCAGATGAGGACTGAGCAAAGTATTAAGATGAGATAATACTTCTATTGGACAGCCAGTGGGGCAACTTCCTAGCCGCTGTCTTATCAGATGTATATCAACAAAAAAGAAAGCTAACAAAATTCAACCCAGGCCATGAACATTCCTCATTTTAAGGAAAATTTAGTGAGTGGCTGTGGCTCTGATTCTACTCCCATGTGGTTCCTAAGCCCCTGCCGGCAAAAGCTCTATCTCGACTGGTGTGTGTGTGCCAGTGAATTTGGAAGTAGCTGGTGCTACTACTCTCTGTACCTCTCAAGATTAATTTCTGTCTTCCCAAGATCTACTGTACTCCCTCTTTACATATCAACAAAGTTCCTCTTTTTCTTTACCATCTAAGGAATTGTTCAAGTCCCATGGTGGGACTCCAGACTCTTCCCCCTCCTATCCCATTGTTTCCCTAATCTAATTTAAAGCATGTGAATCTTACCCAGACCCCCTTAAATTAAGATTTTCAAACTCAAAAGCCAAGGGTTAACTTTAATTTTCTTTTCTAACTGCTATGTCATCTCTTCTTTGAGGCAATACAAAGAATGCCTACCTGGATGAATGGACCAATCAAAGAGAAAACATTGGGAGTAAAAAATCACATTGTAAAGCTTCAAAAATATTATCTCATCATAAACTTGTATATTCATGGAGACTGAAAAGAGAAATATGAGCTCAGAGAAGTGCATTACTAGTTTGTTATTTTAAGATTATGAAAACAATTAGAGATCACATTCTTCCATTTACAGTGGGGATAACCAAGTTCCAGAGAAAAGCAGTGCCTTGCTCAATATGACAGTGTAAGTTATTGGGGGAAAAAATAGGGTTTTCAACCCATATTCTTATCAATTTAATTTATAAAAGAAAATACAGACTTTAATGTTAGTCATTAAACATTTATATTTTAATTTATATCTGAAAAGATTTTTAAAAATAATAAAATATGAAATTAATAAATTATGTCATTTACTAAAATATATGATCTTGACGACTATTAAACATCTTTAAAGGTTATCTGTGAGAGTAGCATTACACTTTGTAAACTTGTTGTAATCACATTATGTGAAGTATCTAAGTTCTTGGCATGTACTAGGTACTCAATAATTCATAGCTATGGTATGTAGTATGATGCTATATATATTTTTTATTTATAGTTATGGATTATCATATAAATTTGTAGATAAAAGATGCTAGTTAGATGTTTAAATATCATTTAATAATATGCTATTTTGAAGGCTGGAATATCCCTAACAGGCAAAGATAAACCACAGTACTTTTGAACATTTATTATTCACTTTCAAAAAGTATGTCTTAAATTAGAAGCATTGAAACATTCACAAAAGGGATTTTCTGACATTTCAGTGTGAACAGTTAAGCCAATCAGACTACTTGTCTGTTGAAAGGGGGTAAGATAGAAAAGATAGATTAAATGCCAAATATATATTTTTTCACGCACACACAAAACTGAGCCTTACGAAGGGGAAATTACTTTCCCAAGGTTACAGAGCTAGTTTCTTACAGAACTAAATTTAGAATCCCCAAATTTAGGTATTTAAACTAGGTCACATTACACTCTCTGTCCCATTTGTGACTGAAGAGTTGGAGAACACAAACCTCAAACCTGGAGGTAATTCAGACTCCTTCTCTGCCTTTACACTGTATCTTGTATCGATGATCAGATGCACTCTCAGTTGCTTTATTTAACTTTTTAAACTCACTCTACATCAACAAAATATAGATGACAAGAGACAGATCCGACTGCCCCAAACTTCTTGTCAATAGATTCTTTATTTACATAACTAATTTTTAAATTCGTGATGCCTTCTAAAACTCACTTTATTGAATCCTTGTGAGTCTACCTCTTTGGAATTTGTTTGTATTTGTCCAGATGTTTAATTAAGAGAAAAGTACTGGTTGCTTTACCAGAGTTTCAACCTATTTCTAAAATAAAGAAGAAAGAAATCATTTTCTGATCACTTTCTTTACTTAAGCAAATTGAAAAGATAAAAATAAACAAATGCAAGAGTGATTCAGAGATAACAAAGGAATTTTACCTAAACAACTCCAATTACATGGACACAATAATACTAAACACACAGAACAAATGAAATACAGTGAGAACTGTCTTTTTCATAGACACACCTGAAATAGGTTCCCAAACCAGTCATGTTCAGTTTAATAATAGTTAATATAAACTGATGCTAGAATATTTTTATAAAGCCTTTTTAAAAATTAAACCTCGCCCATTTAAAATCCATGTACACAGATTTAAAGACAAAACACAAAACTCTCAACATCACTATCCTGGTGAAAGTATAATAATAGAACAAGTGAAAATGCCAACAGTGAAGCTCAAGAACAAGTTCAAACACTATAATCTCAGTTCTTGAGACTATTAAGAGTTGCACCCATGATTAAGAAAAGGGGATGTATGTGCATGTGGATATGTGTGTGTATACATATACATATATATGTATATATATGAAAATGCCTTCATCAACATGAAGCAAAAACATTATTATAAGAAATGTTTTTGATATTATACCACAGTAGAGAATTATGCAGGGCAGGGAGGAATCTATGTGGCCAATTATTTTCCATTTTACATCTTCTTATTTCTCAAAATATATTTTGCTGTGTGAATTTGGTCTTATTATTTAACCTTCTTTAGTCTCCCCAGTCTCAAAAATAAAATTGTAATAATAATATCTACTTTACCTGTCATTAGGTGTAAATTTTGAAGAAAAGGCCAACATAATTTCTTAAAGGACAAGATGTAAAGGTGAGAGAAAGAGAGGTTTTAGAAATAACTTCAAAGTATTTAGCCTGAAGGGTATAGAAGAATGACATTGCCATTATTTGACTTAGGAAAACCTGTGTAAGGAGCAGGTCTGATACACACACTCCCCCCAGCACACAGTGTCCCAGCTAGCTGAGCACATTTAACAGCAAAAGCCTAGAAATATGAAAGAGTCAGAGTTCTTCTATTCAATCCATTATTTAGCCCAGGCCTAGCACACATGGACTATGTTTTGCTGGATTCTATGGCAACAGATGTGGCTGCTTGAGATATTTCAATATAAAAACAGCTTATTTCTAAGAAAGTTCTTTATCTCCCAATAAGATTACCTGAAGAAAAGTCGGTCACAGTAACCTGAATGACACTTGCTTTTCCTAATTATTTTATTATTTAATATATTTTATGTTTGTGGGGTAAATTTTTTTTTTGATTTGTATTAGAAAACATATCCAAAATACTATTTTTAAAAGCGCTGTAGATGTTTTGACATAATCAAAAGACAAGATTCCAGCTGGAATGGAGGATATAGTGATTGAAGGACCAATGTCAAAAATATTTTAACATATTTTTCTATTAATAATTGTAAGATTGCACAGCTCCTTTCTGACAGATAAATATCTTCTTTTGGGACCTGTAGGGTGCTAAATTATTCATCTTTCCTATTAGGAAGTCAATAGACATCCAAAATGTATAAATAAAAAAAAATAGAAACTGCAATCTATTATTTAGAATTATAAAAGTATCTAGCAGGGCAATAAAAAATTAAGGTCTATAAATCAATGAGGCAATGTTGAAGTGTAATTTTCATAGGAGGAAGTCATCAGATACTAAGTCAGTTGCAATTGGCAGAAAACAGATAGCACACTGTTGTTGAGAGTTTAATAAAAAGTAGTTTACAAAGCTGTGGACCATGTTTAGGTAAAACAAAAAGAAATGATAAAGTATTCAAATTCTATCAAGGGGCAGGGGGGAAAAGAGCATTTCTAGTACCTGGCATGACCTATAGCTGTAGGAAAAGATTACTCACAGAGTGGTAGCTGAAAGGACTTGTGGTCATAGATTTGAGTCATTGTCTACCTATCAGCCAACAGAAAGCTAGCCAGCTCTTTGATCTTCTGATGATGCATGCCATTGGCCAAACCCATTTGGAAGACAAAGGGCATGGGAACCTAGATAGTGACTTCAAGAGGTCAGCCTCCTAGGTCACAATGCTGGGTGGAGAATGGACTCAGAGAAGCACAGAGAATTTCAGCACAAATATTCTCTAAGATAAGAAGCTTAAACATGTTAAAGTTGCCTAAGAAAACACATATGACTACAAAGAAATAAAATTATTTTTAACACATAAAAGTTGAAAAAAATGAAGTTAAAAAATATTACAACTCAAAAATAACCATTGTCCATACATTATTTACACATCATTTCAGACCCCTCCCCTCTCTCTCAGAGTGTATCAAGATGAATAAATATGTAGGTGAACAGATTGATAGAAGACATTTAAAATGATATTAATCACTATTATAAAGACTACTAAATACAATATTGAATACAATAGAGGTTAAAACTAAGATATTTAAATTATAACTGAAGTGGAATTCAATGATTTACCAATATATATTTCTTTACCACAAGTTTTATTAGTATATATATTTACAATATGTGCCTTTTCACATATTACCTTGTTTTAAAATTTATACTTTATGTAATTTATTAAATTTCCCATTTATCATTTATTTATATGTGAATGGAGCCACAAATTTTTATTTTATTCTATGACTATAGTCTAATTTTATTATTTTTTATTTGGGTGCTTAAATTATCCTCAGTTTGACCAGTGGGGGTCCCTTCAAGCTGGTTTCTCTGTCCTTTTGATATGTTTCCGTTTTTCTAAGAGTGGCTCCTTATTTTCCAGCATACAAAATGCTCCAGTCTCATCTTGCATTTCCTCTGCCCAAGCCCTGGAAACAGCTGTTTCCCAAGGATCCTTGGCTCCTTTTGGTGAAGAATTTTATTTCAAAACCAAAATCTAAGTTATAATTATGCTCATTTTTATGAGTGTATTAATGCTCCCAAACCATTTCAGTAAAGCTAGCGAATTCACACATATACCCATTTATATATATGCTTATCTCTCTATCTATCTATCTATCTATCTATCTATCTATCTATCTATCTATCATCTGTCTATCTATATCTATATCTATCTATATTAAAGATCATAAGTTAACACTGATATCTTCAATTCTAATCTAACAAGACAATGTTATTTTGTTTTCTCCTTTCTCATATATACAATTTCCTTTTCTAACAATGAGACACTTGGCTCCCATTATACTTAATAGTTTTGCATATTTAAATAACACCTGTAAGTTAAAAATCTCCCTCACTGCTGACATGTGTCACACACACATACACACACACATGCACACCTTCCACTCCCTAGATTCCAACGTTCCATGTTGAGCTGTTTAGCTCACCACACACAGAAAGTGTCCTCACTCTTGTTGGGCTCTAACACCCTGCTCTGGGCCCTAAAACCTGCGTTTGAACACCTCTCTCTCACTAGTTGGGCTCTGAAATCTCAATCTGGGCTACCAGGCCACCATAGTTTTCTTCTCTTCCCAATACAGACAACAAACTTGCTTTAGACTGAACTGTTCAGGAAAAGAAGGGAAGAGAAGGATAAATAAGAGAACAATTTATTATTCAAGATGTTTATTTTAGAAAAAAAAAGAGGTATGAAATCAAGGAGTTAACTTTACAACATAAAGAAAAATCTAGAAAATGAGCAAATTAAAAGAATGAAACTACTAGGAGAAAAAATAAGTATGAAAATCAATAAAACAGAAATTAGACAAATAGACAAAATAAGAAAAACAAAAGGTTCTTTTTTTCATAAAACCTTTTAGCAAAACTGCTCAAAGAGAGAAAACTAACAATATCAGTGATAAAAAAGGGGACATCACTACAGACAGTAAAGGCTAGTTAGGTTATATTATGAATGAATACATTATGCCAATGAATTTGACAACTTAGATGGAACAGATAAATTTCTTGATAAGCACAGCTTACTAACATGAACATAGAAGAAATCATAAATCTGAATGTTCATATACCTGTAAGGAAATTGAATTATTGATCAAAAACCTTTCCACAAAGAGAAGTCTGGTCACAGAAGGCTTCATGGTAAATTCCAAAAAACAACTAATAAAGAAATAATATTAATTCTGGAGAACATAGAGAAGGAGGAAACACTTTTGAAATTATTTTATGAGATCAGCATAATCCAAATACCAAAATTTGGCAAAGATATTATAAAAAAATAAAATTAGACCAATATAACTTATGACCAAAGAAAAAAGTCTCTAACAAAATACTAGCAAATTAAATCCAACAATAGTTTTAAAAGAAAATACATCATGACTAAGAAATTTTTAACCCAGGAATAAGTCTGGTATAATAAAAAGTGAATCAACATAATTTAACATATAAATAGGACAAAGGAGATAACTTTTACAATGATCTCAATATATGTTAAAAAGCATTTATGATACAACTTAAAGAAACTTCTTCACTCTGACTGTGGGTATCTATGAAATAACCCAGAGTTAGCATTATTCTTAATTATGAAGGACTGAATGTTTTCTTTCTAAGAGTGGGACCAAGGCAAGGGTATTTCTCCCCAACACTTGTCTTCAAATTTTTAGTGAGAGTCTTAACAAGTACAATAAAACAAGAAAAAAGAAAGAAGGAATAAAGAATGAAAAATAACAAAAACCTAAGATATCCACCTTATTCTAGCTCTTAGAATCTCTAACATCTTTTATTTCAGCAGAGCTGAGTTTCAGACTGTGTTTGCTCTCTTTGCCCTATTGTAATAGCCTTGAATAAAGTCTTCCTTATTGCAAAAAAAGATTAAAAAATAAGTAAATTATTATTATTCATAGATGCCAAAATTGTTAACATTAAAAGCCTAATAAAGAAGTCCTAACCACAGCAATCAGACAAAAAACAAACAAACAAACAAATAAAATAATAAATAAATGGCATTCTACGTAAAAAAAGAAGTAAAACTTTCATCATTTGCAGGTGACATGTTATTACATATAGAGAAGTTTAAAGATTCCTACCAAAAAAAATATTAGAACTGATAAATGAATTCAGTAAAGCAGTGGGATACAAAATTAATATTCAGAAATTGGTTGCACTGTTATACACCAATAGCAAACTCTCAAAAAGACAACTTAATTAAACAATTTCATTTATAATGGCCTCAAAATAAATAATAAAATGCCTAGAATATGTTTAACCAAGGAGGTGAAAGATCTTACTCGAAAAATTATAAGACACTGAAGAAAATACAAATAAGTGGAAGTATATACCATGCTCATGAATATGAAGAATTAACATTGTTAAAATATCTATACTATCCACAACAATCTATAGAGTCAGTGCAATCCCTATCAAAATACCAATGGGATTTTTTACACAGCTAGAACAAATAAACCTAAAATTTATATGGAACCACAAAAAAAACCTCAAGTAGCCACAGTAATCTTGAGAAATGTGAATAAATTTGGAGGTATCATAATACCTGATATCATGCTATACTACAAGTTTATAGTCATCAAAACAACATGTTACTGATATAAAAACAGATACATGAGTCAATGGAAGAGAATGGAGAGTCCAGAAATAAATCCAGGCCTATGTGGTCAATTAATCAATGACAAAGGAGGAAGGAATATATAATGGAGTAAATACAGTCTACTCAATAAATAGTATTAGGAAAACTGGACAGATAACATGCAAAAAAAGAAAAACGAAAAAGAAACTGGACCACCTTCTTATACCATATTCAAGAGTAAACACAAACAGATTAAAAGTCTTAAATGTAAGACATGAAACCATAAATCTCCTAGAAGAAAACATAGGCAGTAAACTTTTTGGCATTGCTCTTAATAATATTTTTTTCTGATATATCTGCTCAGGCAAGGGAAACAAATTAACAAACAAACAAACAAAAACAAATGGAATTACATCAAACTAAAAAGTTTTTGCACAGTAAGGAAACCATCAATGAAACAAAAAGACAACCTACTGAATGGTAGAAGATACTGACCAATGATGTATTCAATAAGGGGTTAATATCCACAATTTTAAAAGAATTTATACAACTCAACACACGCACACACACAAAAATCTAATTAGAAAATAAGTAGAGTACCTGAATAGATATTTCTCGAAAGAAGACATACATATGAAAATATGCTCAACATCACTAATCATCAGGAAAATGAAAATTAAAACCACAATGAGATATCACTTCACATGTGTCAGAACAACTATCATCAATAAATAAACAAACACATGTTGCTGAGGATGAAGGGAACCCTTGGGCACTGTTGGTTCAGCCACTATGAAAATCAGTATGGAGGTTCCTCAAAATATTAAAAATAGAACAACTTATGACCCAGAAATTCTACTTCTGGGTATTTATCTGAAGAAATACAAACACTAATTCAAAAAGATATATTCACCCACCCCTATGTCCACTGCAGCACTATTTACAATTGCCAAGATATGGAAGCAACTTAAGTGTCCATCAATAGATGATTGGATAAAGATGAAATGATACATACAATGAAATATTATTTAGCCAAAAAAAACAAAAAAGAAAAAAGAAAAAAAAAGAAATCTTACTGTTTTCAACAACACGGATGGACTTACATGATATTATGGTAGATAAAATAAGTCAAACAGAGAAAGACAAAAACCATATTATCTCACTTACATGTGGAATCTAAAGAACAAAATAAATGAACAAACAAAACAGAAACAGACTCATAGATACAGAGAAAAAACTGATGGTTCTAGATGGGAGAGAGGTTGGGAACTGGGTGGAAAAATGAAGGGATCAAGAAGTACAAATTGGTAGTTACAAAATAGTCACAGAGATGTAAAGTACAGCATAGGGATATAGTCAATAATATTGTAATAACTATTTATAGTGCCAGGTAGGTACTAGACTAATCAAGGGGATCATTTTGTAAATTATATAAATGTCTAACCACTATGCCTTTCAACGGAAACTAGTATAAAATAATACTGAATGTCAACTGTACCTGGAAAATAAAAATAATAAAAAAATAAAGTCTTTTTAGAAACAAACCAAAAAACAGCGAACAATGAAAGTCTATATGAAAAACAATTAGGTGTATCAACCAAATGATAGATAATGAAGAGCACTGTAAAACTTGCCTGGAATTAAAAAAAAAAAAAAAAAAAAAAAAAAAACTTTCCCAGTAGATTGCCATGCTACCTAAAATTCTAAAATTGCAAACTTAGACATATTTTCTTGTTAAAAGTTAAATATTTAAGTATTTTGCTTTAAAATGCAAACCAGAATGTTAGTTAAAATTGTATAAAGCCAGAAAATAAATACTATAGTTTTCCCATTTAGTACTATGAAGTATTAATCTATCAATTTTTAAATAAGCTTTTTATAAACAGTTTTGATTTTACATAATATTGAATTTTATAAATCTCTTACAATTTAACCTTTTGTTGTTGTTTGGTGTTGTATGTTTTTTTTTTTTTCTGCTTTTCACTCTTGTAAAGAACAATATAATTTTAAAAAAGAGCTCAATAAAATTCACAAAAAAATTCTTCTAACTTACCAAGTTCATAGGACACAAAGTTACTAGTCAAAATTCAATGCTTTCTATACATAAGCAAAGAGCAATTGGAAAATAAAATTTTTAAAACGTCATTTAATAATCAAATATGTCAAATATCTAGCAATAATTTTACTAAGATCTCTTTGTTGAAAGCTACAAAATATTGCTGAAATAAAAAAATAAATAAAACCTAAAAAATATTAGAGTATATACAATATTTATGAATTGGAAGACTCAATATTTTTACTATCATCCCTCTCCAAATTGACCTCTAAATTCACTGCAATCTCAATGAAAATCTCAGCAGGCCCTTTGAAGAAATTGACAAGATAATTCTAAACTTTATATAGGAATGTAAAGGATCTAGGATGATCAAAACAATTTCATATTTGTACCCTGTAGCATTTGTAAGATACCATGATTAAGGAAGTGACAATTATAATAATGACAGAGTGACCTAAGGTAAGGAAGTCCAAGAAAATGAACTCAAAATATAGTAGCTATCTGCTTACTACGTTCTAGGCATTATGTAGGTACTTGGTTTGTGTTGTTTTTTAGTCCTCACAATAACCCTGTGAGGCAGGTATAACTAGGACCTTTACAGATGAAGAAACTATGTTAAGTAACTTGTCTGAATTCATAAGTCTTTTAGATGGCAAATCCAGAATACAGAGTAAGGCTTTCAGATCACAGATATTATCCATAAACAAAAAGGTACAGAAAAAAAATGGTATTTAAGTGCCATATGCAATATAAACAAACTGAAACATGTTTACCTTTTAATATATTATCAGTACCTCTAAATGCTGAATGATATTTAGTTGCAAAGTGAAATCATTCTCTTCATGGCATAGACTAAAAATATTTCTTCCCAGAATCTTTCAAAATAGTCAAATGAACAATATGCTGATGCAAAAACTGAATATTGAATGATAATGTAAAAGTAGTAATAATATTGAGACATGCTAAGGTCAAGCTAATCTCACGTGATTATTCCTAAAAGTAATGCAGTATAGAGATAAATATGGACATCCTCAGACTTTTATTCATTCCAGCAGTGTGGATCCCTGAATTAAAACATTTTGAGGTAACCAGGCTTTATTATATTATACAAGGATCATTTTCAAAAAAAAAAATCGAAATGTAGGTTTTTCCTATATTATTCAGTAAGGAGAAAAAAAAAGAATAGGAGTAACTTTCCTGTTTGCATTGGAAAAAATTGTGCCATTAAATATTTATTCTAATATTTGCTGGGCCTTCCTGTGGGAAGAGAAAGAAATAAAACACAACTATTACATTTGAAGAATTTGCAGCTTAGTAAGTAAACTGTACTCCAGTGAAATCAGTATGGAGAAGATTGTGTAAATTGCCAAAGCATAAATGGATTGTGGAAGCCTGGAGAAGAGATCAGTCAGAGATATATGGAATGAGAAGAAAGTTATGAAGGAAGTGTGATAAATCAATAGTGAGGTAAGGAGAGGAAATACATTCTGGATAAATGATACGATAATCAGAGACATGATGCTTAAAAGAGCATAACATGTTCAGGGAACTGCAAAGTGATTCAATATGACATAAATGTGCAGTAGATGGACAGGCAAGGAGGCTCAGAGGGAAGAATGTGAAGGATTTGGAACTTTATCTTAAGGTTACAGAATCATGGAAGATTTTACACATTGGGGTAATCTCTTTGTAGTACATTGGTGATACAGCTCAAAGCTGGAGTCTGGATGATGACTAAAAGGTTATTCCAATGGTTGACAGGAAATGTGATGTGGGCTAAATGTAAAGACATAGAAATGAGATAGAAAAGTGAATTTGAGGACATTTAGCAGGCAGAATCAATAGAAATGAGCAAACCGCTGAATATGTAGGGATAGCAGAAGAGAGGCTGACTCAAAAGAATTGTGGCACAAGTAGCAGAACATAAGCATTGCTAAAGGATGACTTTGATCACCTTTCCAATAACATACTTACAGAACTAAATTAAGAGGAGGCGAAGCATAAGTAGGACTCCTATTTTTGTAATGAGAATTTCACCCACACATCTTTTGTGAATTAAGATTTGACAAAATAAGAGTAACCCTGAATTTTCTAAGCTTTGACTTTCATCATATGACAGGATGACCACCAACAATTTTGTTTGGCAATCCTACTTTTTTACCCAGAACCTGAGATGTCAATTTTTCTTGTCATAAGCATTCAGATACACAGTTCCTTTCTAAACATTGTATATGATTCACTCTTTCTGACTAATAACCTGACAGTAGGTAAAAGAGAAGAAATTGCCACAGAACAGAAAAAGGAGAGGCCAAAGAAATACACTGAATGTGAACACCTGCTATTGCACATAATAATTAGTTATTTTAGAAGTTTCAGGTTGAATAAGCACCAAAAACCCCCGTGGCAAGAGAAACATCACCACCCAGAATGATGTCTCTTCTTATCACATTCTGGAATCTTACTTTGTGTTGCTGAAAATGAGTTAAGCACAGATATGACTGGGCACTATTGGCATTATTTGTATATGGTCCAAGCTACTATGAACAGAACAGAGATTGTTTATCCTTCCATCTTTATGTTTGTTCATACCCTGATCTCATCTACAATCTCAGGGAAGCCCTTGACATTCAGTTTGATACCCTGTGTCCGACCTCATGCCAGTTTTCCAGGAAACTCTCTGTTCTTGGACCCCTCTTTATCGCTGAGGAATCCCAGCACATATTGATGGTTTAATGGGAAGGCCCAGGACTGTGAACTGAGCGATCTCATCTCACCTTATCTCACTGTACTTCAGGTTTCCATTCCTTGAAGCAGAAACAATCATCACTCAGCCACTACATCGCAGTTAAAACCAAATAGAATGATGCTGCAAAGTGTTCTTTGTAACCTTAAAATATTATGCAAATGTGAAGGATTGTAATCATCATCTGACCTTTTTCAGCCAGTTTATACATTTTATCTGAATTACATCAACAACAAACTTCATTTTCTTCTTTTGTAGTGTGAAGATAGAAACAGTACCTTAACAGGGTAGTTATAAGAAAAAAATGAATGAAGATGTGGGGTATATGGTACTTGTCTTGGAAGCAGTAAATACTGAATAAAAGATGGTGTTTTTGGTAGAAGTATTGCTGTTATTAGTATAATTATTATTGATCAATTTCACAGTAATCAGTATTTTGTCTTATCTTACCTACAGAGCACAAATGCAGCGCTTGGTGGGGACTTTGCAGGTAGACTGTGCAGGAGGGATGTTGTAATTACACATGGTTTGCAGGATGAAGTAGTGCATTGCTTTAGTAGTAGTATGTGCAGCTCAGACCATAGCCCTTGCTTGGTACTAGCACAGCTTTACCCACAGCTAATAGACAGGGCTTGATGACACAGTGAGTCTAAGGTTTCTTAAAATTGGGACTCATGGAATGAAGACCAAGACAGTTTATTGTGTGCATTTCGACCCATCACTGGTAGTGAGCTTGAATTCCCCCTTCTGGACCTTCCCCTGGGGATAGGGTGGCTTCAGGCAAGTGGTGTTATCCTTTCAAGTGTGGAAAATACTTAGCCTACACTGTATTTCAGATCCTAGAACTTAAGAATTGGACAAGACCCTAAAGATCATTTAGCTTAACCCACTTACTTCCCAGATGATGAAACTAGGACCAAAGAGGAGTGACTTGCAAAAGGTTGTACAGCTTATCTGCGGAGAAATCCAGCCGGGTCTCCTGACTCTCGACTTGCTTCCTTTTCTATTCTGCACTTAGTTAATTTAGTCTCTCTTGGCCCAGATTACCTTGTTGTTGGCTTCCTGATGCTGAGCACCTGGGTGGTTTCTTATCTGAGTCTTGGACAGTAGCCAGGCATGTGGATGGGCAGGGGTGGCTGACTCAGACTTTAGAACATTTTTGCGCTAAGGGGCCAAGCTACAGTCTGAAAGGAGGGTGCGGCTTTGGGCACTTCTCCATACCCCGTAGCTCCCAAGTTTTGTCAGCATGACAGTGTGTGTGTGGGGGGCGGGGGGCAGGAGGAGCATGGTTTCACCCTGCAGGGCAACTGCTAATGAGTTGTGGGACATGGAGCAACTTTGATTAATCACCCGACTCAGAATATGCTTGGCCCAGGTAAGCTGAGCAATGAATTAGGAGGACATTACTCAGTGTGCAGAGAGTGAAAAGAGAAGTTTTCTTTATTATTTTTATGCATTCATTCATTTATCAAAGTGATATTTGTTGATTACCTACCACATGCTAGGAGGTATGCAAACATTCAAGTATACAAAAACAAGTAATAAGACCCCTGTTCTCAAAAAGTGAGAGATGGCAAGTAAAGCGCCAAATTTTATACAGTGAGATATGTACTGTCACAGTGGTAATTACGAACAAGGTAGGTGGAAGCTCAGTGAAGGACTGTTACATGTGTCTATGTGTGCATATACACAGTGTTTAGGAAGGTTTTCCTGAAAATGATGTTTGCACTTTATCTCTAAAGATACAGAGGGAGTATAATGACAGAGATATGAGACATCATGGCTGTTATGAGGAACTAGTAACTCAATGTGGCTAGAGTACAGAATTAAAAATAAGTATTATTAGAAGATACTTGGCATGTCACTCTCAACTCATTGTGGGAATGTTCCATCTCACTTTGCTATTGAGCAAACAGAAGAACTTCTCCTAAGACTCAGAAGATATTAAGCACCAAACCAAGATTAGGTTGGATCCTCGTTTTTTTTCTGTGTGTGCCTCTTTTCCTAGATGCAGAAGGGCATATTTGAAAAATTATTTTCAAGTCTTCTTCAAGGTAGAGACCGAGCAATAATTTGTAAGATATTATTTTCTTATGGAAAACATGTATCTATGTAGGTTAAGGACCCAGGTTTATCCCACGTAAAGGTACTTCATCCACAATGTACCTATAATACTGTATCAAAATAGTTACAGTAACTTGGTTATCAAATACAACCAAGTTTGTGTGGGAAAATGTGCTTAAATTTGGAATGCTTGGAAAAACTCACCTTTACCCTCTTGAGGTGGGAGGTGAAGACTTCAAGATCAAACTCACCGGGTCCAGGAGGAAGTGGAGTGAGAATGCAAAGAAAGAACATGAACAAGGAACACTAGGGATCCAGAAAGTGTGAGACAGAGCACCTTCTCTAGAACAAATTCATCAGGGACTCTTCTCAGTCTTGCATTCTCCATTGTTATCTAGTCCTTATTTTCTTCAGTAAACCCTTTCATAACTCCTCAAGTGTATGATCATGTTTTTCTCATCTCTCATGTCTCATAGATCCTTCCTTTCCTTCCTTCCTGAAATAAGCACCTCAAAATTTGGAAGTGTCATAAAGTGCATATGTTGCTAGAGACTATGAAACATTAAGAAATGCAAAGACGTCCAATGCCCCTTACATTTTCTTTTTTCAAGGATATCCTTTGGGGAAGGTCAAAAGTGTGTAGTCAGATCCACCCTTTTTGTATAAAGGGCAGGGATTCATCGTGGGTTAGCCATCTTGTGCCAGTCGAAGTTCAGTGCCTATTACAGCAGTGCTTGGTAGGTCTTGCTTCTTAGTAAGCTCAAAGATCTTTACTTTGAACTTACTAAAAGCAAAAACACAGACTTAGAAAAAAATTCAGTATGTTGGTGATTCTTTTTGTCTGTATTCCCAAGGCATACTGTCATCATAGTCCTGGATGCTCAGGAACAGAAAAAGGGAACAGGGTGGCAAAAAAAAAAAAAAAAAAAGGCGAACACTGATATTGCTAACTTTTCACCAGTTTTATCTTCCTGCTCTAATAATAACAAAACTAATAGTTTTAGCATTTCTGGAAAGTGTTTAAACAATTTTAAAAAAATAGGAGTTCTTTAATTGTGAATTATGGATTGATTCAATGTAAATCCTAGACGGAATCTCAGAGGTGATCTAGTCCAACTTCTTTATCCTAAAGATAATGAAACTGAGGCACACAGTGTTCCATTTGTTCATGTTCATGAAGATGACCAGAGGCATATTCACAGTCAACATAGTACTTCATATTCATTATTTCATTAATTATTCACAAAACTCTGGGTTTGTGCAAGATCGGATTGGTTCCAGTGATTTGCCCAAAGCCACATAGTTAATGTGACAGCTGTAGACAGATCCTAGATTTTTAAAATTTCGATTCCAATGCTTATAAAACTCTGTAAAGATAGTCTTGTGGGATGCCCCCTCAAAAAAAAAAAAATTAACCTGTGGCATAGGTTGAGAACTTGAAAATAAATGATAGCTGCAGAAAAAATTTTGGGGTAGTCCCAATTTAAAAAAAAAAAAGTCCCAAGATCAAAACTATAAACAGAACTCTTCTCAGAATGAGTGTTAAATGAGCCACCTGTTTTTATTTCTTTAAATAGGTAATTTTTACATGGTACATCATATAACAATTCAGAACACTTTAAAATTTAAGGTATCTATAATTTTTTCATTTAAAAAATTCTCACATACATTAACTCATTTGATTTGACCATTTCTTGGAACAAATTGCTATTATTGTTATAATTATTATTATTATCATTAATATTATCATTTCCTTTTTGGAGATGAGAAACTAAAGCCCACAATCTCAAAAGTAATAAATGACAGCATAAACCTAGGTTTTTTTAATCTAAATCCAATAGGTTGAGTATTACTTTTGGCACATTTCAAACCATTTCTTGTATTTGCTTTACTCTCTTGGAGAAAGGTATTTTGGCAACCATGGTCTTGAATAGCATTTAAATATTTAAATATCTGTTTGCTTCTAAAATATAGTGGCCCTATAGATTTGAGACCATTGGATCATAATTGCTGTTTAATAAAGTTTTTTTTTGCTATAAATGCAACCACAGTAAGTTGGTTTTCAAAACATATTCATGAGTACTCATCTACCAAAATCAAGTTTGTAGTTAAAATTTCAATTTCAATCCATTCCTTGAGTAAACATGTGAATTAATAAAAAATTAATAAAAAATTAAAATGTATAAATTTATGTATATTTCTCTAGATAATGAAAGTAGTAAAGGAGAGAGGATAGAAAAAATATTTGCTTAAAACTCTCAGAATATTTTAATGTACTTTTTTAAAAATCATATTATTACTATTATTCTCCTTCATTTGGTCAATGTAAAATTTTGTTAAACTTGTTTTGATTTAAGTAAGTCCATGCTTAATCTAATTTAGTGCAGAAAATTATATATATATATAATTTTTTTTCTGGTTCTAAGCAAGTAAGTTTATTCATAGTTGCCCGAGTAGATAAATCCTTGTGCAAGTGTATACAATAGATAAAACCTCATAGCCAGACAGTTTTATCTTTCTGAGTGCACATGATGAGTCTGGTAGCAACTCATTGTTATGTAGCCCCTCAAAATAACCTTGTCCCTGCTAAATGTTGTAGTTTATTTCAACCACTGTAACTGAATGCTAGGCTAGGTTGCTTTGTGAAGGTCAACATTTAACTCCATTCTGGAAGTACTCTCAGAATCAAGAAAGCCAGAAGCACTCAGAACTCATTTTAACCATCCTCTGGAAGCAGTAAAAGACAAAACAGACAATATTTATGAATGAAACTTAACTTTCTTATAAAACAAAACTAACTTATAAATGTAAAACCTTATCTCCTAAATGAAAAAAAGGAAATTGTTACCATCAGTAACTTTTTTTTTTCTTGTCGATATGTTTTTCTTTGCAAATAAGAAAAGCCCATCAAAAGTAATTCAAGCAATAAGGAGTTTTCTATCTCTCCTTATAAGAAGTCCTGAGGTCGGTAGTTTTATGAAAAATCTAGCAATTCTGTGGGGTAAAGACATGATAATCACATACCACTGATAACACTGACATTAAAGAGACAGAAATTTAGTTAATGGAAGTGGTCAATAATGTGGTTTATTACAGGAGATTTAATATTTTTAATAGTAAAATGTAACTATGATAATAAGATATTAAATAGTTTATATCTTCATTAATGTACCTGTCATAAAATATTTATTAGATGTCAATACCTTATTATATTTCTAAAATTAAAAATTGGACTTCTAAAAGATTAAATAAGTCTAATTTTGATTATTTTAGTATTGATTAAAAAAGGTTATAAGGAATACATTTCAGAACTTTATTTTTTAAATTAAAATAATACTAATTAGTGATATTTATTCTACAAGGATTATTTTAAATCTTTAACCGACACACAAGCTTGGCATTTACTATTTTGAATTCCTGGACTCACATATAGTCTTCTTTTCCTATCAAGTGTAACTTTTTTTTAATCAAGAAAGTGATTATGTTCTCAGCTTAAAAATATATTGAGTGAGAGTGGATCAACATGTACCTATCTCCTTCTCACCTTTTACATCTTATATTTATGTATACATGTGTGTAGATATATACAAAATTATAAATATAGAATTATATAAGTATTTATATCTACTACTATGTAAATTTTGAGCCAACATAAATGAGTTACAATACTGTAAAACACAGAGGATTCACATTTGTTGAAAGAAATTATAATAGATAATTGTTATAAAAATAAATTTATATGAATTTTATATATGTATAAATAAGGTGGGATGTATAATACATATATTGTATAAAGTGTACATACATGCACATGCACAAGGTTTGATCACTGCTCAATACACACAGTTGATTAAAATCCTATCCCCTGCCTGCAGAACCTCTCTTTTGACTTTGGGTTATTAACGCTCTCCTCTACTGTTACTGCCCAAATTCTACATTATATTTTTGAGATGTATCCATGCTAATATATATGAGTTTTGTTTATAAGTATTAACTGTACATTCTTCTGGTAGATATTAGGTTGTTTCCATCTCTTCATTGATGTAGTGCTGCCGTGAACATTCTAGTACATATCTCTTAGGACACAAATACAAGAGCATCTCTTAGGGTCAAAGAATATGTTTATCTTCAGCTTTATTAGATATATCTAAATGGTTGTCTAATCTCACTCTCTACCAGCAGTGTAGAAGAATTCCGATTTTACCACTTACTTTTAAAATAGTATGTGACACATGGCAAAACGCCATATAAGTTTTATTTTTGAGATTGAGGTAATATCAACCTGATAATATGAGTTCAATAGCTTTTTCTATATATTCTGTTTAATACCTGTATAATATATTCCTTGAAGGTTTGGTAAAAATTAACATAAAATACTTGGATCCCTTATATCTTGGAGGTGGTACTTGATTATCTGGTCAGTTTTTATAATTGTTATTCATTTAATTCATGTATGTTATTTTTCTTTGATCAAATTTGTAATTAGTATGTTTTTCTAAAAAAATAATCATGTTTTTATAACTAATCTTTATCGGCAATTTAATGCTATTTATTAAATATTTATATTGATTATTGAATAATTTGTACATTTATTCATTGCCTTTTCTCTTTTTTTCCTAATGATTTAAATAGAGATACATCCAATTAAAGTTAGTTAATTTTTTAAAAGTTGACCTTTGATTTTGCTATTTACTTTCCTGTTTAGATTATTTTTGGCTCTTAGCATTTGTATTTCCTTCCTTTAAATTTCTTTAGTTTTACCTAGTTTCTCTTTTGTAATTTATTGAGCGGAATGTGATTTGCTCATTAACTCATGATTTATTTCAGAATGTGTTTCTTCATTTGCAAATATATATTCTTTTTGGGTGTGGGTGTGAGCGTTTTCTTATATAGATTTCTTCTAATCCACCTTCATTTAAAAACATGTTACTGTTGCTTTAAAATTCTTTCAAGCATTTGTGACTAATTGATTGTATAGTAGCAAAGAACTACAAGTTAATTTTGTCTTTAAATCTTCTGTATTCGGTACTAAATTTTGTCTTATTGATTGATCAGTTGCTGATAGATATATGTTTAAAATCACCCACAGTAATTATGAATTCGTTCAATTCATCTTGTGAATTATGTATTTTGAGGCAATATTATTTAGTAACTAAGTTTATAATTGTGCTCTATTCTTGGTAGGTTGTTGCATTTATCATTATCAGTATCATTATTATATTATTGCTGTTGTTCCATTCTTAATTCCATTAAACTAAAATAATAATTTGCATTTTATCTTTTAAGAAATATCTACTGAGTTATTTGACATGTTTTAGTTTTTAGACTTATTTGTGTTTAGGGTACTCTTATTTCATGTATTCTCAAAGGTGCTAAGAAAGAATTTTATATGGCTCAACAATCCCAAATCATGAAAATAATTAACTGTAGGAATTCATGAGAGACTGCATTGGATTAGTGGGATGGTGGCAGTGGTGCTGATAGTGTGTGCGTATATGTGTTCATGTGTGTATAAATATGACATAACTTAAAGAGTTAGGGACTAGATAGAAAAAACTTGGTGAACCTAAAAGCTTTTGAGGTATGATGAAGATATCATGTTATGAATCTTCACAATTTTAGAAAAAATTTGTAATGCTGTAATGTTTATAGGGGGGAAATCCTGGAATAATTGTTTTTCATGCTCAATAAAAATTAATTGGTATTAGTTATTTTAAAAGTAATACTCTTGAAAAGTCCCTTTCTTATTGAAATTAAAAACCCTTTCATTATAATTGTGCATGTAGTATTAATTTACTTAAATTATCATTTCTAGATAGTTCGACAACTTCAGTGATATCTTTGTTGCAATTTTCATGAATGCTGATTATTTTTCTTATATGTTGTCAATACACAATGATATCTAATTAATTAATTCAATGACTATACATAGAGCACGTTTTGAAAAAAAGACCTTCCCTAAGGCTCTGGAAAGAGGACACTGAAGGGCAACATTTTGTGGACTCAAGAAACTCACTTTAGTAGAGTAAACAAGTAAGGATGATACAATGTGGAAAACGTTATGGGAGCACAGAAATTGTAGTTAATTCTCCTAGGGTTTACTAGATGAGGGCTTGGTGTGAGTGGATTTCATAAATAAAATGTCACAGTAACAAGAGGTTAAAGAATGAGAAAATTCGACAAGAGGTGAGGTGAGGGAAGTTTATTTTATCAGAATAGCCTATGTAAGAAGAAGTGAAGAAAAGTGAACATGTCTGGCCTGATTGGGAAGTGTAGGTAGTCTGCTATAGTTGGCAGCATGAGAATGGTGGTTGATGCAAACAAATAAATTAATAATAATTATTATTATTATTACATCTAACACATATAGAAGACATTAGATGTGTGCTGTCTGTCAATACCATTTTAAATTCTTTACATATGATAATTCATTTAAGCCTTGAAATAACTTTATGAGATAGCCATTATCATCTCCAATTACAGATGGAAGGAACTAAGGTACAGAGAAGTTAAAAGTTTACCAAGATCTCAGAGCTAGAAAGTAGTAGAAGTGGAATTAAAATCAGGTTTTGGGCTCTAGAGCCAGAGCTCTTAAAGACTTATTCAGTATTTCAAGTAACAGCATACGGAGGGAATTTTTACAAGATCAGCCAGTATCATAGGAAAGCATACAGATTTCATTTATTTTTCTATTTCCTTGGCATAAGTGATTCCCCTGGGACAACAGTTATTTCCAAGTACCATCCAGATACAAAGGCAGAGGCAACCCAGATGGGAACTGACAAAAACTCTAAAGCCTAGCAAACCTACTGTCATTTTTAGAATTGATTATTGGTTTTCATTACAAAAAGCTAAACTTCATAGGCTATGAAAGTAAGACAATGTTAAAATAAGCCCTCAGGAGAAAATCAGAGTAGGCAATGTCAGCTGTTCCTGTCGCTGTGGAAATGCAAACTTGTGAATTATTTTAGTCCCTTAAACAGCCCTAAAGCTCTTATGGGCAAAGGGTTTTAGTTAAAACTATTTAAACCACTTTAAGTTAATTTACCATCGTATTTCTGAATTCTGACCTGAAGCCAGCATCTTCCCAGTCTTAATTTGGTCCCCAGTTGAATTCAGATTTTAAACTGCATGTTCCCAGGAAATCTAAGCCCAATTTCATTTACCTCCTTAGGGACTTAGAGAACGCTCCTCCCTGTAACTTTTCCACAGTTAGATGTGCTGTACTGAAACATGCAAAAACATATGTACCTTTTCAAACAGGGATCTGGTTAACCTCGTCCACCTCAAGCCTCTTTAAACTCCAAAATTGATTTTAAGAAACACTGTGTCCACAGAGCTCATGTCATTGCCTGTTTCCTTTAGCCACTAAACTGATAGCTCAGCCACTGCCTCTTCCATGGGAAAGTCCAAACCCCAGGTCTAATTTCTAGACATTCTGTGATTCTGGGTCCATCGGTATAATGAAGATTTCCCCCAAATACTTTAAGTTCTGTTTCTTTCAGACTTTAGTGATGCTCTCCACTTCCTCTGAACTATCTTTTCAACTCTTCTCATTCCAAGTTTCATAAAATATAACCCGATATGCAAGGCCCAGCTCGAATACCATTCTTCTTCCAGAACTGTATTATTTTTCAACTTTACATCCAAAACACTTTTTTAAGGCCTCCAAGAAATCTCTCATCAAAGCCCGCTTGGATTGCATTATCTGGTATAATTAACTAACATGGGTGCCTCTTTCCCCCCAAAATGTGAGCTCCCTCCACCCCACCCTGCAGTGACTCACATAGTCTGTACAGAAGCTTTCATAGTGCCTTTTATATAGCAGATGCTCTGTAATCGTAGTTGGAATTAAAAAAAAAAAAAATAGATGAGCTGAAATCTACAGCTTTATTTTTGAGACTGAAAGAAATAACAAAAAGATAGCTAGACGATAAACCGAAATACTTGGGTTCGAAGCCAGATCTACCACTATTTTTTGTAATATCAGACCAATAACTTTGTCTCTCTGGGTCAACGGAGACTGTATTAGATAATCCTAAGATTCCTTCTAATATTTAAAATTTGTCATTCTATGATTTCCCCAGTATATTAGGGACAAAAAATACTGATAACTTCTATCCCAACCCCTAATCTGGTTTGAGAAATGTTGTCTTAGACTATAACCCACAAAATTTCATTCTACAGGGGTAACAAGTGAACCTATACAGTGTAGTCAAACATTTTCTAACATTCTTGGCAACCTGGAGGACAAAAACAAAACAGAAGTTAAAAAACAAAAACAAATACAAAAACAAAAACAGAAAACCTCACTCTTAAGAGAATTTGAATAAAGAGTTATAGTGAAAGCCTCATTTTACTTGAAAAAGAAACTTAGGTTAAGAGAAGCAAATTATTTTTGCCTGTAGCAAAGAGTCACTAGCAGAGCACAGCCCCCAACTGAGTTCTCATCTTCCAGGAAGAGCTTTACCCATAGGAATTAAGAATTTAAATATTTAACTGACTTCAATAACTAAGATGAAGGTAATGAAGAGGGAAAAAAAAAGAAACAAGGATGTGTTTTGAGCTTCATCTGGGATACATTTAATTAGAAGAAGTAATCATTGGGTTTTTAAAAGGCATAATTGTTGTGTGTATAAATTGTGATTCAAACATGCAGGTGAGCAAAATTTTTAATTTTCTTTATTTTTATATAACCTGGGATGGAAACCTGGGATGAGGAGAGGTGGTGGAAACTTAATGTTGGTCACTTTAGGGTTCCTCTCCTCATCCCAGGTTTCCATCCCAGGTTTTTTTTTTTTTATGCTATGGCAACAGGAGGCATCTGGTCCTCTACTACCATCTAATCATTCCCACAAATTTGATTTATGTCTCTCAGTCCACACAAGTCACTGCTCAGTCATCCCTCATTCTCCTAGCCAAGAGGTCTGGTTCTTTCTCCATGTTTCCTTTGTTCCTTACTGCTGTTCCTGGAGATTCTGTGAGGCTAAGGCCCTCTTTGCATACATCATGCAGTTATCTCCACATTGGGTTTTGCTTCTTGTCCAGGCTTTCCTGGAAAGCAAGGCGCAGGCCTTGCAGCTCTCTAATTTGACCAGTCTATATGAGAATTTGATTATTTTCCCTAAGGTTATGGTCTGGGATAGAGAAAGTGGCAGAGTCTCATATTATCTACATATATATTACTTTGTGACTCTGTTCTCTCCCCAATCTAGGAAATACTTTTTTCTTTCTTTAATTTTTTAATTATAAAAAATTTCAACATATACAAAAGTATGAATACATGATGAAGCCCATGCATTCATTACCCAGCTTCAGCAATCATCTATCCCAAACAAATCTTGTCTTATCTATATTCCTACCTATTCCCCACCAATGTTGTTTTGAAGAAAATCCCAGACATCATATTATTTCCTGTTTAAACATTTAGCTAATCTGTAACTGGTAAGGATTCTTTTAAAAAGCAAAATATAATATTAGTATTAAATAATAATAATAATTTCCTAATATCAAATATCTACTTAACATTTGTATATTTCACATTTAAAATGTTTAATAAATATTTTGCTCTTTAAAAAATTTGTTTGAATTGGGATCCAAACAAGGAAGATTTATCGTTATTGACTGATGTGTCTTATAAAACTACTTTTATCTGTAGGTAATGGTGCCACCAATCTTCACACACCAAAAAGCAAAAACAAAACAAAACAAAAAATACCTTATCTTGAAGAGACCAAGTCATTTGTCCTATAGATTTTCAGGAAATCTTTATTTGGACTCCAAGTGGGGAAACTCCCCTTCTCCCTACAGGTACACATTCATCAGATAGCCTCCTAAATCTATTTTCAAACTCATTTAATTATCACCTATATTAGTGTATGGCACATAAAATCCAAATTGGGGTTGCTTAACACTATGGAACCATATTTCTTCAATGGGAGGCAAAAGAAGTGTGGATTATCCCACGTGGAGATGTTGATTTTTCTAATTCTCCAGCCTGGACATAGCACTCATTACTTCCACTCATATTTTACGGCAACACCTAACTGCAAAAGAGGCTGGGAAATAACACTGAGCTGTGTGCTAGGAGGAAGAGGAAATAGGGGTAGTGGAAAATTAGCTAGTTTTTGCCCATCTCCAAGGGCTATATTTTTGAAATATAAAAGCCATAATAACAGTCTTTTTTACTCATGTTGTTCTGTTACCTCTTTCCTTAGTTAATAAATTTAGATTTATCTACTTTGGGTGGTATCATGGTGTTAAAAAAAAGTACTAGGGTTGAGTAAGAAAACTATCAGTTACAATTTCATTTTTTTTTCTTGCCATGCATTGTAGTATTTTTTAAGATAGGCTTGTAGCACAGTTGAATTGAGTTTGGATCCTTGACCTACCACTATCCAGTTGTGTAAATTTGGTTAATTTAATTTCTCTGAGCTTTGCTTCCCACATTTATAAAATGACACCAAGCATGTCTTATTTCATAAGCTGTAGTAAAAATGAAGTAACAAAAGCAAAAAATTTAATACAATGCCTGATATAAGGTAGCCTCTCAATAAATGCTAGGTACTAATAGTAAAGAAAATAACAAAAAATTTTCTCTGACTGTAAGTCATTACCTATTATACTGATACTACAGACCAAGCCTCTACACAGATTTATCTTATTTTCTGAACGTACTCATCAATATCTACCTGAAAAGTTTTAAATATCTGTCTCTTCCTGAGTCAAAACAACTACAAAAATCCGAAGCATCTGAAGTAAATGAGCTATAAAATAATATAAAAATTTATCATTTTAAATATTAAAGATTGTACTATGTATATTATTCACACTTTTAAATGGATTATTTCCTTTAAAAAAAGAAACATGTTGGAATAATTTTTGTTATTATTATTCTGATTATTGTTTCTATTTTGTTATGTTTTGCTTTGCTTTGAACTTGTCAGCTTTTTGCCTTTAGCAATCCATACAGTTGAATCTCTAAATGTCTGGAAATGAGAATCATCAAGGTAAGTCTTGCCTTGACCTTCTTCACTGCGAAGCTGAGGGATACAGCTGGAAATAAGAACAGCTGCCTTTGGTGCCCTAGTTTAAGACACTTTAAACACAGCTTTAGTTTTATCCTGCTTTGAGTACAAACATTTCAAGATCCCATGGAATGGGACACGACCCATCTACTTTATATTTGGATGCTGTTTTTACTGAAGATAAACTACATGAGGAGGGGGAGGGGAAGGAAGAGATGGAGTAAGAGTCTCTTGATGCCAGGTCAATGATATTTATATTTTTAGAGTACCTTTCTCTTCCAAGAATGTGTCCATTATATCTCGGTATTCTGAGGCATATCAGTCCCTCAAAAATTAAGTGGTTTTTAAAAAAGTTAGATGGTGGTATTTCACTAGAGTTGAAAAAAGGGAAATCCAGTTGGGAATCAGATCTGTCCAACTTTGCAGGGTACTCACCTCACAGGGAACCTTCCTTTTTAGGGTGAAAGGGAGTCACCATTCCACTGTTCTGCTAACAGACTATTTTTATGTTCAGGAAGTAGAGTTATTGCAGAATCATGAGAATTGGATATGGAAAGAATTCATGAAGTAATCCATTGCAACTTCAGGCCACATAAGAAGAATCTTTAGTCTGCTCTCCAGTGGTGGTGTGGGCCAACACATTCCTCTCACACTTTGATGAGTTGATTTCATCCAAGGCTAAAATTCTGTCAGTTTCATAAACAAAAGCATAGAGGTGTTAACAGTCTATTCACAGTTAGATTTAAATGAACAGTCTTCCCGTGAAAGGCACTAGGTTTCTATTGCCATTTTCTTTCACAGCACAGTTATCTTTAGGTAAAACAAACAAACAAACAAACAAAACCCAAGTCAACATACATTGAAGAGAATATATAAACATGTTAAAAATAAAACAAAAATTTGATATAAAATACTTAAATCAATGAAACACTAATCAAAATATGTAGGAAAGGAAATACCCTTTAATGTAATGAGATTCTTCTTTTCATTATCATCTTGAATATTTATACAATAGCCAAATTTGAGCTATATGTCAAAATAACAGAAAAAAAAATTTTTTTAAACAGATCTCATAATTTTGCTAAAGATAAAATGAGGACCTAGAGAAATTCAGGAATTTGTCTACGGTATTCCAGAAAATTGTTAATAGGACTCCACTGACTGACAAAGCAGGGATCTTTATACTGTAGAATACTACTGTCAATTTACTTAGGAACTCTGAAAATATTTGGTTGAAGTTTATAAGTATCACTATCACAAATAGCTTCAGCAGGATTTGGTACAACATCTGGTGAACTAGAAAGCTCTAAAGAATCTATGATTAAACTACATTTGTGCTGAAATTGTTGGGATTGGAAAAATTACCTGTTTAAAAATATCATTGATCTTAAGTCAGTTATAAGAAAATAGCCTCTGAGTATGGAAATCAATAAGGTAATATTAATGCTACCTCTTCCTCTGAATTGTTGGGTGAGTTTTGGTAATAACCAAACTTCTCTAAAATGAAAGGAATTAATTAAATCAATCCTAAGGTCCTCCTGAGAGTTCCACTAGTTTACCCAGCATAGCTGTTCTTGCTCAATAAGTATTTATTAATGGAATTTTGCGCATATGTTCAGTGAACAATTCTTTCATCTTATAAAGTTTAGAGCATGTCTTTCGTTGGAAGAAATTAATGAGTAAATGTTACCAGACATATTGATTTACTTTATAAACAATCATACTCTATGTAATCATTGTGAGTTTATTT
>CM053507.1:117043861-117078015 GCA_028627145.1 Eidolon dupreanum
TTATACATACATACATGCACAAAAGGTGGAATAACACTTAATGTCAACAAAAATTTAAATTGTTTTACTTATAAAATGTTGGCAGCTGTAAGATTTTGGAACAGTCATTTAATCTCTCTGAGCCTATTTCCTATTATTAAAATGAGGTTAATAATGTCCCCCCACCCCTTTATATGCCTTAGAGGTGACTGTGGATAGAGTACAATGACAACAATGGGTACGAATACAACTGATGCACTGCAGAAAGTGATCCAGAATGCAGAGGCCGTGTTGTCATGAATTTGTTGGCCCTGGTGATGTTTGCAGGTAGACCTAAGCCAGGGATCGGGGCTGGCATTCATAATACATGAATCATCACTCAAATCTCAGTCATACAGTGAAAGGCATGTCTGAGCTATTCTTTGATCTGTTGTGGTTTTATGCCCTTTCAAGCCACACCTACCTACATAAGAACCAAGAACCTTTGAGAAATTTATTTGAAATGCTTATTCTATTGGGTACAGTAACTTTAGGTCCAACCCTTTCATGATAAGCCTAAGCTGATTTTGTTAACGGCTGGCATCTGGTTTCCAAACTTGCCCTTACATAACCTGAGTGAGTCCCAGTTCAGCCTCTGCTTTAATGAAGATAGAAGTCTTGCACATCAGGACAACGTGCCTTTGTTCTTATCATCCTCTAATCAAAATAGCCAGGGCATCCAAAACTACACAAAAGATGCTAGTGTTTCATCAGTTTAATGACCAGGCACAGGCACACAGATCTCACCCTGGGCTCATTACCGTAACCCAGTTTAAGAGCACAGAGACCACAAAACTACTGTTGTGTGTGCTGCAGAAGGTACTTCAACAACTCTCTGCTCTTGGATTATCGTAGAGCCAGAGAAATGTTAAAAAGCACAAGGCCTCGGGTAGCCTCTAGGGGAACTACTGGAATTTTGTTTATCTTCAGATCACAACAACTGGTCCAGTGTTTCACAACAGGAAGGTCTGTCCTAGATCTCAGAGCTTAGAGAAGCAAGGCCTGAAATAACCACTCCGCACCTCCCTTCTCTTCTACCTTCTGTTTCCCCACCCTTCTGGATCCCTCTCCTGTTCAACAGTTCAGATTTAAAAAAAAAGGGGGGGGGTGGAGGAGGACACAGCCAAGGCTGTGACCTCGAAATAGATACAGCTTTCCAAGCAGTTTGCAGTTAACTTAATACTCTAGCCAGGATGGGACACAGCCTGATCCAATAGGACTTTAGGGAAACCAGAAACTATGTCTTCTTTTATTGTCTTAACCCCTCGACTCATAAAAATTACCCTTCTTCTGCAGCATCTGTGTTTTTAGAAGTTCAGATGTATTCTCTCAGATCTCAGTATAAGAAGAAAGGAGAAACTGATTATGACTCAAATTCTAAATTAATAGTCAATGTCTGGTAACTGTTTAAGCTCCACATGATTTGGGGGAGTCAGTTTCAAAAAGTCCTGATAAGTAGCTCCGATCTTAGACGAATGAACTAAACTCTCAGAGGAGAGATGACAAGAGCCTATATCCAAGCCCATAAAATGGAAAGGTTGCAAGGGCCTTACTTACATATTTGCACTTCAGGGATTTCTGAGTCTCCTTGGCAGAGAGTGCCAAACTCAGGAGATTCTGGATGAGTTTATTACATGACGTAATGGGAGCAGATTGTTGTTGAGAAAGGAATCTTTGTACACCAAACCATGAGGACATTCCTGAGTTATAATAGGGAAATATTGGTCTGTAATGTTTACAACCAGGTCTTGTCATCTCAACTGTTTTTTCACAACCCATTTCAACTCAGCTTTCCTTTCCTGTGATGGAGAGAAGAAACCTAGATCCAAGAAAAATGTTCTCTGGATATGCCAGGATAGAGAAGCACTTGACCTGCAGATTGATGAGTAAATAATAATTGTTTCAGAAAATGTAACTATTTCATGTCCAACTCCTTCCTGGAAACATTTAACCTTTAGCACTCTGGCAGGCCATAGTATAACTACTTCCGAACAAACTGACAAGTGAATCCATTCATTTGTTTAGTAGGTAACTACGACACCCTGTCTTAAGCATAAAGGATGAACAATACTCACTTTTAGCTCTCAGAAAAGACACAGAGAGAAAAAAAAAGGTAAAAAAATAAACTCTAATATCAGGAAAATAAAATACAAATGCAAGGAGAAAGTGATGACGTAATACAGAGAAAACATAAACAATTAATTCTGGCTGTCGGTTTAAAGAAGGCCTTTGTGAAATCAGTGCCATTCCACTTGAATCTTAAGAGACTGGTAGGTTTTGATAAGAATATGGAAGTGAGTTCATTTCAAGCTGAAGTCAAAGCAACAGCAAATGAAAAAGCTTGAAAATACGGATGATATATATATATATCATATATATCATATATATATATATAACAAAGAGCAATTAGAGAGGCCATAAAGACCATTGCCCACACCTTCCCAATGCTTCCAGAAAGACTCGCACTTTCACACTGCCTTTTATAGCACATATGAAGTTGAAACATTTCCACATGTATTATTTAATCTTCAACAATCTTGTAAAATAAGAATGTCTCCATCACTTTTAGGATAAAATTCCATATCTTTAGGTTATCACACAAAGTCCATCAGGATCTGGCTCCATTCCATGTATATGGCCTTATCTCTAACCTCTGACCCCTTACATCTACCCAACTTTTCCTACAGCCAGCCTGAGATACTAACACTTCCTACTCTTCCTTGCTTCTAGACCTCATTACATGTTACTATTTTTGCTGGACATAATCTTCCTAATTGCCTCTAAAAGTTGGCCTGCATCAACTCTCTGAAGTCCACCACTACCATCATGTCTATTGTAGCACATAGCACAGCACTCTTTGCATTGGTTTCCTGGATTTTCACTCCCACTAAGAGCTCCTTGAGGCTAGAACATTGCCCACATTAACTTCTAAACCCACAGTGACTAATATAGCAGCTGATACATAGTAAGTTCCAAAATAGCATTTGTTGAATGAATGGATGTGAAATGTTAAATTTTCCAGACCACAAAAATGACTGCCCAACTTCTAAACTTGAGCTGCAAACTCAAAGAAAGATGGTAGGCAGCTGAGATTAGATCCTGGTTCCAAGTTCTACATGACTTAGTGGCATCACTGTACTCCTTTTGTTTGTCAAAAAATGTCTGAGGCCAATTTAGGGACACAGAAATTGTAATTTTGCTGTGTTGATCTCAGCTGAAACCAAGGTGCATTTGCATGAGACAGTAATCATTTAACTGCCTTCTTACTAAGAACACTAATAATTTGGCTCTTCCAGACAGGCTTGGGAACATGATAAGGAACCATTTGAAAAATGACACCTCACAGTAAAATGGAGCTTTGTGGCCTCATCCACAATCCCAGCTCTGATCCTTTAAAGCCTCCTTTAGAAAAAAATTTTTTTCTTTTCTTGTGTATGTTTATAAAAAGTGAGAATAAGAACACTCTTCTGAAACTACTCTTACCTGCCAAATTATCCAGTATTTATTTAGACAATAGTCAAGTCTCCACAGTTAAAATAAACCTAAAATCTTTCCATCAAATCAGCCAAAGGAAGTCTATGCTAGATTATGTGGCCAGTTATTATTCTTCTTTGCCAAATATGCATAACAGAAAATGACTTCATGAGTTTTGTTCTTATTTTTGGTCTTCTCATACCTTGCTGAGCCTTTATAGATAGCATTTGTCCCAGCTGATATTTTCACAGTGCCATTATTTACTAATAGAATCTCAGGTTTTGGCAGGAACCTGGTCTTGGACCCCATCTATACAGTTATCTGCAAAATGGCTGTGGAATTTCTGTTTGAAAAGTCCTTTAACAGAGAACTCACTAACTCCTAAGAATAGCTCATCATATCTTTGAACAACACTGGCAGTTTTAACTTGTAAGATCAGTTTTTCCCGGAGCTTCCATAGCATTAGTCCTAATCTATCCATTGGAGCCACAGAGCACAAATATAATCCATTGTCAATGCCAGCTCTTTCAGATATGTGAAGACGATTAGGTAATTCAATTAAATCTTCTGCAGATGACTCTTTCAGAGGAAATAGTTTGAGTCATACTCCTTGAAGATTCCTGTGATTGTCAATATCACTCTAAAGTCTGGTCCCTAGATTTGAGGCCAACCATCTGAATACTTTCAGAAGAAACAACAAGATCGAGACTGTTGTATACATATTTCAACTGTTGATGTGAGCGCCACATTTCTTTCCTTCATCTTACATTTTCCATCCTGCTTTTAAATTTACCTTTCGGTTTATTCTTTCATTAAGCTCATACACTAATTATATCTTTCCTTCACCCATGCTATTAAAATTTGTAGCACAAATGATAGTTCCAATAGATAAAACAGATATACAAATAAAATTGTAATACATTTGTATATAATATTTATTGAAGGTCCTATAATTTTTGCCATTGTAGTTACACTTAATCACTTTAAATTTTAACTCTGCCAATTCACAATTTCTTCTCTATTTTGCAAGAGTGCATCTAAGCTCTGAGAAAGCTAATGATACATTGTGCAGAAAACATCAAGCCAAATCTGTATCAGTGCAAAATGTTTGCATTTCTATTTACCAACATCAATGTCCCAGTTCTTCACTGCCTTCTCTCCTCACCAACCCCTCTATTTGTATACTAGATCCCACCTCCTCCTGGAAGCAAAAAGATATCCCACCCTTAACATACCCTAGATTGATACTGATATCTCATAACTACAAACCTACTCCTCTCCCAGTCTTCCTAAACTTAGGAAATGGCCACTCTATCCTTCCAGTTGCTTAGGCCAAAAATCTTGGACTTATCTTTGACTTTTTCTCTTTTTCTCATAGCCAACGTTTATTCTATCATAAGACACTCTGTTTGTCTTCCTAATACATCCAGAGCTCAACCAACCATTTATATTAATCTACACTGTAGTATCCTGAGTCAAGCTACCTTTATCTCACCTGGATTATTGCAATTGCCTCCTTACTGCAGTCTCTGTTTCCCCCTTGACCTCTATGAGTTATTTCACTCAGAACAACTAAGTTGATTCTGATCCTGTTAAAAATTAAGTCAGACCATGCCAGCCCTCTGCACAAAACAGTGAGAGACTTCTCATTTGACTGAAAGAAAGAGCCAAAGCTAATTGTGAAGGCATGGCTCAACGTGACCTGGATACATGTGGCCTGCCTTACTCTGACTTCCTTTACACACTCCTAACTTATGACATTGCACTATACTGGCCTCCTTGGTTCCTCAGACACCATAAACACACTCCTGCTTCAAAGCCTTTGCATTGGGTATTCCCGGATATCCTTTTAGTTCTCTTTTTTACCCTCTTTAGGTCTTTGCTAAGTGAGACCTTCCTTAATTCCTATATTCGAAATTAACCACCCCCCTCCAGCATGCTCTACCCAACTTTATTTTTCTCATGGTTCTTTCACCTTCTTAAGTATTCTTTTATTGTGTTTATTTTCCCTTCCACTCACCAAAATGCCTTATGAAGGCCAGAATTTTTGTGTTTGTTTTTTGTTTTTGTTTTGTTTTGTTTTGTCTTGTTTTAGTGTATTCCAAATTGCTAGAATAGTATCTGACACAGCCAATGTTCAATAAATAAAAATATTCACTACCTGAAATCCCATAAGACTTTTACCATATGTTCCACATCATGTTCTGTTTGACATTGCCTTTTTCTGAGCATTAGGCTTTTATAGGTCCACAAGCTGCTGTCTCTGAGCCCTCCTGAAGAAATGCATGGATAATTCCCTGCCCCTCTCAGGCTGCAGATTCTTATGAGGCACCTCTTTGGTCTTTTTTGCACAGACATGATGCAGTACTGTTCCTTGTTCAGTGCATCAGAGGAAGTATCCATTCAGGAAGTAGGTTCCTGGTCAGCTATAATCTCAGATGACCTCATTTTGGGGAAATGTAATACTTAACCACTAAACTCTCAACTCTTTCAAGTTAAGAACTGGGGTGGGGGGAATAACTTCTCAGAAACCATCTTCAGCTTCTCACTAGTTTGTTCTCCTCTTGTTCCCATTACCAGATCTTAATCTCACCATGGTCAATATGAAAATCACTCTAGGCTTATTGCTTCTATGCCAATATCACTTCATGCCTTCATTATTGATTTCTAAAGGACCAAGGCTATTGCAAGTCCCACAGCATTTTCTCTTAAGGTTTTCATCTCTGTTAGGGCTTCAAAAAGTCTATTTTGAAACTAAAAAGTTGAGCCTCTCCTCCTTTCCTATGTCTGAGCTTCTGTGTAAAAATCCATTCTGAGGACATGAGGCTAAAGAAAATAGCCCCAGCATCCAAGAAATTTGAAGGGGGTAAACATATAAATTATATTTTTAAATCTTATTCAACTTTCCGGTTTGAATGGTTTGAATTCTTTGCCAGGAAAGAGGGGTTAAAAATCATTTATAATTCAGAATTCCCATATTCTCAATCTTTAAATTTTCCAGGTCCTCCTGCTAAGGGGTCCTAAGCAATATGCTCAGAAGACCCTGTAGGACACCTTATCCTTGTATTATTAATCTCTTATCTATGAGAAATCACAGGACTTATTCCTGTCTGATTTGTCTCCTGTCCAGGTAAGTTAAGATAATCAAACTGATGGCTGCTGAATGGAAGAGCGTTTGGGGGAATGTTGAAAAAGGTGAAGGGATTAAGAAGTACAAATTAGTTGTTATGAAATAATCACAAGGATGTAAAGTATAGCATAGGGAATATAGTCAATAATATTGTAATAACTATGTTTGGTGCCAGGGAAATCACTTCATGAATTATATAAATGTCTAACCACTATACTGTACACCTGAAACTAATATAAAACACTATTGAATGTCATCAGTAATTGAAAATTTTTTTTTTTTTAAAAAGATAATTATGTGCAAGTTACAAGAACTCCTTTGGCCCCCAGGATCTCAGGTAGTGATTAGAGTACCCTGTGCAGAATCATGCCATCATGTGGATAGCAGGCTTTCCTAGGGATGCACACTAGGAAGAAATACTGACAGGCCCAACATGGTGAGGAAGAGAGCAGCTAGATCAGCTCAGAATGCATTTATAAGTCATGGTGCTCTAACTGAAGTGTTGACATCCTCCTTGGTGAAAAATGGAGATGCTATGAAAAAACACAGAGCAGAATAGAAGGCTATTCTATCTCTACTCATGTGTAAGCCAAGGCAGATCTCTACTGTGAAAGTGCCTTAAAAATCAAAATATTGAAATTGATACATCATTATTTTAACTATTTCTTTATGGATCAATCAGCTTTTCAAATTAGGTAGTGTTTGTAAGTCCTGGCCTCAAACCCGGATGAGCAAGAGAGAATATTGCTACTGGAAATGTCAGGGAAATCCCAGGATTGGGGTCAGGCCACGGGTGCATGGTGAGAGTGGGAAAGACAACATTAGGGCTCTGATGACAGGGTGCAATGAAGGAACTGGTGAAAAGGAAAAATCTCAGTGACTGGAAGAGTTAAGAGGCATCAAGGAGGAAGATTTAACCTGGAGTGTTGCTTTTATTGCAGTTCTAGGACATCTCTCCTCGGCATCCCAATTCTATTATAATCCACTGTGAGCTCAGGTAATGCAAACTCATTTTCATATCAGCAAAAGGGATTAGGAAGGTAAATCTTCAGAGGAAAAAATATCCATGCTGTATTTTACAGCCGAATGCAGTATAAATGATTTTTTTATCCACCCTTTTGTATTATTCATGCCTCAGCTCCCTGTCATGGCCATGAATAAATAAAATTTAACAAATGTTGTTTGGTCCACAGTGGCCCAGAATCATCCCAGAAGTTGCAGATTAGCTGCAAGCCATTCCAGAGCCTCATCGAGTGTGAATGTGAAGGCCTTGGAGATAACCAAAATAAAAATCAAAAGATTTCCTCAGTCTTTTCAAACTTCCTTTGATAAACAAAAAAAATCACACCCACAATTAATTGCATTTGAAATGCAGTGTGTTTCTGTGTATTTAGAACATATCTCTGCCTTGAACTTTTATAGACTCTCCTTTGAGAAATAACATGTCAATCAGAAATCAGCATAATTCAGCCTGTCATCTACCTTCGTATGGCCTGCGTGCTAAAAATGGTTTTTAAATTCTTAAAAGGCTGAAGAAAATTAAAAGAAGAGGAATATTTCATAACACGTAAAAATTATTGAAATTCAAATTTTGGTGTCCACAAATTAAGCTTCATGGGAGTCCAATCATGTTCACCCATATCGTTCATGGTTACTTTTTCACTAAGCAGTGGAATAGAGTGAGTGTAACATAAATCAGATGGCACACAAATCTGAAATATGTACTACTTGACCATTTACCAAAAAAAAAAAAAAAAAAGTTTATCCTGGTGTAAACCAATTCCCTCTTTTAAAGATAAGGAAAATAAAACGCAAGGAAAAGTAACATCTTAAGGTCTCACAGCTGGTGTGTGACAGGGGCAATGCTGGAACTCACCTAGCATCCTCTTTTTTTCACTACACTACATGGCCCAGGGCCCTTCGGCCTGTAAGGTGGAAGGTAGTGATGGAGCAGGCCATAGGAACCAGAGTCATTGTTTCAGGGTTTCAGGAGCATAAACTAAAAATACTTCTTAAGGTGAGGAGAAAACAAACAAAACAAAGCAAACACAGAAACCAATTATAAAGGTGTGTGTGGCAAATTCATTTATGCCCAGCACATGCCCTACTGTGTGATGAGGCCATGTCACCTTCTGTTCTGAACTGAATGCCGTGTGCCTTTGCATTTGTTCTTACGTCTCTGTGGCAGTTTAAGAGCTCACAGAAATAGGAATGTGGAACTCTTAATCTGAGCGAGGGCGCTGGGAAGAAAAAAAGAGAGAAAGAGAGAATCTCGGAATGGGGAGAGTTGAGCTTGGTTTTCTGCTGGAAGCTACGTTTTTATTTATTTATTTTTTTCTGACTGGCACGTGTCTTCTTTGTTTTGAATAATGAAGATAATTATACATTCGAAGGATCACACTCTAAACCCCTCAAACAATTAAGAAATCTTATTGCAGGCAATCATGAGAAAATGTAAGGGAGGATTACCCAGAGAGACAATGGAAATTACACTTCTTCAAGTCCCTTGCTTAGCACAGAGACCTAATCACCATTCTCCTCTCTTTCCCATGGCCTAATTATTGATATTCCAGGTCGCTCTCAGGGTAAGGCAGTGTTCTCTCCTAAACCCTGTTCATGGGAAGTCAGAGGTTTTGATGGGTCCCTCTTGGGAAATTGCTACCTCAGTGATTTTGATGACAACTTATAAGCTCCCATTTACCAGCACCTAGGAGTAGAACAAAAGCTTTCATTATGTTCAGGCTGCAAGATTCTTTGTGTAGGGAGAAAGGAACCATGTAGAATATTTGCTCAATTCAACAAATATGTATTGAGCAGCTACCACATGGCAGACATTATTCTAGAAGCTGGAGATTAAGCAATGAGAAAAATACACTCCCTGAAACATAGCATAAGGGCCTATGTCTAGTCAAGCCAAGTAGATAGATAAAAAAATAAGAAATTCAAATGTGTGTCATAAGAGATACGAAAAAGGTATGTATGGATTGTTCGGGGCTGCCTAGGTGCTAAGCCATTTAAAGAATAAATGGAATTAATTAGGAAAAGGTAGAGGAGGCATTTGTCAGGCCAAGGGAACAAGTGTAAAGCACTATAGACCAGGGAGATGATGAATTGTTCAGAAAACTAGGGTGGGGTTGATCACACTTTGGGAAGTGGAACAGTAGGCAGATGGATTGGAGGGCGAAGGGCAATGGATGAGGCTGGGCAGGACAGCTGATGTCAACCAGGAAGGCTCTTTTGAACTTTACTCTGAGAATAAGAAATGCAACCTTAACGTGAGAGTAATGTAAAGCCTCAAAATTTTCTTAATGACAGTATGTGATAGGACCCCATTTGCCTCTTTTGTGTTACCACAAAATAATACCTTCTCACCAGGGACTATATATTTTGACCCACAATGCCCTGACTTTCATGGTGTAATAAGAATAACAATGATAGCAATAGACAGTGCATATTGTGTTAACATGTCCCTGGCACTGGGTTAAGCACTTTACCTGAATTATTTAATGTAATCCTTATAGCAATCTGATGAAATAGATATTATTATTATTATTTCTGACAAATAAGGAAACTAAGACACAGAGGTTAAATAGTATGCCTAAGAATGTACAATTCTTAAAGAGAGAATTTAAATATAACTCCAGTGTGGTAGGCCTCCAGAGCTCAAGCTGAGCATGGCCCTAGGAGTGAAAAAATCAAATACAGTTTCTGACTCAGATCTCAGTGACTATGTGATCATGGCTGAATGTTCCCTAGTATTTAAATGAGAAAGATGGGTTAGTAATCTCCTTCCTCAAATCTAATGTTGAGATATTTTATTTCTCATAGATTTCAGCAGAAAAACAGAAGTTCAGCCTACTCATTTGACTCTTCCTGTTCTTAAGCCAAGTACAGTTACAAGAAATAAAAAAATGTGGTCTGTCTCAAGGCTAATTCTAAATCTCTCCTCTCCCTCACCATCACGGTCTTCTTTTGCAAGGCTTGAGATGAAAATACAGTGACACAGTGATTTCCATAAACACATATTGACTGTCAGTGGATCAGAAAATACAGTATCCTTGGAACTTCTCCTCAACATGTCGCTGTCATCTGGTTTTGTCTTCTTTATGGTCCATCTACAGTGACAATAATCCAGGCTCTGTTTTCTCTTTATCAATTACAGTTTAAGCTGATTAGAGTAAGACTTTCATTAAAAGAAAGTCAACAGCTCTGAAGAAGTAGGTGTTAAAGCTAACAAAAAGACTCAATGTTAAAAATGGCTGGACTGTGTTTGCTGGCTTTGGAATGGCCAACAGGTCCCCATTCCTGAGTTTACACCACTATCCATCATATAGAATGGAAGCCGTGGTTGGCAAAAAAATATCTAGAGAAAAGCAGAGAATCATCCCATTTTAGTGCCCTCAGTTTGCCAGGGGAGTATCAACGTCCAGTTGGCTTTTGGTACTGGGAACATAACTCAGTGGTCTCAGCTTCAGAATTCTTAGACTTCCTGGAACCAAAGGTTTAAGGCCTTGGCAAGCATTGAGTCATACCTTCAGTCTCTGTCTCCTTAGGATAAAATCTGAAGAGCAAGGGATTTATGGTATCCTCTTCTTCTACAAGAGCTCTCCAACCCCTGGCCACTAAATGGACTTTGAAATATGCCCACAGGGATCCTTTATCGAAGGACAATCTCTGAGTGCTTATTATTCACTTTACTAGTGTAGAAGCTCTTTAATCATTGTCTCTGCATTTGCTTTAATCTAGAAACTGTCAATTTATTAGCTCATAATGTGCCTGAAGCTTCTCACCATCTTACTGGAGAAAGAGTAGTATAAATTCACAAGATGACTTTAAAAATTCAGATTGATGTGACATTAGAATATGAAGAGACAAAATAATGTAGCGATTATAGTACAGACTTAAAGTTTATTTCTGAAAAAAATCCATATTTTTTAAGTGGAATAAGACCATTTTTAACTCCAGCAATAATAACAATCAAGTGTAAAAGCATTATTTATTAAAAACCTGAAGTTATCCATCCAAAAGGATTTTCAGCACCAAAGTTTTGGGAAGTTATCCAGAGTGCAATCTGAGAGATGCTTCAATAGTTAAGAAGTAGTTAAAACAAAGTAGTTAAGAAATCAGACAAAGGCCATAGGCTGCTAAGTTGCTAAGTACATATATAAAGGGATACAAGAGCCCAGGACAACGTGAGACCAAAGCAGTATATGGGGTACATTGTAAAAAGAAGGTGGTGTAAGAGTCCCGAGAGAAAGGACTGAAAGAATGACTCCACCTTGAAATAAAACTTCAGTATCTTTGGCTTCCAGATGATCTAAAGCCTGGCTACAGCTAATCTAAACTCTATAATCACTACGATCTCTACCAATGACATTCTTGATTTGTTACTATTTGTCTCTGATCTTTCTCCCTAGAGTTGTTTTATTATCAAGTAAAACATTTACTTTTTCTTTCCTTACAGCAGACACCTAAAAGATTATCTAGTCCAACTCATTCACTTTGTAAATGAAGAAACCAGGGTTCTGAGAGGTTAAAGCGAATTGCCCCAAATCATCCAGGTAGAGAGTACCATAGACGACTAAAATCCTGGATTTTCTAATTCCCAAACCACACTTCATCCTAAGAGACCATTTTTCCACTCAAGTAATCATCACTTTCCTCTTAATCATAGTGGGAATTTCTACAAAGGTAGAGAAAGACTAGACAGAGGTGATTCTCAAATTGCTGATTTGGGAACTATGTATTTGTAAAGAAGTACTAGAAATTAGGAGCAAGACAATATTATCACATTTCTTTTCAAGAGAGTCCCAACATATTCCAGAATACTGGCTTAAAATAATAGGTTCTGTCTGTTCTGTCAATTAACCATTCTGTTATTCTTTTCTTACCAGAAATAGAATTTAGGTATGCAAAGGATCTTAGAGGTCACCTAGATCTACTTTCTTATTTTATGAATGAGAAAGCTGAGGTTCAAAGAGGATATCTTACAAAATCACAAAATATCAGAATTTGAAGGGACAACAAATATTTAGTCAACTTTATTTTTAATTTAGAGAAATAAGGAAACTACAAAAAGTGCTTAACTATTATTAATGCCTGTGTTTCCCACCACCTATCATTGGCAACTGATCATATTTTGCCATATTTACTTCAAATATTTTTTATATAAGAAATAAAACTATGCAAATACGATTGAAATAACCTAAAGTGTTGGCAACACCTAGTCTCATTTTCTGCCTTATAAATCCAGGCACAGCCTGCATTAGAAATTTGCTTGTGAATCTTTGCAATGTAATTTGTATAATTTCACATGTGCCTGTAGATATCAATGGATAATACAGATCTTCTGTTAGTGCCAGGGAGTTAGGGACCCTTCAAACAAAAGGATTCTGATTTTATCTGATTGTATATTATTCTGCCTAGAAATATTTAGTAGAAAATTCCTGTAAGACAACAAAATTGTAAACAAGTTCAACCTAACACACCTATTTAACAGACAGGCAGAGGGGTTAAGTGACTTGCCTCAATGGATAGTGTCACCATTCAACAAGAACCCAGATGTCCTCTCTCCTACACCCACCTCCACATTCTGTTTTCACTAGAAAACCCCACCTATTGTCTTTTTTCTCCTATTTTAAGTACTGTGGATGTTTTTCTTTATCATTTGTAGAAAGCCACATTTCTCACCTCTACTTCCATTCAGAAAAGAAAGAATTCTGGGATTGAGAAATTTCATACTATAAACAATATACTTTTTAACTTCACACTTTGTTCTGAACAGCAGAGCAGCCATGCAGACACCAGACTCACACACCATTATGAATCTGTCAGCAATTAGAATTCTAAACCCTATTCAGTTTTTACTTGCTTCAATCAACTTGTCACTGCAGTGAGGATTATCTACTTTCTCAACATAAACATCAACCGAAGTGAGCGCAATGGCTTGCGTCCTTGGCGGAGACATCGCCAGGGAGAATGTTAAATAGCACATTCTGCAGACAGAAGGGATCCGTGGCCTTAATGGGCCATAATTAGAGTGGGGAGAGCTACACTAGCCTTTGTGTGAGGCTTCAGAATTCTGCTCCTTAAGATTGGGAGACATTTGGGGAGATACAAGGAGACTGCTGTCTAAGTCTCTCGTCTCATTTTCTGAGAGGGAGAGAAAGGAACAGAAAAGAAAATGCGTCTGTGCAATGTTTGCACTCAGACTCAAAGGATCTTGGGGATCATGCCACACAACCCTCTCATTTAAAGGATTAGGAAACAGATCCGTAGAGGACGAACATGGTCACTCACCACACTGCCCCCTACAGGGGAGGTGGAAAGGACTTAGGTCCTAAGCTAAATCTTTTACCCAATTCTCTTAGTTTTCCATGGCTCCCAGTGGTGCAAAAGACCAAGCAATACAGTGCAATAAGTGTGAGGACAAGGCAAACCCAGGGTGTCAGAGGCACCTAGAGAAGAGTTATTCCATATCGAATCTCTTCTGAAGATAGAGTATGTAAGTATACAAGTAGAAATTAATTTGATTCTTTTCAATAAGCTATTTTAAAATTATTGTCTAAGGAAGTTAGAGTTAGGTGGGAAAAGACAAAGAGAGTTTGGTATCTTCCACTACTAATAATAGCTAACATTATATATTTACTTACTTAACCTTCATGACAACTATATGAGATTAACATTATTATTTTAGCCTTTATTTTACAGATGAGGAAACTGAAGCACAGAGTATTGCATAACTTGCTCAGGGAGAATGTTATATAGCACATTCTGCAGACAGAAGGGATCTGTGTTCTTAATGGACCATAATTAGAGGTAATGGCAAACTAAGATTTGAATCTAGATGATCTGGCTCTAGAACCTCATTCTTAATAAAAGTAGGGTCTGTCTCAGTTTTAGTAATGAAGGTCTCATGATCTGGGTAACCCCTTAGATAAACAGGGACTCCTTACACATAACTATACTGACTCTTGTTTGTCAACAATTAAACCCAAGCTTGAAGAGATGATTCAATTAGTTGAGTTGTCATATTTGCCTTTGTGTCTTTGGGAGGCTGAGGTGACAGGGTAAATCTTAAATATTAATATGTGCCAAGTACTATAATGAGAAATTGTCAGGCTTCATGTCATTTTAATTCTCACATGCACCCTGGTTGAGGTATATAGATAAGAAAACAGAGGCTCAGAGAAGATTGGGTTAGTTGTCTAAGACCTCAGAGTTAACAAGTCTAAAGCCAGGATTTGAACCTAGGCAAGACAGAAGATCTTAAGACTTCTTTATAGAAAAATAATTAAAATGAGGAAGACTCAAAATACGAAAATTCTACCCATTTGGTGGATTTTGTTTTTGTTTTTCACATATGAGAACTCACACCTAGAAACTTCAGTATAACTCTTTGACAATTCCCTCTTTCTAAATAGAACTTTGTGCTTCTTCCTCCTTCTCACTCACCATGGGATATAGTATAAGATGGTCACAAGTTGGGGCCATTACCTCAGTGACCTCCCTATCTCCATGCTATGTCCATAGTTTCTTTCACTTAGATTATAGATCCTCTACAGATGTGTGCATGTAAAATTCTAACCCATTCTTTAAGACCACTTCAAATATTATTTCCCTAAAAGCCTCCTGTGGATATATCCTGATTTAAATTAATCATTCTCTCATTTTCGTCCCTTAAAAATTATTTACCTTTTAAAATTAGGTATCCTAAAAAGCAAACAAATAAACAAATGTAAAAATAGGTATCCTATTCTGCCTTATTCTAAAGTCACAGTGTGCAGGGGTAGGAGGTGGGCGGTGCCTGGATCTTTAGCTACAGGAACCCACCTAGGCATTATCCTATTTCCTTTCTTAGTACCACAGTACTGAAGGAGACACCTGCTCACAGTCAGTAGTTCAAAGTCAGTGGCTTGTTGAATGAATATGTGTATACATCAATGTATTTCATTATAAACTATGATGTTTATACATGGAGATTAGGATAATGAAAACAAATATCCAGAATTTTATATTTATTTAAGGGGATAATTTCTTTGGCACTTCTAGGCCAGGTTCTACTCTAAAGTAAAGGCCTAAATTTAAGGTAATTGGCTAGATGTTTGTTAAGTATCTACTTCTATAAAACTGAACTATCTTCACAAAATTATTTGGTGTGAAGAATAATGATTTTTAAATGGCTTAATTAGAAATAAATACAAGGCAGGGAGTCAGTTTTCACTTTCTTAGTTGTGACCTAAACTTATTGTGTGACCTTTGGTCATCTTTTGGCCCAAACTGTAGCATAATAGTAGTAGAGTTACATGATTTCTAGGATCCCCTCCAGCTCTACATTCCTACAATCCAATAATTCTAATAATTAGAGCAATTTTCCCTCCACAGGGACATTCTGTTTTCTACTGTTATAGTTTTGGCATTCAGAAAATTTTGGCTGAATAGTTATATTAATAACAAATTGGTGAAGGACCAATCAAGCCATCTGAGGAAGAAGAGGGTATTATGTTTGAAGGAAGGAAGCCAGAGATTTTGGAGGGACATGATGTGTGAAATGCAGGCTGGGGGTTTAATGAGTTTGAGGCGTGAAAAATTCAAGCTTCAGGGCGGCATTCTTTGGCACTGTGGAGCAGGGCATGTTTTCATGCCCTCTGTGGCTGAGTTCTATTTTAGAATGTATTTGTATTGGGATCCTCTAACACAGCTGTGACTGTCTGTTAACTTTTAAACATGGCTCTCCATTCAAGCAAATGACTCTTGGTCTCATTTTGGCAGACCTAGGGGAAAGGAAGCTAGAGGAGGACCAACCTCAAAACTGTCATAAAGTTGATTAGTGGAAAAAAAAAAGTGACTTTATTGAGATTAAGATGTGGCAAACTAAGTCCAATGGACCAGGGAAGATAGAAGATTACTCCAGGAAGGTGAGATGCAAATGGTATGGAAGTCTTACTGGACAGCCTCACCCAGCAAAAAATGTTTCATTCAGCATTTGAGGGTCCCTCAAAACTCATTTGCCATTAATGTTCTTTTTAGCTAGGACATACGTCTTGAAATATTAACTCATGGAAAAAATATGAGAACACAGATGAGTGGTTTCACTGTACTCCCACCTTTCTCCCTTCTGGAATCTCTTCCAGGGGCCAAAGTGCAGAGCTGTCAAGTCCTGCCCTGAATGCTTTGGTTAAGTGGATGCCCAGCCCAACTGAGGAAGTTTTATCAGGGTTGGGTTAAGCTCTCCAGCTGCTGGGAGGGGCAGAAGTTGTCACTATGGAAACAAGCCCCTCATCAATCATTTAGTGACACAAGGAAATGACAGGGATGCAAAGGGGACTAGAGTCTCTGGAAAAACTATACCTTTTTCCTTGGAAAAAAAAAAAAGCCATCTGACTGCATTTTTGAAAAACAAGGCAGCCACTTCTAAAACAAGTGAAAATGCTTCTATCTCCTGAATTTAGGACTAGATGCTATGGTGTCCTGAGTCTCTGAAGGCAGGAAGGCCTCTGTCTGTGTGGATTTTGTTATTGCAGCCAGTTCTAGTTGGTACAACTTCATCTCAGAGGAAGAAGAGAACTTTGGGTGTTATATAGTCAAAATTTTCATTTTTTAAAGGAATAATTAAGGGTTCAGGAGTGAATAACTTGTCCAAGGCCTACATAGTGAATCAATCGTAGAGACAGGACTAGAATCAAGGTCTTGTTCATCAAATCTCTTACTCTTTCCACAATCTTGGGGTCAGAGTAGATTTTACTGTGAAGCAAATGAAGATTAAACTTCAAAGTATCTCCTTTAATGGGTTTCTTCCAAAGCTATGAGAGAGGTCTTAGCAATGTATTCTTATGGTCACTTCTCTCTCTCTTTTTTAAATTTTCAAAAGTAAAATAGTTTAACTACACTTTGTCTCCTTCCCCATCATTCTTCCCCTCAGGTTGGGAGTTAAAATGACCATAAGCTTTTCTGGCTAAGAAGTTAAGGTAAGTTAACATTATTTGCGGTTTAGTAGGATATAATTATGTGGTTCCCAGTCACTTTTAGGAAGATTTAAGTTATAGTTTTATCTTGATGTAGGACTGGGTTCCATGAACCGTTTTACAACCAACTAGCACCAAGATTCAAAGGAGGGAGGGGGACAGTTTAGTTTTTATGCAAATACAAATGGGCCTGAGGCATCTGGCACAGGAAACATGAGGGTAGTGGAGAAAAACAAGGTTTAAAATATACAGAGGCAGGAAGGAGGTAGTCTGTAAAGATTCTTCCAAATCTCATCTCATGTGTGGAAGAAACTTGATAGACATTTCCATTATCCATAATGAGTTGTGAAGCTGTGAATTATAAATGAAACTTTTCTAAACTACCAATAATTATAAAAATACATTTCAATCAACTAAAGAATAATTGAATTATCTATTCTCTTTATAGAAAATAATTTTAAAATGTATCATCATAGGAAGGAGCGATCAACCAGTATACTATCAATAATGGGTATGAATAAAGTATAATACAGGTATGTTGATAAAGGTATTGTGTTATTTTCTGGATTTTCATTTTTTGTAGTAACTGTCAGGTCTATAATACCCGTATTATTATTTTTTTGTAATTAATGAAGATGTATTTTGGCATTCAAAAAATATTCATTGTTGTGCCTAATTTTGTTTTTATAATATTATCTTTGTTTTCCTAAAGAAAACCACCATGTCATATATAAACTGCATAAAAGTTGGATCTGTCCCCTGCCTGAGATTACCTCTTTAATAAGTTTTCATCAATCATAGGATTACTGAGAATGACAGGATATGTCCTGGGTGGGGTTTTTGAATCAGGAATTCATTCTTTCTATACAGTCACTCTAGCACTATCTTCATTGGAATTTAGCAATTTAGAAGGAATTTGGAGTCTTTTGTTTGATGTACAGGAACAGTTCCCCAATTTGTTTGGGTCAATTTCATTTCTAGTGACAGGAATAAAGCCTCATAACACTGCATTATTACTCATCAGTGTTATGTTTGTACACTGCTTATCTCCAAAGCAACCAAGCCACTTAATCTCATTTGATTTTACCAAATTTATCTTCCAAATATGCACATTTGTGATATATGTCTGGGAGAGTGATATTCTAGCCCATTTTACAGAAGGAAAAGACTCAATCATATTGATGAATTATTAAAATTTGAACTACTTATTACCATCACTAATATATTCTCTACTTAGAGAGTTATTGTGAGGATTAAATAAGACAATATTTATTAAATATCTTAACCTAGACACTAGCATGTGAGTGCTTGGTAAATGTTAGTTTAATGTTGGATGATTCTTTACCCATCAATAAACATTTGTCAACTTGGGTTCATGAAACACCCAGATGCCTGGAGGCATTTCTACAGTTCCTTGAAAGAAAATGTGGTGATAGTACACAAGCTTTACATTTTTCTGCTCCAACATGAACTATGGATTGTAGACCTGAAGCAAGAAACTCAACACAATTTTTTTTTTTTTTTTTTTTTTTTTGCAGACTTGGATGGTTAGGAAACCTTTTTGAGAACAAATTTCTGAGGTGCTATGTCATCAGAAAACCTGACTGACTCTCACCTTGCCTACTTCCCAGTTACATGACCTTGGTCAAGTAGTTCTATTTATTTTTATTTCTTTACCTGCAAAACAAGGATATTAATAACTTATGGATCTAAAAGGGAATCAAAAAAATAAAATATATGATAAATTTGGAGATGCATAGACAATGAATTATTTTTGCACTAGAAAAGTAAGAATAAGAACCAAAGCAAATCAACAGATAATTTGTCTCACATTCTTTCTTCCACAAGCTGCGTCATTACTTTCCTCAGAATTACTAAGTGCAATTAAGTGGGTCACTCTTAATATGATTCCAGAACAGAATGTAAATGTTTAAAACCTGGATAATGTAGATGTAAATACATACTTGACAAAAGACAAAAAAAAAAAGCGTTGCTGAAAAAAAAAAAAGCTAGGGTCATCTCCTTAGCTTTTATTTTCACAGAGGGGAGATGTGATACAAATTAAAGATGATAGAGAAATATAAGTAAAAGCATATCATTTAAGCAACAAATATGATCAACAGAAAAGTGGAAATAAACATTTAAGGAGGAAAGGCAAGTGTGAAGTATAGTGTGTGTGAACTAAGTCTGGTTATTTCATAGATAGAAGTCAATAAGTGATATCTGATGCTGGCAAATCAATACATGCAAATAAAAGCACATTTTTCAGAGGTAATGGAGGTAACTACCAGCAGAACCAGAAACAAAGGCTCTTAAAATACCTTACCACTAAGGTGGAAGTAGGAAGAAATGAGTTGGGAAGCTACTGGTGTCCAACGTAAGCTCTTCTGTATCGATATTAAAGAAAGAAACAAACAACTAAAAAAGACATTTTTGTTTATCTTTGGTAGCATCCGAATCACCTCAGATATTCAACATTGCTATTAGTAAGGATTTTATTTTCAGCCTTCTCTTTTCTTTATTCTATACCTATATTGTCCAGTAATGTAGCACTAGATACACGTGGCTATGATAAATTAAATTAATTAAAATAAAATAAAAATTTCAGTTTCTATGTTTTATTTGCTATATTTCATAGCTAATGGCTACTATATTGGACATCCTAGAATTATGGAATTTTCCATTATTGCAGAAAGTTCTATACCCTCAATCTAAGCAATCTCATTCACATTTGAGGTTTTACCTGTCACTCCTTGACCTTTATCTCTACGCAAACATGTCATGTCCTGAGCAATATGTCTCCACATGTACCAGCTGATTAAACAGGAACATTTCACTTGATGTCCCATAGCCATTTGTACTCAATTTATCCAAATCTGAACACATTATATTTCCTGTGAAAGTCATTTTTACTTTCTATATTCTCTACCTCTATTGTTGAAATCATCATCTAAAAAGTCACTAGAATCTGATGGCGAGTTCCTGCCACTCACTCCCTCAAAGCTGACACTGGTCAGCTCATCACTTTTTCCTTTCACACTTTTTCTGGCCAGAGTATCTACCAGGTCATCATATTCTGCTTATTCTAGATGCAGCCCACACTTTTGCTAACTGAACTCTGTTCTAAAGCTGACGAGTTCCTGACTGGTACTCTGGACATCACTCAGCTAGTCTTCTTTATGATTTTTTTTTACCCAAGTAAAATGCTATTCCTCACTTTCTGTAGCTATGATACATTGTGAGTGTTGCTATGTGTTTTGATGTAACCACAACAAAGCCTGGGGAATAAAAAGCTTTTGGTAAAATGAAAAGACTATTTCTTTCTAAAGTCAGCGGGGAGGCCTATGTTGGTCAGCTGCTTTGTAAAATCTGACTGCAAAAAAGCAGTGGTTTCACAGAAGCTTAAACATGTGCCACTGAAATGAGTTGAAACCAAAAGACTTATGGCATTAGGATTTAAAATAAATTTACTAATTGCCTAATATATGTAAAGATCTGTGTTAGAAGAGAAATTGGAGTTTCTTCAAGAAATCCATAGTCAATCAAGGGAGAAAATAGTTTAACAGCTATCTTTAATATAAATCAAGTTGTGGAATCAGTAGAATGACCAGCTCAACATCTGTTTCAATCTTGTTCAAGTGGGTCTTTGATACAGCAGAAATTATAAATTAGTATAATTCTCAGATTCCTTTGCAACTAGGTTCTGGATTTGATTGTGTTCTAACTTAATCCAGGTCTCCTACCTATGAGTGTGCAATCTTAGCCAAGTTTCTTAGCCTCTGTGTACTTTTGTCATTACAATATAGAGTTTACGACATTAATTTATTCTTGAGAGGTATCTGAGAATCCATTAATATAGTGAATGTGAAGACCTTAGCATACTCCCTGGTACCTGTAAACACTCAATAAATTCTTGCAGTTACTATTAAGAGGAAGAAATGGAATACTCTTCCCATGTCCTGCTTTAGGATAAATAAGGAGGAAGGAAGCAGAATGTGTCACGTTCATTTTGCTAGTGCAGACCTAGCAGATGCAATATAGCTCTGGAGCCAGTCAGTCTAGTGGAAACTCCTGATCATTAGATTGTACATAAAGTGTGGTACAATCCTGATGCCTGCTGTTGGGATAGCAACCTCCTGATTTTTTAGCTTCCTGTGTATGGCAGAGATAACCAATCTTTTGATGGGCCAATTTGTAACGTTGTTCAAGGAATCACTTCTGGAGTCCCAGCCTAAATCTTATGCCTCCATCCTTTCTAACAACATTGTCAGTACTTATTTCTATATGTTAAACATTTTGTGTTTAAAATATAAAATTGTTTATATTATGTGAAACTGAACCCAACCTGATATAGGCAAAATGGAAGAAGTAGAATCATGTCTCTTTCACTAGCAAGCTATGGTGGCTTTGTGAGGTATGTGTGACAGTAACTGAGTCATAGCACTACTCCAGATATCAGTTGCTTCATGTATAAAATGGAAAGTAGTTTTGAAGTGGGACATAAAGGAGGAATTTTCTTCACCACAGTCTTTCACTAGAACCATGGAGTAGGTGCCATAGCTGTCCAATTTCAGGTTATGTGTTGTATCATACAGAACCATTTTTAAATCAAGTTCAACAACTTTTCTTCAGTCCATTGACTGCAGGGAACTTTCCACAAAACCGTAGGTATGGGCAGCTTAGGCTGCATTATCACTTATTGGCCTATAGTCAAGTCCTTAGTGTCTACTAGGGCCCAGTAGCAAATCAAAAGAAAAAAATGTTATCTAAGAAAATATCTTTGCTAAAATCTTAAGGTATATCTAGGGACTCATCTAAAGGGGCTGGCCAAAGTTTCCATTCAGGATCTCCATCTGCCACAGATACTTCAAGCACCATTGGATCTACTGGATATATAGCCTATGATAAAGTAACTTGTACAGCCTGAACCTGCTCCAGGTCCTTCTTCTGTTCTGTTCTTCATTTAAAATTAGCAACTTTTGGATTACTTGATCAACGGGTTCAAATAGCAGATCCAAGTGAGGTATATGTTGCCTTCGAAACCTAGAGAACCCCATAGGTATTGTGGCTCTTTCTTTGTAATAGAACAGAATTTTCTAACTGCCTTAGGAGGTATATCTTGACATGTTCCAGACTACAGATATTGTAGAAAAGTCATCAGTATGACTTTTGGTGACAAAAGCCCTAGAATTTGGGGTAGATATATTTCTATGCATGTGTCACACAAGTGTTAGAATACTTGCTACTGTTCACCTGGTTAAATTAATATGATATCATCAGTGAAATATATCAGTGGGACAGAGAGATGATCAAGTTCCATGTTGACTGGAATAGGACATAGGTTTGGAAGGTTGATATAACCCTGAGTGTACTGGTGGTCCTGAGAGCTGAAATCAAACTGCTTCTGATAATTTTTAATTACAGGTAAAAAGAAAAAAAATAAAAATTCATTAGACAAATAACTTGCATACCAGGTGCCAGGGAATGAAAATGTATCATTTTTCTCAAACAAAACAGACAGACACACACACACACACACACACACACACACACACACACACACACACATCTGGATCAATAGCTGTAGTTGGAATCAACACCTGATTAAATGAACAATAATTCATTTTCATTCTCATTCTAGACTTATAACCAAATTCAGCTTTTTACAAGTAACTAAAAAAGTGTAATTAATGGAAGGTATAATATACTTCAAAATAATTGTGAGGTTTTGCCAATTTACACCAACAAAAAACTGGAGAACATGTATGGGGACTGATCCTAAGGGGATTATTTCAGGGTGGAAGAAATATAATGTTGGAGTAGATAATATTTATTGATTAGAGTGTACAAGGCTAAAATTTTGGATTCAACATGTTCAAGACACTAAAAATGGCTCTAAAAGTTTGCCTGGTCAATTGACTAAAATATGAGCTAAAGGAAGTATATACTGAACAAATACATGCATTAAAAGACTTAGGGAGATTGAAATGCTAAAGTGGAATTATTTTGTAAGACCTTCTTACCTACCTTCTAACTATGTCTCCTAAGAAGTTTCCAGGGACACTTCTTTCACCAAGGCCATGAAGAACACATTTGTGAGAGGAATTCCAACATCCTTAAACAGCTTCATTGTGGATATTCTCTGCTGGCCAAAAATTGCAGAGGGAACTGTTGCCACTGAATTGGACAATCTGAATTCAATGGGGATAATGGTACTGGTGTGTCAGGTTTGGATTAAAGTCAGACTTCATTTCTCTTCTGCTTACATAGATCAAACAAGTCTTGAATGGCTTGTCCATCAATTTTTCGCTCTAGGGTCTAAATGATCAACTGACCAATACTGAAGTTCTCTGTGGGTCATTCCATTCTCATCATTGCCTTGGCTCAGCTCTCCATCATGGAAACCATGCTAACCTTGTCCTCTACACTGAAGACAGAAATAACCACTAAAATAATGCTGGTTAACAGATACTAAAAAATAGTAACTTTGACACTAACTCAGGATAAAATGATAAGTGGAACTTTGACAAAAAAAAATTAACAAATTTAAAAGTCAAAAAATAAAAACAATGATTACTAGGAGCTAAAATAGGTTCACTATGAGTAATCCATTCTAATGTGGTCCCATTTGTTTTTTAAATGAGATTACTAAACAGAAAAAAAATTATATTATATATAGTATGAAAGTGACTATAAGTTTTATGTGAACAAATAGTATGATAAAGAAAACCTGGATTTCATTAATAACAACATATTGGTAAATGAAAAGTAACTCACTTTAATCTGTACTAGTCAAGTTATATGTGAACTGTCATGACAGTATTGAATATAACATTATAAGAGAAATATTAACTAAACAGACTAGTCCTCAAACAAATTCAATGAGGGCTCGAGATAATCCATTGCATGAAGAATGACTGTGGTAACTGGGGCTTATGTGTGAAAAACAAAAGTAAAACTACTTTGTTGAGAGAGCACCAGTTAGCTGCCTTTATTTAAAGTGTAACCACGTGAAACAGGAAATTGATTTATTCTGGATAATTTCAAAAGAAGAAGAAAGATGAAATAGATAAATTTCCAGGGAGGAAGATTTGGATGCAGTATTCAGAAAAACCTTCTACTTGATGCAGCTGCCTAGCGGTAGAATTGGCTGCTGTGGAAAGCAAGGGATTCTCTGCCTTGGGAATGTTATTGCAGAAGCTGAGTCTATATCTGCTGTGTTTTGATTGAGCACATTCCTGCAATAGGTAGGAGGCTAAACTAGATGACCTTTAAGGTTCCTTGCAATCTCAGAATCAATGATTCCATAGAGTGAGCAGAGAACGTGAAAGGAAGGAAAAGGAATTTCTGAGATAAATGTGGTAGATATTGTGGACAGTATGTGAGCAAGAAGGTGGTGGTTTAGAGGACTTGATCCCAACATATTCTCTATCCATAATGTAGCAACTATGATACACTGATTTAGATGAAATACCTTTCCCTGGAAATAGAGATATACAGAAAGAGCAGTGGGCCAGAAATAGGAAATTAGTAGCTTTAGAATTTAATTCCAGTATTGCCAGAAATTCATCATATACTATTTGAGCAATTTCTTGCAAATTTCACTTGTCTTTATTAAAAAGGAGACTTGTGAGATGTTTACTAAGAACTTTTTATAATTGAGTATAAAATAGTTCATCAGATACAAAATCTAGCTAGGCTCAGGAGCAAGCTCATGACTTTGCCTCTTAAATTTCACAGTGATTGCATCCCTGAAATGAAATATAGCTCACATTTTTTTAGTTTTGGTTTTGAGGCTAAAGTGGGGGTTTAGGAGAGGATATCATAATTCCTCCTTGTAGCTACAGAATTATCCTAAGGGGTTGCTTTAATTGAGTAGAATAAGCATTGATCAAGTCTCCATTACTCTCAAGAACACAAAAGGAGTTATTCCTTAGCCTCTGAGGATCTGGTATCTCCAAGGAAATCAGGAGACCTGACCCCCTACCTCCCTTCAGAGCACATTGTAGGAGGTGCAGACCAAAGGTGAGTTTACACATCAGTGACTAAAGCTTCCTGCCACTAAGCATAAGAAGTCACTCATGAGCAGCGTCCCTAAACCACAGCTACAGGATGTGGGCACAAACCCTTGTATAATTGTTGGCCAAGAGCCAATGAGCATTCATCCCTGTGCAAATACTTGGGCTTTTTTGTTGTTGTTAACCTTTGAAAACCACAGGTATTAGCTTCTCTCTTTCTTTCCCTTGGCACGAGTCATCTTCTTTTCTCCAACTTGGTTTCTTGTGTGTAAAGAATTTCTGAGGAACTTTTAAGCCTAAATTTAATACTTTCATCTGCCCCTCTCCTGCCCCACAAAATGCCAAGCAGAGGTAAATCCGCCTTACAAAATATCTGCTGGCTGTGCTGGCTTCTGCAGCTTTGTTTGGGCTTTTTGATCAGATAGAAAATCAGAAAGCTCTATGAGTGACCTTAACCTTTATGAAAATATAGGACATTTCTGGAAATTCCCTTTAAACAACAGTGACCTATTTTTTTCTCACCTCAGAATTAACCTAGCAACTATGAGAACACTGATTTAGATGACATGCCTCTTCCTGAAAGAGAGATATATGGAAATAGCAGTGGACCAGGAATAGGAAATTGGAAGCTTTTGGATCTAATTCTAGTATTGCCAAAAATTCACTATCTGTTTTTTGAGCAATTCCTTTACCCTTTGTAGGTCTTTTCTCTGTGAAATGAAAACACTGGATTAGATGGTTTATGTGCTTTCTTAGTCTCATAGCTCTGTGAATTGGCTTCCTTAGTAATGCTTCAGCAGAGAATGGGCCTCATGGCAAAAGATCCAAACTTGTAAGGTCTCCTTTCTTTTCTGCTTCAGAGGCTGGCCAAAAGGCAAGCATTGAAAGAGTCCTTATTGCCCACTAGGAGGTCAGTCACGGTGGTTCTTCACCATTCCCCTTCTTATAAATGGTAGAGAATCGATCCACCTTGCTTGTGTAACCAAATGTTCCTCATCCTGATATGAAAACACAAGCTGAACCTACTCCAGCATCAGAATATTTTTAAATAAAAAAGATAGCAGATAGATATTACAGGATCTAAGACTACAGAGGGAGAATTTCATAGCCATCAGAGCTGTCCAAGATGTATCAGAAGACTGTCAGCAAGCTGTTGATAGAAATGTTCAAGAAGTTTCTGAAAGGAGACCTACTGGGGATTTTCTAGTGGGAATTCCAATATGGGATAAAAAGATTAAATTCAAATATATGGTGAAGAAAGGAGACTTGACTTTGAGTGGTGAACATACAATGCAATATACAGATGATGTATACACTTAAACTCTATATAATCTTATATAACCAATGTCACCCCAATAAATTTAATAATTTAAAAAAAGATTAGATAAAGAAGATGACTGACTATGACATTTTTATAATATGCTTTGTATTTGTATCTAATCCTATTCCCAATCGAACTTATGATGCCCCTTTTGGAAACTTTACTGGTATAGTTCAAATAATAGTCTAAAGAAAAAGCTCAGGTTCACATATAGGTTTCCTGATTTGTGGATGTTAGTTGAGCTTAAAGACAAGGATCCCAAGTGAGAACCCCAAGTGTCAAATGAGAAAATGATGGTCAGTGGGCTCACATTAACCAAAAAACCATTCCCCGAGAGAACTGAATTTAGTTCCTTTGGATGTTGCCCCACTTTCTGCTACAAAAGTCACATCACACTACAGGCAGATACTCAAAGATTTTTATTTAATAAAATAATTTAATCTCATTTTGAGTCCTCAGAAGACCTCTATGAAGAAGGCAGAAGAGATATCATTGTCTCTATTTTGCAGAAGAGGAAATTTAAAGCTAGGAAAGTGAAGGTAATTTTTCAGGGTCTCTCATGACTGATTTAACTTTTTGCAAACAATAAAGAATCTAATTATCTAATCAATAGCAAGAATTATTTGGAGGATCATAAAAATCATAGGTTAAAGGATCACATTAATCATGTTTTCAGCAATCCTTTTCACAATATCCACTTTATCTGTCTCTACTTGAACACTATTTCAAGAAGCAATCCATGCCATTTTTTGACATTTCTAACTGTAAGATTATTCTTATCTTAAATTACCCTTTAAATTCTTGTATGCTCTCATCTTTTGATCATAAGCCTGATTTCTAGATCTCATGTATTACTTATCCCACAGAACAGCCTTTCTAAAATGTGAAGATAGTTCTCCTGTCATTTGAGTTCACTCTTCTACATACTAAACAGCTTTGGTATCATTAATTGCTTATCCTATTGTTACAGACTGGACCTCAGGGCTGAGAGACATCTACCTCCTCTCATCTTTTCTGATTTGATTCCATTGATGATGCACTGAGTACTTTAGAAGGTCATTTGGGAACAGTCCAGCTTAGATTACAAAGGGGACAACTGTGCAGAGAGAAGTCATTTGTCAGGATGATCCTTAAATGGTAACTCAGAAGAATGGGCTGGACACTTCAGAGGCGTCTGCCAACAAATGCCACTATCTTGAGGCAAATAGGGATTTTTGGGCAGCAGTGTTATAATAATTTGCCAATTATGTCTACTTCAGAACCACTGCCAAAACAATCTAACGACTTTTCATTCCACTACTGTTGACAGGACAGCTAAGAATTTCAACATTTCCTTTTACAGTATGAATAGAAGTTTCCTGCTTTGAGGACTGCAACAATATTTGTCAGTATAGGCGAAAAAAAGTGGGTGCTGAGAATGGGAAAGAGAAAGACGGAGAAAAATACTTATGGAAGTAAACAGAGACAAAATAAAGTTTATTCAAGGCTTGGGTTTTGAATACCTGCACCAAATTGATGTTTGTGAATGTATCAGAAGACAAATCTTTGGACTTAAGGAAGTTTTTCAAAGGAAAGACTTCAATAATAGACTCCACATCAGCAAAAAAGTAATATTACCTGAAAATTTTCACTCGAGTATCAACCAAGGTGTCTCAACTTTGGGTCATGGGACATGAAAAAAGTTGATTATAATGTTTACAGTGTTCAACATTCAAAACTTTTTTTCAAAAGAAATTAAAAATAAAATATTGAAAAAAATAAAAACTAAAAGGAACTTGAAGAGATAATGAAAGATGAGATAATCTCCAGAGTTCTTCAAAATTAGGCTTAAGTCAAGGAGAAACAAAGAGGAAATAAGAGAAAAGAGTAATGAAAATGGAACGAGTTAGATAGTGTTTTTGAAAACACACTTCTTAAAACTCTTTGGAATCCACAGAGATTCCACAGGGAGCCTCTTTGAGACTTAAAAAAGAGACCGGTGGCATTCCCACCTCCATTTTAGTCATGGTGGTCCTACTTCTATCTGTTTTACATATTAAGTATCTGTTAGAAAGAAAGGGTCTGCTATTGAAAAAACAAAAGCATGAACAAAAAACTGCAAAAGGAAATAAGCCATTGAAAATTCTTAAGCAAGGAGTGATATGATCAAGTTGTGCTTTAGGAATCTGGCAACTGAAAGCAGGATGGATTAGAAGAGGGTCAGCCTTGGAGCAAGGATACCAATTAAAAGGCTATGACCTCAAAAAAAAAAAAAACCTGCCTATGGCCATTATTCAGGTGAATAGAATTGAAAAATCGATCTAATAATATCCCTGTTAAGAACGGAAAGAAAGATTATATAAACAATTTTGAAAGAATAATGAACAATTTGACATCTGAGTATTGTGGTACAATGGTAAGTCGCATACAGATGCAGTACTGCTGTGGTCTAAATATTTGTGTTCCCTCAGATTTTATATGTTGAAATTCTAAAGCTCAATATGATAGTATTAAGAGATGAAAACTTTAGGCAGTGATTAAGTTACAAGGGTGGAGCCCTCATAAAAAAGAGCCATTATAAAAAAAAAAAAAGGTACAAAAGAACACCTTTGCCCCTTTGCCATGTGAAGCTACAACAAGAGGACTATAACCTCAGAAGAGTACTCTCACCTGATCATGCTGGCACCCTGATCTCAGAATCCCAGCCTCCAGAACTCTGAGAAATGAACTTAAGTTGTTTATAAGGCACCCCATCTGTGGTATTTTGTTATAGCAGCCCACACAGACTAAACTAGATACTATATTGAATGTATTTGGCAAGGAATTTAAAGAAATATAAACTGATGGATTTCAAGGATGATGACTAGGACCATAAAAATGCCACAGAGAAATCTAGAAATTTGAAGATGCTGAATGTGAGAGGCCATTGGAACACTGATATAGATGATAATCATACACAAATGCAAAATTGAATCTTCAAGAAATATCGAGGATGCATACATGGATTTGGAAGTCATTTTCATAAAAAGAGTAGCTAAAATAATACAGATAGTGAGACTCCCAATAAAGGAGAAGATCAGGATCAAAAGACTAAAGATCAAGACCTGGAAAATGCCTACATTTAGAGGACCAGGGAACAAGAACCCAGAAATTCTGCCCTGAGTTTATGATTAGGTATTCATTTGATAATATTATTTGATGGGTTTAGGAGAATTTTCTGGTTTTAGAAAATTTGATTATATTTATAGAAATCTGAAGTGTACATCTATCAGACTAATCAAGCTTTTGAATTTCCTAAGATACTAAATATTCAAATATTCAAAATTATGTAGTATCATTTAAAAGTAGTTAATTGTTTCAATCTGAAAATATGACAGGCTGAACCAGAATCTTCAATAATGACATATCTGTGGATGATGTACTTATATATCAAAAAGAGTCCTAAAAACCAATACTCCCACGGGCAAGGGAATAGCCAAGTTTGTTGCGGTTTCCAATAAACGACATCAGCCCCATGTAGGTCTCAATCAAAATAGGTTCAGTTAACACCATCAGTCTCTTTTGTCTTTCAGATCCACTTGAACTCTTGAGGGCATTCTGGATAGCTGGAACAAGCTTAGATGTGAACCCAGACAACTGAAGAGGAAAAGAAGGCACAGAGTTAGTGAATACAGATTAGGTCCAAAGGAACCCCATTCCCAGCCAGTTCTTAAAAAGTTGACCGCTCTCAGGGGCTGCAGTTATTCTTCTTAAACAGAAATCATTTCTCAGAATTGTTAACATTGCTTCTGCTAGTCATTTAATAAATTAATCAGTGAATAAGTTATGTACATAAAATCATCTGTTTTATTTTATTTATTATTCATAATTTGTAAACACATTAAGAAGCTGGTTTCATAAATTTGCTGCTGGTCTATTAAGAATCAAATACCTGTTGAGTGTTACTGAAGATTTAAATACAAAGAAGATAAAGTCTCTGCCATCAAAGAAATGACTCTGTAATAATCTAAGAAATGAACTTATAATGATTATACAAAGTTCACAAAAATAAATAGCAAAAAGAGGCACAAGATGCTAAAGCAACACAAGAGGAAGAAATCATAAATGGTTAGAGACTAGGAATGACTAAAAAGAGACTCGAGCTAACCCTTTAAGGGTTAATACCAGTGAAATTGGGTTAGGGAGGGCCCAGCTGACACCTGCTGTTTATTCTAACCCAGTATCCTTTCCACCATTTGAGATTCTTCTTGGAATACAAGTATTTTCATTTTCCGTTGGAAAACCACCCTCTTGCATTTAGCCCAACTAGTTTAAGTGGAACTGACTTTGGTAAAATGTCACTAACTAATCAGAGGAACCGATTCTTCTGGGTAGAGATTGGTTTAGGTATGGGCGCATGGCTAAAGTAATTGTGCAATTGATAGAATACAAACTTAGAGGTATTCATGGTCATTTTTGTGATACATAGTGAGAATCTGACTGAGAGTGAAGCCAACAGAGGTGAAAGAACTAAGATATGGAGAGAGATAAATTCTTAACAAAGGCATTTGAATTACTAGATCAGCCTACACTAAACTTTTAAGTTAAAAGAATAAAGAATAATTTCCTTTGGTCAAGCCAAGTCAAATTGATAAGTCGGGGAGCATTTCAAACAGAGATATAAACAAGTAAATGAATTGAGAAAGTTCATATCTTTGTATTTCCAACAAACTCTTTTATATCAATTATCTCATTCCAATATAAGTCTATCATGTAGATAAAGGAAGATATAACTATTTTCATGTTAGAAACAAAGGCTCATTAAGGTAAATGACTCACCAACAGTCACTCCACTTTCTGTATCATAATAAAAAAAATACATTTGGAATAAGAGCCTACTCATAGTGAGATCCAAATCTGTTTCCTAGGAAACTGGATTATAAATCTAAATTAAATCTCTTAGAGTATATTTGAATATCAATCCAAATTATTAAGCATACTATATAAGTTATCTTTCCCATTTCTCCATTAGGTACTCTTTGCTTTAAGGGACTAAATAAGAATGACAGTTCAATAAAGAAGGGGAAGCCTGTAGTCTTTCACCATAATCCAATTGTCTACATAGGTTTTATCCTGGATTCTTAATTCTATACCAAATTTCCCTTGAGCAAACTACTTCTCCATATTAGGTTTAGTTTCTTTACTAGTAAGAAAAAAACCCTAAAATTTAGAATTTAGAATGTATCTATTATTACTAGTTGATTTAACCCATAAGAAAGAAAAAAAGAAAGAAAAAAGAAAAAGCCATGTAAATGCAACTTCTGTAATTTGCTAGTTATGTGATATTGTAAATTTCCTTCCCCTTTTTTGAGCCTCAGTTTGCTCTTTTGAAAAGAGGCCTTAAAATCTATGTGTGTTTTTTTTTAGCTAATATCAGAAAAAAAATAAATAGTGGCTGATGATAAGAGAACACAGAGTTTGATAGAGCATCTCAATATCTGTGGGTTTTTCAGAATAACCTAAGGTATTTGTCCCTCTACCTTTCTTTAAAGTAATGTTTACCTAATTGGATAATGCAAAAATACTAATTTAAAAAAGCACACTCTGCTGAGGTTAAAAGATCTAACAGACAAGTAGGGTTTTGCTTGTTCTCCATGAGTTTCATGAATAGTAGCAAAATAGACAGAAAGTACCTTTTATTACCAGTACCAGCATCTTCTTTGAGAACTTAGAAGGTATCTAAATATTGGTGTTAGTAAATTAACCAAATACAGTCACATAAGCAGGAGGTTCTGAAAGGAAGGACATCCTCCATTTCAGTGAACTCTACAAGTGCTTTAGTTGACTGGATAAGAAAAGTAGAAAAAAGAGTTTTCTTCAACTTCCAAAAGAGGAAAAGAAAAAACAGAAGAATAATTTCTAGGTTTTGATAACTATATTTTAGTTATATAAGTTGTTAAAAGGGTTTAAATGACAGGCATATGAAAAGTCTACTATATTTGCAACTTTTCTGTAAGTCTAAAGTTATTTCAAAATGAAAGGGTTTTAAAACCTAAATTTAAAAATTCTAAATATTAGTTCCCCAATATTGTTGAAGTTTTCAATTAATCAAGAAGAAAAGTTTAAAAGAAAAATAGGTACAAGAGAACATTGCTACTTTGTTTCTCTTATCTCTATATTTTTAATATAAACCTCTATCAAAATTATACAAGCATTAATAAATTTTCATTAATATTATGTATCTGTTATGAATTACACTGATGTAATTAAATTCATCGAATAATTTTCATCTAATATGGTTAAATAATTTTCATTTTTTCCCATTTTTTAAAATTTTTCTGAAAAATTCCACTGAATAGATTCTTTCCTTTGCAACTTTTACAACGAAAACTTGATTTTTGTTCATTTTAAATTTAGCAATTATATTTTCTTCTGAGGACATTATTTTTAATGTTATTATTTTCCTGAGTGTGATTTTAGTTGTTAATTTTGTGTTTTCTCTATGAAGAATAACTCATCAGGCCAAATTTTGCTTCTTAATGTCAAAAATAATATGTGATTTTTTAGTTTGTTTACCAGCTATATGTGTACCCAGTGCTATGTTGTTTTAGCTGCTTTAACTTTCCATGTTTATATGAATTATTACCATTGGTACTGTGGACTAACTCTCTGTGTCACTAACAGATGAAAGGCCATCTAAAATCATTCAAGAAATATTGATGAAGCAGCTACACTCTACTCCAAGTACATTCTAAGTACTGTGAGTAGACAGGTAAGAATCCTACTCTCATGGAACTTATATTCTTGTGGTATGAGACAAAAAGTAAAAATAGATACAAATGATTTTAGTAGTGAAAAAGATCTAGAAGAAAAATAAAATATTGTAAAGGGATACAGAGTAATGAGATTGAGGATTTATTTATATATCATATTCAGAGCAAGTGTTTCTGAGGGAGAAAAACTCGAACTGAGGCCCAAACCATAAAAAAGAGGCAGTCATTTGGAGAAGTTATTCTAGGAAAAAAGTAACAGCACTGCTAAGGCTGTGAGGTAGGAATGAGCTTAGTTTCTTTAAGGAACACACAAAAGGTCAATAAGACTGGATTATAGTGATCACAATGAAGAGGTCAGAGAACTGGGCATGAAGAATCTTGTGGAACATATTAAGAACTTTGGATTGAAGTGATTATAAAGACAGTTTAATGTCTCATTTTTTAAAAAGAATTCTGGCTGCTATTTAGAGAATTTACTATCAGGGGAAAGAATATAAG
>CM053507.1:117078515-117100512 GCA_028627145.1 Eidolon dupreanum
CTCTTCTTTCCTGCTCCTCAAATTTATAATGGTTTCAGGGCTATAAAAAAATTTGGTCATAATTCTAAGTTCTATATGGAATAAAATACACATTTGCAAAAACAGCTAACAAAAGCTTTAAGGTGACAAGTTTTTTAAAAATTGCAGTTCTTTCCCACATGTACTTTGGTGACAGGTTCTTACAAGGTAATGTAATTAAATGCTACGTGGTAATGAGCAGAAAAGCCTGGCCAGAGAAAGAAGGTTGAGAAGCACTGTTTGCAAAGATATCCTTAGATGTGTGAGGAGAGAGATGAGAGCGGCCTCTGCCATGTGGAGTATTCGGATGCCTTCTGGAACAAGCCAGGATCCAGACATCCCAGGTCCCACATCTGCTTGTTTTGGCCCTTGTCCAGATCACTCCATCTAATGGGAACCTGTAGCCTCTGTTTTAGAGCTTGGGCTCAGTTTAGGCAGCTCTCTAATTGGTTTATGTCATTCATTAGGAATTTATTTTCTTTAAAGTTGGCAACTTGAAGCCAGATTGTGAGGAGAGATTCTGTACCACCCATATCTATTTTGTTGTTCCACAGGTTATAAATGAGGTGATATGGGGACTCCACTGGCAGTGTCCTTAGCTTGGCTCTCAATTTCTACAGAGTTGGAGGCCTGGTCTATTTGGAGGGGAGGACCTCGCCATCCACTTCCATCTTCACAAACTGAGAAGGGGACTAGTGGCAACATGCCTGAGGGAGCCAGCCACTTTCTTCTTTTCTTCCGCACTTAAAACTGAGGGCTTCCTGATTTTGAGGTGTGGCTAATTATAGAGCTCTTTCACTCTTGGAGAGAGTTTGGCAGAGGGAAGGTGGGGAAAGTTGTAGCAGGAAGAAAAGCAAAGAAATGTCAAGGATGAATTTGCTACGCCACAGATTCCTCAAATTCAGCAGGCTCAGGAATAAACTCATCTCCCTCCCAGACCTCAATTTATTGCTATGATTAAGGGAACCACTATCTTCTCACTTGCTGAGATTACAAACCTCAGAACCATGAAATAGTTGAAAGAAGGGTCCACCACAATTTTTCAAAGATATTTCCAACTTGAGATCAAGATCCTGTTATATTTGACTTTCCCTACTTTATAGTCTCTAAGATCCATCCTACCTCTCAAGTTCTGACTTATTTACTCTTCTTAAATCAAACATGGTCAAGTTCATATCTCTCCTTTTATTAAAAGTTTTCCTCACCCCCCCCCAATTATTTATAGGTTAATATGGTATAGAATAAGGATAAACTTCTTAGCCTAATTTTCAATATTTTTTATTTTTTGATTCCAATATTTGCTCAACCTCTTGGTTGACTTCTTCTCCCATGTGTACTAGATTTAAGTCACATAGGAACATTCAACAGTTTCTGTACAATACTTTACAACTTCTTATGGGGATACTACATACAGTTCTAAGAATAAGAGGTAGTTGGGCACATAATATATTTTCTTGTCAGTTTACCCTTCCTGTCAAATGGTTCTGTCCCTGGGGGACTGACTATTGATTTTGGAGACTTAAGTTTATGTTTCTAGACAATGATAAAAATAAAGATTTGGGATCTAGTATTCAGATACTGTGTTACCTCTGCAGTGACATGTAAGATCCTATAGGTGAGGGGAAAAAAAGCAAGCCCATTCTTGAAATAAATTCTAAATTATTGTGCCAAATTGATGGCACAATAGCACCATATATGATAGTAAAATTTGTGCTTGGGGCCCACTTTGCTTCCTGAGTGTAAGAAAATGAGAAAAGACAACTGAAATGATAAGCTAACATTGTTGAACACTCTGCATCTTACAAACTTTTGTGAGAAGTTAATCTGGGAAAAACACACTATCCCCTTTGGAGAGATGGAGAGTGTGCTTCCATGCAGAACATGCATGCTCCCTTTTCTAGGCCATCTCCAATTACTAGGTGAGCTCTCTCTCTCTCCCCTTCTCTCTCTCTCTCATCCTTGTCCTGCTCTCTCTCCCTACAAAGGGGATGGTGGGGAGAGAGGATTTCTCCATCATTCTAAAGCAAGAAGGAACTAATTAAGATTTTAAACTCAAGGACAATACTCAGTGTTTACCCTGCCTAAAATGAGAGGTAGAAGAACTCCACTACTTTTCCACTTTCATAATTCATGGCATTTCTTGATATACTTTTGTTTTCCAGTTGCCACTTCTTTCAGGATTCACTGGTCCTCAAGTCAGCCTTGGAGTCTCTCTCTGTAATGATAGCTTCTCTTTTGCATCGTTTTCTCCTCCCACTTTCTTAGAACACTTATTCTCCCCTAGTAGAATGTGAGCAACATGAAATACAGAGGAATTTCCTTATCTTCCCCACATGTTGCCTGAGGCAGTGTTTTGAGCATAGTTCCACTGAGCATACATTTATTGAATTAATAATATTATTGCTAAGATAGAGTTCAATATTTTACATTTTCAAAACTACATTTTTCTCTGTGGCTTTAAATGGGAATTCCTAGTTTAATATTCAGCACTTAGTTATCATAAACTCTATTGGGCATCACTCATACTGCAAAAGAGGCCTTGGTCTCTCTGACCTTTAAATTATTATGAAGAAACTTTTTTGATATTCTAAGACTCATTTCTTCTCTGCTCTCTATAGAAATATATGGTGATGGTAGAAGAAGTCTGGAGTTGTACCCAAAGCATCTTCAGGGGATTGTATGTATGTGCAAATTTTAATTTTAATCATTAAAAGTTCCTAGGGTGCACACTGCTATACTAGGCATGGTGCAGGATTAAAGACTATGCTCAAACTTTGCCTTTATGGCTCTTACAGCCTTTTGGATAATACTTATAGTGCAAATAGAATTAATTTTGCCAGACACTGAGATGTACTGCCACCTTTAAATTATGTGGGGGAAAGATGATATATTTGGTTTCATTTTTAAATGATGTCTTTTTTTTTTTTTAACTCTTAAGCCATTTTTAAGCTTTGCCAGGATAGATCAATCAATTAATCTCTCTCTCTCTCTCTCTCTCTCTCTCTCTCTCTCTCTCTCTCTCTCTCATATATCTGTCTGTCTGTCTGTCTATCCATCTATCCATTCATTTATTTATTATATGCTTAGGTTCTACCTCCCTTGATTCATGAACTTTTTTCTAAAATGGAGGTACATTTTATGAGGAGCTGCTAATTCAATGCCTGTCTTACCATGATATAACAAATTCAATTTCTTTTGCTTTTGCCTTGAGCATTTAACCTAAATAAGTCATCAGGAGAGTTTGTTTGTTCTGCCTTATAGTTTCTGATCAAACACTTCTTTATGAAAGATCAGGTGCCAAAGGTGGAATTTGACTATGAGCCATATTTTCCATGTCTATTTTCTACAGAAGTCAGTTTGAAAAATCACCTCCTCACAATATATTTAAGCAACAACAGGTGTGTAAAAAGACTTAGCAATTAGAAACTATGTTTGCTGGTGAACTCCAGGTGAGTCAGCAGTGTGGTAAGTCAGTGTGGCTAAATTAGCAGATATAAAGCCTCTAGAAGAAAGATGGTGTTATCATGGTATGCTCCACAGTGACTGGATCACTGTTTGAGTATTGTTTTTCTTTCTTGGATACATATTTTTTAATAAGGATATTGGAAAACTGGAACATATTCAGAAGAGGATGATTGGCTGGCCAGTCGGGGAATTTTTAACTTTGTCAAATAAGGAATGGTTGAAGGAACTAGGTGTTCATCGTTGTTGCTTTTTAAGAGAATATTCAACAATTTCTGTACAATGCTTTAAAATTTCTTATGGGGAAGAGAGAGAGAGAGCAAGAGAGAGAGGGAGAGAGAGAGAGAGAAGGGAGAGAGATTCTAAGATAAAAATTATTACTGTAAACATTTGAAGACTCTTTAGACGAACCTAACCCTAGTCTATTTTCTTAATGAAAAACAATGAAAAAATAAATGTTCTGAGAACTGCTGTTTGATAATTCCACTATATAATAGAAAATTTGTTTGAATTGAATCCTTTGGATTTTTTCTTTAAGCATCCCAATACAATGCTTTTCTCCTAGACTCCTATCTTGGAGCAGGTACAAACCATTGTGCCTTCCACTGAGCAGTCAAAACCCCTTCCCTAAGCCCATACTGTAGACAACCTTCCACTGATCCTTATTAAGCTGTGCTGGTTCTCACTGGGTGAGGAACCCTCAAGGCCAAGGGATATGTCTACCCACAGCCTATTCCTGGTCCCCAGTCTACTTGTTATTAAGACCAGTGGCAGGATCACCTGAGAGCTTGCTAGAGATACTGAGTCTAGAACCAACCGAATCAGAATTTGTGTTTTAACAAAGGTCCCCAGGTAATTTAAATACACATTAAAGTTTGTCATGCATTGCGCTACACTCTGGGTACCTGAGACCCTAGAATTCTCTTTCCAAATGTCTCTGTTTCTGTTTTCAGGACCTGTTCTTCCCAGAGCATGCCATGCTGCTAATGGAAATATACTTAGGCCTGATGGATAACCAAGAGGTTACCATCTGGAAAGTGGACCTTTGGATAGAATTTGGAGATGTGGTCTGCTTGTTTTTGCTCATGTATGCAAAGCTGCCACACTGCGGGACTGAACACCAGGACTGAAAAATAAGAGGGAGAATCCCAAGTCTCTATCTGTATTGTTGCTCTGGGCCTTGGTGGAAATATAAATAAAGCTCTGTGGTAGAAATAAATCTTAAGTAAAAACAAAATCATAAAACTCCAAGCTAATATGTATGCAAAATAATACTATTGCAACATGAAGATAAAAAATACCAAGTAAACTCTAGCTCACTTAACCCCAAATAAATATACACAGTAGAATGTAGGTAAATCAGCTGTATTTCAGAAATTTCGTAACTTTGTCCTTAACTTAGTATTTTACACCATGTTCCTAATTGTGTCACCACTTTGTGCCCCTCCTCCAATTTATAATTTGGCAGTTTTGGGTGGATGCAAAAGAAACTTGCTGGAGTACAAGAGAATTCAGAAATTTCTTTTCTTTTCATTTATTTTTCAGAGTTCTGCTAAAGGAGCACTTTAAATCTATGATGAGAGGTACCAAACATTTTATATATAGCCCTACAATAGTTTCACTAATTAGGCAAGGCATTCTTATCTCCATTTTGCAAATAAGGAAACAGACTGTGAGGGTTAAAGAGACTTCTCCAAGACCACAGAGTAAATGAAGACACTGAGATTTGAACCCAGGTCTAAGTCCTCTAAATTCTATGACTTCTTTTATTTGAAATACCTCACAAATAATGGTTTTTTTGTTCATTGAATTTCACCTATAATCACTTTGGACAGAGATGGAAGGGATCATTGAACATGCAATTCTTGCTGAACAGTTTGAATGGCTCACATTGACGATGACTGAGAGGGAAAATGATGTTAACTGGGAACTACATCTATGTGTGGAAATTAGAGATGGACATTTTTACTTTGTCCATATAAGGTATTGTATGAAATAACATAAATAAACTTCCTCAGGAAATGTTTTCATAAATATAAAAGGAAAAATAAATGTGTATCACAATTAATCTCTTAAAAATTTTTTCAATTCGAATTTTTCCAAGGTGGAGAAAGGAAAATGGTCTCAGCTTTTTGAGCATGATCCAAAAGGAAGTGTTAAGAGAAAATATCTGGGTTCCTGCTGTGCCCTTTTCCTTCCTGGGCAGCCTCAGCTGTTTACCAAAGAGCCACAGAAAGTTGGGCCAAAAGTTTGTGGTAACTGGTCTCTTTAATTGCTCGTGTATATATTCCAGTCCTTCAACTCTCAGTCTCCCTTGAGAGAAAATGGAAAGAGATGAGATTCAGAAAAATGTTCTTCTCAGAAGAAGCTATTTTTTTTAACTTAGCTATTCTGTGCCTGTTGAAACTTGGTTATTTAAGATGTTCAAAAGTAACTTCCTTTAAAGAGAAGAGATGAAAATTTACACAAAACTGAGGCCAAGAGGTTTGCCAAATATCCCAATTTATAATAGAGGGAGTTGCTTCAAAATTATTTCCTTTATAGTGTGCCATTTTCCTTGGTAACTTTACAAAAGTTTCCCTCTCCTTTTTACACATGGCAGCCTCTTGGCACAGAAGGGCCCTAATACAGTCCTGGCAGACTTGTATCTACAGCACAATGCTTTCAGAGAAGAACCATAAACTACCTGACTACCTGCATGCAAAGGTACAGCCACTCTGTCCTGGGCGTTTCTCTAAAAATCTCATTTGCTGTACACCTCAAAATTGATGAAGAATTCTCCCACCCTGCTTAAACAAACAGAAAACACTTTAAGAGCTCAATTTTAAACAATGCAATTTAGAAATGTAGTCTAATGAAGATAAAAGCAGTAACCAGATAAATCTTTTCTGAAGAATGAGTATTTTTGCTATGATTTGATTTGTATTTTTTACAAGAAAGACCCTGGGAAAACCAACCATGTCTTACAAGATAGATATTGTGGATCAATGAATCTGATTTAGATGTGGATCCTGTTCTTGAGGGCTCGCAGTTCGTTGGATGATATAAAACAAGTATGCAGAATTATTTCACATTGTTGACATTATCACAAATGTCAGACAGGCTCAGCAAGCTAAATTGTTTGGAGCCCTGAGGAGTTATGATTTTGAATATTGGAAATAAATGCTCTAAGTGTACTATGAAAGATCTGGAATGTGAGACTTGGAAAGTTTCTGAATTTTTTTAAAAAGTTATTTATTTAAATTAGTTTCAAGTATATAGTACATTGGCTAGACATCTATATAGTTCATAAAACAATCCTCCCAATTGCAAAAATATGGAATGCTTCACGAATTTGTGTGTCATCCTTGCACAGGGACCATGCTAATCTTCTCTGTATCATTACAATTTTAGTATATGTGCTGCCAAAGCAAGCATGAGAGTTTCTGAATTTAATGAGCAACCGGAAGCTCCTTTAGGTTTTTGAGCTGGTTTGGTCAGCACTATGGAGAAAGGCAGAGGATGGGTTAGTTCAGGTAAAGAGAGATTACAAATAAAACTGTGAGCTCTAGAATAACTGTCTTTACATAGGCTTACTGGGGAATTGGTTGGTATAAATGCTTTTATTCTTCCTTGTCTAGTACATTCATAGGGTACTATGGGATTAGGAAGGGCTGTGGAACCAGAGACAGAAATTCTAATTTCAGCTTCACCACTTGGTATTCGATGGCTTTGGACCTTAGTTTCCTCATCTGTAAAATAGAAATTATAAACCTACCTTGTGAGTTTATGGCAGGGACAAGTGATAACAAATGCAGAGGTCATAGCACACTGCTTGGTACAAATTAGTCCTTGCTTTGATTATCATGAATTATATCATCTTAAATGTGCAGTTTATCATTTCTGTGTAAAAATAATACATGCTTATATAAGAAAACAAGAATTTTTAAAGCAAGAAAAATATTACCATTGTGTTAATATTCTAGTTTATTTCTTTCAATTTTAAAAAATATAATTCCCACACTGGTCTAATGCCAGGGTAATGGATGGAAAAGGAAGTAGCGGGCTTTCTGTTGTTTTTCTTGAGACTTTACTTTTCCTGTTGCCAGATTTACTTTGCCGTTTGTAAGACTAAGAACCAGAGCTGGACTAGATAGACTCTTGATCCTGCCGTCTGCTTCCATCACTGCAGATATAGTTCTGCTCCTAACCCCTACTTCTAGCACTGCTAGGTACAGACAACCTTTGCTACCATTAAGTGCCCTCTTTATTTACCACCTCTAAGATCTCTTTAGCATTCATATCTGTGAATAGAGCTCAGGGTTCTGGACTAGGAGAACTAGATCAGAATCCTAACACTGGATCATAAATATCTGGGTGTAAACTCTGGCTTTCACTACCTCTGTGGCTTTGGGCATTTCACACCGCCTTTTTAATTTTTATGGAAACAACAATTTCATGAGGAACAATAGGATAATGGATGAAAAATTGTTTTGTGTGCTGTAAGGCATTGCCAAACTAGCAAATATAGAGTGCTTACATTTTAAAATTTTTACTTAACCCTTGTAATACCTTTTTAAGACAGTATCACTAGTTTTATTTGACAGAAAAGAAAATTGAAGTGCAGTAAGAGTAGGAAGCCTGCTAATTCAATAAAGTAGTAATTACAATTTGAAATTGTTGAGGATAAAGTTTATATTTCATTTAAAGTTTCTCCTTCCCCTTTCTTCTCCGGCCGTCATCACCACCACCACACAACTTTTGATTTTATTCTATTTTTTGTTTGCCTCTAGGCTTCCTGATGACACCAGTAGGAAGCCCACACATGGTCGAGACTCAGCCCCATTTTTTTCCTGGAGACCAAGAAGGACATAGGGCTTAGCCAATTGCCCCACTCACCTTTACACATCATTACCCTTCTCTCTGTAGTTTTGAGTGTAGCAGTCAGAGACAAATTTCCTTGGCTAATTAAACACTTTCCATTGATTTTCCAGTGGCGTCTTACTAGCTTCTATGTTAGGAATAGGCTTCTCCAAATCTTTTACCTCCTGTACTACTACAATCCTCACAGAGTTCTGTGACTTTCTTTTTTCCCTCTACCCTCCCAGTTCACATGTAGCCCACCTGGAACTAAATAAGATCCTTATAAAAACATAAATCACAGAACATACACTGAATTTTTTATATCTTCCTCCATTCCCTACCCCCAAATGGGTCTTTGCTTTCATAATTTCCTTTGTCTTCAATGCAAGGTACTTGGTACAAGGTTGAAGATCAGTAAACATGTATTGAATGAATGAAGCCTCCTTTGATACCTTCAACAGCAAAAGATTATTCCAACCTCTGAGTCTTCATTATAATTTTATCCAGAAAAATTTCTCTGGACCTCATGGAGGAATGCTAGCAGGGATTAGCTGATAATGTTGCTACTCACAGCAATTGTTACATATTGTGGGAGTTAGATCCTGAAAGGTTTGAAGGGGAGATCAGAATATGGGCTTCTTGTACAGAATATGACAATAACAGTCTACGGGAGTATGACTCTATGAATTATGAAATTTATGTCATCCCCATCAGTGTAAACAAGATTATTATTTTTAATCCTGGAATCATGTTTGTTTCATTTTGACAGGTGTAGAGCTCCAAATGGACCTACTAAAATATGAACATCTAGATGCCCAAGACTAAAAGAACCATATATCTTTTTTTTTTTTTTCAATCCAAAAGTTGTTTACCATCAACCTCATTAAATTAGCTTTCCATTTAGATGACATTTGTGAAACTAAAAATTTTGCTATAAAATGGATACATTTTCCTTATAAGAAGGGGAATGAGAAAGAGGTTTGTTGTTGTTTAATTATTTTTCTTGTGATTCCCAGAGTAATGGATTCCTAGTTTCTCTATCAATGGAAATTTAGAAAAAAAAATAGAAGAGCTGCTGGAATATTGTAATAGAATGTTGATAATAGCAAGAATAGAAGAATGACGAGGGAAGAGACAGCTGACATAAGCACTAATAAAGTTAGCAGTCACAAATCTTTTAAAGCTTCAGTAAATAGGCTTTCTTTTCATATATAACAGTTGGCTTTGATGAATTAAAGCATTGGAGCAAAGGAAAGTATTATGGGGGGGTTGAGTATTAATATAAATAACTTTCTTAACTTTAGTCTCTGTATCAGTAAAATTAAGAAGTCAAGAACATAGGATATAAATGATTAACAATAAATTCCTTCCAGGTCTTAAAATCTGGAGTTTGTGATGATTTTTATTAAGCTATAAAAGAATTAGTTAGTTATAAATATAGTCTGTTTCAGAAAATAAGTATGTAAGTTTTAAAATGACTTACATTCAAACAATCTACCACTTCTGGAAAATAAAATATTATTGTATGTTATTTAAGTAAAACCCAAAGGTAAGTAATCCTTGGCTTCGATGGGTCATAAGCATTAGATTTGCCATAGGTGGAGTGTCCTCTACAGAATATCTAATCCAGTGTCTCTATATAATTTTATAAGAAGGGTGTCTTAGTTCATTTGGGCTGCTATAGCAAAATACCAGAGACTGCATAGCTTTATAAACAACAGAAATTTATTTCTCACAGTTCTGAAGGCTAGGAAGTCCAAAACGAAGTTGCTGGCAAATGCAGTTTCTAGTAAGGGGTTGATATCTGGTTCACTGGTTCACATGTGGCACCTTCTTGCCGCAAAAGGGTGAGATCTCGCTGGGATCTTTTTAAAAGGCACTAATTTCATCCACCCTCATAAACTAATAACCCCATAGAAACTTTACTTCCTAATTCTATCACCTCGGGCATTAAAATTTCAACAAATACATTTTGGGGGTACATAAACATTCAGACCACAGAAAAAGGAAATGAAATCTTAGAGATATTGTGCCCAGCTCTAAGACACACAGAAAGTTATTATCAGTGCTAGAATTAGGCCCAGGTTTTATTGACTGCCAATTCAGGGATCTTACTATCATAACATGTGACATTCTAAGAACAGAATAATGGGGTATCCGATCTCACAGGCATCCTAACTTGGTCTGTGAATTCATTCATTGTCATTAAACAAGGATTTATTGAGTGATTATTATGTACCTGACACCTTAACGGCCTGTATATATTTTATTCTAAGTATTTGCATACACACATATGAGCCCGCGCGCGCACGCACACACACACACACACACACACACACACACACATCCCGACACTGCCAGTCACAAAATCTTAGGTGGTGGCTTTGGTTTAGATTTTAGTCTTCTTTACTGTAGACTGAACGTGAACACCTCTAGGACAAGTGTATCTAAAATTTCTCAAGCAAATACAAATCTGTTTTGGCTTAGGTGATTCCATAGTCTTTTAAATTTTTTTTGTAACCCTTTTTATAATTATTCACCCTCACTTTCTCTAAGTTCTGCTTTTGGCTTAAACCTAGGTCCTTTATTCTGCAGTTTAAGATCATTTCTTCTAGGACAAGAATGATCAGGTCAGCAACCCTCTAAGAATTTCTCATATTCATTAAATTATCCTATGGCTTTTTATTTAACCAGTATGATGCTAATTATTTTGGTCTTTCAGCACAGATATTAATTTATTGGAAAGGGACCTTAGAGATGATACAGTTTGACTATCTGGGTTTACAGATGTACCCCTGGAGCCAAAAGGGAAGTAAATGGTTCAAATTACCCACCAAGCCAGTGGCAGATCTAGCCTTCAAAGGCAGGCCTCCTAATTATCATTCAAGGTTCTCGCCACTGTACCACACTGCCCCTGAGTTCTCTCTTTATGGACACTGCTGCTCTGTTTAACTTTATCACTTACCTCTCCCTCAAGTAATATAACCTATAGAATTTCTTGGTTACCCATGTCAGTAAATAGTTAACCTCACTGCGCCCAAGGCCCTGGAAACTTCTGGGAGGGAGCCAGGTGAGCAAAGAGAGCAGATAAAGGCAGCACCTGCTGATGGGTTTGGAACAGCCTGGGGACAGTGAGAGAATGTAAACACATTCTGAAATCTTATTGTCTGACTCTGTGCCAGCGTCTTTTGGGTTCTTGTCATGGAAAATATTTCGTCTGAGGTCATTCAATGAGCAAAGAAGCATTGAATACCCTCCAGGGTGCCAACTCAGTCCCCCCTTTTGTGCAAATTAAATAAGCAAGAGACTAACATTTCATAGGCCTAGAAGGCCCACTTTTCAACAATACAGGCTGAAAGGAGACATTAAGAAAATATATTGTGTTTTTCTGAACTGCTGTCTCCCGGTCCCTGCCCGCCCTCCAGCCCGCCTCCCCTGTGGCCTTCCTCTGTTTGCTCACCCGTACTTACAAGCACACGCCCTGCATTTAGAGCAAGAGTTAATGTCTGTGCTTCCTCATAAATCTCACTTTGGTGCCTTGAGCTATGTTTTTAATTCTGTGGTGGAGCTTTGAGATTTGAGATGAGTAGAAAGGGGGAGCAACTGACACAGGTAATAATGGAAGCTGCCATTCTCCGTCTGGGGAGCCCCGCATCTTAGTTCAGTTCTTCTAACAGATAGTTTAATGCCTCAGCCCAGCACCTGTGAAGACCAGGGTGAAAGAGAGTGGGGATTCAAGGGAAAGGAAGTTGGCTATATTGAGCTACACAGACGGATGTGTGGTTTCTCTCCGGAGGAAAAAAATGCATGGAATGAGCAAATTAATGCAGTCTGGTGACTGGCTGGCATATTTTCTTAGTTCAGCAAAAATGACTTCAAGGAGGGGAGTCTTTCATGACAGAAATCGTGTCTTGTCTTACAAAGCTTGTTATTGAAGAAAGTATTCCCCTGTTCATCTTGGAGCTCCTTTCTGTGTTGTTAAACCATGTTTATTCTTCACAATTGGTCCTTTGGAACTTATATGATAGTTTCTTTTGTGTAAACCTCATCTCTTCAACATGCCTGTGTGTGTGTGTGTGTGTGTGTGTGTGTGTGTGTGTGTGTGTGTTTGTGTAAAAGGCAAATTTTCTCTTGGGCTGCTGCGATGGTTTAAAGTAGTAATTGCTTAAGGCTTCCACCCTGCCAACAATTGTATTTTAGTAGAATTCAGAGTCTGAGTCACAGAGTAGAACATGTAATTAACATGACTAAAGAACTCTGATCCTTGAAAATTCTCGTCCTCAGTTTATATATCTACAAAGTGAAAGAATTAGAAACACACCTATGAGGGACCTTCGAACTCAGACAGTCTAGCGTTTTAAAAACTCCAACTATCAAACCATCTTCTTTCATCAAGTTCTTATTTGCTATTATGGAGCTCTTCCTCTACTGCTATACCTTTCTGTGAGGTTTTGATATTTATCAAAGTGAAGGGTAAAAAGTGGGAACGGAGGTTGGATACAGCTGAGTTCCTTGAGGTTAGAAAGTGATAATAAAATAAGATGTAATTGTAACAAGAGTGAAATGCTCAGCCTTTTTGTAACAAGAGTGAAATGCTCAGCCTTTTTGACTCCATTTTGTTCAAGCCTGCTTTGTTCCCATGGCCTTCAGGTAAATAGCTTCTTGCATACAGACATGCTAATCATTGGAAGAATTCTGCTTGCGGCTTGAGTTTTTCAAAAACAACCCCTTACCAATAAAGTGCCTCTTCCCAGCAGATAAAGAAAGTATGTTTTGTTTATCAAAAATTTGCAGAAAACTCTTGACAGGACTCACATTAACTAGGGTCAATAGAGTAAGCACAGTCTTCCTTGGACCCATGCCGGCATCTAGATGTCTGTAGTCATCAACTGCCTCTTGTCTCTCACATTTCCCTTTTCTCTGAACATAAAAAAAACCGGAACTCTGTAACTTTCTTAAGAAGGATTTGAGGCACCACTAGGTCTCCCATCTTCTTGGTTGGCATCTTCTTGATCAATAAATCTTTTCTTACTCCAAACTCTGAAATTTTCAGTTTTGACCTTTCAAAAACTTGGGCAATGGACTGTGGACCAGTAATACATGGATAATGATGTTTCTCTTCCCCCTATTTATTTTATTCCACTAGTAGTTCTTGACTTGGTGATCTGATGAAAACTGGTCAATTATTTTTTATCTTATTTCCTGTAAGCTTCTATTTTTTACCAATTTTTTTTAAAAAAGTTGCTACAAGGGTTAAGTAAAATTTAAAAATATAAAGTCTGTAACAGTATATAATAAGCATTATAGTACATGTGAGGCACTTAGTATTTGCTAGTTTAAAAGTGCTTTATAGCATACAAAACATTTTCTCATGCATTATCTTATTTCTCATGAAATTGTTACTTAAATATCAGAAAGGTGGTGTAAAATGCCCAAAGATAAAGAGCTGGTGAAAGCCAAGGTTTACACTCAAAGTATGATTTCAGGAAGAAAGCTACCAACTCTTTCTTTGCTTAAAAATTTTATGTTAGCATTCTTTTCCTGGGATTGTACCCCAACTTTGATAAGTTGACCATAGCAGCTCAGTGAGAAAGACCCAGGCTTCTTACCCTATGACATAACTGCCTCTTTTCCAGTACTATCTTATTTTCCTACAATCACATAATTGCTATTACCATAATTGGGTATAAATAAAAATATACAGTTCCTTTTGAGTCAGAGATTTTCTTTCTGACCTTTAGCTAGAATTCCTGAGCAGACTTTTTGCCCACAAAAGATGGGTGGCTCCTTAGGGCAATTCTTTTAATTCTGTGTCTAATTGGAAATAAGGCTGTGTTGTGTAATGGCAGGACCTTAACTTGGAATGTATTTTGTAATAATAGGCCAGAATGGTGAAAACACTTCTCAGCGAAATTTTGGGAGACCAAGGCTCTCACCAACTAACTCAGTCCTATCTGTAGAATACTTTGAGAATGTCCTGGTCCTTTCTGAGTCTCAGTTTTCACAGCTTCAGAAAGAGGGCTCTGGGTTATAGCTTCCAAGAGCCATTCTAGCTCTGATATTTTATAGCTTATAAGCCTTAAACTATCATTGCACCATATGGTGGCTGATTAGTGCTTTTATATGTTTTTGAAATATCGTGGTAGGTGCTAAAGTTTCTTAGGAGTAATGAGACAATACTTGGTGTAGCCTTTGCAGCAGAGGATGCATTCTGCTTGGGGGTGGGTTGGGGGGTAAATGTGATGCCTTTAAATTAAAAAAGCCATAACCCAGAGCCTTCTTATAGATCCTTTATGTTCTTTACTAGATAAATGCTAGTAGCATTATGATATTAGCTGTCTACATCATTAACACAGAATTACTGAGGTCATGGAATATCCCAAATGGAGACACTCTAAAGGACATAGGGGAAATGGAGATTCAGAAAAAGAAATAAACTTGCCCATGGTCACACAGCATTAAGTGTCAAAACTAAGACTAACATAAGACTACCCAACATCCCATTCATTGCATTTTTTTACTCTAATTATCTTACATGAATTATCTCATGGTAAACACAAATAACTGTGTTTAATAAAGCATTCCTGGTCATAAAATCATTCATATTCTCCACAATTGTCCTGGTGACATTTGACAGAAAAGAAGATGATAGGTTTTCATAGTACTGTAGTACTAAAGGCTCTGCTGAGAAGCATCACTTTAGTTTTACCTTTGGAGACACTACATAATTGTAGATTTATTTTCTCATCTATCATCACCTCTGGAGCTCAGGAGAAAAGGGTGACTGAATTTGTGTATTTAGAAGTATATCACGTCTCTGAGAAAGGTCATTGCCATGCCCAAATTGATTGTCTATTTAGAAATAGAGTCCTTCTTGAATGTCATGCTTAAACTTCATTTGGGGTTTCCCCAAGGTGAAGTAAGATAACTGTACTTATTAGATAAGCTATCTTGGCAGATTTTCATCCTCTTTGAATAAGAGCAAAATTGCACCCGGTACATAAATTGACATATGAAGCAGCAAATATTTTCATTGTACAAGTTGTTTAATGAATTCAATCCAGAATGCTCCATTAACCAGCATGTATAGAATATTCACTGAGCTTTGGGTTTATTATCAGGCCAGGAAAAACAAATGAAGGAAAGTACAGGGGGGATGATAAATGTCAGTATAGCAGCTGAGAATGTGAGGGGTTAGAGAGGGAACTTTAGAGGTATTACGATATTTTTCTTTTCTCTTTATTTTCTTTCTGGACAAAGGATTAAGTTCAGAAAAAGTTGGGTGTCAGCTTTCAAATTTAATCATAAAAAATCTGAAAACTGGGCAGCAGAATATGCCAAGCATTTTTCTTACTTTCTTTTTTAAGAAGTAGCTCAGGGACCAGCCAGTTGGGAGAGGGGTGTTATATGTTTATGTGTGAGATGGTGCTTATATACATCTCTGCATTGATAAACATTCAGAAACCACAATAGCATTCCCAAAGGAATCCTTCCTTAATACAGGAAGTGACAGCTTTGTGAAGGGACCACAATTAAGTACAAGTTTTTTATTCTAGATCCCAGGATTTAATTTCCAGAAGAAAAAAGACCTCTATAATGTTCCTCGGGTGGCTGTTTAGAATTACAGGCAACTAAGTTTTAAAGCTGGTCAAATGCAAAGCTCCTGAGCTTGGCTTAACCTCCAGGGATCTCTTTATATTTAGAGATGTCTAAAACCACAAACTATAAATTCTGATGGGCACATGCAAAAGAAGAGGCCATAGAAATACAATTTTGTTAGTCAAAATGACCACACTTTCTTACCACAACTTTCCTCCCACCATTCCCAAGATGACTTTCTCTTACTTGTCACTTGGATTTACCAGATGACCAGGCCTGGGCTATATCAGAGAATGACTGCCTCCCACATACTATGGATCAAGACTGTGAACTTAGTGAAAAAGGGCAGGGAAAGCCTCCCTGTGAGCTTTGACATATTTGTTGCTGCAATTTTTCAGGGTAGAATGTGTGCAGAGAATAGAAAATCGTGAGATACATAATCTGAGGTCAAAGGGCATTTTGAATTGGTCATCAGCTTTCTCAAAGATCATATATATCTGCCTATTTGGGAAATCCCAAGCCTTTTCTTAGTCAATTCTTGCTTGTATTTATGACTCTATGGAAACCATTGCTGTTGTCATCTTTCTTCTTGAAATAACCTTCCACCTTGACTGTTTCAGTTCCTCGACTCTTCTTTCTCATTTTCTCTTTTAACTGTTACTATCAGAATGTTTTCATGAAGTCAGTTTTCACATGTCCAGCCTTGGCCACTGTCCTGAACATGAGAGTCACATTTCCAATGAGGCATTTCCACATAGAGTTCTCAATAACACTTTTAACTCACCATGTTTGAAAGCTAATTCTTTATATTCTTCTCCTAAATAGCCTAGAACAATTCAACTAGGTGATAGTTAAACCAATTGTCTCAGCAATAATATAAGGCTAACTGAAATATTACAGTCCTTTTCCACCCTTTCCTTTTTGCTTTAATCTAATAGAAATGACTAAAGGAAAACTCCTTTCTTGTAGGAGACAAGGAGAAGGCCTTAGGATCTATTGGGGGAGCCCAGAGCAGCAGTCTCTACTGTCCCGTTGGAACCCGTGGTCCACCGAGGTGCCTTATGCTACCTTCACTGAGCACCCAATAAGACACACCAGTGAGAAGTTCCTCGAAATTTGCAAGGTAGGATTCCCTCTTGGAATAAAGTTTTGTGATTCTAAAATATGTACAGTTAAATAAAAGTGATAAGATACAACCTGGGGTTTATATAGGTAAAAAACTTTAATAGGTTTATATAACTTTTTTAGTAAACAATAAAGCTGTTTTATATATGAAAAAAATATATTTTTATTAACCATATTATGCTGTTCCCTCCTTGCTAATTTCTAAGCAAGAAATTATAGTGTAATATTATTTAAAAATTATAATATTTCATTAGTCTGACTGTGTTTATTGCTCACAGAATGTAAATAATTTTCAATATATAATTATATTCTAATTATTTTATTCAGAGGGGTGTGGAATAGTGCAAAGGATGAAGTCAAATATGACTCTGTGGTTTTGTTTAAGACACTTTTCTCTCTGGGCCTTGGTAGCCTTATCTCTAAATGAAAATAAGGAACACTGCCTTCCTTGTCTTCCAATCTCATTGGATTACTGTAAGATTAAATGAGATAATGTGTATAAAAATGCTCCATTAATTGTAAAGCAACTAATAGTATTTTTATGTCTTTAAATCTTATCTCTCCAAGTAGATTTTACATTTCTTTTACTATCCTTTCCTCTTCCCCAGGAAGAGGTGCTAGAATACTCTAAGTAGTCTAATAAAACAGTTTGAGCCATGCATTCGGTGAAAGATCAAACATTGTATTTTCAACAAAATCAGATATACACATACAAGTACACTTATAGGCCTTGAAATTCTTGCCTTCTCTTGTCATTTCTGTTTGTCATTTTATGCTGACATTCACTTCAGAATATCACAACTCTTCATTTGCTATAAATTCAGAACATGGCAACCTGCCTCTAAAGTCTTCAGTGGTTGGATGGCATACATTGCATTTCTTAGATTATTTTAAACACACCTATTTATGTGTGAAACAAATATTTTAAATTGATAAGTCTCCTATTTTAAAAAGTACTTGAAATAAAATATATGTGATTAAAGGCTGGATGGGGGCATTTATCCCCCTTTAACACACAGATGAAGCTGGCTTAAGTCACATTGTGCTTTCAGGACATTTCAGTGGTCCTCTTAAGATTTATGCTGACATCCTCAGGGGCTTGTGTTACCTATACTGAGCACCCTATGAGACACACCAGTGAGAAGAAGTTCTGGCTCCAAGCTATTGCAGACACTAAATTACTTCATTGTATAGATAATGTTTCTACTCTTCCTGAAATTCTATTTCACAATATCTCAGCGCAAGCATCAACCTCGGCCCCTAGACTGACTCCTTACCACCCAAAGTCAACAAAACAAAACAAAATGAAAACCAATAAGAGCAAACAGCACTTACACAAAGGCATTTCTGTGAGAGTAGACTCACAGAGGGCTTCAGGTAGAGAGAGTGGGAGTTTACAACATAATAATGCCCCAACTTCAAATGGAATATCAGATCTCCCTGTTTCTAAAAGACCTTATTAATAATAATACTCTAATGCATTGCTTCATAGTCCTCTTTCCTCTCTTGTCTATCCTGCTCTTGCCCCTACCTAAAATCTTGTTTTATTTATTTTTTATTAATAATAGAGAGTAGTTTGTTTTTATTTTTTAATGCCTGTTATTTCAATTCAAAGAGCTTAATAATGTAACTTACAAAAGCTATTCACCTTTAAAGGGAATCTGGTTCTGGCTATTAAAATTATATATATATTTGAATTAATAATAATTATGTTTTATTCTAAGTCAAAATAAATAGCAACTTAATAAGTAAATACCAGCAATAACTTGGTTATAATATCCATCACTTCCTGGACCATGGATTCTTATATTCCTCCTATCTGGTGCACTAAGTACTTATTCCTTAAGTGTCTTTTGCTGAAAGAAATCAGAGTGAAGGATTAAAAAACAACTTCTATTAATTGTAGATAAATGCTTTGTTTTATCCTGCTATATATAAGTACAATTAATTTAAGAAAGAAGATACCAACTTAATTATTGAAAAGGAAATAGAATAATTATTTCCCAAATACCCATGAATGTAATCAGTAGACTGGAACATTAAATTTTCCCCAAGTCTTCTTATTACCCAAGGCTAAAAAGGAAATTTGATGTTTGCATAGCTCTTGTTGGATAGAAGTAATAGTAGGGGTGTGTGTGTGTGTGTGTGTGTGTGTGTGTGTGTGTGTGTCCACATGCATGGAATTCAAGTATGGTGAATAGTTGGTTAGTTGATTGGTTGTTTTTTTTTGTCAATCAAACTGTTTTGTGGATCAATTGAGTACTCTGCCTTTAAGGCTTTTTCCCTTAAATTACTTTTCCAATGTCTTTTTTTTTTTTCTTCCTGGCAACAGTCTGGCACTTTCATTTGCCAAGCCATTTCTTATTCAAAGACCACCCCAAGTCCCAGCTCTCTAGGAAAACAAATGATCTCCATCTGGGATGTGAGATGAGTATGCTGATCCAGTTCTTTGAGTCTTAGTTTTTCTTTTGTTGTTGGTTTTTATGTCACAATATTATTTATGTTTAGGACATTTTCCAACATTGGCTTTGATTAAGACCCAGTTATATTAACATAGAAGTATAAATAAGAAGAAAGATAATTCTGGGGATATAGAATACCTTTTATATGAATATTTTGGCATAAAATAAGATGTTAAAAGAGTGATATAAACTAGCTTTTCCATTTCCCTTATGAATGAAACAGGGAGAAGTGTAAGAATATGAGGGAAATACATAACTAAATTAAATACCTAAAGCCATTTAACTTAATTTAGCAAAACTATTATGGTATGGGAAGAGAATCATGCAGAGTTGAATTACACAGTCAAAATTTACAATTATTTACAATTTAATGAAATAATTTATTTTAAAAAATACATTAAAAGTTTTTACTCACTTTTTTTTATAGCATATGCACATGTAATCTCTTTATTCAACAAATATTTTCTGACACCTACAAAGTGCAGGTATTATGCCTATTGTTAAAAATACAAACATAAATGAGACAAGATTCTTCTCTTTGTGGAAGGCATTGTTTAATAGTGGAGGGAGAAATAAATGCAAAGATTTTTAAATGAATACTAATTGACTAAAACAGAAGTCCGGATTAAATGAAGAGAGGCGGGAGGCACATGAAGGTACAAGGAGTATTCTCAGACACAGTAATTCAGTAATTCAGTAATTCAGTAATTCGGTTAGCTGGAGTTTAATCTTATTAATTCCCCACCATAATTTTAATAGCTCAAACAATAGGTATGTGGGCTTAAACTAAGGGGCAGTAGGAATAGAGAAAAGATCAAGACATTTTGAGATATTCAGGATATAGACTCAATGAAAGAAGGTAACTGACAAGACATAGTAGGTTAAAGAGAGGAAGATGTCAAATATGACGTTGTTTCTGGCTTACGTAGATAGTAAGTCCATTAATTTGAAAGGAGAAGACTACAAGAAGATTAGGTTTGGATGTTCAGTTTAGTGCATGTTGTGCTTGAAATGTCCATAGAACGTGGAGTTAAGTTGGTTGTCAGGCAGTTAGAAATTTTCACCTGAAGCTTAGGAAAGAAAGTTGAGCTGGTGACAGAGGTTTCAGATCATACAACATTGTCTCAAAGCTGAGTCACAGGTTGTTTAATTAGGAAGATACCCTAGTGAAAAACATTAATGGACATAATTGCATTCAAATTCAAATTTATACTATTTCTTAGTCTCATTGATCTAAAAACTCACTATCAAAATTATGCAATACTATGCCAAAATACATTTTCTTAATCCATCTCACTATACCTTCTAACTCTGGCAAATATGATGGTCAAATGGTCTCTTTCCAGACATTCTTGCTTATCTCCAGGCCTCACCAACATTTTCCAATCAGTGCATGCACATACTTTGCATTATTCATGTAAAACAGTAGTGAAAATAGAAAATAATAGATTTTTCTGGCATTGATTATGTATTATGTTACTACAAGACATAAAAAGAATCTCATGTAATATTTTTGAATTATACTTTGTATTTATTTATTAAAGTTTTCATGTAATTCAACCAATAAAACCCTGTGAGGTCAGGATAGCTATCTCCATTTTAAAAATGAGGATGCTTAGAGTGATTAAGTTAATTGACGAAAGTATTACAATAAAGTGGCTTTTTTTTTCACACCCAAACAATTTCTAATGTGCAGAAAAATGGATATAAACCTGAAGAACTCTGTGTGTATTCATATTCATTGATATGATATGATATGATATGATGTGATATGATATTATACATTGTGACTAGGTGAAAATATCCTCAATTGTTTAATCCTCTTTATATGTGCAACTTGTCACCTTATCTTCTCTCTTTTAATTATTGCCTCACTGGGTTCTTGGAGTGTGTGGATAGTCTTGCAGAGAGTGACTAGTGACTGAGTTCAGAGCTGGTGAAGAATAGTGAATGTATCATGGAAGCTCTACAGCCAAATCAAAGTTATCTGCAGACCTCTCTTTTTATTCTCTTCTGGTATATTTTACTTTCTTTTTAAGGGAATTATGGAATTGAACCAATATTTTAGCAATCAAATAAAACTTTATATCTTTAGCCCTTTGATTTTTCTTCACATCAATTCAACAAATATTCATGGAGTACCTACATGGCATTGAATACTACGTGCTGAGCAACGTGCTAGCAAGAGCACATAGAGAGACTGAAATACATAGCCCGAAGGCTTAAAAAATCTGCTTAGCTGAGGAATGTGGGCCTGCAGGCATGAAACCAGGTCTCTACCCAGTGTAAACAGGAAACAAGTGATGGTTATAATAAGGAAAACTGAGACTCTGCTCAGTGAACTGCTGGCAGACAGCACCTGAAGCAAACCAGGGGCCCAACCACTCAGTGGGTAAATAACTGTTGTAAAGTGAAGAAGAATATTCAACACTCCTACTCCACCCCCAACATGCATACACACACACACACACACACACACACACACACAC